>OY763894.1:1202500-1838183 GCA_963667165.1 Barbarea vulgaris | reverse complement strand
AAAATTTCACCATCAGCATTCCAATGGTGAAATAAGCTGCACTTTTCACCATTAACATTCCAACTAGTCCCCAAGAAATTAAGACAATGTATACATACTTTCACAACATAATACAAGAACCATAAATTTCACCATTAGCATTCCAATTATCTTTACCATAGTTTTATACTCAGGTACCAGAAAAAAATCATGAAATTTTAGATCTACAAAGTCTCAGGTCACGAAACCAATGAGAAGCAATTTCAGTTATATCACTCGGAAATTTTTAAATTCATCATTCCAATATTACGAAACATAACTTGAGCTCAAGCTCATTGTACAATCTCCCAGATCTAAAATTACCCTTCCCCAAAGTTTCGAATTCACCGTAAACGCAGTATAATTCTCCACGTAAACAATGGATCTATCGATACTACAAAGAAGCATGTGTAAATTTGGTCATATCCGAGAGAGAGAGAAAAAATGACAGATTTAGTGGGATACCAATGAAGATGAGGCGCTTGTCGGGTTTTTGTGCACATTTCAAGCGACGGAGGAGCTCCGACATGAGATCCACCGTCTGAACATCTCCAAATCCGCCGCAGTACGCCGGTCGCCATAGCTGATCTAGCTTCGCTTCTGTTTAGCTCAAAAGTCTTGGTTTTTCTATGCGATACGCTTCTCGAAAAGGGTCTTTTGTACAAGTCAAAAGGATATAACAGTAACCGGGTCGGGTTTCGTAAAGTCGGATCTTTTAATTTGGGTCGGAGCTTTTGATCTCGTGGATGATTTCAAGTTATATAACAAAACGGGTAAAGGGCTAAAAATCAACATGAACTTTCTTATGAGTGCTGAAATCAACTTTGACCAAAATAGCATTAGTCAAACTGCTGAGTCAGATGGCACGTGGTATATTTCTGCTGAGTCAGATGCCACGTGGCATTTTTTTGCTGAGTCATCTGCCACGTAGATTTTTCAAAAAAAAAAAAAAAAAAAATTGAAATTTTATGCAATGTTGTGGATCTTAATTTTTTTTTTTACATTTACAATGGAGAATCGAAAACATCATTAACAGTTTAACCATCTTATCTTTTTTTTTTTATCATTTATGTAGTCGCAATAAGCATAGAGTTACGATCATTAAACAGCTATAATGTTTAGTTCTAATATTTTTGTTTGGTTAATTATAAATTTTTTATATGTTCTGAAATTTACTCAAAATTATTCGATATTTAACAAAATTATTTAAAATATATCCAAAAGTTACTATAAATAATCTATTAAAAAAACTTATTATAATATAATATTATCAGTAATTATCCGTTCAAATAACACTTTTAATTATGAAAATTACTTGTTTGAGTAGTAATTTAAACTATATGATCGTACATTTACTCTACCCTTCTTTGCTATTATCCGATCATATAATAGCGAGTAAAAGTTAGGTAAGGATAATTCGGGTTTTAAAAACTACTACACAAAGTATATATGTCAATATAAAGATCGGATAATAGCAAAGAAGGATAGAGTAAATGTATGATCATGTAGTTTAAATTACTACCCAAACAAGTAATTTTCGTAATTAAAATTGCTATTTGAACGAATAATTACTGATAATATCATATTATAATAAGTTATTTTAAATAGATTATTTATATCAACTTTTGGATATATTTTAAATAATTTTGTAAAATATCGAATAATTTTGAGTAAATTTAAAAACATATCAAAATTTTATAATTAACCAAACAAAAATATTAGAACTAAACATTATAACTGTTTAATGGTCGTAACCCTATGATTATTGTGGCTACATAAATGATAAAAAAATGATAAGATTGTTAAACTGTTAATGATGTTTACGATTTTCCATTATAAATGTAAAAAAAAAAAAAATTAGATCCACAACATTGCATAAAAATTCAAAAAAAAAAAAAAAAAATTTAAAAAAAAAATCTAGGTGGCAGATGACTCAGCGAAAAAATGTCACGTGGCATCTGACTCAGCAGAAATAGTGCCACGTGGCATCTGACTCAGCAGTTTGACTAATACTATTTTGGTCAAAGTTGATTTCAGCACTCGTATGAAAGTTCTTGTTGATTGTTTGAAAATTTTGTAAGTTCAAGTTGAAAAACGCACCGGATCATAGTTCGTGTATAAAAAGGCACCGTGAAAAAAGTTCATGTTGATTTTGGTCCTTTTCCCATAACAAAACCCTTAAAATCACATTAATTTACACTTACTGCCATTTCTTCATACCTTGTCCTTTTGAGTTTTTGACCAAATGAAGATCCTCGTTTTTTGTAAGAAAAAAACAACGTTTCCTTTTTGGGGCTAAGTAAGAGCTACTGTTGTTTATTTCCTTTTTCAATCGTTACATAAATAATAAGGGATCTTAATACACACACAATACTCGAATCTGTAAAGCATTTAAAAGGTTTTTAAATTTTAATTTACTTTACTAAGTGAAGAAAGAGAAGAAGCTATGAATATGATATTAACATTGGTCACCATCTGAAGCTGCCTGTAACTGAGAGGCATACTGTAAATTCCACAAGATATCTTCGAACGATGGTCGGCTTAACGATTCCGGCGAAACACATTTGTTCATCAGAGTTATCACTCTTACTAAAGATCCGTTCCGACAAGTGGTTTGTACTGTCGGATTCACCATTCTTCTCCTTCCTTCCTCGCTCTCCAACGATGCCTGAAAATAAAAAAAAACAGAGATCACAACTTTTTAATAAAGTACAAAGATCAAGTCTAGTCTGGTTTATGACTGCGATCTTGCTAAAACCGTACCAGTTCGTCTCGTAGAAATGCTTCTTCTCTTGCGGAAACAGATGTTCCAACGATTGATTGTAGAAGAATCAATCCGAAGCTATAAACATCATCTTCTAGCCTTGACATTTGCCATGATTTTGCGATTTCCTGATTAAAAAAGGTTGCCATGAGAGGGTGATCATCAGTGTTTGATCTGGTTTTAACAAAAAAAAAAAAAAATGGAAACTTGAAACAGAAACAGAAGATTAAAGTAACGAGCTTAACTGTGTTATGTCTGGTTGCTTCAGAAACAATGGACAAACCATAATCACTCAGCTTCGCAAACCGGTGCTGGTTAAGCAAGATATTGTTAGTCTTGAGTCTATTGCTGAAGAATCCAGGAATGACTCCAGTGTGAAGAAAATGAACAGCCTTTGCAACACCTGTGAGAACATTCAACCTCTCTGACCAATTCATAGCCCTACCTGAACGATCATCTGCACAATGCCGAAAACCCGCAAAAAGAGGATTTTAGAAATTCTTCAGAAATATCAATTCAACAAAGAATTGGGCTTTAAACAAGATTAAACCTGAGAGACAAGATTGGAAGTTTCCATTTGGAATGTATTCATAAATCAGAAATACTTTTTCGACACTGTAATCATCTTTTCCTCCGCAATCTATGCAATGGCCCAACAAGCAAACGAGATTCGGGTGTCTAAGCTTTGCGAGCAGATCTAACCGCAGTTTTAGATTCCTTATCGAGTATTTCTTTGATGAAGGTAAGCATCTTATAGCCACTTTTGTTCCATTCTCAAGATTTCCTTTGTAAAGCTGAAAGATATTAAGCAAATGTCAGAATCTGTTTAAAGAAGATTGATGATGCTGAGAAAACAAAATTGATTTTCATGAACTTTACCGTGCCATATAATGAGCTTTCACCGAGAATCATGGTCTTATCGAAGTTCTTTGTAGCTTTAACTATCTCTTCTAAGCTAAACTGTCTACATACCGGTAAATCCTCTGAACCAAACTTGGACGTTTCAGAAATGTACCCTAATCAGAATACAGAACAAACGAATTGTAAGTCAATATTTTTCGAAATATTCGAGAATTGCGGGTTTATGAGGGGAAAACCTTACTTGCATTTGAGAGTATCTCAGAAGAAAATCCAATTGATGGACGATTGTCTTGGACTGTCTTATGGTGCATATGCTTCTTTGTTACTCCTTTTCTTCTAAGCAAGATGAATACACCGCAGATTAAAACCAATACCGCCATTGATACACCAACGATTAAACCGACTAAAGCTCCTTTCTTCCCTTTTCTTTGTCTTGATCCGTTTGCAGCCTCTGCTTCTGCTTCAGCTTTAGCCTCCGCGCGAACTTCTTTAACACAAAAAGATTCAGGATGCTGCTGTTTCTCTAGAGATAAACAGTTTCCATTGAATCTCACCGCCATATCTTGCTTGCTGCTTAAGCAATGAGGAAGTTTTCCGGTTAACTTATTGTCGGAAATGTCGATAAACCAGAGTTTACTTCCACATTTCATATCACCAGGAAGTGAGCCACTTAGAGAGTTTGACATCAAATTGATATACTCGATAGTCGACAAGGAGAGTATTGAAGAATGTAGCTCGCCTGATAGCTTATTACTTTCAAAGCTAAGAACTTTGAGATTCGAAAACGAATCGAACCAGCTAGGAAATGTGCCATTGAAGAAGTTATGATCAAACATGAAAGTTTCAAGCTTTACCAGTCTAGACAACTGGGGTGGTACTGATCCAAACAAAAAGTTATTGCTCAAATCCAAATACTCAAGTGATGATAACCGATGAAGTTTCTCAGGGAGATGACCCCAAATCCCTAGAGAAGACAAAGTAAGAACCCTAAGAGATTTTAGCCTTGACAGTGTAGTGACAAATGATTCAATTGAGAATCTATCTGATAAAGTAACATTAGGGATAGCAAAACCCTCAAAGCTTTTGGCTTTTTCTGATGATTTATCTCCGAAAATGTTTAGCTCTGAGACTGAATTAGAGAAACAAGTGATGTTCATAGATGGTGTTGCTTGTAAATAGCAGAAACTGGTCTTGTGATCATACCAAGATTCTAGCTGTTGTGGGTATTCTAAGTGTTTTTTCAGCTGGAGAAGAACTTGTGCTTGTGAAGCTTGTAGCTGAGATGAGCCTAAACTGTAGAAACTCCATAGAAGAGATAACAAGAAGACGGATTTATAGAAACCCATTTATCAGATTTCCAACTTAATTTCTCAGACAAGATCTGAGTATTTGAATTTGATGAACCTGCAACCTAAAAAAAAAAGAGGAAACAGAGACGAGACACTTCAAGATTAAAACTTTTGAGATTTGTATTGAAACTCAATAGTACAAAAACCATTAAAAAAAAAAAAAAAAAAAAAACAGAGTAATCATGAAAACTAAACGAATAAATATTAGAACAAGAACAGAGTAGTACCTTAAACTTCAAATGTTTTCAAACACTTTTTGCTCTTAACATTCAGACCGAAACATATCGATCAAACAGAGGAAAAGAAAGCAGGTTCTTTCAGTCACCGACACATATCAGTGGTCGTGTAAGGAGAAAAGGAAAAAGCAAGAATCTTCAACGCGTGAAAGAGAGAAGAGGTAAGTGACAGAGTAGCAGTAGTTATATTATATTATATCCAAGAATCTTTCTTTTCGATATGCATGAGTTAAAATTTTGTGGGGTTAATTCACTCATATCAAAAGTGACTTTCTTATTGTTTTATTATTTAAAAAACAAATCTTTTTGCATAATGTATACAATTATTTTTGTCCACTATCGTGTACTTGTAATACTGATCTTTTTTATTCGATATACAGTATTTGTTTGGACGTTTAGTACGTAAGCTTTTTGTATTTGTATGGTAATAGTTGGGACCAAGTGATTCCGGAAGAAAACAAAGGACAAGATGTTCAATGGTGTCTAGTCATATGTAGTTGAATAATAATGGTGTTATTAATGTGATTTATCCGTTTCTTTTTGTAACGATGGAAACAAATAAAACAGTACTAGTACTTAGAGAGAATTGTGCTACATTGCAATAGAAAAGATGACAATTAAAAAAAATAGTCATGGAAATTTTGTTAGAACAAATAAGTTTAATGGATTAAAACATGTTTAAGATGGTTTTATTTTTACTCGGTAATTTTAGATTTAAAATATTATGAAACACGTGATTTTGATTCTGTAACATATAGACATACGATTTATCAAATGAATTTTTATTTTTGTGAGATAAAATTGTGATTTTTGTTTTGTTTTTGGGACTCTACATTTTTAACATAATATGTTAAATATTGGACATTTATAACAATTTATTAAACTAAGTTTTAAAATAAATATTTTAGCGCTTAAAACCAATAGACAGCTTAATCAGACCTTAAGCATAGTCAGAGCTTGAAACATGGTGGGTGAAGTTTTAAATGCAGATGGTTGAGGCCTTGGCCCTTGCCCCTTGGCTTTGGGAATTGAGTTTTTTTTTTTTTTTTTTGGCTACACTATGTCCCAATTAAGTCACAGCCTGTCCCTTATAAATCGAGTATTTAAAAGTCAAAGATGTGTACTTTGTGACTCGTCCATTCACATTTTACATATTACGAGAATTCAAATAATAATAATGAGCAATTGGAGTGAGAATATGGCTTTCATTAGTTCAGCTTTTGTTCATTATTAATACACTAGGTGTGATGAGTCTTTGATTTATTTATTTATAGTATATAAAAATAGCGACAACAGCAATGTACAAGTTTGAATATGTTCAATACGATGCGCTGTTATTGTACTATTAATTTAACAATAACAATAGAAAAGGGAACTCTCGCTTTTAAAAATCTATTTTCAATTGTTGACAAAAAAAATAATCTATTTTCAATCAAAGAATTTAAATATAATAACTTTATGTATATTTATTTTTATATTATAGTATTCTGTGGGGGACAAAAAAAGTATAATCAACGTTATTTTCATATTTAATAAAATACGTATATAAATATCGAATAAGGTAGCTGTCTTTGATTTGTTCATAGTAATATGTCAATACTCATTTATCACTACTCACTTAGTTGGTTGTAAGTTGTATAACTTGAAAGGATATTTTCATTTGATGCTTTTTTTTAATTTTCTTTTTGCGAATTTTCTTTCACTTGAGCAAAACTTATGTTGACTTGGTCCAATCTTTTATTGCCGACCCATCTTTTATATGGAAAAATGGAAACTATCATATAAAAGTGTGATTTAGAACTAGTATTAGACAAAGTTGTTTTTGTTTTTTTTAATATTATGGGTAGACTTAAATCACTTAACTATAACAGACAAAGTTAATGAAAGAAAATTAAAGTTTGCTGCGTGATTCACCTTTCTATATAAATAAATAAATATACAGTTTGGAACAGAATTGTGATGGTAATATGGTATATATCCTCAAAAGAATGTGAAGATTGACTTCGATTTAAAATTACATCCAAGTCAATAAGAGCTCACATTCACTTACGTGTAATTATTTATTTCAAATAGTTTTTAGTCAAACATGTTTTGACTTTGACCAGTAAAAAGTCACTTTGATAATTGGACGTTTTATAATGTATTTTCAGACATGTATATTTTTTTTTTTTTTTTTTTTTTTTTATGGGTTTCAGATTTTGTTATTAACTCTTTCTGTGTTGAAAAGTAAAGTTTAAACACATGGTAAACATAACTCAGAAAAGAGACCCCTTTTTTATTAAAATAAGATTTATGGATTAACGATAATAAACATGCTAACACACTCTACACTACTGGGCTCATCCTCACCTACAAGACCTTCTCCGTCTCTGGTTCTATTACACCCAACGGTGAAGCTCTGCTTCCTCTTCTGCTCTCTGTTTTTTTCTAGGTTGAATTCTATACTGAATACGTGTGAAAAAAAAAAAAAAATCTATATTGAATAATGAATAGCTTTAAAAGTCTATACCGTAGTTACTTTAATATTTTGTTGAAGATATATTCAATTTTATTTGACCCTAAACACATAAACGCAATCGATCTCTATCACTCAAAAATTGTAGCAAACTTTGGAAGAATCTCCTATTTTATTAATGAAAACATCCTTAATCAAAAACGAGTTAGCATGTGGTTGATGCTTGGGGAAAAAGTGACAACTCCTTGATCATCTAAAGTTTTGAAATAAAACCATGTATCAAACGAGATTTTTACAGTCTTTAAGTGTTCTATAACGTTTGTTTCTTTTCTTTTTTGGCATCAGCAACCAGCGTTCTTCAAAGATGTAAACCGCAAGATCTCTCTCTTGTGATCTTCCGGACCAGTTGAAAGATTTTAAACTCGAAAGAACACATTTAGGAACAGGACCCGGTGGTACCAAGGAAGAATAATCATCGTGGTCACCCTGCGATCATAACTAGTAGATTAAAACCATATGGTGCATTAGTTGAAACATATATAGTTAGATGTTTACCGAAGAAACTTACAATTTGAAAGATGTCTAGTACTTGTAAGTTAAGAGAATCTTCGAGCAATCGGACAAGGAGATTCGAGGGATGCGATGTGCATACACATACCTTCAAATGTTCAAGCTGGTTGAAGACAAAACCGTCATCATACACATTCTGCATACAATGAAAATGTATTAACAGACAATTCTATATAGACGAGATTGAAGAGTTGTAGTTGATAGAAGGAAACTGATTTACCCCTAAACATAATGTAAGACGCTTGACAGATGTGATTGATCCGATAAGACTTTTCATATCAGAGAATCTAACATCTACATATGCATCCTCAAGCTTAGGCATATTCTCAATCAAACGGGAGTGATTCTTTTGACTATAATCCTCAAGTTTGAAATACTTCAAACAAGGAGTACCTATAACTAACCCATCTAGATAACCTTCATTAGGTATACGGAGTGATAAGCTCTGCAAAGACGGGACGATAATAGTGATCATTCCCATAAAGGTACTACTATCACGAAAATCTACCCATAGATCTTCAAGATCAGGGCAAATAGATAAAAGCCGTCGAAGAGATTCTCCATCTAAGTGTTTCATTTGTCGAAGTTCCAAAGTTTTCAGACAAGGAAGACAAACCATACGAGGAACATCCAAAATCATGTCGCCGTCAAGTTTCAAAGTTACCAGCGATTTGCAGATGTACAAGCTATTCGGCAAAATGTTTGGGTTAGGGTTGTTGCCTCGGAAAGGATAAGAAAAATTAGAAATCTCCAGCTCACGTAGAGAATGAGAAACTGCAATTACAATCCATAGTTTGATATCTTCAGGTTTAAAATGTGCGTAAGCTAAGTCGAGACGGAAGCTTTCGATAACGGGAGCTCTATGTAATGGTAGATTTCTGTCAAGAAAACATCGTAAGCTCTCGCATTGAGGCTGTGAACAATACCTACTTTTGTAGTCAAGTTTTGGTAACCACATCCAAAGACATTCCCATCGTTTAGACAAAATGCTAGTGGATACAGCAACTTTGGTTGGAAGAAACGATAGTATCTTAAGCAGCAAGTCATCTGATAACCCACTGAATATGTCCATAACTTTACAAACCCAAGAGGTTAGATTTTTTCCGACCTTTAAAAGAATAAAACGAGAAATTACAGTAGGACTCAATGGATTTTGTCTGAAGCCAACCAAACGAATTAGTAAGTTAACACATCCAGACAAAGGAACGGGACAAAACCTGTGATGACTCAGTGGATCCGCTCAATTTCTGCTACGGAATCAAATTCAGAAGCACATTTGTATAAACTGTGTAACCATTTTCAGACCTGAATAGGCTGATTGTTAAGGATCGAAAGGATAAAAATTAAATCTCGAGAAAAAGGAGGAGGAAGAAGAAGAAAGAGGTGGGGGATATCACAACCTGTATGAAATTTAGGTTAGCGAATGGTTTAATGGGCCTGGGCTTGGGCCGATCTGCATATAAACACTCCTTAATCACAGGCCTATACAAATGCAACTGCCAACTGCAAGAAATAATTGTTACAGGCCGTTTGGTTTAGAAATAACCGGTTCTCCAATCAATTGATAAGAAGAAAGATAGTTTACAGTCACACTCACAGGCCTCTCTTAGTTATCACTATATCAAAGTTAACATAAGAATGAACTTTGACCCTATACACAGAAACGCAAAAGAATTATATATGTTATTGGACGATTATAGTAACATTTTGAACAATCTGTTATTTCTTGGACAACAGACATATATAGATGAAAGTTCGAAGCAAAAACATATAGTGATTAAAAAGTCAAGATTCTTCAACAGATATGAGTTGAACAGGAAAAACTTTTACAAATTGGTTGCTTTTGTTTCTCCATCCTCACTGTCTAAAGCTAACCTAAACTTAAGAATCTTGTGAAGTTTAGCAACAGGTTCGACTATCTTCTGAGGCGTCAGGTTTTCACCTGCTGAAACAAAAGATGAAGAAACCAGCACACAAATGAATCAGCTGAAACAATGTTCATTTGAGCCACAAAAGAAAGAAAAGAAATGAACTAACCCTTCTCAGTGAAAGCAAGGCATGTACCAATAGTCTCTATGTATTCTCCAACCTTACAGAAAAACAAAACCAAAAAAACAAGAGAGAAACGATTAAGAATGGTTTCAGTAAAAAGAGTAACTCAACTTTGGAAACTAACCAATTTGATTATCCCATCAATGGTGAGCACCGGATTCAAAGTATCCAATCCCTGAGAATAATAATAAACGAAACTTATACATTATAAAGAAGATAAAATCTATGAACAAGAGTTGAAAAAATAAAAGAATAGGGATGAAGTAACTGATAAAGTATAAGGAGCGTGAGGTGGTATGTCAATGTGCCTTGCAACATCTTCAAGATCAATCATAACATATTCTTCACTCTTCTTCACCACCCATTCATTCTCCATCTCTCTTACGATTACAGCTTCAACAAATTCCAATTCTTAAAATCGCCACAATGCCGCCCAAGTTGGAACCCTAATGCACTGGTTATGTCCATAACTTTCTTCTGAACCTACAAAATGAATCCAAGAAAAACACCAGTTAAGACTCCAATGGATGTTGTCTGAAGCCAAGCCAACCAAACGAATTATAGTAAACGTAATCACACAAACGAACGATACAAAACACTAGAAAAATAGCTGGAGTGTTAAAAGGATGAGTCTTTTACACCTGAAGACTCAGTGGAGGCTCGATTTCTGCTGAATCAGAAGCTCCCGAAGAACTGCGAGAGCATTTGCCTATACTGTATACACCATTTTCAATTCTGAATAGGCTGATTATGAAAGTTAAAAAGTCGAAAACTTGAAACGAGAAAGAAAGGAAGAAGAAAGAGAGTTGAGAATTGGAATCAGAAGATATCAGAATCGCACAAGATATAACGAATGGTTTTAAATGTTCATAAATCCCTAATAAATCTTTATTTCAAGCGTTACAAAAGCCCGTCCGGTTTAGTAATAACCGGATTTTTCCAATCAATTTGAGAAGGGTTTAGTTAGTGTATTCGTCTTCCATCCGATAAGAAAGAAAGATAGTTTACAGTCACAAAGATAGTTTTCTTCGCACTGATCTTTTCTCCATTTCCCGCTTCCATCCTTAAACCCCCTTCTTCTTCTTCTTCTCCATCCTTAGGGTTTCTTTGGTGATGAAACCTGCTGCCTCTTTGCAGGGTTTCTCTTCACATGCTTCCTCTATCAACTTCGATGTTCGTAGACCAGCTACTACTCCCTCCAAAATGGTTGCCTTTAGTGCTCTTTCGCTTTGTCCTTATACTTTCACTTTCCGCCAGAGCTCTCGAATTAGGTCTACTGTTTCGTGTTCTGCCACTTCTCCTCCTGCTTCTGGTCTGTTCTTTTTCTTTTTCTCCTCTTTTCTAAATTTTTTTAGTTCCTTAGATTTTCTGTTTCTGCCTCTTTTTCCCTGGAAAATGAGTTTATTGATAATGGGTTTGAAGTATTTTGAATTGGTACAGAAAGAAAAATTGGAACTTTTTGAGTAACTAGGTTGATAGTGGCCGAATTGGATAGAGTTTCATTCATATTCATATGATACTCTGAAATTCTCACTCGTATTGTATTGATGTTTTGACTAAAATCCTTTGACTTTTGTTGTTTCATAAGTTTTTTTACTAGTTAGTGTCACTCTGTGTTATAGTGGCTCTATTTGTTGATTCTGGTGTTGTGTTTTCTTCTTTCTCCGTTTCAGGTACATCTTCTTCCTCTAAGACACCACGTAGAAGATCAGGTCGACTAGAAGGAGTTGGAAAAAGCATGGAGGACTCTGTCAAACGTAAAATGGAACAGTTTTATGAAGGAACTGATGGGCCGCCTCTCCGTGTTCTTCCCATTGGTGGCCTTGGTGAAATTGGAATGAACTGTATGCTTGTTGGAAACTATGATCGTTACATTTTAATCGACGCTGGTATAATGTTCCCTGAGTAAGTCCGGAGATACATACATCTTGTTAATATTGGCCATAACTCATTATCTTTGTATGTGTGGTGTTAACTTTCCGTGGAAAACATTGCTGTATAATGTTACAGTTATGATGAGCCTGGGGTCCAGAAAATAATGCCAGATACAGGATTTATCAGACGATGGAAACACAAGATTGAAGCTGTTGTTATAACGCATGGTCATGAAGATCACATTGGTGCCTTGCCTTGGGTAAAGCCTTCTTCCACTTCTTGAAAAGGCCATTATGAGCCATAGACCTTTTGGAGTTTTCTAGATTGATTAGGTTTTGTTTTTTCAATAAAAAGTTGAGGCTCATGGGTATAATGCAGTTCTTTACCTCTATCCATTGTTGGTTTCTGTCCTTTTTCTTAACCATTACCCTTTTACATGAGCAGGTTATCCCAGCATTGGATCCTAACACACCAATATTCGCATCATCCTTCACCATGGAGGTGATTTACGCCTTGATTCTTGAATTTTACTTTTCTCTTTCAATAAGTCTTATGTTTGTTATTTACTTTAGCAGCTACTAAGCTTAGATGTATAGCTTCAGTTCAAAATATATGTACCCCAGCTTGCGTTCTTATCAGTCAGAACTGTCATGTACATGCAGTTAGTTGCCTATATCCTATCACGCCTAATAATCTTCTCTTTTCATTTTCTCGCATGGATGTTTTTTTTTGTCTGTGCAATAGCTTATAAAGAAGCGCTTGAAGGAGCATGGAATCTTCGTTCAATCTAGACTTAAGACATTTAGCACACGAAGGAGATTTATGGCTGGACCATTTGAGATAGAGCCCATTACAGTTACCCATTCTATTCCTGATTGTAGTGGTTTATTTCTCCGCTGCGCTGATGGTAATATTCTTCACACTGGAGATTGGAAGGTAGAGTAACCCCTCTTAAAAGTCTTTCATGTTCCTTTGTATAGTCATCAAGCTGCATGAGATAATTTGATTGATAACAGATTGATGAAGCACCATTGGATGGAAAAGTCTTTGATCGTGAAGCTTTAGAGGAACTCTCAAAGGAAGGAGTCACGTTGGTAAGGATTCTGTGCAGAGTCATACTCTTGTTATCTGTTGAAAGCATACAAACTGACTGCTATAGGTAATAAATTAAAAACAATTTTCCATCTCTTACACAGATGATGAGTGACTCAACAAATGTGTTGTCACCTGGAAGGACGATTAGTGAAAAGGTGGTAGCCGATGCTCTGGTAAGGAATGTAATGGCGGCCAAGGGAAGAGTAATCACAACTCAATTTGCCTCTAATATACACCGTTTGGGAAGTATAAAAGCTGCTGCTGATTTAACTGGTCGAAAGTTGGTATGTCTTTCCTCTCTTATTTTCGAAAGTCGGAAAGTATAAATGCTGCTGCTGATTTAACTGCTGGTTATAGATTATTTTTTAACTCCTACTAGCAATTTTTTCCCATAGATTTTTACTTCCACCATTGTATATCAACTTTCATGTAGGAAGTTAAAAAAATAAATTTATTTGCCTGTTTTATCTAGGTCTTTGTTGGCATGTCGTTGAGGACATATCTAGAGGCAGCTTGGAGGGATGGAAAGGCTCCAATCGACCCGTCAAGTCTGGTATAAGACCTTTCTCTTGTATGATGAATTTGAAGAGAAATTTACGGGCACTAGCCATTATTGATGCATAAAGTTTCTTTTTAATTACAAAGCACCGACACCTGCCATATGTTAGTTTGATGATTATAACAAGTTTTCTGCTTTCTAATTTCAGTCTATCATTTATCATTTTCTAATGCGCAGGTAAAAGTCGAAGACATTGAAGCATATGCTCCTAAGGACTTGCTGATTGTCACGACTGGATCACAAGTAAGTTGGTCTTGTCAACTTGTGGAGTGGTGGTTTGACTTTCCTAGCTAATTTACTTGTAATCCTTATTTGACAATGACTCTGATCAGGCAGAACCACGTGCTGCCCTGAATCTTGCATCATATGGGAGTAGTCACGCATTCAAACTTACCAAGGAAGACATAATTCTTTACTCAGCCAAGGTATTAGAGAGATGTTATATGAAAATGTACATACATATACTTAAGAGCATCTAATAAGATGGAGGCTGGGATTGCTGATATCGATTCTCCGTGTAATGTTTTCTCAAGGTAATCCCAGGCAATGAATCACGAGTAATGAAAATGATGAATCGGATAGCGGATATCGGGCCAAATATTATCATGGGTAAGAATGAAATGCTGCACACATCTGGTCATGCCTACCGTGGAGAATTGGTAAGTGACTGCTTCTCTTAAGACTCAGTCGATACATTCAGAAGTTTTGTTGCCAGCCATTTCTTTCTTTTTCTTTTCACTTCATTACTCTTAGGCTTTTAGCGTATATCTAAAGGTATAAAGGCAATAGTTATTCCATTATATTATTTTTGCAATTTGATGAATGTCTAGTGGAAAAGTTTGTTACTAATGTTTTGAAGTTTCCCTTGTTCTGAAGGAAGAGGTTCTTAAAATAGTGAAACCGCAACATTTTCTACCCATACATGGAGAACTTTTGTTTCTTAAGGAGCATGAATTGCTTGGGAAGTCTACTGGGATTAGACACACTACTGTAAGTCTCTCACCAAATATTTATGAGCTCATGGTAGATAGACAGCATACAACATATGAAAATACCTATTGTGAAGATTTTCTAAAAGTTATGCAACTCCGTTATGAGTTTGATGAAATAGGTTCAAACTTTACCTGGAAACAAAGTGCCTCGACCATGTAAACAGAATTTCTCAGACATGTTCAGATTAAAACAGGCATTTAACGTTATATCTTAAAAAGCCGTAAGATTTTTCCCCACTAATCGTAGATGTATGTGGTGGAAGAATCCATTCATTATTTTATCTCTAAAATATAAACAAATTAAACCCTTGATTGTCTGGTATTGAACCTAGGTCAACTTTTGCTGAATGTTTAACTTTTTTTTGTATACTTTCTCCAACTTCAGGTTATAAAGAATGGAGAGATGCTTGGGGTTTCTCACTTGAGAAATAGAAGGGTTTTGTCCAATGGATTTACTTCTCTTGGGAGGGAGAATTTGCAGGTTGGTTTATTTTCGCTGTTGTGTTCTCTCTGTCTTGGGTAAATGACTTGAGTATATACTGAATAATCCTAGCCTTGCTGCAGTTAATGTATAGTGATGGCGATAAAGCATTTGGCACATCAAGTGAACTATGCATTGACGAACGAATCAGAATTTCTTCTGATGGCATTATAGTTTTGAGGTATATCTGAATTGTTAAATTTCTGTGCCAATGCATTATCAATAGCCTTTTTGTTAATTTTTGTTAATAATTACTCATTTCCTTCTATGATTTTGTATAATCCAGCATGGAAATCATGCGCCCGGGTGTCTCAGAAAACACTTTGAAAGGAAAGATAAGAATCACAACTCGGTGCATGTGGCTTGACAAAGGAAGACTTTTAGATGCACTTCACAAAGCAGCTCATGCTGCTCTATCAAGTTGTCCTGTGAATTGTCCTTTGTCTCACATGGAAAGAACAGTCTCCGAAGTCCTGAGGAAGATTGTGAGGAAGTACAGTGGTAAAAGACCTGAAGTCATTGCTATAGCCACTGAGAATCCAATGGCAGTCCGTGCTGATGAGGTCAGTGCGAGGCTGTCTGGTGATCCAAGTGTTGGTTCTGGAGTTGCTGCTTTAAGGAAAGCTGTTGAAGGAAATAACAAAAGAAGTCGACCGAAGAGAGCACCTTCACAAGAAGATGATGGCACTTTGGAAGGTCCCGTCTCACTGACACATCTATAGGTGTATAGTTGTGTGTTTGGTATGTAATCTAACAGCCTTCACTTATGCAGATGATATCATTGATAGTGCAAGACTACTGGCTGAAGAAGAAACCGCAGCATCAACATACACAGAAGGTGATGATTTGCCCCTCGGAAGTTCTTCAGAAGAGTCGGATGAATTTTGGAAATCATTCATCAATCCATCATCATCACCTTCATCAGGTGAAACCGAAAATGTGAACAAGGTAGCTGATGTAGAACCTAAAACAGAGGATAAGGAAAGCAGCAGAGACGAAGATGATCCATCTGATTCTGAAACAAAGTCGTCATCAAAACGTGTGAGGAGGAACAAATGGAAACCAGAGGAGATAAAGAAAGTAATCAGAATGCGTGGAGAGCTACACAGTAGATTTCAAGTGGTGAAAGGTAGAATGGCATTGTGGGAAGAGATCTCTTCAAATCTATCAAATGAAGGAATCACCCGAAGTCCGGGACAATGCAAATCTCTTTGGGCATCACTTATTCAGAAATACGAGGTTCATCATCTCTTAACATATGGCTCCTTTAGCTGTTGATATGATGTTCATGTTTACAAGATGAAAAGCTCTCTAAACTTAGCAACTAAGAATTGTTGTATACTTTGGTTGCAGGAGTGCAAGGCTGATGAGAAAAGGAAGACGAGTTGGCCACATTATGAGGATATGAACAACATTTTGTCTGAGTTAGGCACACCTGCACCTAAGTAATCTGCTATGTGGCCAAAATAATCATCTCCGGATTCGTAAATTGAACAGATGCATTCATTATTTATATGTAACCTGTATGATGATTTTGTCTGTAGAATCCCACTAAAGCAGGAAAATTGCCAAGGGAGAAGAAAAAGAGGCCTTGACAAGTGTTTTAGATTCGGTTTTAGATTCGGTTTGGTTTAAAATACATGAATAAACCGGATTTTGTTTTTTTTTTTTGTCTGCCTCTCAAATACTAAAGGACTTGGTTAGTTGGTTCCATACCAATCACTAATTTTTGTTGTTAGCCGGTTAAATTGAACCGGAATATAACCGGAATATCTTAAAGATAAAACGGCTTTGCCCTTGAGGCTCCGTGCGCCACCGTCGATCGCCGGTGACCAGCTTCGCTTTATTTCTTCGGGTTAGGGTAATTTTGGTAATTTATTAGAAATTGACTTTTAAACAAAATAAAAGTGAAAGAGAGACTATTGCAAAGTGAGAGCTGTGTCTTAGACAAATTTGTTGAACCGACGAACTTTGAAGAGAAGAGAGATGCCGAAGCGAACGACGCATACGTACTCGAGCGAGGACGCGGCGCCTGACGGACCCGACTCTGATCTCTTCGTTTACTACTGCAAGCACTGTGGTTCTCATGTCCTCATCACTGGTTCGTTTCTCAAATTTCAACTACTTCCTTGGACCTTTTTGAATCCGAGTTAGGGTTAAGTTGCTTGAAATTAGAGTGAAACGCTACTTACTCACACTTTGAATTGGGGTTATGTTGAATGATGATTTGCGATATTGCTTTTTCCGGTTTCTAGATACATTGAGTGGGAGTGATGATTTAAAGTTTCAGTCTTTGATTCCCTTTGAACCTCAGGCCATGGTAGTTTGCAGTTTTAGTTGGTGACTGACTTCTTGCTGTTGTAGTGCTTGAGTTTAGGTTTACAACAAAGTACTTTTAGATCCAAACACATATTTTTTTTCAATGATGTCGATTTAGATTCTGGGGTTTTTGTTTTCAGGTTGAAACTCTGGTAATGACCTTCTTTTGGCAACTCATTGCCATTGTTTCATGTAATTCTGTGGATTTACTTAATGTTTTGAATCTTTCTTATTGTTTGAGTTACTCCTTGTGAACTGCATCTTAGATTGTTGTTATGGTGAAAAGCCAAAAATGTCTTTAATCAGAATAAGAGTGTAACATGCAAAGTTGTGCTGGTTGAAATATATATGGTAGGTATCCTTCTCTAGTGTTTGTATGCTAAATTAAGTTCTTTCTAAGATACCCAGTTGCAGAAGATGCCAAAAAGGAAGACCGACAGATCGAATGTGCTTGACAAGAAGAAGCACCTCGCTAGGTTAAATGTCAGCGAGGGAGGAAAAGTTTTATTAAGACGGTAAGGTTTGACGTAGTGTTAATGTCCAGTCTTAAGCACCAAATTTTGGTTTAACATCAATATTTCTAAAAGTTTTCTTTCTTATGTTTGGTTTGTTATTAGTGGCGAAGGAAAGATGGAGAGACAGTTTAGAATGAACTGCATTGGTTGTGAGCTTTTTGTTTGTTATCGCGCTGAAGAGAATCTGGAAACAGCGTCCTTCATTTACATTGTTGACGGAGCACTTAGTGCTGTTGCTGCGGAAACGAACCCACAGGTACAGTTTGTTTCTAATAAATGTTTCAGTTGCTAAATTCAAATCTAGATAATAAATCTGTTATGGCGGCACACAGGATGCACCAGTACCTC
Organism: Barbarea vulgaris; assembly: GCA_963667165.1. Taxonomy (NCBI): domain Eukaryota; kingdom Viridiplantae; phylum Streptophyta; class Magnoliopsida; order Brassicales; family Brassicaceae; genus Barbarea; species Barbarea vulgaris. Next base: position 1,819,694 of record OY763894.1, on the reverse strand, counting down.
CCTGCATTTCACAACTCGACGGTGGACTTGTTCAGGTTGCAATAGAAGTGGAAGACCGTGCACAACGTTCAGCAATTACAAGTAAAACATAGTCTCATATGACACAAAATCTTATTTTTCTACTCTCTTGACATTGTCTTTGATTATACAATTTGACTGGCCCATTCTTTTTCTCTCTCTCTCTGCAGGGGTGAACGCTGATGATGTTCGTGTTACTGTTGCCGCACCAGCAGCTCGTGGGGAAGCTAACAACGAGCTTCTGGAATTCATGGGAAGGGTATCAAAACAATCTTTTGATAACCACTTCTAAAGATTTGTTTTCTAATCACAAAGTTTCTTACTTTATTTTAACTTAACGCAATGTGATCTTTCAGGTGCTTGGTTTAAGGTTGAGCCAGATGACTCTCCAAAGAGGTTGGAATAGCAAATCCAAACTCCTCGTGGTACGTTGACCCGTTCTTCGTTTCTCTGAAATATTAACATCAGTTCTTTAGAGAAAACTTTATGGAGATTCGTTTCTTATTGGTTTTTAGTTGTAAATAATATTTAAGCTTTTGGCTTTACTAATGAAAGAAGGCCCTCTGATCAAAGATCGGTGGTCGCATTGGATGAATAACCCATTTGGTTTATATTGCTTTAAACCAGGTCGAGGATTTATCTGCTAGACAAGTGTATGAGAAGCTCCTTGAAGCCGTTGTACCGTAAAATTCGCGGTTTGTGGATTGGTGAAAGACATTAACCGAGAGCTCTGCAACCTTTTTGTTGACACTCTTTATTGGTTTGTTGCAGAGAAGTAAGAGTTTGTACTTTACTCTAAGTAGATAGACAAATTGCTTTCTTCTTTGTTTTCATATGCTTATGTGACCACTTCTCTTCATATAATCCCTTATTCTTAAAGTTCAAATTGTTTATCTTTCGAACCAAAAATTAGGAGAATTGTCACATTTTCTATCTGGGCCACTTGGTGAGTTGTTTATTTACAAAACCTTGAAAAGGACGTACATATTGATGTATATCTCATTTTCAATCCAAATCTCCTTTTTTAATTGGGTTTTTGAGCGGCCAATCCAAATCCTTTCATATCTCGTCTGTTGCAATATCATTTTCATTGTTTGTAGAACTAAATTAATAGTATATTGCAAATAACAGTTTATATTTAGAACCTAAGTTTTCAACATAAACCTTGGGAAAATTGAAACTCAGAATAAATCATATATTCTGAAAATTTAAAATCTAGATCTAACTACTAGAACTTGTATCATAGTGGTTTGTATTAGTGATGTCATGTCATGTTATAAACTCATAATGCAGATTAAAAGCTTCCATACAAACAATAATTATTAATAACCAACTATATCAAATACATTTCTTAACGGTATGAGAAATTTAAACTGAAATCCAAATTTTTTTTGAAATTACAGCTCCATGGAATCATAATGGGTAAAAAATTGTTTAAAAATAAGGAAAAAAACAGTAGAAACTACACGAGTTGTGGCATAGATGAAAAACATATGGGTTCAAAGAAGGGAAACGTACATGATGATATTTGTCAAGATATTGGACAGAAGATAACACATGAACTGGGACAACTATAAACAGAAAATGATGTGGTGTTTATTGATCTAGTGTATTATATGTATATACTAGAAGGAAAGACAGTAAATTCATTTATGATTGAAGATAAGTCATAGATCCACTTTTAATATTGATCATAAATTATAGTATATGTGAATTTAGGTGTATGACGTGATCCAAGGTGTATAAAAAGGTGTATCACGTTCCTTTTACCGTTTTAGAGAAAACAAAATGGGTTTAGAGATTCAGCTGGATATATATATATATATATATATATATATATATAAGTTGTTGTTTGTTGTATAATTAAAGTGTTGTTCTAAAATATATTTTGTTTTTGCTAGGAATTGGTCGGTGAGAAACCAATAAGTGTGTTTTAGTATCGTATTAATCCGATTAGACAAAATCTTGTAATATAAATTGTATACTGTAATTGCTCAAGTAATTCCAAATTAGGCATGTTTACAAAAATCCAAATCTTGGTGAATTCATCGGTTTCTGACTGTCTTACAAGATTTCTGCACTTACAAAAACTTTTTATTAAAATCATTTTTGTGTCTTTCATCTGCAGAAGAAAACGATGACCATAGATATATTTTTTAGTAGTTCACGTATGACAGTACTGTGACGTGGTTCAATTCCATCTCTTCGCTGTATCGAATCAAATCGTCACTGTTGCCAGTTTGTAATTATATATATCTGCCCCATTCAATCTCTATTATTAATCTTGGATTCTTTTATATAATACATATACACATACTACTTCCGCATATTATTTAATCATATGATAAATATGTCTATCCATGACCATCTGATTAATATATTGTATCCACTTCGATATATAAGACCACATACATATTTATATAATTTTCTATTCACAAGCAAACTGTGAATCACACATATATACTTTTGATTTTATATATAAACCACACATTTTACATATTCGTTGGATATTCTATAATTAAGGGGATGTGCTTTATTACTTAATTAACTAAATACATCGGATCCCAGATGCTTTCTTCTCTTGATCTTTACCATTAGCCCACCAGCCATGTGAGCTGTTAAAAGAGGCACAAACACCGGCCGGTTCTTGCAAACCGGTATAATCTCGAACTGACTCAAAACCGAACCCACCACGTATTTCATTTGCATAAACGCCATTTCTTTTCCTATACAAACCCTTGGTCCGGCTTGGAAAACAGGAAACTTGAACGAACTCACACTTTTCAGAACCGGTTTGGTGCCGTAATTTGGTTCTTCCTCAAACCACCGGTTCGGTTTAAACTCCTCCCAATCTTCACCCCACACCTTCTCCATCCTTCCCATACCGTAAGGGAAGTAAGTGACTTTGTCTCCTTTATTGACACGTGTTCCATCTGGCAAAACGTCGTTGTTTGCTGCATGCTTTGAGTCCCAAGCTACTGGTGGGTAGAGCCTCATTGCTTCACATAGACAAGCTTTCGTGTAACTCATCTCTCTTAAATCTTCAAACCCTAACCCTAAAGATCCTTTCGTTTTCACTTCTCCAAGAATCTTCTTCTCCATATCATCGTTTTTACTCAACAACCAAAACAGCCACGTCATCGCCGCTGATGTGGTGTCCCTTCCCGCCATTATAAAGCTGATTACAGTATCCCTCACGGCTTCCTCGCTGTGGCCAGCGCCGAGAAACCTCGACAAGAGATCTTGCTTGTCCGACAGGTCACCGCTGATTTCGAGGCTCTTCTTCTTAGCACGAATGACCTCAGAGACAGACATGTGTACGGTCCTGATCGCTTCCCTCAGCCTCCTCTCGCTCCCTACGTTCAACAAACGCTTCAGCTTCCACACGGCGTAAACAGGCTCCGTGGCGCGGCGAGCGCTTATCTCCGCCGCTACATCAAAAGCTTTAACAAGATCCGGAACTGGCCGGGTCAAATCCAAACAATCCGGATCCCAACCCAGCGATACTTTAGAAACAATATCGAAAGCAAAGCGCTTCAAAACCTCCTGAAAATCCACCGTGAGTTCACCGTCCACGGCAGAGGAAAGCATCGGAATGAGGCGGTTCTGGACTTCTTCACGGAGGATTTCGAAAGTGAATTCTCTTAGAGAACGCATTGTAAACTCGTGGCTGGCGATTTTACGCTGTGAGCTCCATAACTCGCCGTCGGAATTAAAAATTCCGCCACCGAGTAGATCTCCTAAGAGTTCGGTGAAAGGCTTCCCTTTAGGAAAGTTATAAAAATTTGTTTTGAGGATATGCTCGACGTTTTCGGGGTTTGCCGTGATAATAGTCCGGTGACCAAAGAGGAGATCGACAATGATGGTTTGAGACGGAGAGAGGCGGAGGAGATCGGTGTACCATTGGAGAAGACGGTGGCGGTTTTTGTTAAAGGAGAGGATAGAGCCTATGAATGGATACGACGTCGGATTAGCGGACGATGTGGTTTTGGGTTTTAGGGTTTTTGGTAAAAATGAGAAGATTGATATAAACCCTAAGATTAGAAATAGGATGAGAAATAATACGTTGATTATTTCCATTTTGGAATTCTTGGTTTCTTGTTTTGGTAAGTTGAAATATGTTTTTTGATGTGTGTTTCTGGTCTGTGTAAAAACTCATATATATAGGGGGAATATAAACTGAATAAAAGTTCGGGCTCCGACCATATCAGTCCAGAAAACGACATAATTTTAAAAGTTTTTCGAGGCAATTTTAAAATTCTTTTTATCTTTATATTATTGATTTAATCATATTTGGATCTTTTTCAACGAGATAGCTGTTACTTTATTAAAAAAAAAAAAAAAAAAAAAGAAGTCATCTAGTATTGTCTCAACCCTCAACCCTAATTTTAATTAACATAAACAAGTTGTCAAGTAGATGAAAACACGCCGGAATACATATTTTTAACAAATAAAAATATCACTTCCAAAAGAATACGAAAAAATGAAAAGGTAAAATGTGTGAGCTCGTTTTTTATTTGTCAAATATCTAAAGCTACTTTGAGAAAGATTTTTATCAATTATATATAGGCTTTGACCATTATAAATTGGAATTTTAAGGATTTTGGTTTTTATCAGATCAAGAAAATTTGGTATTCTCTTATATATAATTAAGTCAATCTTTAAACTGTATTTTTTTTTTGTTGGAGAAGGGTTAAAAGGAAGTACTATTCAGGGAAAAAAAAACACTTAGAAAATAGTTAAATTTGATCAACAAAATGTAAATAATTTGTTTGAACAGACGAAGCAGGAGGCAAAATAATAAGGATCAAACTGATAAAGTAAAACAAAACAAATTTGGGTTAAATAGTAAAACATTATTTCAATACATGTCGACGCAATATGGCAAATCATAGAGTGATACTGATACAGGGACCAAAGAAAGGGAGATTGATGGATAATAAATATAGATGTGGACAAAACCAGTACCACCGCTTTGGTGGCCAAAGGTCCAGCCGAAATTTAATAAGCAAATGTAAACACGAGTCAGACACTGAAAAAGCAAAACATTTTTTATTCTTTCGGAATAAAGGTAATTAAAAATTGGATATAATAAATATTTTTTTTTTCGTAAAACATATAATTATAATAAATCTTACAGTATTAACGAGTGAGTCTATATATATACTAAATTAGTGGTCTCTTATAACTACTCTCTATTAACGCAAACAAAAAACACAGATTTTTTTTTTCACAAAACTAAACTTTCATGGATTTAATATATGCTTATATATGAATTTTTTTTTTAAATGCTTTTCCAGAAAAAAAAAAAAAAAAAAAAAATCTTCGTATAATGGTTAGCTAATAGCCTAATACTTTTGTACCAGATTTGGTTCAATTTATAGAAAATGCAAACTATCTATTGTAGGGTAATGGAAGTAAAGTTATTAACAATCTCCAACGTGATATATGTAGAATCGTTGCTTATGATTTTGTGTCTTAAAAATTAAATTGTCAATTTTAATGTAATTAAGTCATTATTTATCGTTATTTTTTTTGGTGCAGATAAAACTGTTTGCTTAGTGAGATCCTAAATCGTTTGTTATGCAGTTTTAAGTAAGTGATGCAGAAGATTAGACTCGATAATAAGAGCACTAAAAGAAAAGTTGCGTGCTTATACACATTAGGTCATAAAGTTAAGAGGGTTTATGTGGAATCATTTACTTACCTAATCGAATACAAACTGTATATTAATATTCTAATCATTAGTGAAGTCCAACACGTGATGACATAAGTGAATGATCTGTGGGTTTTGTCAGATAATGAACTTAATTTGATTCTTAGGAGATCCTGCAGATTTGTTGAATCAAGGAGATATCAAATAATATTATAATTATGCAATAAACAATTGTTTAGTATCTTAATTAGGAGCTGGTCCGTGTATATATATGCCGATAGACCAAACTAAAGTTTTTGATATGAAGTAGATATATATATATATATATATATATATATATATTTATTTTTAATCCAGTCGGAATATGGATTCGGAGCTGAACCCATAAAATATAACGTTATTTAATCTGTATACATTTTCGAATCAGAAACTATGAGATACGGTATGTTTAAGCCATAGTGAATCAGTGATGGTAAACAATTGGAATAAAAAAACAACTGTGTCTCATTATGCATCTATGTTGGTTCTAATATTAATTTAATCACAGCTCTAAACAAGCCTAATTTTGTTTCATTGCATTAGAGAAAATATTGGTTCGAGTATCCGCCAATAATTATAAACATGCATGTGTCGGATAAGATCGAACACGTTTGGTAAAGTTCTTCAGCCGAAATCTGAAACAAATAAATGCACGATTATTAACTGTATGAAGGATATAAAAATACACTTTTTGTGACTACTAACTATAGGGATCTTTATTACTCCACTAGTTTATTGTGCACGTGGTTCTCGTGGTTTGAAAATTGAGTTTATCTCATAAAGCAAATATCGGAGCTAGTTCCATTGACTTATGCTCAAGCTCGTGTTTCCGAAAATATCCACATTTTTTCAGCAATACACTCTACCCTCACTGTTCATCTAAAATTCGTCCATTTATTTGTTTCATGCATATTTATATAGTTTCTTACTCATTTTAAAAATATAAATCCATTATGTTTTTTTCACTAGCTCATCAAATTCATTGACGGAAAAAAATAACTTAATAGTTTATATTAATGTCTTTAGTGTATCATTAGGGGTGGGCATTCCGGTTTACGGTTTGGTTCCGGTTCGGTGTTTTCGGTTTTTCGGTTTTTCGGTTCTGTAAAAAATGAAACCATTTAGAAACCGATTGAAATACGGTTTGGTTCGGTTCGGTTTTCTTCGGTTTACGGTTTTAACGATTTTAACCAAAATTAATTCGGTTCGGTTTATTTTGGGTTCGGTTTCGGTTTTTTAGATTATTTTGATTGTATAAAAATAATAATTAAAAACTTAAAATCAAAATATTGAGTTTGTAAGTCATATATAAATGAAAATCGAACAATTGAAAAATCAAAACTTAAAATCGACTATAGTGAAAAAATAAAGAGAATAGAAGTCAAATCTAGTGATGTGGCCTTCGAGAACAATTTTATGAAACTCTAATAAATTGTGAATGAATGGCCAAAAACCTTAGATTATATATAAAATATATATCTATCTAGAGTTTTTGTATTTTTTTTTTTAGTGCAATCATATTTAAAATATTTTTGTTAAATTTATTTAAACTAGGTAACTCAACTATCTATCTAAACATGTATAAAAGGTAAATTCAAAAAACCAAAAAAACCGAACGGTTTTACGGTTTTAAACCGAAACCGAAATTATTTGATAATGATAACCGAACGGATTTTTAAGCAAAACCGAAACCGAACCGAATGACTAATTTACGGTTTGGTTCGGTTCGGTTTTTTCGGTTACGATTATTTTGCCCAGCCCTATGTATCATTACCTAGATTCAAATTCTGATAATATATGTTGTTGACAAACAAAAAATATTGATTTTTTTTATAATAATAATAATAATTTTATTATTTTTGGCAGAAATTAATAAAAATAATTTATCCAAAATAAATACAAGTATTATGTTAGAACATATGAGTTATGATTAGTTCATATGGAGAAAATATGAGTATGTATGAGCCACTCACGTTGTGAACAAAAAACGGCGCCGTTGAGAGTATGGGTACAAAAAGTTCTGAGCCATAACCATTAGGTAGGTGTAAGTCCATTACGACAAGTTTCCACTTAATACGAAAATGTCCACAGGTATCCGTATCCCTATCCCAGTTCTTGTGATTTGACACACAATAATTTCTCATATAAACGACACATACCAAAAAAGAATTGCCGTTTTATTTTGTTTTTATATAATTAAAGTGTTTTCTCTCTTTTTCGAACTCGCAATTTTATTTCCTCGTTTTTCATTTTCACCGTCCAAATCGGGCTGTTTTGAGTCGCACAATTTTTTTTATATAATTGAACTTATTTCATGATGCTAGAAAATAAAACTCATTTTAATTAAAAAATTATGAAAAGAAAGTAGTTTATACATTTTATAAATTAACAATAGTTTATAATCTAAATCTTAAACACTAAAGCATAAATTGTATATAGTTAATTGCTAAATGATAAATCCTAAAAAAAAAAAAAATGCTAAATCCTAAACTCTAATCCATAAGACAAATCTTTAACCCTGATGTTCAGACAAAATTATATTTTTCTTCCTTTATTTGAATGATTTAGATTATTTCCCCCAAATTGTCCATCATAACCAAAAATATAGATTTGTTATGCTTTTATAGTATTTTTTAACAAATCAATCACAAAAGGATTACTTCGTTTCACTTTTTGATAGGTGAAATGGAATTGGAAAAATGTCTTAATTCTCACTTGCGGGTCAAATCTTCTTTTGCCAAATTCTCCTTAAGATATTATCTTCTCAAGTTCATATTATTATTATACCTTACAGAGTACTCATATGCTTAAAAATGCATGTATAAAAATAATAACACAAACGCAATTCATCACATTTGATTTCACATGACCGTCAGTTTTGGTTTGAATTGGTTCCACATATCAAAAGATGAAATCCATGTTACAAAGGTCAACATTTCTTTGGTGAAACATCTTAAAACCAAAACAGGATTCATAAATTAAAGTACCCTAATTCCTGATAACCAATTCCCAAGAAGAGATCAAAAGGATCTGTATTGATCAAGAACAACAAAGTTTTCATATCACACTTTGCTCCTATTTGGAAACCTCTAAAGATACATACATTCACCTGAGCGTTTTCTTAATGTGGAAACTTCAGTTGGCATTCTTCAAACGCGAGATGAGCTCATCCTGCGAAACCAGTCAAGTTTAACAATTGATCAGTGAGACAAGAGCCAAGATAAACTGGCCGTAAGCAACACCATATAGTGAAAGACAGAGTCTTTCAGGATACTGTTGTGGATAAAAGATTGAGGAGATTCAAAGAGTTTTAACAGAGATTTCAAATAATCATTGGTATATGATTTTAACTTACCTTTCTTCCTTTTGTTGGAAGGCCTTTCTCCTTGAGAAGGGCACGGAGTTTCTCAACAGTCAAAGACTGAAAGTCTCTTTCGCCTGTGCGACTGCTTGATCCTTCTGTGCAGACGAAATACATATTTTAAGTCCACGTGACAAGTGAATTACTGGACAACTAAATCAGAATAGAATTTGAATAACAAAGAGATAACCTTGTCTAGATACATTAGCAGCTCTTTTAGCCGAGTTTCTGTCGTCCAGAGCCCTATTTGCAGCCCTAGTATTAAGAAAAAAAAAAAAGTAAAAGATGAAGAAACCATTTCTGTAGCCAAGAGGAGGAATAAACAATGATCTTAACAGAGTAGAAGTTTAAGGATTTCCAGTTACAGAATGATTAGTTACGCGAGGGAGGCAAGAAGTAAATGAGTGTGGTGGTTACCTCTTTTTAGGACCATCTTCAGCAGTTCCTTTAGCATCTTTAGAACTAGACTCGCCTTTTTGCTTCTTTAACAAGAGAGACCTGATTAGTATATTTTGCTGGTTTGTTTTGATATGTTGTCCTTCTGGATATATATGACCAATAAGCAAGTTAGGATCCGACAGTTATAAACAAACATATAGAAGAAACAATGACACTTGTTACTGAAACGCAAGCTTATTCTAAAACTGATAATCCGGTGACTCCTAATTACTTTTACAGAGTAGCCAATTCTCACCCAGACATAAAAAAAAAAAAAAAATGAAAAGCAATTGCTTTACGAGATTGCTGCAACAAGACTGGAGTTTAGAGATGAGAAATACCTGGGGGAGATGTGTCATGCTCACAAACGTAGACCCGCAAGCTTCCCTGCAACCATAGACAATATGAAGGATCTATCAAATCGGTTGTCATGGAACTGAAGTAGCATAGCACAAGGCCAGATCTTTCATTGAATTCAAATAATAATATCATTACACAATTCGATTACACATCTCAAAGCTTCAAGCATATATACTTCCATAACCCAAACAGAAACGCATCAAGTCTGAAACTTTCACCCAAATCCACAATAATCTATCAGACACCCAAATTAAAAGATATGGAACTACAATCGAATGAGCAAGATCTGATTCAGTAGCATCCGAGTTGTCTGCTACAACTGCTGTATTATCCATTTCGAGCCAATATAAAAGCCAATCACTTTCTTAACCCCAAATTCTCAAAATCCAGAATTCAAAATAGGTCTTTAACTACAAACAAATAATGGTAACAATGAGTGAGTTAATCCCAAGTAACATTACCGAATTGGAAGAGACGACGGTAGAAGACAAGAAACCGCGAGATGGAAGGTTAGAAAGAAACTTGGAAGCAGACTGATCAGATGAATCGGATGGTTTAGACGATGATGCCTCCATTGCCAAACCACTGATAAACCCTAAGCCGAGGCAGACGAATCCGAGATGATAGAGAGCGAGAGAAGAGAAGAAGAAGAGGAGAGAAAGGAGAATTACAAAGCGCCTCTCAGATAGATTAGTCACCGTCCGAATGCGTCTATTCGAGAAAAATATGGGCCCTTCTTGGGCCTTGAATGACAAATTAGATTCATGTCTCATACAAATTTTAGATTCATGTCTCCGTTTCACAAGACGGTTAAAGATTATTTAGCGCTTAAAAAGCTGTTAGAGGTGGTAATAGTTAACGGTAAAAGATGATAGGTATAGTATCAAATTAGCGGTTCAAAATTCACAGCCACTGAAAATACACAAACACAAAAATCAAACTAGATATATGAATTTGATCTACAAAAATTGAGTTTGCCTGAGATTTACAAGCTCTAACTACTTGTCATCTTGGTTCCTTAAAAAGAACCTTAGAAAAACTCTATATATTATCCTCATTACTACATTAGGAGCAAGAATCCAGTAAACAGAAATCATTAGATTAGAATCTGCACATTAGATTTATAGTATATAGTTAAGAAAGTCTACAGTTTTGCTGCAATAACTTATAAGTTAAACAGGAAGAATGAGAAGAGCTTCTCTTTTGTTTGTTCTCTCTCTCTCTTTCAAGTAAGCCCATTAAAACCACAAACAGACATATATATAAGAATCAGACACTTGCAAAATTCAAGGCAGGGTCCCATGATTAATCTCTCAGCTTCTGCTTCCATAGCTCTAACTGCACAACATTGTACAAAAGCTTTTGTTTATATGAAGCTGAAGGAAATAAGAAGAGCAGAGAGTAATTAAGCTAACTTCTTTGAGATACTATGGAAGGACTAAACAACTAGTATTAAGCATATTTTTGATTCTTGAAACTGAGAAATCCACACAGCAAATTCCTCTAGACCAATCAAAGCATGCTCAAGAAGAATCTAAAGATAATTGAATTCAACAAGCTACATTGATGAAAATTAGCATCGGAGATTAGTGAATTTTACCCTTGGCTATCGAGATTTCCATGGCCGCTACTTCCTCCGCTTCCATAAGACACATCATCGCCAGCAGCTGAGTTCTGCCACACGCTTTGCCATGCCTGAGATGGAGGCTGAGCATAAACACCGGTAGGATCCATCGCCGGTCTTCCGATCATCATCCCTCCAGGAACCGCTGGTTGTCCCATAGGTGGGTAATAATAAGGAACACCACTTGCGGCAGGAGCCACCATACCACCTCCAAGAGCCGCAGCTTCTTCTTCCTCCTTGATCTCTTCCCTAGGAACAATGTCAACGAGGAAATCGAAGATATCGGTTCTAGTAATCGCAGCAGCGATATCGTTTTTCTGAAGCGTACGGCGTTTATTCTCTTCAGCGTGAAGCCAAGATCTAATCGTTAGCTCGAGGATGAAAAGCTCACAGGCTTTTGCGAAGAGAATCGGTGCTTCCGCAGAGATCATACGAACATCTTCATCGGCTTTCATGATTTTTTTTATTCGTGCGAGAGGAAGCTGATGGTTTTTGAAATCGTTAACCTGTTCGATCTCTTGTCTCTGGTAATTCCAGAACAATTGAAGCTGTTGAAGCTGTTGTTGGAGGAGGTGGTGGTAAGTCGCTCCTCCTCCTCCTCCGCTGACTATTGCTGTAGATCCAGAAGGTGGAGGAGGGATTCCGGTGGGGACGGCAGAGCCAGGAGGATAGACGGAGGTTGGTGGTGGTGGTTGCTGGTTGTTGTTGTCCATTGGATCTACGCGTTGTGATTGGATCAAAGAGCGTTTTAGATTGTTTTGTCAAATGGATTCGATAAATAGTGGATAAGGTGGACAGCGATGTACCTGATTTTTTTTTCTTTTTTGTAAACTATTCTGCAATAACAAAAATGATAATATGGTAATTTGCAATAAATTGTATCTAATTTAATCTGAAAATTTTAAATTATTATTTAATTTGTCTTTTTTTTTTCATGTCCTTTTACTATATCTCCCAAGCCCAAGCGATGTGGGATTTGGGAGCTGGCTCAACGACGCCGTACTAAAGCATTCACTGTGATGGTGAAACAGGTCTCCAGTATTGTGATAGCATCGATGACGACACAGGAGCTTGCGATGGAAGGAGAGAAACATTTGGAAGAAACTATTGAAGCTGCTTTTCAGATAATTTCCGCCATGAATGATGAGCTCTGCAATCCTTCCTTGTGGTCTACATCAACCACCGCTCAGACCACGACGGGTTCCAACGGCACAGCAATCGTTTCCGCCGACGCGGCTGGGATTGATGGACCATCGCATCATTCGGAATCCGGTGGTGGAGGAGGAGGAGGAAGCGGAAATAGTGCTTTGGATGAGGCTAGTCTCCGGTATAAGAACTCAGTGACTTCGCTTCGTGCTGTTCTTGCTGCGATTCCAAATTCGCAGAAGGTATCGAACGTAAAGGTGTTTACTAGTTATTTTGACAAGTCATTTTGTTCTGAGATTTGTTTCTGGACTGAGGAAATTTGGATTTCTAGGGCTTTTTTGAGATAAAAAGTACGAAATCTTCGAATCAATAGAGTAATCTAAAAAAAAAAAAAAAAATTAAAAAAAAAAAAAAAAAAATTAAAAAAAAAAAAAAAAAAAAAAAAATCTAACAAAGCTTGATCCAATCGAAGTAGTAGTAGCAGATTCTGAGGAACGTAAAGAGTTTAGATGAATGATATATTGCTTGTTGAGTATCTTGTTCTTCATTTCCCTCGCAGCTATTAAGCTAATTCAAAATGAGAGCTTTTGAGGTTTCCTAATTTTGATTCTGTTCAATCCATCACAGGCAAAAGCATCTGAAACGGAAAATGGTTTAGGATCTCCTGAAAGTGAAGACGAAATCGAAAAGTTGGAGGAGCAAGCCTTAAGTCTCAGAAAGGTAAGCTTTTTCCTACTTCTGCTTGTTTCTCTTTCAATGTTACTACATTGCTCACAATTTTGGTACCGATTTCTGTACATTGCAACTTACGATAGCATTGAATTTGATTCACATTGAGTGTTCTTTTGCTCACTTTGTAGTAGATTAAGCGGTTATAGAACCATGTAAATGTTAATATTGTCTTCAATACATTTCAGTTATCTGGTCATTTGATTTCTGTATTGATTATGATTTTCTTCTCTGTTGGCATTAAACTACTTAACTTTCGTGAATGCAGGAGATTGCAAAGAAGAATGTTCATGTTAAAGAGCTCATCGATAAACTTCGGGAACTTATAGCAGATATCTCTACATGGCAAAGCCCTTGTTCTGTTTGAGTTTTTTTGACAATGGTCAGGATGAGATCAGTTTAGACTAGATTTTGAAGCCTTATTCATTCCTCATTGATGTATTAGTTATTTTATCTAGAAACTTGAAGAATCTCAAAGATGACGTATATAAAAAATTCAGACCAAACCTTCAAAATCTGTCTGTTTTTTTTTCTGTTGTATGACACTTGTTGTTTGTACTGATTCTTTTAAAAAATTGACACGTCACTATCCGAGTCTTTTGAGATAAGCCATAAAACCAAGACCAGCTACTAATGCTGCACCAGCCGCAACTCCACTGTATGCAGCTGCCCAAGCGTCTGTTTGTACATACTCCATTGCTTCTGCTGATACTGTTGCTCTTCTTCTTCCTTTCCCTTCTCTTGAATCATCCAAATGTAATCTCAGACTCTGCAATAATCATTCAATCAATTCAGAAAGCAAAGAGGTTCATGGGAAAGGTTTCATCTTTGACTTTGGTTCTTGATCTTCTTCATTTATATCAAGTAGAGGTTAAAAAGCTTTCTATGTCCATTTTACCTTCCAGCCAATTGATTTTGCATGGTCTATGGCTGCTTGAAGGTCACTATCTGAAGCCAACAACACTTTATCGTGGTCTTCGTCTTCATACTGCACATTATAACCATCATTCTAACATTTCAGGGATGAAAAATGATTGCGACGTTGTCCTTTGTAAAAGCTAATTACGTACCAAAATTTGGGGTAAATTATCAGGATCGATATCATCCCCTAACCTCTGAAGGATTGCGGTTACCACCTCTGTCAAACTCCGAGTGTCTGCAATATATGAACAATCCAATTAAGTAAACACAAGATTAAAACTGTTTTATTGGTGAACACAAGATGATGTTTACCGCTTATGAATCTGTGTTTTCTGTGCCTTTTGTCTTCGATCTTGAAAGAAAACGTATTCGCTAAAGGGAAAGATTTTCCTGTGTCAGCTTCAGAAGCAACTTTCATGGAGCTCTCACTGAAATGAATTGTTTCCCATGTTGCCAACAAAGTCAGTAAAACCAAAGTTTTATTTGAAGAGAAACTCGATTAATAGTAGTTTAAGAGAGACTAGCTAATGACCTCCTTGAGTCCTCGTCGTCCTCATTAGGAGACAATGCCATTGCTGAATCCCAAAACTTTTGCATCATTGTGTTTGTCGCCTCATTACCGATTCCCGCAGTAGTTCCAGCCTGAACACACAAAATAACTACATTATTAAAAATCTGTCTCAAGAAAAAAGAAAACAGTGGATTTGTTGTAAATGAAACAATTTACAGAAGTTTCAAGAAACGGGAGTTACTGTGGCAACAGCAGCGTGAGTGACATTTATTACATCGACAACTGCAACTACATCTCCTTCTGCAATCAGAAACCTTTTTGTTGCTTACATTGTTTAACTTTTTAGTTTCTCACAAGACTTTAAAGTTGAAATGGTTTCAGATTTTTCACCTTTGTCAGTAACAGGAAGGTGTAAGAATTTTCCCTCGTGCATGATGTGCAGGGCTTCAACAATTGGGGTCTCAACTGACGTAGACTCTGGATTCTGAGTCATAACCTATATATTAATGAATAAGAACAAACGATTAAACTCAAGAAAATGAAAAGGTACAACTATCACTATAACAGGAAAGAGGAGAGTCTAAGATGGTTGAAAATTTGATCCAAAACTTAAAACTAGAAACTTGAATAATACAAGACCTGAAAAAGGAGACCAATATTTTACTCACCTTTTCCACTATAGTCTCAGATGGAGGAAGATTTTCAGCAACAACCCGCATCAGTATATCTTTGGAACTAGATAAATGGGAAACAAAATTCTTGAAAGTTAGTGATAAGTATTCAAAAGGAAGACAGAAGAGTTGATCCAATGCATAGTCTAGTTAGTTAGAGGCAAGAATGCGAATAATTAGGAGATTATACAGATCTGTTGGGCATCAGATAATTTAGTTTTGGTTGAATTGGGATTCTCTTCAACAAATCTACCGATAGTCCTATCAGTTAGCTAATATTATAGTATCAGAATGCAAGTTCGTAGAAACACTTGAGACGAGAAATGGAGATGAATGTAAGGCTTTCAGAATCTATAGGCTAAAGAAGACAAAGCTTCAAAAGCTTTAAGAAAGGAGAACTAACGTAAATATCCCTCGAAGCGTGTCCTCGATCATCACGACTGCACAGCTTGATTGAAATTCAACCATCTTCTTTGCTACAGTCAACACTGTATCAGTTGGTTCGACTTTCAAAACCCTGAACAAACACCAGTGTTAAGTTAAAACAACATAATTGATGGGGCAGGAAAAAAAAATACTCAAGATGGTAATAAGAATTAAATCATAAAAAGAAGAGATTACCTACTTTGAATCATCAGGTATAATTGTTGATAAAGAAGGTCTAAACATCCGGTCTCGTAGCGTTTCAATAAAAGTGTTGGGAACTACAAGAAAAAACAACATACACGAAATTCAAAATCTGATAAAACAAGGCACAAGCGATAAAATGAGATTCGGGCAGAAAGGTTTGGTTCCTTGCCCACCTGAAGTGTTTGTACCCCAGCTTTTCTCAACACCTTCAACAGCAGCAGCTATTGCCTTACCTTTCTCAGCTGCCCTCTCCATACGAGCAATTGCATCATACAGACACTTTGCTATATCTAATAAAGCAATAACTTCGCCATTTTCAACAACAGGCAGATGTCTAAACTTTCCTGTAGTAGGTTAGGTTAAAATATAGCCTCATTAAAAATCCAACGCACAAGATACAGATAAACATCAGGTTTCCCTGAGTTAAAACAATCACACAAACCTAGGACCATTTTTTGGAGGGCTTCAACAGCAAGTGTTTCTGAGAGAACAAACATCGGGTTCCTCGTCATAACCTTGGATACAGGTGTTTCCTCGACATTAACCTCCTGTGAAATCACTCTCGTAGCTATGTCCTGATAACACAAGAAAGAGGTCACACACAGAGACAGAGATCATGAAGTCTCCATTTTCTTCCAATGTATTTCCAAAACTTTTACAATGTCATAGTGGCATACCTTGTCTGTAAGAATCCCACAAAGCATTTCATTAGAATCAGTTAACAATAAGGCATCAACTCTTCGTGAAGCCATCCTTTTACAAGCTTCATATATAGTTGTGGTAGCTGGCACTGTAAGAGCTTTGGATAGCCTTAACCGTTTCACAGTTCGCTCCCCACCAGTTAAACCCCTGCTCCAAATCCAAACGATCACATAAATAAGATTAAAAAAAAAAAAAGAGTCAAATCACAAAAGCTTCAATTTGAAAGAGATAAACCTTGTTTCTAAAGGAATCAAAATTACAAAAGCTAATACATAAAACACCCACGGAGCTAAACGTTAGAGACTTGACTTACAAAGGCGAACGAGAAACAGTGAGAGATCTCCGGCCAGTGTCAGGACCTCGTTCGTTAATATCCATGGATTTTTTCTTTCCGTGTAATGACGAAGTCGTTACAGATAAGCTCCGTCTTGATGACCCGCCTTGGCTAGCCATTTCAACTGTATTGTAAGATTATAGAAGAAATCAAAACCTTGGAATCGTCAACGCTTACGAAATCGATTTGATTAAGATGTATAATAACAATTTCGAACAATGAAAGTTTTCTGGAATCGGAAGTAATCAAGCAAACGCGAAACAACAGACACTAAGAATCAGAAACTCGTGAAATCAAAAGCTATTACCAGGCGAATCCGTCGGGTCAACAAAGGGATGCTATGATTGAAAAACTGAGCTGACGAAGTTGTGATTAGTTCCGTTCGTAGATTCTCTTTTCTCGGAAATGTTCGTGAGAAGGATGATAACGGCAAGAGGAAAACGACGATTTGTGAGAAAAGATTACAGAGATTCTCCCGGGAAAGTGATGGGAAAATGAAAGAAAAAAAAAAAAAATTAGAAAGAAATATTTTGTGATTTTCTCTTTGAGAAAGTGAAAACGTTTTTATTTTTCATTCCCCCAATCGGATTCTTTGAATCTGATGCTCTGTTAAATTGGGCGGATCTCTACTTTTTTTTTATTTTGGTCTCTCTTTGGCAATATATTGATTTTTTATCTTTAGTCATTTACAATGTGACCCTCAAAATTTACAATCTAGACAAGTGGATTAGTGATTTGTTTCCCATTTCGCAGAGGGTGTTATCGTCATTATCTATTTATGGTCATTATTACACACGCGTTGATACATTTTGGATTTTATTTTATTTTGTTTGTCTTTACTTTTTCTTTCTAGTTTTTAGCAATTGGATTTTGTCTACGACAGGAAATTAAAACTGTTTTTTTCTTAAAACAGATTTAATTAAATTAAGAGATTAAAAAAATCTATGTTCTATGATTCTATCTGGAAAAAAAACCTGTAGATGAAAAACAAAGTGAAAATAAAAGCAGTGCGCTCTATCTCAGTTTAACAATGTAGTTATGGGATTTAACAATGTGTTAATAATGTTACCCCAAACAAAATACTGTTGAGTTTTTTTCCGAAATGTATTAACAATGTATTAATGGATCCATTGAAATCTGTGTGAGCCCAAGAATTATTGACATATATATATTTATATACATATTCCATTTTTATGAGATTGTGTTGAGTATCTTTATTTCTCTAAAAAAATCATGTGGCTTTAGATTTTATTATTTCCTGTACTATTTTGGGTTATGGATAAATAAATTATATTTATGTTCAAAATCAAATCAAACTCAAACCGAAACAACAATTATAAAAAGGTGAAATTGACCAAAAGTCAAACCCATGTTCATGATATATTAGGCGAGGTCAAAATAGCATGCTGGGCCGACATTTCAAAGCCCACGTTTAGCTAATCGGGTTAAACACCTCACTCTCCTCTCAATATCACGTCGTTCGAAATATGTTCCACGTGGAGACCAATAGTTGGTTGATCTTCACATCACACGAGAAGCTTCGTCTCTAACAAAACAAAATAACTCCAGCTCCTTCCCCACTCTCTCTCTCTCTCTCCAAAATTTTTGCGTTTAATTTCACTTTCTCTTTCTAAAACGACAAGTTATGGCGGATTGGGGCCCAGTGTTGATCGCCGTGATCCTCTTCGTAGTTCTATCGCCGGGACTTCTTTTCCAGATTCCGGCGGGAGGCAGAGTGGTCGAATTCGGGAATATGCAGACGAGCGGCGCGTCAATTCTCGTTCACGCTATCATCTTCTTTGGTCTCATCACTATCTTCACTATCGCCATTAACGTCCACATCTATTCCGGTTAACTGTGTTAGCCTATATTACTGGTTTAAGTAAAACCTTTTCATTTCCGGTTCTGTTTGCGTTTCGACCTTTAAATTTGATGTAAGATCTGGATTTCTTTGTCGGACTTGTGAATAGAATCATAATTTTCATATGATATATATAAATTTCACTTTGTTTTGGATCCCTAGTATCAATTTTTGGAGTTTGTTTGGGTTGTTCTGGTTAAATTTTAGTTATTATTGGGCTTATAGAAAATCGACCCATTAAAAGCCCAATATGTTGTAACTCGTTCGCATTCAGCTGAATCTTTCGACAACCACACTCTCTCTTTCCTCTTAGCAAATCCTTTTGAAAAAGAATCCAAAATCAATAGCAATGGCGACTTCAATAGCTCGATTTTCTCGGAGAACAGTAGCTTCCAACCTGATCCGTCGTTGCTTCGCTGCGGAAGCGGCGTTGGCGACGAAGACGGAGGTGCCTAAGCCTAAATTGACGCCGTCGCCGTCTCCGGATCGTGTAAAATGGGACTACAGAGGACAACGACAGATCATTCCTTTGGGACAGTGGCTTCCGAAGGTAGCTGTTGATGCCTATGTGGCACCTAACGTTGTGTTGGCCGGCCAGGTCACAGTGTGGGACGGCTCTTCGGTCTGGAACGGTGCCGTTTTGCGTGGCGATCTCAACAAAATCACCATCGGATTCTGCTCGAATGTACAGGAACGGTGCGTTGTACATGCCGCTTGGTCTTCTCCAACAGGTTATTGTTCCCTCCATTTCGGACTAATTATCCAATTTCTGTGCTTATTAGTTATTGCTGGTATGGAATCATCAAGGCAATGTTAATTTGGATTTAGGTGTTTTAATCTTCCAATTTCAGTTATCAAAATTCTTATGGACGATTCGAAAACTTAGACGTATAATTGGTTCTACAATGTAGTGTTCTCTTCGTTCAGTGCACTTTGGAGTTTGGCTATTTGTTTTCACTCTTTTGAGCATTACTGCGTTTAACTTTGCGTGTAAATGCCTAGTTCTTAGTTCTTAGCGCTACAGTAATCAAGAAACTGACTGAAGCTTAATATCTTAAGTTGAATAGATTAGCACGGTAGCTACTATCATACGGAAAAAATTTGGGAATAATGTCACAATAAGGGTTTTTTGGATTTGATAGAAATCGGCAAACCATTGCTTTTTTGATTACTTGCCACTGTAAGTGGAATTCTATGGTGTTTCAGCTGTATCACATTAATATGAGCTTGTTTTTGTTCCAAGCTTGAGGCAGGGTCCATGTCAAAGGTTTATAAATGCCAGCCTTTGAAGAGAGACCATAAGCTTTGGATTTTGAGATTGTATTTCTACTTAAACACACTGATCTTTTGAACATACTAACAGTATCTATTAGTGTATGTTTCAGGTCACATTGACAAAACTATTAGTCTATCTTTCAATGCTAGAACAGGCCTTGGTTTTGTTTTACATATTACACTAAATCTTTACTTTTTTTCTGCTCTTCTTACTTGTGATGTGATAAAATCAAAACTGTCTACTATAATTTTTCAGGATTACCAGCAGATACATTGATCGACAGGTACGTGACAGTGGGTGCATACAGTCTTTTGAGATCATGTACCATCGAACCAGAGTGCATCATTGGGCAACACTCAATACTAATGGAAGGATCGCTGGTTGAGACCCGCTCAATCCTGGAAGCAGGTTCGGTTGTGCCGCCAGGAAGAAGGATCCCGTCAGGTGAACTATGGGGAGGCAATCCAGCAAGATTCATAAGAACACTAACCAACGAAGAGACCCTTGAGATCCCAAAACTCGCTGTAGCCATCAACCACTTAAGTGGAGATTACTTCTCTGAGTTCCTACCTTACTCAACTGTCTACTTAGAGGTTGAGAAGTTCAACAAGTCCCTTGGGATCACTGTTTAGAAGCTTCTGTCTTTGGGGTTCAGACATTTTCGTGTGCTTATATATCATATGAGGCCTCTCTGCATATTGCAATAAGTAGCTGAAGACCATTAAAAGAAGTGGGGCTTTTTTTTGTTATTTGAACGTTTGTTTTGTAAAGGTTTTTCAAACGAACCGAATTGTCTTAAAACTTTTCATTTACTAATATGATTTGAGATAGAGAAGTTTTAGTAAACTTTGTTGGTCCTCTTGACGATAATATAAAACAAACAAAGACACCTTAACATTAACAAGTATACGAGACTATAAGATAAACCGAACTATGAACGTGAAGACATCTTCGGAAGCTACTTTCTTTCTTTTCTTCTCCCTCCTCCACGAATAAGCTGCGTCCAATCTCACCGCTGCAGAATATACCACCAAACGGTAACTCCGGGAAGTTGTCCAAAAACGGTGAGCTGTCCGCATTTGGACGACCAAAGAAGGAGTCACCACGTTCGCTACCCGTGAAAACAATACCTCCTACCACTTCTGATTTATTCACTTTAGACTTGAGATTTTTAATCTGAGACGAAACAGCGTTTAGTGATGCTTCAGCCACACTAAGATCAGGGAGGTAAACTTGGAAGTAGTCGCCGGTTTTTATCCCGGCCCCATCCACTAGAAGATATTGTTCGTCGGCTCTAGGTAAACAAAACAAGAAAACAAGAAACTTAGATGCGTTAAAAAGGAACAGATTCATGTTATGAAACTTGTGAATCTTTACCCAGTCACTCGATGAAATACAAGTGAAGACATGATCTTTGGCTTCTTCTCCAAACCAATTGAGTATTTTCTTCGTTTTATTACTCCGAGAAATGTATCATTCAGCGAGAACTGGTTTCCTGCCTGAATTTTCAAGTCAGTTTTAGTAACCAAATCTCCAGAATAGATAAAAGAATGGCTTCAGAGACATACCAAGTTTTCTATGTCATCTAGAATTTGTAAGCCATTAAGAACCTCTGCTTCTCCACTTCTTTTTGCAGTCAGAAGCGTAGACGGACATCCACGGAAATTAGCACTGACATTAGCCGCCTTGTACCTCAGATCAACCGATGACACTCCTCTTGATATTGCAGCGTCAAACTGAATTCTTCCAGCCTCTGCTTCATTTTAGTCAACAAATTGAGAAAGACTTGGGTCAAATGAAAAGACAAGATTTCAATCGGAAACTCATACATAATAAGCACAGCACTATAGAAAGATGTTGCAATATTTAACCAAGCAAAGTAAAGATAAAAGTGTGTCTCTTGATGTAAGCGTAGTTTTTTAAGAAGATAATATTAAAACCGCAGACACTTACGAGCGGGTTGGTGTCTATCTCTTGCAAAGATTAAACCCGCGAGAACTCTGATTTCGTCTCTGTCCAACTGAACACTTCTTGATTCATTACCACGTTTATGTAAAAACTCGCCCTTTAGATCACCCACCATAATAGTTTCTGCAGGCAAGACATAATCTGCAATGCAAACAAGCTTCATTAACAAGTATTTAGGCACAGAGTTTTCTATATATTACCACAATCGTAGTTATGGTTTTCAGAGTCTAACCAGAGCAAAGAAAGTGAAAAAAAAAAGGAGGCAGGCAACCAAGCAACACAAAAGATGGAATGTTTCAAGAAATAAGTCAATAACATTGAAGATGTACCAAAAGGCAGTACTCATACCCAGTTTTCGAAGGGTAGGCTCTGTGGCATGAGTGTGCTCCTACAAATTCATCAATGCAGCATGAAGACACACACACAAAAAATAGCCATACAAATGAATAGAATCCACATGTATAACAGAACAGGAAGCCAGAAAAGTATAGTTTACCCCAAAGAGTATAAGACAGGCTGGTGCAGCATGATCTGAAACCATGGACACATAATCTCTAATATCCATCAAAAATTTGTCTCCGATTGCCGCATCAGGTTCCTGCAAAAAAATATAAAAACAATCTCAGTCTATCTATAAGAAAGAAAAAATATATTGATAATCCATTAAACAAGATGTTCACTTAAATTGTAGTTTATCTTATATATATATGTGAAACTATGACTTCCTTTCTTTGCTTCTTTTTTCATTGAAGACAAAAATACATTAGCAAGAGGACAAGCTCTATGAAGCTAATGACTGTCGAAACAACAATGGAATTTGACAATGTTCAAGACATTGATGTTGTGAAATATTACCCCTTTTGCTTTAATTGCAGGAATAACATCGACTTTCATTCCTGGTAAGTAACCAATGGTTAACAGTATAGCAAATTGTGTATCAACGGACATGCCATCATTAGTCACCGCAAGCTCTTTGACCTGTAAGCATGAGGTTAGGTGAAATATGCTAAGAACTTAGAAAATCCATAGTCTTGATGATAGGAAAAAGCTGAGACCTCTCCAGCCTCGTCATTGCACGCTTCCTTTCCTAAAACTCCAGCAACTATAGATACAATTATAGGAACCCTTGATCCCACTCTTTCTGTTATCTACAGCATTTGCATTATAAAATGAGTGTACAAAAAAACAAAAACTTCAAAATGATAAAAACAGAGATACTATGGGAAGAAGAAGCATACGAGTCTCAAAGTTTCTCCCATGTTCCCACATGTAATGTTTGCGATCACAAACTGTGGTCTAATTGGCTTAGACAAAACCTTATCAAGTACTTCTTCTCCAGCTCTCTGTTTACCAAAATAAATAATGTCATTATTCAATTTGTGTACACTTTACTACATTACAATTCAAGCTTGAGAAGAGAGAGCTCAAAGATAAAATCTAACAACTACTATGAATAATAGAATTTAGGGTTTCTCTGCTTCCACACAAAAATTTTAAACTAAAGAGAAACTTATGAAGAGGAAAGTTACGATTTTATCAGGATTTCGAGAAAAAGCAGAGATTAGTTTGGGACGAGATAGAATGCGATTGCAGACGCTGTTCCAGGATCGGTTAACACAGGAAGCGAAAGCAAATGATTTCGCCGGCAACCTCAGGAAAATGTTATTAAGAAGATCATCGTTCATGGAGGTGATGAAAACCATATCAGCCGTATCTGTCGTCTTCTTCTTCTTCGATGTCTCGCTCTTTCCCTTTGTCATCTCCTCCGCCTTGCGATTAAAACTTTCTTCATTTCCCGGCGAAGTTGTTGGGCTTTTTTTTGTAAAAAAAGTAAAAGTTAAATTGGGCTTTCCAAAAAAAAGGCCCAGTATCCTAAAACGAGTATTTTAAAAAGAATCAGTTGAAATTACAAATTATAAAATATTTCAAGAAAGTCTGATTCAACGGGATTTATAATGAAAGAAAATGAGTTTACTGATAAAAACAAACCATACATAGAGAGAGAGTTACAGTAGTTGAGGTAAATTAAAATAGTTATAGCAAAAGCATATAATTTTAGATGATAACTTCTGATTTTAAACATTTAATGGTGTCTACTTGAGCTTATAAGACATGACAAGATGCACTGCATTAAAGACTTGCATAATGAACCTTTCCTCTTCGCTTAGGCGTTCCTCTTCCTCTTCCTCTTCCTCTTCCTCTTCCTCCTCCTCCAAAAGGGAAGCACGACCGATAGGTTCAAAGCAATACATTCCTCCGAGTGGTACTCGAGGAAAGTTGTCACAAAACGGCATGCAATAATTCGTCACAGAATTTTCAAGGAGCTTTCCTCCACGGTTAGGGTCAACAAACAAGATCCCTCCAAAAACCTTTTCTTTAGAATTTTGCCTTGTCGAAACCGTTTGATCAAGACCACCGTGCTGCGATTTAATGCGAGATTTCAAACGCTTATAAACTTTGTTTCTCGAATCCTCAGCTTTCTCCTCATCACAGTAATAGAACGTACAAGTATCACCAGGATTTATACGGCCCGATCCCGCTATTATGAACATATCTTCATCTGTCCTGTTGAGATTATTATCCCTTATTATTAAGTACCCAAATACATATATATATATATATATGAAAAGAAATATGCATATTGTAATCCTTACCCAGTAATCTCGTAAAACTCTGTATATTTTAAGGGCGACGTTCCTCGGCCTTGCGGTAGGGTTTCTTTTATAGCGCCAATATATACAAAATAAACTTCATCTTCAATCTGCAAATATCATTCGGAATTTTCATGGTAAATCATTTGAAAATGTTAAATGTATATATTTATATACACATTTGCATAAGTATAGTAGTAAACAAAGATATTACCAATCTATAAAGAGACAGAATGGCATTAGATGCATCAAGAGCCATTAATTCGCCTTCACTTCTAGCTAATACATATGAAGTATCTGAGTCATACTCCCATACGTCCATTATCTTTATTTTATGACCTGTTGGAATTATCCCACTTGATATTCCCACGTGAAACTTGATTTCGACTGCAATATCAAACCATTTTTTTTATTTTTTTTATTAATAACATGTACTTATGCTACTTTAAACTTGCATGCTGATCATATCAACAATATTACTTCAACCCACTGAAACATTTCATTAACTATAGATATTGCAACTAGTAAATTTGTGCATGTACCTTCAGTGTTTTGGTTATCTCTCGCAAAAACAACTGCGATCCCCTCTAGAGAATAACGACTGGTATCGAAATCATTAATGGCAGTATTGGTACATATAGAATAATTGTGCGAATCACCGATGATCACAGTTTCTCTTGATATCTTTGTATCTACAAACAGAAGAAAAAAAATATTAAATCCGGATTACAAGTTGACCGGGTTATGAAATAAATATGTTGCTAATAAATTTATGTAATTCAGTTCTCACCAATTTCGGCGAGGATAGGTTTGAGATCGCCACAATGAGCCTAAAAAAACAAACAAAACTATAAACGTTAGTTCTAAAATAAACATGGAGGATAATTTAAACTAAAAAAAATGCCATAAACAAACCGGTTAAAAACCTTTTTTTTTTTTTTTTTTTTTTGTTTAACTGAATATATCAAAACTAACTAAACTATGAATTCGAGTATTTAACATTTAGAAAACCTCACCCCAAACTGACCCCCAAACAGCATTATACCAACCGGATCCGGGTTTGTATCTCCAGAAACCGAAACCGTAAAATCTCTTACGTCTGAAATGAATTTGTCGACCATCGCCACGTCTGGTTCCTATTTGTCACATAAATAGATACCATTCAACATCTCAAAGTACTATATTAATCAAGTAAATAAGTATGATCCGTCATTTATGATTTATCAGGTGGAAACCAAAACCAAATTAAACCGTACCGATTTAGTATGTAGGAGAGGGACAACATTGATTTTCAAACCCGGTACGAACCCTATAACCACTGTGATTCCTCGGTAAATGTCAGCATCATCGACTTCGTCATTATCATATTCCCATTTCACCTGTCAAAATCAGTAAATAAATTGAATTTTCGTTTTATGTTCACACACTAATAAGAAAAATAAGATGCTTTGATTTTAACTTACCTCTTCGAGTTCGTTAGTAATTGGATCTAAACTGATGATTCCCAAGGCTGCACTCGTTATTAGAACTGCACTGTGCCCAATGTGGCTAGTAATCTGATTGTAGTTGGATAAATATATTGGAGTATTAATCAATATATTTATTTCGAACACTTAAAGATTTAATTATACGTTGGAAATTAATTACGTGGTCATGGATCTCTTCGATGGGAAAATGTAGACCGACAAAGGCAAGTGCAAAATGTGGCCGGATTGGTTTGGATAAGGCCATTTCAAGGGCTTCATTCACAGCCATCTATGCAAAATGTTAGTATAGTGAATATACCACACACAATATTGATGCTATAGTTATGGTTTCTTTTACTTAATTATGAAATCCTGTAAAACCTAGAATTGATCAATAAAATGTGGAAGCGTAATTATAAATATAAACACAAATTATATTTATCTTCTTACTCCAGGAGAGCTAGCCAAAGAGAGACCGGAAACAAGACGTGGTTGCGAAAGGATAAGATCGGTAATCCTATTCCAGAAATGGTTAACACAAGCGGCAGCCGCAAATGATTTAGCCGGCAGTCTCGACATTATATTAGTTATGATATCATCGGATACTCCGAAAAAATTGTTCATAGCTAAATTTTTGTTTTACGATTTAGTCAAGAGTAATAGGCGATTTATACGCATATCCACACTAGTTTTTTAGGAAAAAAATTTAATGGGAGAAAAAAGACAAATTATTAGTCCTAAATTGTGAATTTTTTAATTTTAATTGTTTCATAAGTGTCATTATTTACCACTATTGCAAGAATAATCCCTCCATTATGTAGTATATTATTGTATAGCTAAGGGGTTTTATTATACCAAAAGTTAGTTTTATGAAGAAAATAAGTTAATGAATTATTTTTCAAAATTTTGCCATACTTTTATACTTTTAGTAACATAATCAATCCATCACACATGGCTATTAATTTCATTTCTAGGTTTTCAATCCAAAAAATAATGTTTGACTAAATAATTTTCAATAAGAATAGATTTCAATGCATTTATAAAAACATTGACTAACAACATTTTTTTGATGAGTTTTATACATAAACAATAAATATCACCCCATTAAGAAAATATAAGTCCCACCATTAACTAACAAAGAACAAAATTTCAACCTGAATATATAATTGAATACTCCCTTTGTTCTAAATAATAGTCATATGTTTCAATTAAAAGTGCAAAGTTTAAGAAACTAAATTAAATCTATTTTTTTCTATTTTAAGAACAAAATTGAATATTTAATTTAAACAATCTATCCAATAATAATTGAATAGTTCTCTTCGCTTTGTTTTGTTTACAGTTATCAAAGCGCAAAAAATCAAGTTTCATGATTTTAAGATAGTGCAATTGCTCTCTGACCCCAAAAAAAAAAAAAAAAAAAAAAAAAAAAAAAAGAAGGTCAATTTGCTTAAATATAGTTAAAACTTAAAACTGGATTAAACGTGATTTATTTTATTGTTTACTCAAACATCCTACATTCCACTCCCCTAGTCGGTTATCTATTGTCTATAGACTCTATACTGTTCGTAAAATATGAATTTGCGATTGAAATTTATTAGGCATCATTGACAAAACAAAAGAAAATAAAAGAAAAGAAGAAACCCACAAAAATTAAGATAAGAAATCTTATCTTTAATGTGTCACACTGTACTTGTTTTCGATACAGACACAAAGTTTTTTTTTTTTTTTTTGTGCTCATTATCTTCTTTTTTTTTTTCTTTTCCTGAAAAACAGAAGAATCTCTTTCTCCAATCTCAACACTTGTTTCATTAATATGATTACTGAATGTCTTAAAAATGTGAGTTCGAAAAGGCATTACGATAAAAGCGACCGACCTCGTTAGTACATGTTGGATGGTAGTATTCCATTGTATTATTCAACTTCAAATCCGGTGACCTATGTTATGCTGTTAAAAAGGATCACGTGTAAAAACATATGGTTTACTAATATTTGATTTATGCTGCATCACTTTCACCGCATAATAAACAAAATGTTTGAGGTTAATGACTCGAAAAGTAATATTTAAGTTTGGTTTTAGAACTCAAACATACATTATCATCAATGTTGTGAGAAAAATATGGATTAACTAAGTTAATTATTTATTTTGATTATTGATAAAACTTGATTTGTTGCTGATTAACTATATACCACAGAGATTTTACTTGTCCAGTTGTCCTAACTATAGAATATATACATAGCGGAATTTGAAGGGGAAAAGTCAGTAGCATATACCAAACCTTTGTTCTTTCTTTCATACTTATTTAAAGTGAGTATAGGCCTTCTTCTTTAGAAAACATATATATTGAGTGAGTATAGGTTTTGAATAGTTTCAACTTTCAATGTTTCAACTTTCGACCAAAGGTTGACGTATTGTAAGACAAAAAAAGAGGTTTAAAGTGTTAACAAAGCAAACAAAAAAAGAAGCAAAAAGAAACCTAAGAGGTCATTGATTTTTGAGGCCAATAAACATTTATTTATTGGATTAGAGACATAACTTATGGAGATTATACCAAATACATGTATGAGCAGATTATACCAAACACATGTATGTGATTCTATATCATGAAATACTTTATAACAAAGGAGAATTGCTATATGATCATCTTTTTTTATAAATTGAATATCATACATTAAAATCACCATGTGATTGTACAGTTTTTATACAGTAAAACCACATTTTATCTTATTTCTGAAACTTTCACCCGAATGTCGTAGGACCATAATCCTTTTTTTTTTTTTTTTTTTTTTTCTGCAGCTTCGTAGGACCATAATCCCAAATCCACTTAGTTTCTGGTAAAAGGGTATGTATGTAATTATGACACAATGAAACATTTGTATGTTAGACTGTTAGACCATCTCTAATGGTTATACACAAAGTGTCTTAACTAATATTTTTAATATAAACTTAAATACTTTGGAAGCGAGAGAATGGAAAAATGTTTTATATAAGATCCTCAAAATATTTGTTAAGACACTCTACACATATGTGTCATTTTGTGATTGATAGTTATAATTACAATTTATTAAAACACTCTATACATGTATTACCATGGGAGATTCTCTTAGTAACGTCAACAACTTACGCCGTTAACTTCGAGGTGGTCACAAGACTCACAATACAAGAATGATGTGGAGGAAGAAAAAAACAAGGCCCAACAAAAATGGCCGTTACATCATTATTAGTGCTGACGTGTCATCGTCAGCTCTTGGATTCGCTAAAAAGCATTTAATTTGACCAGATCCATCATTTATATCACTGCCATAAAAAGGAGACAAAACTCAAAATGTAACTGATACGACTATTTTATTTCATATAACCGGATGATTAAATATGAGCAGATACCGGTTCTAGTCATACCAATTGGGTCTATAGTTGTGGTTTTGACTTCGTTGTTTTGATTTTTTTGTTTTTGTTTTTCTCTACCACCGTATCATATTGATTTTCTTTTGACGTATATTTTCTGCAACTATACTTTTTTTTTTTTTTATCTACTAGGGAATTCCTCTTTTTGATAATCTCTACTCTTACAAATTTTAAGATATTAAAAATTTCGAAGTAGTGTTACTAAATATCACATAATAATATTGGCACCTACATCAGTCAGTTTCTGCAGCTTTTTGCTAGTTATAATTTCGGTATTTGTTTAAAAACTCGGACAAATGTCGAGTGTTTTTTTTTTTGTCTGGTGAAATTATGGTTTGTAACGTATTTTAGTTTACAATGTAATTTATGTGTGATATGTAACGTATATATATATATATATATATATATATACTCCCTCCGATCTCATATAAGTGTCGTTCTGGATCAGATTTTTTTTTTTAAATAAGTGTCGTTGCCTTTGGAAAGTGTAATAACACTCCCTAAATTACTAATATACCCTTAATTAAACTAACACAAATTACTGTAAAAGTGAAATTGTTAATTAAACCTGAGGTTAAAAGAGTCAAATTATCCACTTTCTTAATCTACTCAATTTTTCCTAAAACGACACTTATATGAGATCGGAGGGAGTATATATATAGAAAGCAGAATTCATACGAAGGAGAAAACAAAGAAAAGAAAAGAAAAGAAACGTAGGGAAGATAGATACTCTTTTAACATGTAAGTCGAGAAAGGAGAAGAATCCAAGTCGGCAAGTCCATGTGTAAATCAGCAGTCTTGGGAATACAAATACTTGTCCCACGGTGCGATCCAAAGTTCCTGTCCCACACGTGTGAAGTCTTACTTGGCGCCACGTCAGCGTTCATTGCATGAGAAAATTGAGGTGATAACTGATAATAATAATAATAATAATACTAATCCCGATTGCTTGGATAAGTCACTCGATGTTACTACACGGTGAAAATTTTGTGGATGTAATTAATTACCACTATTATTAGCTACTAGCTAGTGTCTCACTGCTTTGGAAGATGATCGTACAAACTCGTATTTAAATTAACTGTTTGCGGACAGTGAGAATGTAATTCTCCGAAACACATAGATGGTGGTGGAACGAAGACGTTTTCGAACTACACTTAGTTCATCCAGAATTTCTAATCTACTACACTATTAAAAAAGACCCAATCTTATGGGGTGTTTCCAAACACTATTCAAATTAAAATAAAAATAAATAATTTTATCTTTGTATCCAAACATGATTTTGTATCTTTTTCTTTCTCCTCTTCATCATTTATTTCCTTATCTAATATTACAACATTAATATTAATATATGAATTAAGATTCTCCTATTATCTTTGTTAGATCTTATTTTCAAATTATTTTGAATTATTATATAATACATATAATTATTAAAATTTTATATTTTTTTCTGCATATATTGTGATTAAAATTTTTTAAAACGGACATACATTACATAATTAAAGAAGAAATACACAATCTTAGAGGGTGTTTCTAAATACTATTCAAGTTAAAATAAAAAAAATCATTAAATCTTTATATCTAAAGATACTTTTGCATTTTTTTCCTTTTTTCTCTTCATCATTTATTTTTTTTATCTAATATTACAATATTAATAGTATGAATCATGATTCTTCTATCTTATTTTCAAATAATTATTAATTATAATTAAAATACATAGAATTATAAAAAATTTATATTTTTTCTGTATATATTGTGATTAAAAATTTTTAAAATGAACATATATTACTCCATTAAAGAAAAAAAAAAGTGTGTGTTCAACATCCCACATTGACTAAATTTTGGTGGTAATGGTTCAAAGTCATATTATAAAAAGACCAAAATAATTTTAAATACGAATAAACAGGAAACTTGACTTATCATGCGTCCAAATTTATAAAATGTATTCGGTTTGATCCGATTTTTTAGTTTAAATAATTTAAACATGTCACATTGACTAAAATTTGTGGACAATGGTTTAGAGTCATGTTATTAAAAATAAATAATAAAAATTTTAAATACGAATGAGCAGAAAACTTGACTTATCAGACGTCCAAATTTCAAAAATTTATTCGGTTTAATCTGATTTTTAGTTAATAATTGAAAATAATTATTAATATAGAAAATGGAGATCATTTAAAAGCAAACTTTTAAATTGACCCAAATTATATTTGGATATATAATTTTCTACAATCCTAACAACAAACCACAATAATTTTTACTATTAATTTTAAAATAAAACTAGATTCGAACCCGTTGTATACCACGGGTCAATTGTTTTAATATAAATTTGTAATTTTTGTGTGTTACCGTGAGTCAAATAATAATTTATATGTGTTAGTTTGTTATTATTAAATGCACTAAAGATATTTTATTTTTTTTAGAAATAAGATTCAAAATAATCTAAAACAATGATCAGCGGGTTGGTAAAATCTATACAGGATTATCATGTTCTCTTACCCAGTGTCTTACTCGCTGAACTAAAATAATAAAATCTAAACCATGTAATTATATAAAAGGGATTGTGTACAAGACGGAAAATTCTCGACGGATGCGGGACATGATAGGTTTCCGTCCTAAAATGAGCATGTCTAACAGAAGTGTTGGATCATTAATCATAAATATATATACTAAGAAATATAGTATATCTCTTCAATATTTTAATGAGAGTAAAGAACATCATTCATTTGGTTAGGTTTGATTCAAATATCGGTAATTTGCTATTGCTACATAGAAATAAAACAATTTCATGTTTAAAGCACATTAAATATATTATATACAATAAAGAAATTTTAAAAAAACACTAAAAATATAATAAAATTATACGAACAACTAAAAATATTTATAAATAGTAAATAACCAAAAACTATAATTTATATTAAAATAATTGACCCGCGGTATACCGCGGGTATAAATCTAGTACTTGTTAAAACCAAAATTTTTACAATATCTGATGCATTTGTAATTGTTATATACTTATAAAGACGAAAATGCATTTGATTTAACTTTGACTAAAATAACCAATTACTAACTATCATTATGTAACGGAAGTTTACTTCAGCGGCTCGTTTGTACCATATTTAATTTCGCATCGTTTTCAACCATTAACACAACCATCTAAGAAACTCTTGTTTTCTATCTATCTATTGGATAAATTATCTAAACATTTTTATCTAAGTGGTTTTGTTATTCTAGGTAAAAAATCAAATTATATTCAACAAATTAAACATTGTATCACTATATTGATTCATCAGTATATAGGTGTATATATATATATATATATATGCATTAAAAAGAGATATAGATATATGTGTGTGTGTGCGCGCGCATTAAAATACGTGCTTTATGAATTTAAGGGAACATAGTGAAATTATGTCACCATAGTTCTTCCCTTTTTAGAGTGAATTCCAAAACAGAAGCTCGTTGGTACTTTAGGTTTAGCCATAGCCATAGCCCATATAGGTATTAGTTGTTATCAAGAATGCCGTGTGCACTTCATCATGAACGTCTCATGTTAACAACATGCATTTTATCCCAATAATGAATTGTAATTAAGATGAATTATTTACAAAATTTGAAAGGAGTAGAAAAAGTGTGCTGGAAATTGAAAGATAATCGCTGTTAATTTGATTTTTGTTAGATATATCACAAATGTAACATTGGTTATCCATATATAACCACAGTTATAATTTTCATATGAAAAGAACATTAAAGGAAAGATATAAACACATTTTAGCGGGAAAAAAAAAGTTATAATTTTCACATGAAAGATAAATTTAGATGGATCGGAGTTATTTTGTAATTTTTCAATATATTTGATGACTGAAACTATATTGAAAATTTGCAAGGACATTATAAAGTCACAAGATAAATTTTGAATTTATGTCATTTATTATTATCAAATTGATTTCAGCAATGGTAACGTTTCATTTGAATATATATATATATATTTTGTAAAAGATTTGAATAGATTTCGAAAATGTAAGTTGTATAGAACCATTTTTATTTTTTTGAATATCACCAATTAAAAATGATGAATTATGTTTGAATTTGAATATATATATATATATATATATATAAAATTATATGATTGGACAATCCACTAACTGTCAATCTCGAGAGTTAGAATGGTGCTTTGACAGTTTTAACAATATATAGGGAAACACAAATTGCGTGAGTAATAGGTATATTTTGACTGGTAAACAATTAAACGAAATATTTAATTAAGTACTAAAATAATAAATCAATTAAACAATATTAGATTCACGTATAAGTCATGTTAAAAAGGGAATAAAACAAAATAATTTACATTTCTTTACAGATCTTGAGGTCCACAGTTCCACCTTCGTACCAACACCCAAGTGGTTCTTTAGAGAGAGGGCGTGAGAGAGAGAGATTTATAAGCTTCTCTTTGGGCATTACAATTTTTTTTGTGAACATAGAAACACACAAAACTTAAACACAAAAAAAAAATATGGGAGAGGTTCAAGAAAATCCCAAACTCTTATATCATCTTTTCGAATCTCCATGAATAATAGTAATAATATTATGCTAATTAAAACTCTTAATTTGTTTTTGGGTTTCAGGAGGAGAAGAAACCAGAAGCAGTAGAGGAGAAGAAAATGGAGGAGAAGAAACCAGAAGAGGAGAAAAAAGGAGGAGAAGAAAAGAAAGATGAGCCTGAAAAAAAGGGAGAAGAATCTGACAAGAAAACTCAAGAAGGAGAATCTACCAAAGATTCCAAAGAAGATTCTCCTCCGGCGGCAGCGGAGGCTCCAGCACCACCTCCACCGCCTCAAGAGATCGTCCTTAAGGTTTACATGCACTGTGAAGGATGTGCTAGAAAAGTCCGCCGTTGCCTCAAAGGCTTCCAAGGTATGTATAATATACATATATATTTTAAAAGTATACGTATATATATATATATTGATTTATATGATTTTTTTTTTACATTTTTGAAATATAAAACATTCCAGTTTTTCATAGAATAGTTTCGAAAAATCCAAATATTTTCGTATATTATAAAATTTTTAAAACAAATAAATCATGAGTTGATCTGGAATGATATTGTGACGATAATATTAGTACAGACTTTCAGATTGTAAACCTATGTCAATTACTGTAAGTATATCTTGTTTCTGTCACGTATAGCTTTTTTTGGTTAATTTCGTATCTAAATATAGTTAATATTCGTGAAACATATTGTTTGTAGGACCACATAAAGTCTAGATCATGCTTTAGTATTTTTTTTTTTTTTTGAACACTCAAATCTTGAAATTTTGTTTTAGGGTAAACATGGTAAGCTAATGATATGGCTTTATAAAAAGAGATGTATTAATTTTGGATTTTTGGTTTAATTTATTAATTAGGAGTGGAAGATGTGATGACTGATTGTAAAACGGGGAAAGTGGTGGTGAAAGGTGAAAAAGCTGATCCATTGAAAGTATTAGCCAGAATTCAGAGGAAGACTCACCGTCAAGTTGAGCTTCTATCTCCGATTCCTCCGCCGTCTCCGCCGCCGGAGAAGAAAGCAGAGGAGGAGAAACCTATAGTGGAAGAGAAGAAAGTGGAGGTAACTTTTTTTTGTGGTCTAAAGGCTTTCAGTTTTTCATTTTTTCATTTTTTTCTTTCTTGTTTCATATATTTGACAACACAACAAACAAAATATTTTAATAGCATATCCTTTATCAAGAAAAAAGAAACAAAATAACCAAATATTTTAAAAAAAATAAAATAAATAAAGAGTATATGTTTTTGTTGTTGCTTTTATTGGATATTGAAATGAATATTCATATTTACTCTTTATCTTAGTTAGGGTTGGATTAATAAATTAATTTATTCCAGTTAAAAAGGGAATATTCTCTTTGCAGTGATTTCACATGGGGTGTATTGGTAGGATTTTGTATATTTTATTTGATGGTTCTATGATTATATTTTAATTATTTTATGTATATGGAATTTGGGTTAGTTGTCGTTTTATTAAATTTCCGGTATACCTTTGGATCAGCCTCCGGTAGTGGTGACGGTGGTTCTTAAGGTTCACATGCACTGCGAAGCTTGTGCGACGGAGATCAAGAAACGGATCATGAGAATGAAAGGTTAGTTTTTGTATACAAAAAATAAAAAACTTTTACTGTTTTAGCATTTAGGCTTTACAAAAAAAACAACCTATTACTGTTTTACAAATCATGTGTCGGTATATATAATCGTTATTAATTCATATATATATATATATACATGTATTCATGTATTAAAATAAATTTATATGTTAATTTCACTTTGCATAAGTGCAGTCTTTTTGCCATTTTATTTTTATTGATAAAAAGCCAAATTTTAAGATTTTCTTTTCTTTTCTTTTTTAATTTTGCGAACAACTCTTGACTTTTTAGTAAATTCACTGAAAAAGGTAATCATTAAAATGAGAGAAAATTAAAGTTTTTTTTTTCCCTGTCCAATTTATTACCGGTAGATAAAACGTTTCAATATCTTGCAAAGTCATGCACTTCTTTTCACCAAACTTTATACTATGATCTTGGGTTAGTTGCATCAAACTTGGTCCATACAATTTCAAATCAAGATCATAAAAAAGTAAAAAAAATTCAAATGAAGATGATATTGCTTCGACTTTAAAATACACACACGCGTGTTATTTATATAATTATTCATTGACAGCAAATATATGTAATGGACATATGATTTTGTTTCAATTATATGTAGTGGGGACAAAGTGTATTTGGTCCTTCACTTTGATAGTAGTACAACACAACTTCAACTTTCTTATTCATTTTTTCTTTTGAAATAAAAAAAAAACTTGTAGGAGTGGAATCTGCTGAATCGGATTTAAAAGGTTCTCAAGTGACGGTGAAAGGAGTGTTTGAACCGCAAAAGCTCGTCGATCACATTTACAAGCGGACCGGAAAACATGCTGCGATCATGAAAATCGATCCACCGCCTCCACCGCCACCGGAAGAGGCAGCTGCGGCGGCGGAAGGAGAGAAGAAGGAAGAGGGAAAAGGAGAAAACGGTGGGGGAGAGTCGAAAGGCGAAGAAGGGAAGGACGAAAAGGCTAAGAAGACGGACGAAGAAAAGAAAGAAGGAGATGGTGGTAAAGGGGAAGGCGAAGTGGCAGATGGCGGAGGCGGTGAAAGTGGTGGTGGTGGGGAAGGAGAAAAAGTTGTGGAGGTGAGGAAGATAGAGAATCCTTATTACTACTACTATTACCAACCGCCGCGTGTGGCGATTCCGGCAATGGAAATGCCGCCGCATGCTTATCCGCCTCAATTATTCAGCGACGAGAATCCAAACGCATGTACCGTAATGTAACAACTAAAACCGCAAACGCTAAAAGTGGGGTATAATGGGGAATATTTGAACAATTTTGATGAAGTGTGGGTACATGACCTTTGCTGTCTCTCTTACCATGTGGTTTTCTTTTTTAATACTATGTTTGTGCAGGTCTTTTACTTTCTAAGTGTAATTTACATTAAAATAAACCTCGGAAATTCTGAGTTATTTTTAATGGCTATAAGAAATAAGAAATAAAATATAAAAATTTATACTGTATTGTAAATTTATTTGAGTTTAGAAAAAGTGGAAAATTTTAAAAATCAATATTTATAGAAAGCTATAAAGTTAATATTTGACGCATCAAGATGTTATCTACACAAATTTATTAGCATTTGTAAGTGTTAGTAGTACTACTACCTACACTACTATAAAGTCAGCTAAATTACTCCTATTACTTATATATAGCTGCATTGTTTGGTATATTTCGTATCAATATCATTATTCCACTACTCCGACTACAATGGTTATCGGAAATAGGAATTAGCTGGAAACTTGTGGAAGAACAGTATATTTATATTAATAGTCATTTATTGATAGATGTTATAGCTAACCTTCATAGTAACCTAAGTATAAACCCTTTTTATACACCATTCGCTTAGAAAAAGAAACAAAAAAACGTTGTTTAGAGCTATCTATAAGTTATTAATAGTTAGGTGAAACACTATTCTCTTGCTGCTATAAAAACAGGTTGGTCCATTATTGTATGCATAAAGTTAACGAAAATGCTGCCTTATCTTAAACATGACATTGGTATTTGTCAATATGTGTTATGATTATTTTTATTTTTTAGCTAAAAGTTTATGATTATTCCTTCTGAATTAATTTTGTGTTCATCATGTGTTGTAAGAAATTAAATGGTTGCACGTAGTATCAATCAATCACAGGAAACGAATTTAATTAAGAATCCTATGTTATTGTGTTTCTCTCATTTTGAGATTTTACCACTATTAATCGAAAACCCGCATTTCCCGGAATAAATCACATATTCTCTAAATCCGTTGATCATTTTTGTCACCAAAATGTGATTTTTAATACAATTTAAGAAATCCACTAGGATTTCCGGAACGGAGAACATAATTATTTTTAGACCAAATCGAAAATTGATATCTATAATTTAAAAAAAACCCGAAACAATAGGAGTATATTTTTAATTAAAAATTACCGTTTTATCGCATGAATCGGAACCATTTTAAACACAATCTGATAAATACTGTTGTGGTTTACCACACAATCTAGTAGGTATTTTTAATAAAGGTAAAAAAAAAAAGTATATTTCATCTGACTTCTCTAACACATACAATCCAAAGGGCTATCAATTCGCCGCGCGTCAATGGCACGTGCCAAGCGCTTGTGACGTCTTCGCATCGTAAGCGAGAACAAAGAACATTCTATTCCAGCGGAGTAGACTCCAGAAATCCCACGCGCCTAAGGTAGTGCGTGGAGCGTGAAGGTAACAGCGAGCCGTGATATGACGGTGTTAACACGTGGACCCCACGTGATGGGTCCGTGCCATCTCTGAGGTCGTACAGTTTATATGAATGAGCCCACGTGACCCGCCACCACTTCCTCTAAACCTGTGCTTTCGTACTCAACTTTTGTCGCTTCTTTTATTGGATGCACCGTTTTTATTTTTCTTTTTAATATTTACTCGATTCCTCTTCGAAACAAACAAAATTTAAAGAAAAAATAGTACGTTACTCTTTACTTTTACTTACTATAAACAAATAAAATAAAAAAAATTATCCCGTCTTTTTTTTTTTTTAATCTTTTTCTCTTTCTTGATAAGAGAAAAAAACCATCCATTTCTTATTTGTGCCGTCAAGTAAACTAGTATTCCGCTCGGAGTAAACTATTAGGAAAACGGTGAAAGGAATACGGTAGAAAGTTATTATCCAATGATGACAAAAAAAAAAAAAAAAAAAAAAAAAGAGGACTATTGTATCCAATGTCGGTAGCTCAAGTTCATTTTTTTTGGAGGAAGAGATACTATTTAGTTGAGTTCTGGTGGTACTACTATTGGTTAGTGTAAGAAAACCTTTAAATTACTACTAGGATCTTATATTTTAAAGAACTTTAGTATATCTTACTATTTATAATAGCTATCGTTAAATGATATTTGTGTTTTTCTAGTCAATAAACATATTTTTCATATTTATCCAATGGCTTACTAGTTATTTTTCATAATGTTCTAGTTTATTTTAGTTATCCTGAAAGTTGATTCAAGTTGCATCCTACTAAAATTTTACTTATAAGAAAAAAAAGAGTCTTGTTTGTTTAATTTAGTGTAAAGGAGAAAAAAGGGTGGATGGGTTATATCATTTATTAATTTTGGTGGCCTTTTCTTCTTTCTGTTAACCTTCTGGGACCATACCTTCAACAATGTCGAAATCATGTTGACACGTAGAGACATCATATATATACGTTACAAGTTAAGTGTTGTTTGCATGTACGTGTATATATATTTACGTATACGTATAAACCTTCTGATAGTTAATTTTTTGATATAAACGTTGAGATAGTTAAGAGTTCTGCAGACTGCAGCGGTTATAAACAAGAGATGTATACGTAACCTAAGCGATAGTAATAATAACATAAAAAAGGCTTCAGCGATTATTGTAGTTCTAACAAACAACTATAATCGAGTATATATGGCCAAGCGTACTTCGGTTAATTTATTTAATAATATATGTTGCATCAAATAAATTTCTTTAAGACTATCGGTATGTCGAAGTAAACGAAGAATCGATACTTGATACTTCTGTTGAAACAAAAACATAAATCGATGGGTATATATAGCATTCTTAACAATGTTTTATCATTTACCGAAAAATGATACGTGTGCAAGTGTTGTCAAATTCATTTTAACAAAAAAAGTGTTGTCAAAATCATATTTGAGATTAATCTGGAAAAAGATTAAACGAATCCGTTTTGGTCTCCAATCCAAATAAATATACAGACAAAATACACAAAGTTTTGCGGTTTTAGAAAAAGAATGATACTAACACAACGTTGTTATCATATTGAGACACTTGACCGGCTTTCATTAAACTAGTTTTAGGTTTGATTGCGACCGAACCGTATTTGAATCGACCATTTAACCCAATCACTAAAAGTGTTGGGACCATCAACATCTTTTTGATACATTTACCTGAATTTCATAAAATTCTAAACTAGTTACAATAGATCCATCCCTATTACC
Organism: Barbarea vulgaris; assembly: GCA_963667165.1. Lineage (NCBI taxonomy): Eukaryota > Viridiplantae > Streptophyta > Magnoliopsida > Brassicales > Brassicaceae > Barbarea > Barbarea vulgaris. The sequence continues at coordinate 1,779,347 of OY763894.1, read as the reverse complement.
AATAATTTGTTTCAATTATTATCGACTTTTAATTTTGGCGCCAACTGCCAAGCGAATAATATATATATATATATATATATATATATATATATATATATATATATTCTCCTTTCGTTGTCATCTTATACATATACCAATTTATTCATTCTTTCTTCAGTTTATCCAATTTTATTTAGATAGCGATTTCAATTATTTTATTGTTCTTGGCATCTATTTTGTGAGAGAACTATTTATAACGAGCTATTCAACTCACGAATCATAAGTTCTGCACCATACTGAAGATATGTAACTAAAAATCTTAAAATGAAAAAGTAAAGATGCACAGGAAATGTTAGTACAATAATTTCGTTAGAGTACACTAAGGTTTTGATTGTTGTGTTTGGTTTATATGTTATATATACATTGTTTTATATTTTTAAAATATAATGCATTTTCATTTAATTAATTATTTACAAATCTAGACGTAAACCATGAAAAGCAAACCTACTTTTTTCCTTGGTATTTGACTTTCACGATTACAAACTACTAATAAATTTTTGATACAAAGAAAAAAATGATGGTTTGATCTAAAGATAACCGCTGTATTATAACATGCAAACGTAAACACAAATAAAAAATAATTCGAAAGCCTAAGACACACAAAAAAGGATGTAGGCCCATAATATAAAGAAACAGAAGATGATGTTACTAGTACTGTTTTGTTAAAGTCCACTTAGTTAACGAGTTCCATATGTGAATACTAATAAACACAGCAGTGCCAATAAAGAAGAAATGTAGGTCTTGTGACACAAGAAAACAAAACATATAAAATTAGTCTGTCGAAAATGATCAACATGATTCCGATTTTATCAAGAATTTTGTTGAGATTTAGACATGAGCCAAATATGTAGAACAATGATTAATAAAATGCTTTTGATATAAAGAAAGTTAACTTTTCTTACAAAAGAAAATTTCGATAAGAAGAATTGATAAATGAATTAAGGCCTTTAAATCCCATCACGTACTTAGTGGGTGTAAAGGCAAAGAAGCATTAGATGGATGGGTGGAGATGACCTATTATTGTGTGCTACGGATGCAGGCATTACACCTAGAGGCCTAATTTTCGTTATTTTTAAAGCTCATTTCAAATCGTTTCTTTTAGGTCTAATGGGCTAATGGTCCATATTCCATCGCTTTATGGCGATGTAACTTGACATTTGAAATTGAAAAAAAAAAAAAAAAAAAAAGAAGCTAATGCTCAATACATAAAAACTAATGCGCCCATAATCAGACGTTTGGAGTAGAGAACTAGACATTTACCGTCTAGCCAATTAATCGGGACATGATCAGAAATCTATGTGATATTATTGTAATGTTAAAAATTTAAATATTATGTTCAATATTTTGTAGTATATCATATAGAAAATATTTTAATATATTAATCGATTGACTAGACAAAATTATTGATTTTTTCGTAGACCCGTTTAGTTAGACCTGGATATCCCATCCATCCGTATGATTTTGGCTGCCAAAACCGGTATGTAGAATCCTAAATGACCGATTTTTAGAACAAGGGGAAAAACTAATAGAAGAACTGCTGTTTTTTCCCACACTAGACTCGACTTAAATTCGGACCAAAAAGAAGAAAAGACTCAACAACACTCAAATCAAACAAAACTTATCAAATCCCAATCCTTGTTTTTTCCCATAATGGACAATCTTTAAAATATGCGGTCATCAAATCAGATAGAAAAGATGTATAAAACCGGAAATCAGTTGACAGAAAATAAAAACCGGAAAACTTTAGCAACTTTAATCATAAATGGGCGATGACTGACGTGAAATGTTTATCCATAAACTGTAAAACAACGAATCAAAAAGTTAAAAACAAAAACTTTCTGAAATTTACAGCATTCATTAAAAAGGGCATTCGAAGTTCAAAAAAACTAACACATACCTTTATTTCATAAACAAATCACATAGTACAAAGCTTTTTCAACATTTGGCAAGAATTCAACAACTTGAAATTTGCTATAAAGATAATTTGTACTACAGTTTCAAGGATTCACGCCGTATCAAGATCACCAACTCACAACAATCTGCCATATATAACCATTGTTTTATTCTATAAAAGCATACTCATATAAAAAATTTACACACATAATCTACTTGGTTGAAAAAATTAATTAATTTTAAAGATGACTATCTAGAATAAACCAGAACTGGATTCACTTCCCGGTTTAGTTGAACCAGGAAGTAATACCTAAGCAGATATAGATGAAGTCAAGTCAGATTCACAAGCCTTTAGTTGACTACTAGAGGATCAAGGGGATAAAACAACAACTGGGCATGAGGATGTGGTTGCAGAAGATTTGATCCTTTCAAAGAGAAACAGAGCATCCGTTATTGAACATCCCTGATTCATTTCAATCGCTACTGGATATTGTGATGATCTGTTCATTTCTACCACCATTATTCCCTGCAGTAACATAAAAATGAATAATCTGGAGGAAGAAAACTAGTCTTCCTAAAAGTTTGGTTTGTGTCTGCTTGTGTCTTCACGTTCACTATTAAGCATAGTAGCATAGTATCTATATTCAACTTATATCTGAAATCAACTTATGTTTGATGTATCCGATCACAGAACAAAGACTGATATGTTAGGAAACAGAAGTTAGCGGGTTTACCTCGAAATCAGCGAGAAATAACTGGAAGCGTTTGAGTTTCTCCTTCATCATGGCATTTACTGTTGTTGGTGCTGAAGAGGATAGAGCAGCTGAGACCTCCATGGATGAATGACCTATCCTTTTTTGTACAACCTGCAGAGGAGAAAGTATGGACCTGATTGACCATCTTTATTTCAAAACGACAAAGAATTGAGAAATGAGAGATGAGACTCACGTCGTTATGGAGCAAGATTTCACAGATGAGACTACCATCGTCCACATAGCATACAAGCTCATATGTAGACTGTTGCTTGAACTGGAATTTCTTTACTCCGGTTAGAAAGCACTGCAAAAAATGGATACTTTAGTTACAAGAGTGGAAACCTGCATCGATTGAAAACTGAGAGTGCTTAAATAAGTGGTGTTAGTACTTTGATTTTCCCTTGAACAAAATGCATGGTATCTTTCATTACTGCCCACTTTTGAGCCAACTCGGCTAAGTAAGTGAAAGGCCTCTCTGTATCTGTAGGCCGTACAGAAGGGGTTTCCAAATCGATAATCATATTACTGACTTCTGCATCTCTTACAGCGCCTGAACCTGATCCGTATACAGTAGAGGTCGTATCCCTTACATGACCATTGTCAATATGCATTTCTTCAACAAATGAAGTCACGTTAGATGTTTGTTGATCCAAAGTATTTTGGCCAACATTGTTGGAAAAAGATCTTGAACCAGTGCAGCTAGTACCAGCTGTGGATGCTGTCCTATGAATGTTACTAGAAGTAGAGTGTAAATCAGAAAACGATCTTTCCCTATGCGCAGGAGCAGTATCAATCTGCATATCCTCAACCCTCGAAACAGTAGTTTCCACATTGATGGAAGCAGGACGCTCATCCATCGTCCGCGGACTGATATGAGTTCTGGTTACATTCAGGGGAATGCCTGCCACATGTGTTTTGATTAAAAGAGAGTTAATAACCACTAATAATCTCAAAAGAAAGTGGTTGTCTCATGTTACTGAAGGTATTTAAGGACAGACAACTGTTTCTAAATGTTGTGACTCTGCCATGGTTAAGTGAAGAAAAATAATAGGAAACACAGAAAGAACTGTGATTCTGCTCTTGTATGTTACATTTTACAATATAAACCAAGAAAAAAGGAGAAGTCTGTTTCCGTTGATTCAAAATTGTCACTTATCCATTTTCCTGTGGTGGAACTTATGAATACTCCAACACAGTGTAGACATTTACTGAACATTTAGCTATTTTTGCGAACTCTATTATGAACATGCAGTTGTTTCTATGCAAGAAGATTAGTATAGAAGTGCATCCCTACCTTGACCATTGGCCTGCGCGTGACTAGCATTTCCCGATGTAGAAATATTTACATGATTACCAGTATTATTTTCATTAAGGGACCATGCAGCGAGAGTTGCTCTGGTTGCCAATGAAGGAACCACTCCGCTCCTTGCCCTGCAAAAGTTACAATTCTTAAGAAATTTGTCAAGAAGGTAAAATTTACAACTGCAATTAGATTAAGCACAAAGTAAAGATGATGACAGTATGTCAAACATAAACTGTCCATAATCTTCCCAGAAAAGCAAACCCGATATTTGCCATAAGACTAATGCATCATAAGACATTTCCCAAACAATTGTTACACTTCTCAAGATTAAAGAGGCAGAAGGCCAACAAGTTGGTAAAATAATTGTAGCAAATAATTGTTCCAGCTGAAGAGACACATGACACAACTTTCGAATATGAAGTGAGCGGGAGAAAGATAAGCTGGAGAAATTTCGAGTTCTGAACAAAGTAAATCATTCTTTGAATAAATCTACCTTTTTCCTCTTGGAGGTTTGTTTACTTCAACAACCAGATGCTTTCGTGCTTCTTCCAATCCTTCAACCATCCCTCCTAAAACTTGTAAAATCTCAGGTACTAGCATTAAAAGCCCATGCCGAACTTGTACATTAGACACAACAATCTGCATTTAGCTGTTCTTGTCAATGCTTATAAAACAATCCTAAAGGCTGTAAAGTAGCCTGAGAAGAAATCTCAGATGCCAATTTCTCATTCCAAAAAAGGTAATCTACCATTTTCATAACTACAAATCACCAAGAAGAATCACAAACCTTTAAACCAGCAGGAGCCAAGACTTGAAGATCTTTAATAGGTCTGTATTCCATACCAAAAACGCGTTGAACACCATCAGTCATAGACAGCTTAAGGCATCTCTTAAGCCCTGCATTAGCGTTTTCGTACCTTCCTTTGAGTGGGCTACCAATGTTAACAATCTCATCAACCTAAAGTAAAAGAATTTAGCATTAGTTTCAGTCGAAATCACACATTGTGCATTCTATAAACAGTTCCAACGAGAAGAACCTGCAGAACAAACGGACCAGCGAGTTCTACACGATTCATAGACGCAACACTCCGAGGAAGAATCCCACCTCCGCATAAATTCATATCGGAAAATAGGAACTGCTCAAAGCAATGCTTAGCTTTTGCTGCTACGTCGAGGCGGGAAAATTGTGGAACGGAACTTTCAAGTCCAGAAAGACAAGAGACCCACCAGTCCCTCTTCAATTTAATCCCCAATCGAGAAAGAACCTCACCGATTGGTGAGTTATAGTCATTTCCGCCGTACGATTCCGATTCAGACTCCGACGGATCAACCGGATAAGGAGTAGGAATACTAGAATCCGGCGGTGTAGGAGATGGGTTACCAAAGACGTCGATAGTCTCAACTTCCGATACAGCGATTGCTTCGCCGGGATTAGGGTTGGAATTCGATGCAACTGAAGTTTCCGGTTGCACAGAAGAGGCAAGACCAACGCTATGAACAGAATCGCCAATGCCGCTTGTTCCAATTTCATCTTCGTCTTCTTCGTCGGAGGAGTACCGGAGTTGCAGGCGTCGTCTACGCATTTTCGCCGGCGAAAGTTAGTGGTTTTTCTTTTGTTTTCCCTCCAAAATCAATTTTTTTCTATTAAACATTTTTGCTTCTTTTTTTTTTTTTGAATTTTTTTTAAATGTGAAAGAACTTAATTGGGCCCATTAGGAACTAGAATGGGCTCATTATAATATTGGGCTGAGTTTGTTGTATGTATGTATTATATATGTGTATGTATTGAATATATATTGGGTAGTTTTGCCGCGAGCTGATTTTGGTGAAAATTTTTGGGTGAGGAAAAGAGCCCGCCTTTGTGTTCTAATTTTTGGTACCAGAAATTTTGAAATTCCCAAATTTGGTTTTGTTTCTTCTCTTCATAATCGTAGAATTAGGGTTTTCGAGTTTCTCGCGACAAATTCTGAAATTTTAGGTTTTTCTGTACCATTTTCTCAATCTCGATTCGCTTGTTGTTTGGGTCTTACATGGCGACTGAAACCCTAGATGTGAAGACACCGGAAGTGAATTCTCCGGCGAAGGAAGAAATTGGTGTTGGTGATGCTGCTGCTTCGGAGGAGAAGGAGGTCATGAAAGAAAAAGCGGATTCGCCGAGAAATGATGAGGCAGAGGAGAAGGAGAAGGAGAAGGAGAAGAAAGAGGTAGTAGAGGATGAAGCGAAAGAAGAGAAATTGGAGGAGAAAGAGAAAGAAGGCGATGTAGAAAGTGAGGAAGAAGAAGAAGAAGAAGGAAGTGGAAGTAAGAAATCGTCGGAGAAGGAAGCGGTGACTCCGACTAGTGATAGACCAACGAGGGAGAGAAAGAAGGTTGAGCGTTTCTCGTTGTCTACTCCTATGCGGGCTACACCGAGCAAATCCGTTTCAATCGAAAAGGTAAGGTTGCGGAAATTTTGGTTGTCTTTCGTATTTGTGTGTTGCGAGAATTGGATCAATTAAATTAGTTATGGTTTGTGTGTGTGTGTTTTTAGGGTCGTGGAACACCTCTCAGGGAAATCCCAAATGGTACGTAACCGAATCAATCTGTTTGTGATTGAGTTATTGTGAATTTGTGAAATTTTCACCTTATTATTGTCATGCAGAATAATGAACAATCATTGATGGTTAGCAACATCTTAGATCTATAAGATGAGATAGCTGTGATATTTTTCATTACAAAGCTTGGAAATTTGTTTTACTTGGATTTTATTTACTTCCACCAATTTTGATAGTTTGACTTTCTGGTGGAATTATTTCATCTTGTAGCTATCACAATTTGCCTGTTAATTTACTGTCTGTGATTTCAACTGGGTTCTCTTTTTGTAGCAACTGTGTTGCACAGAGGTACTCAGCACTGTGGTTGATGAGAAGATGATAAACTGTTTTATCTTTCTTTTCTTGTTTGTTTATCTAACTTGAGGGTGAAAATTTTAGTTTTTTTTGATGATGTCTTGTTTACATTTATTTACAATTAGAAAGCTGTCTTTGGCTGTTTCAGTGGCTCATAAACTATCGAAGAGAAAAGCTGATGACAACCTGATGTTATTACACACCATTCTTTATGGCAAGAAAGCAAAGGTGCTTTAAAATCTTTCTCACATTTTTCCACATTTGATTTGTATGTTTCACTTGCAAGCTTCTGTCCCTGTTAATATGGATGTTGTCCTGGAATTTGCATTTTTCTTTGCCAGAGTGCATAGCTACTTAACTAGACTTTTGTAAAAATTGCTCTGCAGGCACAGATGGTTAAGAAAAACATTGGTCAATTTTCTGGCTTTGTGTGGTCAGAGAAAGAGGTATACCTATTTCAAGTCTATTTGTTATAGGAATGTGTATGCTGTTTTGCCTTGTGTTGAGACTTGTAGTTAAATGTTTTCCAGGAAGAGAAGCAGAGAGCACGAATAAAAGAGAAGCTTGACAAATGCATAAAAGAAAAATTGGTCGTTTTTTGTGACGTACTTGACATACCTATCAACAGAAGTAACATGAGAAAGGTAAGTGATGAGAAGATGTGGTCTATCTATTTATTGTACCTTGTTCTATATTCTAAGGGTTCCTCCGTCCTGAAACTGTCAGGAAGAGCTAGCTGTCAAAGTGCTTGAATTTCTGGAATTTCCCAAAGAAACAAGGGATGTTGTACTTGCTGATCGAGAAAAGGTAATTTTTGAGTCAGTACATTATTTAGTCTCAGGGTTGTAGTACTGAATTCGTTCTCCTCTTTATGGAATTATATATATTTTAGCAAGCGAAAAAGCGCAAGAGCACACAAAAAAGGGGGAAATCTGGAGAATCTTCAGGCACCCCAGCGAAGGTTTGTACTTTGTTTTAAATGTGTACTGGCTTCTTTGCTAGCTTTGTTTCATTTGTGTGACTTGATTTATTAGCTGTTAAACATGGGTTGTACAAACATTACATCCTTTGTTTGTGTATGTTTTGTTACTACACAGAGGAAAAGGCAAACAAAAAAGCGAGATCAACCATCTGACATGGAAGAAGGCAAGGATGAGGGAGATGCTGATTCTGAAGGAACTAATGATTCTCATGAAGAAGATGATGCCGTGCCAGTGGAAGAAAGTGATCATGAAGAGACTGAAACTGAAGATGAGAAAGACAAAGCAGAGGATGAGAAACCATCCACTAAAAAAAGCTCATCGAAAAAAACTGCAGAGGAGAGCTCAGGGTCCAAAAGTAAGGATAAAAAAGGTTCTGCAAAATCTGGTGAAAAGTCCTCTAAACAAGTTGCTAAGTCAACTTCATCCCCAGCTAAGAAGCAAAAAGTTGATCATGTCGAGTCTTCTAAAGAGAAAAGCAAGAAACAGCCGAGTAAGCCACAGGCTAAGGGATCTAAAGAAAAAGGTAACAACCATTTTCAGCTGCTGCTTCTAAAGCTTAGCCTCGTTCGATTTATGTTTCTTAGAACTTTGAAGCTGATTGCTATACTCTTTTTACCTACTGTCATGGATTGCATACAGGAAAAGCCACTAAGAAAGGCAAAGCCAAAGCAGAGCCCACCAGAGAAGAGATGCTTGAAGTGGTGTGTCAAATTCTGAAGGAAGTAGACTTCAACACTGTAAGATGGCTCGATACCCCCAAATCCAAATACAGTGTCTAAAAACCCCTTAATAAATGTTCTCACTCACTGTTTTTCTTGATAACAGGCTACACTATCAGATATTCTGCAGAAGCTGAGTATGTTGTTGGGTTTTGCTTTTATATCTATTTCGAAATCCATGTTTACTTTCCAAATGTTCAGGAGCTTTTTGGTAATGCTGTTTTTGATAATATTAGGCGACCATTTCGGTGTTGAACTGTCGCATAGAAAAGCAGAGGTGAAGGATGTTATCACAGATGCCATAAATGCACTGACTGATGACGAAGATGATGAAGAAGAAGATTTAGAGGAAAAAGCTGAGGCTGGAAGTGACAAAGAGAAGGAAGAAGAAGAGGTAAAAGCTGAGGCTGAAGGTGACAAAGTTAAGGAAGAAGAAGAAGTGGTAAAAGCTGAGGCTGAAAGTGACAAAGTTAAGGAAGAAGTAAAAGAAAAAGAAGACGTGGTAAAAGCTGAAGCTGAAAGTGACAAAGTTAAGGAAGAAGTAAAAGAAGAGCAAAAAGATTAAGGTTAAAGTTTTGTTTTCCATCTCTCAAAACCTGATGTGAGTGGAAGCAAAATTGAAACAACATCTGTTTGAATCTATGCTTTGTATTGTGTAATCTCTATAGTCTTCAGTGTCATTTTCTTCTTGTGTAGATGTTACATGTTACTCTGTTAGTTTTTCTAATCCTTGTTTCTATTTAATAGCCTGATAGGAAAATTTTCTTTCTGGGTTTAATTTGAGACATCTTCGTATATTTTATATAAATCTGTTTTCTGATTTGTGGGATCATGAAACGAAACTTGAAACTTTTTTTTGTTATAAATAATAATAGTCTTTGTATTATGAATGTGTTTGTACTGCTTGTATTTTATGTATGTTAAATGTTAAATACATACCTCATTGAATATCTTTATTAACATAGTATTTTCATTTGCCAAAAAAAAAAAACATAGCATTTTCATTAAAAAAAATTGATGCATTATTTCTTAAGAATTATTATTATTTTAGAGAAATAGCCCAAAAGATACAAGCAATACTGTGTATTTTCAAGTGCCAATCAGTATAATTGTCTTAATAAAAAAATTAAAAACAAGTCTGAATCCATCGACAAAAATTTAACAAATAATATATCCATTAGAGATTCCAATGATTCCTAAATATAGGAAAACAAATCGATCGACTTTTGAAAATTTTAAGTTGTTAATAATAGATTTTAATTTGTTTTGAATACACAAAATTCTCTGCAAATTTAACAAATCTCTTCACTTCTGTAATTAATCTTATCTAAATTTATCTCTCGTAAACTTTCCTTGGTCTAGTATTTTTTACTATATAGATTTTAATACGCATATAATGCATGTTGTTGTTGACATTTAAAATATGTTTTCTGTACTGAAAAACCGGAGCAAAGAAAGTCTATGGAGTCAGGACCATTGCTTCCTTGTTAACATTAACATTAACATATTGTATTAAAAATTAGAGACTTGGTGGAGAGGTATGATCAGTTTTTTCTTGACATTTGTTCAATTATCAATATAGGACTCGCACAACTGCACAACGAAGGCTATTTATATAATAGAATCCACTACCAAAATCGAATGTATATTTTATTTTTAAAGGAAATACTACTATGAATCCAAATGAGACCTTTGTTTGTGAAGGGTTTTTGGTTTAAGACTAAGTACAGCCACCAACTCCCTATATATTTTACACTGAAACTAAACCAGCACTATATTTTATTAATAGATGTCAAGGCTCTACCGTTCCTCCAAGATGACCCCATTTGATAATTTTCAATTTATATATCAATCATCCAACCACCACCTGTTAAATATATGTATTCATCAATTGTTTCATTGACCTAACCATCTAAGCATTAATTTGGAGTATCATTTGTTTACATTACATCAAACTGAAGTATTTCTGATGAAAACATCTTAAATTTTCACTTATCTAATTATATAGAAATTTTTAAAAGATCCAGATGTGGTTTTACACAGGATCGCAAAAAACTAACAAAAATCTAGTATATTTACATACTAATGCATAAAAAAGAAAAGAAAAAAAAGGAGAGTATTATTTTGAACCAAGCTTAATATAGGTCGATCAATTCTATTAGAACGATAAATTCGTCACAACATCCCTAAATTAGAATATCATAAAATCTGGAAATTGAACATCATTCCAAGTTCTAAAGTAATCAAGCCGCCAGATAGATATGTGTTCTTCAAGACTCGTCTCTCTCTCATTTTTATTTTACCATTTGCTGAAATCTTTACTTGTACCACAATTAACCTCAAACCCTAGCCTCTTAAAATCCCCCAAGATATCAAACCCATTCTCAAATCTCCAAACGTATAACATCTTTGGTTCTTCTTCACTGACAAAAACCCGATCAAAATGGCTGACTCATTCGAGCTCATCGTAAACAGAAAAGAACCCGTTCTCGTCTCTCCTGCCTCCGAAACTCCAAAAGGTCTCCATTACCTCTCAAATCTCGATCAAAACATTGCCATAATCGTCAAAACATTCTACTACTTCAAATCAAACTCAAGATCCAACGAGGAATCCTATGAAGTCATCAAGAATTCTCTCTCTGAGGTTCTTGTTCACTATTATCCTGCCGCCGGGAGACTCACCATCAGTCCTGAAGGAAAGATTGCCGTGGATTGCACCGGAGAAGGAGTTGTGGTGGTGGAAGCTGAGGCCAATTGTGGGATAGAGAAGATAAAGGAAGCTATATCCGAGATTGATCAACCGGAGACTCTTCAAAAGCTGGTTTATGACGTTCCTGGTGCCCGGAATATTCTTGAGATTCCACCGGTTGTTGTTCAGGTGAGGGGTTGATCGATAGATTCGTCATCTTTGCTTGCTGTTTTGTGTGAGTGAACGAACATGACCTGACTTAGGGTTTGGTCCGACATTGGTTTCAAATAAATATAGTTTAGAACAAAAATATCATTCACAACACAAAGAAAATTTTAGTCAAAAGTATTTTAGTGTTTATAATTATAGATATACAAATTAAAGATCTCACGTATATGTATGTTTTGATGGAATGGTTTTTTTTTTGTTTCATAGAATGTTGATTAACTTTTGACTATTTTTTACATCTCTAATATTTATGGTGTATATATATACTTTTAATATACCATTTTTAGCTGATTGCATACATTGTGTTAGGCCTACATTGTGTACACTACGCTTCCATACAACATTTTTGTTTTGTTTGGTTTGTTAGGTGACAAATTTCAAATGTGGAGGATTCGTGCTAGGACTAGGCATGAACCACAATATGTTCGATGGTATCGCAGCCATGGAGTTCCTCAACTCTTGGGCCGAGACGGCTCGTGGCCTCCCTCTCTCCCTTCCACCTTTCTTAGACCGTACACTTCTCCAACCGCGGACCCCACCAAAGATAGATTTCCCGCACAACGAGTTCGAGGATCTCGACGACATCTCCGGCACCGGAAAACTCTACTCCAATGAGAAACTCGTGTACAAATCATTCCTATTCGGACCCGAAAAACTCGAGAAGCTCAAGATCATGGCAGAGACAAGAACCACAACTTTTCAAACCCTAACAGGATTTCTATGGAGAGCTCGTTGTCAAGCCTTAGGGCTTAAACCAGATCAACGGATAAAACTTCTCTTTGCTGCAGATGGACGGTCAAGATTCGTTCCGCCTCTTCCTAAAGGATATTCCGGAAACGGGATTGTGTTCACTTATTCCGTTACAACGGCAGGTGAAGTGACTTTAAACCCTCTTTCTCATTCGGTGGGTTTGGTCAAAAGAGCTGTTGAAATGGTCAACGATGGTTTCATGAGGTCAGCGATTGATTACTTCGAGGTGACTCGGGCTAGGCCGAGCCTAACGGCGACGCTTCTGATCACGTCGTGGGCAAAGCTGTCATTTCATACTAAGGATTTCGGTTGGGGTGAACCCGTTGTGTCTGGACCGGTCGGTTTACCTGAGAAGGAAGTGATTCTGTTTTTGCCTTGTGGCAGTGACACGAAGAGTATCAATGTGCTGCTTGGACTTCCGGGTTCGGCTATGAAAGTGTTCCAAGGGCTTATGGATATATGAAATAATCAATTACTAATGCTTTATGTATGTCTTTGAATTTATCATGTTTAAAAACGAATAATGATGATCGTGCTTGCTTGTGGTAATATTGCTCGTTGGTGGAGCAAAAATGTAATTAAGATGTTAAATCATCAAGTCTAATAAATAAAGTTGTTGTGTTACTAGAATAGTGTTTGTTAATTTTTTTTTTTTTTTGGCAGTATTCTTTATATTGCAGTATACTTGTCGTATACATATAGAGATTACAACTTGCAATTTACACTCGACAAAATACATTATCATATCTTTACCACGAAAAATAAACCGTGAGAATGGTCTATAGACTGAAACTTAAATAGTAAACAGAAAAAAATGCAATTGTAAAATTCACTGATAATGTATGGATGTGAAGTAATATCTAAAATTCATCAATTTAATACATAAATTTCATCCATTTTTTTTTTTTTTTTTGACATCGCATGACAAAAATTTATATTTATTTCACAATCAATTAAAATACTCCGTCAAAATTAAAATGATTTACACTTCTAGCTTTGGAATAACATAAAGACTTTTTAACCAAGGAAAATATATGATTTGACTGACTTGGGTATCCGGGTCGGATCCACCTGGTTTGACATATAAAAACCCGGGTGGCTCGCTATCGCCTTATCTTGTTGACTCTTCTTCTCTAAGAATCCCCCACCCACTTTCGATTACCAACTCCGACCGCGAGCAAAGATGTCGGCGACGCTTACGGGATCAGGAACTGCGTTGGGGTTTTCGTGTTCCTCGAAGATCTCAAAGAGAGTTTCTTCTTCGCCGTCTTCTAACCGATGCTGCATCAAGATGTCTGTTTCCGTCGACGAGAAGAAGAAAAGTTTCACTCTTCAGAAATCTGAGGAAGCTTTCAATATTGCTAAGGTTTATTGATTTCGTCCTATCCATACTCTTCTCTTCTTTTTTTTTTTTTTTTTTTTTTTTCTATTGGTTCAAAATTCCGATTTGATTGATTGTATTTCTTTTGATTCTGATTTTGATTATAGTCTCAGGTCTCCAGAATGATTTCAGTTCTGGATAATCTTAGTTAGCAATGTTAAAGTTGTCTCTTTTGGAATTTGTCCGAATCGAGAATTTGTCGGAATTTTTAATTAGTCCATTTCTTCGTTTTAAGAATCCTAGCAATGCAGTAGCAAGAACATGTTTATTAGAGATAAGTTCAATTGGAGTTATTGTCAGATTTTGGTGCACTGGACTTAATTCATGTTTCTGTGTGTTTATTTACTAGTAGATGATATACTAGTTATAAGTTTCTAATACTTCGTTTTGCACATAGAAATGTGATTCGTTGTTACCTTATTATAGTCCTGACTATTGAAAAAAATGGTTTCTTTTAACGAAAGAATCTGATGCCTGGAGGTGTGAACTCCCCTGTTCGAGCCTTCAAATCCGTTGGTGGTCAACCAGTTTTGATTGATTCCGTTAAAGGCTCAAAAATGTGGGACATCGATGGAAATGAGTACATTGACTACGTTGGATCTTGGGGACCAGCTATTATCGGTCATGCCGATGATGAGGTACCGTTTCTAGTTTCTTTCCTTGTGCAACTCAAGTTTCTGAGCTTTCTATTCTGATCATATATCGAAATCTTGTGCAGGTTCTTGCAGCTCTAGCTGAGACGATGAAGAAAGGAACAAGCTTTGGTGCTCCTTGTCTCTTAGAGAATGTTCTAGCTGAGATGGTTATATCAGCTGTTCCTAGCATTGAAATGGTTCGGTTTGTCAACTCTGGTACTGAAGCGTGTATGGGTGTGCTGCGTCTCGCCCGTGCATTTACTAACAAAGAGAAATTCATCAAGTTTGAAGGATGTTATCACGGTCATGCTAACGCCTTTCTTGTTAAAGCTGGTAGTGGTGTAGCCACTTTAGGGCTACCAGACTCACCAGGTGTCCCTAAAGCTGCTACTGCAGATACTTTAACAGCTCCATACAATGATATCGAAGCTGTTGCGAAGCTCTTTGAGTTGCATAAAGGCGAGATTTCTGCGGTTATTCTCGAACCTGTTGTTGGTAACTCTGGGTTCATCCCTCCTACACCGGAATTCATCAACGGTTTACGTCAGTTGACTAAAGACAATGGAGTTCTCCTCATCTTCGATGAAGTCATGACAGGCTTTCGTTTAGCCTATGGTGGAGCCCAAGAATACTTTGGAATCACGCCTGATCTAACAACTCTTGGAAAAATCATCGGTGGGGGTCTTCCCGTGGGAGCATACGGTGGAAGACGCGATATTATGGAGATGGTAAGATCTGGTGGCTCTAAGCTTGGGTGGCCATTCTGTTTTTTTGGTTCGCTTTTTCCGGATTTCAAAAGTATATTCATAATGTTTCTGTTATTTTTCTTGTAGGTTGCGCCTGCAGGACCCATGTACCAAGCAGGGACTCTAAGTGGTAATCCGCTGGCAATGACCGCGGGGATTCACACGCTGAAGCGGCTAAAGCAGCCAGGAACGTACGAGTATTTAGACAAGATCACAAAGGAACTAACCAACGGACTCTTAGAAGCCGGAAAGAAAACCGGGCATCCAATGTGTGGCGGTTACATACGCGGTATGTTCGGTTTCTTTTTCGCAGAAGGACCTGTATACAACTTTGCAGATGCAAAGAAGAGCGACACCGAGAAGTTTGGTAGGTTTTACAGGGGAATGTTGGAAGAAGGTGTTTACTTTGCACCGTCTCAGTTTGAGGCCGGGTTTACAAGCTTGGCTCACACTTCCGAGGATATACAGCTCACAATTGCTGCGGCCGAGAGGGTCCTCAGTAGGATCTAGAACCCAACACTGAGTCTAGTCAGATTCACAGTCTTCTGTTCTGAGGACTTTGTTTGGTGAACGGATGAAATAATTATTGTGTAGTGAGTTGAATTTTGTTTCCTTTTTCATCGGTACGTAGCTTGAGATTTTTGTATGATGAAATCATCCGTTCTGTTAATGTAATGGTTTTATGTCATAATCCTAAAGAGTTATTGCTTTAAATATAATTAAAATCGTCCTGTCTGATTATTTCAAATGCCACCTGATGAAGAATTTGGCTTGCAATTTTTTTCAGTAATTTTTTTTCTTAAGATAATTACGTATTTTTATTAAATTTTCAAACCTAGTTATATTTTTAGATTAAATTTTCAAAGAACTAGTTGAATCCAATTAACAAACATGAAAAAAAACTGGTAGGACCACAAAACAAACAAAAGTTTTGTCTCTTAGGACAAAAAAAAAAAAAAAAAAAAAAAAAATTGTAACATTCGAACTAATAATAGATAGATTTAACATGTGGGAGTAGGTGATCAAGTGGTGTAGTCAGTACGTGAATGAATCATATGTATATAACAAGAGTATATATTCACTTTTTAAAAGTAGCTCTCACTTTCTGTTGTGGCCATTATTTTGGGGGACAATCATGGAGGCTGAGAGAGACCAAAACACATCAACACCACCGTCTCTCCCAACCGAGACGATCCCTATCATCGACTTAAGCAACCTAGACGAAGAGCAAGTGTCGCATGCGGTGGTGAAAGCGAGCGAAGAGTGGGGGATCTTTCACGTGGTTAATCACGGGATCCCCATGGATCTAATACGGCGGTTGAAGGAGGTTGGTACACAGTTCTTCGAGCTCCCGGAGACGGAGAAGAAAGTTGTAGCCAAACAAGATGTCTCCAAAGACTACGAAGGTTACACGACGAATCTCAAGTATGTAAAAGAAGAGATTTGGACCGAGAATCTTTTTCACAGAATCTGGCCTCCTTCGTGCATCAATCTCTATTACTGGCCTAAAAATCCTCCTCAGTACAGGTACGAGTATTTTGAATACAAATGGTTGTTTAGTTAAACCTTGGAAAAAAAAAAAATTCAATGGAAAATGAATGATTGTGGGATAAATTTGGGTTTACGCCATATGAATAATACAATAGAGGAAGAGTTGCATGATTTAATTGTGAAAATATTTCTTTTTGAGCTGAATACAATTATCGCTGAATAATCCTTTTTATAAAAATGTTATATGGTTTTCGTAGATTAATACCTTTATAAAAAATGTTATAGAAAAAAATAGCAAATCGCATTCTCAAAACGTGAAATACCTTTAATAATTCCTTCTTTTTCCCCATAAGGCCTGGGCAAAATACCCGAACCCGATACCCGAACCCGAACCCGACCCGAAGTAAGCAGTTCGGTTCGGGTACGGGTGCCCCATAATACCCGATAGGGTATGATTTTTTCTGATTTCGGATACCCGTACCCGATCTGAGATATCCGAAATAATCCGATAAACCCGAACTACCCGAAAATATATAACCTTATAACTTTTGCTTTTGCTTTTGATTTTGTTGGTGTTTTTGGTTTTGGATTTGGAATTGTTGGTTTCTTATGAATGTAGTAATGTATATTGTTTCAGTTTGGATATTTTTCATCTGTTTCGGATTAGTTCGGGTTTTTCATTTGTTTCGGGTAGTTCGGGTGTTTTCGGTTATTTTGGGTAGAAAAACACCCATACCCGATTCGAATCCGTCGGGTATTTCGGATTTCGGGTTACACCCGAAAACATCCATACCCGATGGGTGTTTACCCGAACTCGACCCGAATTAAAAAATATGCGATCGGGTATATAACTCTATACCCGAATATCCGAAAAACCCGAAATACCCGACCCGAACCCGATCGGATACCCGAACGCCCAGGCCATAACCCATTTATTAACCTTTTTTTGATATTTGGGGCATGACGGTTTACAGGGAAGTGACTGAGGAGTACGCAGAGGCGACTAAGAAGCTATCAGAGAGGATTTTAGGGTATTTATCAGAGGGATTAGGGTTACGGTGTGAGGCGTTAAAGGAAGGTCTTGGTGGCGAAGCCATTGAGTATGTAATGAGAATCAACAATTATCCTCCTAACCCCAAATCGTCTTTGACTCTGGGAGTGCCCGAGCACACTGATGTCATAGGAATCGCTATCATCGTCACAAATGAAGTTCCAGGGCTTCAGGTTTCCAAGGACGATCGTTGGTTCGATGTCCATTACATTCCCTCCGCCCTAACCGTCAACATCGGCGATCAGATACTGGTTTGTTTGTCTTCCTTATGAGTTAATGAAATATCTTTTATGAATTATGATCACTTGGTTTTTGAAAACATTTTTGTGGATTTTGCAGAGGCTGAGCAATGGCAAGTACAAGAATGTGTTGCATAGAGCGATCGTGGATAAAGAAAAGCAGAGGATGTCATGGCCGGTTTTTGTGGATGCTAATCCTGATGTAGTCATCGGACCATTGCCGGAGTTAATCACCGGCGATAATCCTTCTAAGTTCAAGCCTATTACTTGCAAGGACTTTAAGTATCGTAGGCTCCTCAAACTTCCACTTGACTGATCACAGAGGTTGATGTCTTGTGTGTATTTACTACATAAACATTAAAATTTTATAATTCTACAAATAAAGTGTACGATTGAAAGCTTTTGCATTTTAATATATGTCTTGTATCATATAGTAAGAAAAAGAAAAAGAAAAAAAAGCATTTTGAAGATTTGTTAAATTTTACATCCTTTCAATAACCGGAATATGTTGAATCCTAATTCAGCATTATATTATACGCTGCAAATGGCGATGGTACGGCAAACCTCGGTTCCTTTTTGTCTTCATTAAATATATTTGATTTTGACGTGATATTGGGATGGGTAACATGGGTTGCTGAATGATATTAAAAATGAAACCACCCACTGACCTACCTCAAT
Organism: Barbarea vulgaris; assembly: GCA_963667165.1. NCBI lineage: Eukaryota > Viridiplantae > Streptophyta > Magnoliopsida > Brassicales > Brassicaceae > Barbarea > Barbarea vulgaris. Next base: position 1,760,879 of record OY763894.1, on the reverse strand, counting down.
TTGGATTATGTGATGGTGGTGCTAAATAAAATTGTAATAGCGATATAATTGTAATGACTTTTTTTTTATATTAAAGATTTATTGTGCAATCGATTTCTTCCTTTTGTCAACCAAACTTATTTATAAAAAGAATTTTCGAAAATTAAGACGTGTATCGTATCTCAAAGTCTCAAAGTTCAGGATACGATAACAAGGAGGGAAATTCTAAATACCCCCTACTTTGGTTTCTAGTCCCAAAAAACTTAATTTATTGGCTAATAGAAAAACTAGCCCCGGCCGGAACTTAATATCTTATTATATAGGTCTGTACTATTCCCCCAAATCTTATAATTTTTGGTTTATACTACTGTAGTATGATTAGTGCCATATTGCCATGTTATATAGTCCATGTTCAGATCTACGTGACTACTAGGCAAAAAGAAAAAAACCAAAAATCAACGTAAAACAAATTACAATCCAATTTGATTATATATTAAAATATATATAAACTCATGCACACCTGGTATCACACACAATAGTGCAATTTGACAATAAAATAAAAAATTTAACACATTATTAAAGTAGATCCATAAGACAATAAAGAAACAATTCTTCACGATATCTCATCTGTAAATGGGTGACTTATGAGATTTGTCAGTCGAGAAGAAGCTTCTTGAGCTTACGAACTTTAAAGTCTTTGTAGACATAAGGCTTAAACTTGGGAACATTATCATCGCCGCGGGTAATTAGCTCCGGCAAAGGTCCAAAGACGTGATCAAGGTTAGATTCCACAAAAACCGGCCACGATATTCTCGTCTTCTCCTTGTCCATTGTCGCTCTATGCTGCACACTCTTATACTTGCCATTGCTCATCCTCTGCCAAAACAAACCTACAATTTCCACACAAAAATATCTTAATGGAAAGATTCCACCATGCATCTCTCAATGGTTCATAAATATCTTACCAAGACTTGATCACCAATGATGACGATAATCCCTGAAGTGGTATACTTGGCGTCGATCCAACGGTTATCTTTGAATGCCTGGAGCCCTAAAACCTCATTAGCGACTAGGAGGGTGATTCCACACACATCGGTGTGATCAGGAGCTCCAACAACCAAATCCGGATCTGGACGCGGCGGATATTAATTGATCTTCATCAAATACTCCACCGTTTCACCGCCTAGACCTTCCTTCAGTGCCTCACGCCGTAACCCTAATCCCTCTGATAACCATTCCATAATTTTCTCCGATAGCTTCTTTATGTGACTTGCGTACTCCTCATTCACCTCGCTACCATATTAATATTAAGTTTTATATAAATCTTGAACTTAAAAAAAAAAAACAATATGAGGAGTAGATAGATTGACAAATCTCGTACATGTATTATTGAGGATTCTTAGGCCAGAATCTGTAACTGACTTTGGACGGTGGCCAGATCCTATGAAAGAGATGATCGACCCATGGGTCTCTACCTTCTATATCTTTATGGTACATTGTTCTGTATCCTTCTGTGTCCCTGGAATCTTCTGGCTTCGCTACGGCTTCCTTCTCCGTCTTGGGAAGCTCAAAGAACTGTGTTCCCACCTCTTTCAATCACTGTATTAGCTCGGTTGGGATTCCATGGTTAACCACCTGGAAGATCCCCCCCCCCACTCTTCGCTCGCTTTAACCACCGCACGTGCCACAAGCTCTTCACTGGGGTTACTTAGATCAATGACGGGGATCTCCGGCGAAGATATGTCTTGGTTTCTCTCCATCTTCATGGTTTTCAGTTTACTCTCTCTTCTGCTTTGTTTCGTTGGAGATCATGCATGTGATGGCGAATATCCCAATATATAGCTTTTAAACGTTGATTGGTGGTTACAACTTAGAAGTTGCGATCGTAATCGGGAGATAGTTTAATTGTATATTTAAATTTTAAATAACTAAAGAAGGAAAAATTAACCAATCAAAAGAAAATTATTTAATGCAATTGGACATATTACTTTTTCTTCTATAAGATATATGATCGTGTATTTCGTGCAATCACACACAAGTAGTAACTCTTGCGGCTTTTTCTTAACATGCATGTAAATATTAGTAGTTCGTAATTTAGAAAATGGTAGTTCAACCCACTGAATCCAAAAAGATTATTTAAAGGCAAATTATATCACGTCTCAAGTTAATTAGAGTGCAGATATAACGACTAGTTTAATGCTATAATATCGACGCAACTTTGAAGTTCTTGCTGAAGAAACAAATAAATACTTCATCATCAACAAAAAAAAATGAAACAAATAATTATGAAAGAGAACCATCCAAGTGAACCGATCAACCTCTTTGGAACTATCTATAGGAGTATCTTTTGATTAAATAAAATAAAAAGATAGAAAGAGGATGAGAGAAGTAGAAAATCCATTCTCCTTGGAGAAATTCTCCAAAATTTATAAGAAACTAGATAGATGTTTGTGATTGGGTCAAGCTTCTTTATTATCTAAAATTTATAGTAAAAATATTAATATTATATTTGTTATATTTATGAAAATCTCTAGGAGTGTTGATGAGGATGCTTTACCTGAGACCTCTTAATTTTTTTCTTTTTACAGCGACTTGAGAGCTAGATCATGTTTAATATGTTAACCGCATAAAATAGAACAGTGTTCAATATGTTTTCATAATTTTCATCTTCTATGAAGTTTGGTTTAATTTTTCTTTTCTATATATATTTGATTGTTTTCTCTGTTATATCTTTCAATAGTCGGTTATAAAATGTCTTTTAATGATTTTTTTTTTTACTTCATCACCACCCCCCCTAATAACACGACCTATTAATATACTCTTATCCTCTAATAACACGACTATTTAATAGTACTATCTTTTTCAAGAAATCAGGATTAGAATGTAAATCTTTCAATAATATACATATATATTTCATGAACACAAACAATGTTCTGGTTAAAATTCAATGCTGTGTTTCTCGTTGGCACTAGCTAGAAAATATAATATTTATTGCTAACCCGCATTATATAATAATAGTGCAATAGGTTCACCAAAATTATATATAGTAGTAGGTACTCTTCAATTATTTGGGTGATACACTGGCTATATTGTTTAATGGACGTACACATTACATGTATGATAAACGTACGGAAACTTCAAAGAAGAAGAAAGTATGTGCATTGCTAGTCTCTCATCTATAAAAATTTATAAAATAATTAAAAAATAAAAAATAAAAAATTGATTTTTTTATTTGAAAGACTATGAGAACTTGTTGAGATATTCATTTGATATCTCCTACCTTGATTTTTTTATTTATATAAAAATGTAAATATTTCATTAAGCATGAAAAGTTTAGGAATTACAAATGTAATCCTACGGTTGGTTCCATGTCAAAAAAAAAAAAAAACATGGAAGCAAAGAACAATCAGTCCATTGAGATCAACAAAGCAATGAAGCTTACAGAAATCAATGAAGTGATAAAACGATTTTGAAAAAATCTCAAAGAAACCGCCTTAGAGAAGAAGTGACATGAAGACAAACGACGATGAATGAAACTACGAAAACCAAGCGAATGGAAGCCCTTTCAACTAGTAGCCCAAGAAGACTGAGCCGTCAACGGCCAGAACAAGAATCGTAAGTTCACTCTACCAAGCTCTTTCTCCTACCTCGATTTTAATGGAACCATTTTTTTTTTTTTTTTGGCAGCATTAATGAAACCATTATTAGGCTGTAACATTTTTAGAATTATGAATTATTCACGAAGGAGACACAACGAGTAGCAAACTCATGTGACAGCCTAACAAATGTTCCATATATGGCATGAAAACCGTTGTGGTCCATCGCATATCTTGAAATAAGATAAAACGCATGTAGACAACATTTAAACTTAAAAACATTATATCACTGCCAGCACGACATGTTAGCACATTTTTCATATAACTCTATATGAAATTAATCTCATTAACTTTTGCTTTAATACAAAGATGATTACATGTGGTCCGTGAAAGTAAGAAGAAAGCTTAGAGCATTTAAGAGGAAGAGAGCATTTCAGGAATTCATTTTCATTACTCCTTAATCTTCTGCGTTACACAGATGAAATTAAATGTTAAATAGAGAAAGATAGATTCGCTGTCAGCATGACGTCACTACTCAGCTCATTAGTAGAGTATCAAAACGGTTAATACAAGACGACATATCCTTTGTTTTGACCAGGTTGCTTTCGAGGTTCAATGGATAGGATGAGCTGCCCTGGGATAAGCATCTTGGAATGAAGCTTTGTGGAAGGTGCTACTTGAGGTAACTTCTTCTCTGTTTTAACTGTTGGTGAAGAATCTGAATTCTCTGTTTTGACTGAGATGAGAGTTTCTCGTTGAGGCAAAAAAAAAAAAAAATTAAAAAAAAAAAAAATCAAGGTAATGAATGACAATAGTTTTTGTAGTAGTTTTTGGATTAGATTTTTTTCAAAATCTATTTAAAAGTTATTCATGATTTTGAAAAAGTAAATTTTTTAAAAAGTAAAGAATTTGTATTTTGATGGTTTTTGCATATTTACAAAGAAAATCCCAAAAAATTATAATTATCCTTGTAATAGTTTTTAAAATATTTTGTTGAGTTAAAAATAAAAAAACTAAAATCTTAAAAACTAAAAAACAAAAGCTAAGAAACAAAAACTAAAAACCATTAAAAAAGTTTGCAAACATTCATGGCCTCAAACTTTTTTATTCTGTTGACTGATAGTCCAAGTGGATATAATATTTCATTTAAAAAAAAAGAAGTTCAATATTGTGATTTAGCTACTAGTTTAAATTTATCATCTACACCAGATACGAACATATATATACTATACATTGAAAAAAAAAAAAAAAAAGGTGAAGCTATGATACGGAACCATTTAAAATCTATAACTGAACAAATTAAATTTACAAAAAAAAAAAAAAACTACTTTAATTTAATCGTAAAATAAACACTTGATAATTTTCTACATATTCTATAATTATAAGGAAGACCCAAATCACCTCAACACATAACCGCTCTTGGCGCAGAACAGCTCGGACCTTTTGACTTGATAAGCTTGGCGTTACTTTACGTCGCATTTATGACAAAGTAAACGAATGCATCAAGTTAAACTTATCTAGTTCATCATAAAAAAAAAAAAGTTAAACTGATCTTATTTTTGAGGTTACATAGAAGCGACGGCGAAGCCACGCCGCGCGTATATATTGACCCATCTAAATATAATGAAATAATTATCTAATCACTTTCCACATATCTAACTTTTCAGCCACGCCGTGCCGAATACTTTGTCTTAACTGTATTCAACATTTCCAGACATTGTGCAGTGCCGATTGTGTCGATTTAATATTTTGTCGAATCACTTAACTTTTCCACATATTTTTTTTTCTTTCTATATGATCGGATATTTCCCTAATATTAAGCTTTTACCAAATTTCTAAGAATAAAACTATTATTACAGTGTTGTTGTGTTTCTCGTCAGTAGAAAAGAATAAAAAGAAAAAAATATGCAAAATTGTATTATTTGAATGTAGCATCAATCAATCTGAATATTTTATCTAATCGCTTAACTTTTCCGCTTATTATTTTCTAAATTCCCTAAATAGTTTAATGTACGTACCATAAATAGAAAAAACCATCAAAGAAGAGATAAAAGAACACGCATTTATTAAATAGGTAAAATACACGTACATATTATATATATGTACCATATATAGAAACCCCAAAAGAAGAAAGAACAATGATCAACAAACACGATCGCCAAATAAAAACGCAACGAAAATGAAAAATACCGAAGATACGATCACTTGGACAATTTATCATCATTTATTGTGGATTATTAGTTTTTGGGTTTTCCATAGACAGGAAGATCTTCTTGCGCCCAGCCTCTAATCTTCTGGTCAATATAGTCGTTATATATTAAAGTCTCGAACTTGGGAGGATTCTCATCTCCGGTAAGCTCCGGCAAAGGTCCGACAAGCATATCAGCCCTAGGGGCAACAAAAACAGGCCAAGAAATCCTCAGTTTTTTCTTATCAGACTTGGCTCTGTGAAGCACGTTCTTGAACCTCCCGTTGGTCATCCTCTGCAATTAATTATTAAAAAATCCACAATATAAATCAATCAACCCCAAAATTAAAAAACATTTCTAAATTTCAAGTAAAAAAAAGCAGACCATGAGTTGATCGCCAATGATAACAACGACGGCGGAGTTGATATAGTTAAGGTCCAACCATTGTTCGTCCTTGAAGGCTTGAAGTCCAGGAACCTCATTAGGGACAAGGAGTGCGATTGCACCCATATCAGTGTGTGGTGCAGCTCCTATGGCCAATTCCGCTTGTGGACATGGCGGATAAAAATTGATCCTAAGCACATACTCTGCTGTATCCTCGCCTATACTTTGCGTCAAGGTCACACGCGGTAACCCTAATCCCACTGATAACCAACCAAGAATCTTATCCGTTAGCCTCTTCATATGTTTTGTGTACTCCTCTGTCACTTCCCTAAAAACCCAATAAAACATGAGTCAAACCCACTCGGTTTTAATTGGTTTTTTGAGTTATTTTTATCACAATATACATATACTTTTTTTTTTATCACAAAAATTGATTTTATGAGATTTTCACAAAAATTAATTTTCACAAAGATTAAGAAAAATAATAAATGATCTTGGAGATGTATAAAAAGTTAATTTTAAGTTATTTTTTTATTTCTCATTCTAAATGCATACAATTAATTATTAATTGTAAAGATGAAAGTATTAACTAATTAATTGATTTTGAAAATGAAAATACATTAAATTTACCAGAGGAAATCAATCTTTTTGATACAAAAATAAAATTTTAGAAAATCAGTTTGTGTGATATAGAGGGAGTAAATATACCTGTATTGAGGAGGATTCTTAGGCCAATATTTGTAATTGATGATTGAAGGTGGAGAGAGTCTATGAAACAGATGCTCGTCCCAATTCTTTATACCTTCGAGATAGTTTCTCTTAAATCCTTCGAAGTCTTTCTCTTTCGCCACGGTTTCCTTTTCCGCCTCGGGGAGCTCGAAAAACTGCTTCCCAGTCTCTTGCAGCTGTTGCATCAGCTCCACCGGAATCCCGTGGTTAACCACCTGAAATATTCCCCACTCTTCACTCGCTTTCGTCACCGCATCCACCAAGAACTCTTCATCCGAAACGCTTAGGTCAACGACGGGAACGTCCATTTGCTTGCACTCTGATGTCAAAGTTTCTTGTCCTTATGGGTGATAGGTGTGAGAAGGATAACAAAGGCCAGAGAGGCTTTAAATAGCGTAAATTAGTGATGACGTGGCACAACCCCCCCCCCCCCCCCCTTATGATCAGGCATCATTTGCTTAGTGCATGTCGTCAAGGTTATCAAATTTCATATATACCAATTTTTTGTGATTTGGTGATTTGTTTTTATTAAAACATTTCGGGCTTGTTCAAGTTGTAGTTATTTTATCCGCGCTTATCACATTGACTAAATTAGATTATACATTTGTAATGTGACTTGGTGGTGTATTTATTAATGACCGTGTTTTCTTTGACTAATCAACTTCACATAGATATTAAAATCTCCTACCTCGATTTAGATTTTAGACAGGAACTATTATTAGGCGGTTGATAATGTCAAATATAATACGTATGTGAAGTTGATTAATTGAAAAATAAACTATCTAGCTAGTTGATTAAAATACGAAAACACAATATCCAGTGCTGAATTCCTTATACTTATCAACGAAAATAAATAAGACGCAACTAGCTAGTTGCTATTAGAAAACTCATGTTACAGCCTAATAATGTTCTATGACGTGAAAAACGTCGTGGGTACATCGTTTAACTTCAAATCAGAACGTCACATAAAACTTATACAACGTCACACTGGGCATTCTTTATATATATATAAAAAAAAGACATCACATTGGACATATAGTTAACAAACAAGAAAATACTAAAAATACTTCGTTATCAAACCCTTAAATTCTCTTCCCAAACTCTTCTCAGGTTTCATGTAACATTTCACACAGAATATTTGTCGAAATCTCAACACTAAAAAAAAGAATTTTTTTTTTTTTTTTTTTTTTTTTTTTTTTTTTTTTTTAATCAAAAATAGAAGAGAAAATACAAAAACTGATTGCATGCAAGTTCACATAAAATATATATAGATGCCGCGTTGACGTAAGATAGACACATGTCACACATGACACATTTTCTTCTTAAAGCTAGTTTTGTCTTTAGCAGAAGTCAAAAAGCTGTTTGTAACTCCCACAATGCAAACACGTTTCTATGGTCACCGGATCGACGAAAACTTCATATATCCGACTCAGTCAGAAAGCTGTTTGTGACTTCCACGATGCAGAATAACATTTTCTACAGCCTGGTTCACATTTTCAAGCTGGTCCAAGTTGTGGTTCTTTTATCCACTTATCACATTAATGGCTATTATCAGCGAGCTTGACTATACTAGATGTATACATCACATAACTTTGATTATCGATTGTTTTATTATAATCAAATATTACAATACTGTTATCGCCATGACTTTAGTAATATTTGATTATAATATTTGATAGGTCGATTATTTTATTATAATCATTATTTCGTGCTGTCTACCAATCTAGCCTATTGTATTAATATTTGTGCTGAAAGAAGCACGTAAACTCTTTTTTTTTTTTCTGAATTTTAATTGTAAAATCATTATTAAAAAAAAAAAAAACATTTCTCACTAGTTTGTGTTTATACATAATATTTGTATTTTGCATTGATGGTATGTAAAAAAAAACAAATTAAATTAAATTTTTTATATTCGTACTAATTGTATTAATACATAAGTGGTCAGCAAAACGAGATAATAATAAGCAAATGATCAATTAAGCGAATTCAAACAAGTTTGAAAACATTATACATCTAATAATCCTAATTGCCGTCAAAAAAAAAAAAAAAAATATATAGTGTTTATGACATCAATTTATTATCGGAAACCATTGGGTTTAGTGTAGAGTCCAGACCAAAGAAATTCATCAAATATGATGACGAAACACAGAGAGGTGAGATTCAAGGAATATTAGAAGCAGCAAATCTCATGTAATCTAGAACGTTCCAGTCAATTACTATAAATCTTTGAATTTTTCTTGCTTTTTTCTATTATCAGAGAAACATTGTCTGGTCACACTCACACCGGTGGTGGTAGATAAGGTAAAAGATATATAGGAGAATCTCTAGTGTGCGTAGGTTATAGACTGGCATGTAAAGAAAACCAAATCTCATAAAAAAAGTTATAATAACTGTCTCATAATTCCTCCATATTTACTATTTAAGAAATAATGTTAAGAGAAATGATGCTAATTAACAAACACTTGAGATGATGTTTTTACAAAAACTACAGAGAATCGAATCCATCCATATGAATAGCAACATACCCCACATGCTGCATTACCATCTAACTCTACTGAGTCTACTCTCAATTCTGATCTGCGGCAAACACACAGTATCTACCCCCGAGACTGATGATTTCGATATTACCTTATAATCATTAGAGGCGTCTGGTTTTGTTAGGAGGTGCGTAACCTGACATACCCATTCCTGGATCCTTCCTTCTTAGCTGTTGTTGTTGCTGGTGCGGTTGAGCCATCCCACGCTGCTGCTGCAGTGGAACACTCGGGTTCATCCCTGCCTGCGCCGGGAAATTATAAGCCATCACGCCTTGAGGTTGCATCCTCTGCATGTTATGTGCAACCATTGGTCTTGGCATCGATCTATTCCCCATTCCATGAGCTCCTCCCATGTTCCCTGCTGCTACTGCTTGAGGCGGATTTATGCTTGTAGTGCCTTCGAAATCTGTGTTTGTATCAACTGGACGAGTTGGGTAGTTCACATTCTTCTCCATCGGTTGTGTGGCTACAAATGCGTTTCGTCCCGGGAGAGGATCCATCCGGAAATACTCGTGTTCTAGTGCTTGTGAAGCCGTGATTCGCTTTAGCGGATCGTATTCCAGCATTTTGGATAATAGATCATACGCAGGACTTTTCTGATTCAGGTGAACCACGTTGTGGAGACCCACACTGTCGTATTTGTGAGCTTGAATGTGTTGCACATCCGATTGCCAATGCGGAAGGTTAACGAGCGTTGGCCATTTATCCACCGTGGGGTGGCCTAAGATCTTAAATATCTTGTCGAGTTGATCTAACTGGAAAGGGTTTTGATTCGATTTCGCCTCTGCTCCTTGGAACAACGGTTTGAGAGTAAGTAATTCCGCAAATATACATCCAACAGCCCACGTGTCGACGGCGCTCGTGTAATGCTTGGAGCCAAGAAGCAGCTCTGGTGCACGGTACCAGATTGTGACCACAACTCCATTATCCGATAGTGGTTTCAGCGGAGCTTGATATATCCTTGCGAGCCCAAAATCAGCTATCTTCACTATTCCATGTTCTTCTCCATCACCCATAACCAAGATATTCGAGGGCTTCAAATCTCTGTGTATAATCCAATTACTGTGGAGATAATTCAAACCATTGAGAAGCTGCCAGAGCAAAGACTTAACCGTGTATGTGTTAATCGAATGGCCGACTTTGTCTCTGTGGTGCCTGATGATTTCATAGAGATCGTACTCAGCGTAATCAAAGGCAAGATACAAAGACATGTCTGCAAAATTGATGTGGACATTCACAAGTTTCACAACGTTCTCATGGGAAATCTCTCTGAGCAACATGATCTCTCGGATAGCAGTTGGGGAAACTCCATCTCCGTCTTTTGACTGCTTAAACTTCTTGATAGCAATTGGTCTTTTAGGCGGAGTTTTGGTTCTAGCCAAGAAAACAAGACCATAAGTACCTTCACCAATCTTACCAACGAGATTGTACTGTTGCAGCCACTCTGGTTTCTCACTACTGCTGTTCGAGCTGTTGGATCTACTGGAACCACCATCTCCCATTGCTTTTAATATTCCCACTTTCCTCTTCCTCTTCCTAATAAAATTCAAACACAACTTTGAAAAATCAGCTACACAAAGCGATACATATCTAGAAATAGAGCTATAGGATGATGAACCATTCTATCTAGAAATACTTATGAGACTCAATCAAGTGATCCAAATTACTTACAAGAAAGAAACTTCACAGAATCAGATCTAGGTCTCCTCATAAACCAGATTCTAAAAGAAACGTTTCAGAATATAGCTGATAATACAATTCACATCCCTCAGAAAACTTCCTATAAACAAATTCAGACCCTAAGACTTCAATTTTTTCAGTAATTAACGTTTTATCAAATCTGTGACTGCTCTCATCTTTGAAATAGAATTCATCTGCACACGAAAACGAAAAACACGAAACTTTACTACCAAATCGGAGAAAAAGATGAAGTTCAGCTGAATTATCAAGCTACAGAGACCAATAACCAGTGAAAAACCCCTAAAATGCCATACCCAGAGCTACGGTGCTTTAACCTGGTTAAAGACCTAAACATTCGATACCAATTTCAAATTCCAATTAAAGCTCGAGACCTATACGATTTATTTATTTTCTAAATCAACGATCAGGGAAATAGAAATACGTAAAGGATCTGACCGGATAAGTCGATCAGATAAAAAATGTTGAATTGAAACTCGGAAGAGGAGCTGAGCTTGGGAGGGCGTCGGCGACGGAGGAGAGGAGACAAAAGCGAGAAAATTCCGGTGATTGCGTTAAAAAAAAAAAAAACACAAACCGTGACGTTATCTGAGAATGGAAACTAGATTTGTAATTTAGCCCACTTGCTCCAACAACTATTTTATATCTTACACTAATATGGTTCATTTTTTTAAGAAGATTCTCTCATATTTAGGCTAATTCTTTTTTTTTTTTTTTTTTTTAAATTGGTGCTAGGCTAAATCATGTATAAAAAAAGTTTTAATTTTGATGCGAAGTTGTGTGTTAAAAAGGTTAATTTCCTGCAAGAAACATAAACTTGTGCAGATCGATGGGACATAAAAGAACCTCGTTGACCAAAATACCAAAATGTTTTCATCTTTATTGATTACATAGAAATTGCTATGGACATAGAAGCAGACTCAATTAAGCTTTCAAAATCAGATAACAATGACCTTGTCTGAAGATTATAGCAACTAAAAAGTCCTCCGTAAATCAGGTATGAAGTATAGAGTCATTTTACCAAACCTGAATGAAAACACTCTAGTTTATAGTATCTCAACAACACCTCGGCTTACGATTTTGCCTTCGTTGAGATCTTGAAATGCTTTCCCTGCATCTTCAAACTTGTATTTACATGAAACTGCGTTTGTTAGATTGAAAATCCCTGACTCTGCCAATTTCACTACTTTAGGAAGATCTTGTCTTGCCCTTCCTCCATATGATCCTATAACTTTGATCTTCACAAAAATTGGAAAAACAAAAGGAGATTCAAGATTCAACGTCATGTGATCTTAAAAGAGATTCTCAGCACAAGAGATTTACTAACTATAGACCAAAAGAAAGTAAGAATCCAAACCTTCCTACGAACAAGTCGGTTTATGTCAATTTCTCCAACAGAACCAGCTTGTGAGAGTCCAATCATCACAGCTTTTCCACCATCTTTCACACTTAGTGTGCACTGCATGAAAGTTTGAGGCTTTCCCAAGGCTTCAACAGCTACATCAACACCCATACCACCGGTTATTTCCTACCAAGAAGGAAACAGTTTTTCATCTTAGTATCAATCAATGGTTTATCTTCACAGAGAATAGGTCTAAATCAACCATACTCTTATCCTTTCAACAGCATCTTCTTTAGCAGCATTGACGATATGAGTAGCACCAAGTGTTTTGGCCTTCTGCAATTTATCATCCTGAACATCTACAGCAATTATGTCCGAGGCTCCAAAAGCCCTAGCTATCTGCAAACAACTGAAGCAACAACTCAAAGATGGTTATGCTCATACAAGAAGCAATTAAAACCAAATGTAGTTGCAACTATCCTCAAATCAGGCAATAAAAGAAAAATTGCCACATGTAACATACCTGGAGCCAACCCCACCAATTCCAATAACTGCAATGGAATCTCCAGGACGGATCTCAGCAGCATGAGCCATGGCACCATATGCTGTAAAAACAGCACACCCTAGAATCGCAGATTCAGTGTAGGGCAAAGAATCTGGTAGAGGAGCTAATCCGTGAGCTGGTGTGACACAGTACTCAGCCATGCCTCCCATACTGTACATATACACTGGTGAATCTGCCGGGAAAACGAGACATGTAATTAGATAAAACAATCACAGTTTTCCTGCTGTTTAAAACGCCTTCAAATTTACCATCATGTCGCAAAAACAAACGAGTTTGGCCATCGTAAAGAGTTCCTTTGGCTCTATTGTAAGCAAAGAAGTCTTCACATAAATCATCATGGCCCTGTATCAGAGTAAAAGTATCAGCTTTGAAACTTAAGTCTAAGGTAAAAAGAATCCAAAGAAAGCACTACAATTTTCTCATCACTTTAGAACAATAAGAACAGGTTCCACAAGGCATAATGAAAGCTCCAACTACACGAGAACCGATTGGTAATCTGGAAAAAAAAAAAAAAAAAAAAGTTGAGACTTTCAGGACTAATTCAAAACATATGATTCCATAAGTGTTGAGGAGAGAAAAGAAAGAACCTTTCAATGATTTTGTGATCAGTTAGAGGACCGTGTTCAACTACTTCACCAGTAATCTCATGCCCAATAACACAAGGACTAGAGAATGGTATCTCTCCTTTCATCACATGAAGATCAGAGTGACAAACTCCACAAGCTGCCACAAAAGAATTTCAAAAATGAACACTAAATTAAAAAATTCAAATCCTACAGATTGCCTCAACGTTGATTCAATCCATAGATTAAGCCAAATCCCAGAAAAAAAATGAAGGAGAATTGAATACCTTTGGTTTTGATTAGAACTTCATTGACTTTAGGCCGAGGAATATGAAATTCTTCGATGGTTAGAGGCTGATTGGGCTCGCGAAACACGGCTCCACGCATGAATCTGACGGAGCTCACGTGATACCCAGACATGGAAGACGGCGGAGAGGATTGAGAATCATCGCCGGAGGCTCCGGTTTGCAGAGACCTAGAGGAGAAAGAAGAGGCAACGGCGAGTCTAGTCAACGACAAGAGACTCTTAGCGGCGGAGGCGCGGCGGAGAATTGGAGCAAACGCCATACGTACAAACACGACGGAGGAAAATACGATGATCGATCGGAGTGTTTGGGCAACGAAAGAGACACTTGACACTGTAGAGATCTGTTACCACCGAATTTGATTGAAAAGACCACGCGCTTTATTTTCTCGTTTGACCAATTAAACCAACATGTCTCCGGAGGTGTTACTCACGCGCTGGTTGTGCGTGTGTCAGTTAGTTTCTATCCATTTTAAGGATGTCCAATTCTTGGGTCCACATCCACGTGTATATCTTATCTACGAAATTAAGATATTAACACTTTTTTGACTGAAGTTTCTGAAATAACACATTTGGCTTTGTATTTCCTTTTTTTTTCGACGGCTTTGTATTACTTGAAATTTAAAAAAAAAAAAAAAAAAAATACAATTTGGGAATTCATTATTTGATTAAACATAAGTAGACGATGAACTGCTGCTAGAGCTAAACGTTTAATACAAGAGCTAAACTAAGTCTTATCTACTTGGCTCTAAGACCAGTAACATTCTTGAGACCCATCTTACCAAGGATAAGTTTTGGTATAGCCGGAGGATTGTCAAGTCCCATACTACGACTAAACTCGTTGGCCAACTCCACAAGCCTCTCTTTGTCTCTTCCTATCATCTTCTGTGAGTTGTAGTAACCTAACCAAGCCTGATATGCCGCCTCCTTGTTCCTCATCTCCACATGACATAGCGCCTTTTGCACCTGTTTGTTCAAATCCCCACAAAGTTAAGTTTCTCATACCCATCAGCTAATGAAGCTAAAGAGATTGGTATTGGTATTGGATTTAAATTCTAGTTTTTTGTCTCCTTGAAGCAAAGGCTTTGCCAAGATCAATGTGGTTCCGCAATGAGAAGGGCTAACCTTTTTAACAGTTTCTGGGTCAACTGATGGCAGAGGGGACTTAGTGATGGGTAAGTCTCTAAGAGATGATAGAAAGTATTCCTCCCATGGTGCCAACAACAATATGCCTTCTCCTTCCTTTCCTTTTCTCCCGGTTCTACCGAGTCTGTGTATATATTGTTCCCTGTCTTTTGGCAATCCCACCTGTAGAAGTAAATAAATGTGTTTCTGTAAACCACAAAATAAAAGTTTCTAGTTGAAGTTGAGGTAATTATATGATAGATTTTACCTGTAAAACAAGGGTCACATCAGGGTAATCGACTCCTCGAGCAGATACATCAGATGTTACGAGAATCAAACCCTTGGATTTGCGGAATTCATTTGAAACCCTTGTCCTGTAACTCTGCGGTTTTCTAGAATGGATCTCTCTCACGTTTAAGTTTAGTTCACCAAGTAGATCAGCCACTAATTTTGTAACCATCGCAGTTGTACAGAAAACAATGACCTTCAGGAACCAGAGTTAGTCAGAAACGGAAAACTTTGGTCACTGCGGTCTGCGACTGGTGCTGAGAAGATTTTTGTACCTTATAGTCTACATTATCCATAATGTGTTCGCGAAGAAGTGTGTACAGAAGAGAGAAATGTCTGTCTAGTGATGCAATCATGTGCGTTTGCCTGACATGTTGATGCGTTTCTCCAGTGCCTTCATGAACACAATTGACAAACTCGTGGTCCCGTCTCAGAGCAATAAGGCATATTTGGCGAACCTTTACACCGAAAAAACACACAGATTAACACCCACTACAAAAAGGGACTAACGCAACAAATACCAAATCCAGATGAATTTATGCAAGAAAATGATACAGACCTCTTCAGGTACTGTGGCAGAAAATAGAAAAGTTTGTCTTTCCTTAGGAACTGCAGAAATTATCCTCTCGATATCCTTGCGAAAACCCATGTCCAAAAGATGATCAGCTTCATCAAGCACAAGGACTTTCACACCCTTTAACCTTGTTGCAAACCCCGGAGTGTTTTCAATATGGTCTTTGAGCCTTCCAGGTGTAGCCACTAAAATCTGAAATTTTCAAATTACTTATGATATTGGAGACCAAAAGATTGAACGAACTTTACGGATTTTCTCCAAAAATGAGCCAAAACTTTGTAAATAAACCATGGCAAACAATATTCACCTGGCAAGGATTTGTTTGCATACGCTTTTGCTCTAAACCAAGTCTTGTGCCTCCAATCACAACTTGAACACCAATAGTTGGATGATACTTTATCAAGGTGTTTGCTTCTGTAGCAGCTTGGTTGGCAAGTTCTCTAGTAGGGCATATCACAAGCGCAAGAATCGGGGGTCGCTTATTATCCGGGTTTGTAGGAGGAGATTTGACAACTACTTCAATTGATGGAAGCTTTAAAATAAACATCAGCAATAAGAAAAAAATCCCAATTATAGGTCCAATCCATTACAAAATGGCCAACTTAGTGTATGGTATGTCTCACCAAAAACGCTACAGTTTTCCCAGTTCCTGTTTTGGCCTTAGCTAGGACATCTTTACCTGGGAAAAAAAGAGGATGCCAAAGAAATCAAGGATTTAAAGAAAAGTATAAAAGATATAAAATAGGAAGTCCCTGTATAATTGAGGCATTCCATATATTCTAGCTCAAGAAAGGTTCACAAAGTTTCTAAGCTTTTCTTTCTACTACTGTATTTCCAGGTGAAACAGGTGGTGATCATAGAAAGCTCGGTAGTATCACAATGTCTGAATCACATACCTTTGAGAATGATAGGGAGAGTAGCTTCCTGAACAACAGTCATAGTCTCGTATCCAGCATCCTTGATTGCTTTTAGCGATAAGGGAGATAATGGGTACTGATCGAATCTGTTACCATACAGAGTAACTCTCAGTCAAACAGCACCAACTGATCAGAGTAAGTCACTCACAAAAAAAAAAAAGGATCAATTGTACAGCAACCTAATTATGATCAAGCTAAACTCTATGTACTCTCAACTATTCAAAAGCACACAGATGAAACTAGATTTGCAAAAATGTTACCTTGTCTTAGTCAAATAAGAATCTGAAGTTTTAATATCATCAACATTCGTTGCCTTATCAAACCCAAAAGCAGAAGCAGCTTTCTTCTTAAGAAATTCATAATCTTCATCCTCATCCTCGTCCTCATCCTCTTCACTAAGTAAATCCCCAAAGCCTACCATTGCTAAACTCTTCACATCCTCATCGCTACTTTCATCCTGAAGAAAAAGATCTTCCCGCTTCCTTAAACCCTTGTAGTCTTCTCTATCTCTATCTCTCCTAAAACTTGTCTCTTTCCTCTCACGAACAGACCCATGACTGCTCTTTCCCTGAATCCGACTATTCAATCCACTTTCTCTATCACCACCATAACGCTTATCCCTAAATGAATCAACTTTGTTGGGAATTCCTCTCCTGTCTTGGTTTTTTCCTCTGCTACGATCCTTTACGTCTGGACCCGATTCGTCATCGTCACTCGTGAGACGGACACGCGACGATGCGGTTCTAAAACCGCTCACCCAATTACTGAGCTCTTCCTCGTCTTCGATCAAGCTCTTTGACGCGTGAGTGTCTCCTCCATCTTGAATCGGACGGGTTGAGAAGTTGATGCGAGACCCGAATTCAATGTAATTCAACCTAAAAGAGAATATCCGGAGGAGAAATGGGACGGAGCTAGAAGATGAATGATATATGAGATGAGTACCCGGAAGAG
Source organism: Barbarea vulgaris (assembly GCA_963667165.1). Taxonomy (NCBI): domain Eukaryota; kingdom Viridiplantae; phylum Streptophyta; class Magnoliopsida; order Brassicales; family Brassicaceae; genus Barbarea; species Barbarea vulgaris. The sequence continues at coordinate 1,743,138 of OY763894.1, read as the reverse complement.
AATGAGTGAATAATCGTCTTCGGAGAGGAAACTTCAAAGGCATGACTTTAGCTGTAATAACGGAATATTGCGGTCGCCGGTGACCGGGAAAATTGGAGGCAAGTGAAAGGGTTCAGTCAAGTGAAGCTTTATCAGTGGTTTAAGGAATAAAGAAGAACACTCAAAACGACGACGTATCTTCGAGTCTAAAACGACGACGTATGTCTTGTGCTAAAATGTGAAAACGGCAGGTCGTTTTTCCCCGTGACGATTTGAATGGTTGGAGCATACATTATCTCGTCTAAATACGGTTACTGGAAATAGAATTTTCCAAAATGTTTTAATTATTGTACTGAATGATTTATTACTGTTTAATTACCATATGTAAACCTACCTAACGTTCATCCGACTGCAACACTTGTAATCATTCAGAAACAATAGTAGTAGTATTTGTTACTCAAAACTCGATTTCTCCAAATTTTTGGCAGATTAAGCTGCATTTTGTAACAGAAATTTAGAGAGGCAATATTGTTGCCGGATAGAAATGATGGAATCGGTTACATTAAACAACTATTGTTTTTTATTTTAATATATAAAATTATGACAATTTATAATGAAAATGCATATATTGCTGAACGAATATAAAAATAAACCAGTTTTGTTCATTAGCTTTTAGAATGATTTACCAGAATAAATATTGTAAGTAAACTGGAGGATTTATGGATTTTGTTTGATGCCCTGACATTATACAAAACTAATGTGATATAATTCAGGTGAATCGAATATGAGGAGAAATAAACGAATAGACACTATTGCTTCTGGATCTTTTACCAACACCAATACCGCTTGGTTATTTATACACAATATATTAGTTGGTACTTGGTACATTCTAATCACAACACCTATGCAACGTACCCAAAGATTCTAAACATCAAATCATTTATGAAGTTATTACGAATAATTTTGACTAGTTGGTTCTTGATATTTTTGTTAAGGTCAAATAATTCTTTTTAAACAAGGTCAACCTTGGTAGTTAAGAGTTTTAAATGATAGCTAACTACATTTGAATTCCTTAGGAATTTTTAGAGATATATTTCCGAAACTGTAGTGTGTATTTTTCTGATAAAATAGAAAGTAAAGGAGACTGAAATTGAATAACCAATGAAATCACGGGACGTATGAGGGAAAAAAAAAAACGAAATGTTAATCCGCGAGACTATAGCAGGGGGTGTCGTAATGAAAGGGGTATAACACGTGGCAGTCAACCAGGCTGTCAGTTGTAGGTAAAAGCAGACAAGCGCGTGACTTTAATATAATCTCTATTCCCCGCGCCAACACTTTACCAAGAAAAGCCAGATATATCTCTCTCTTTCAGACAATCCCTCATGGCGGTGCTCTGCTGCGACAGCCTTTGATTATTTCTTTTCTTTTTTATTTTATTTAATAATCAACAAATCCCTAACTACTAGTCATCAGTACTAATCACTTTTTTCTTTTTTTTTACGATTAAATTAAGGAATCTTAATCTATCGGTGAAGAAGAGGCGCAAAGGCTTCGTCTTTTTTTCTTTTCTTCTGCATCCTTTTTTTCTGTTTCACCGATCTGGCTCTCTGTCTATCTTCTTCTTCTTCTTCTTCTTCTTCTTCACGTCTCTGTGAAATGCACAAGCTGATTAGGGTTTTTCAACTCTTTGTTGGCTTTCTTGTTATTGCCTTCGTTATCCTCTCCGTCTTCGCAGGTGAGTTAAAAGGGCTTCATCACTCTATCGTTATCTACTGAAACTACTTGGATTGTTTGTTTCTTGTTTTCTTCTGATTTGAGATCTATTTTTGGGTCAGATTGTTTTCCACAGCTAGATTTTCTTATTTCGATCAAATTATCCGTTTTTAAAAAATAAAAATTTCCGTTTTCTTCGTGATCAGGTTTGTGTCTCTAACCTAGATTTGGGGTTTGAGGATTTGGTCATGCGTTGTTGTGATCAGATGGGGCCTTATCGTTTAGTGATCTCTTTCATACAGAGAGACACTAAAAATGGGGGAAAAATGATTTTTTTTTTTTTGGCGGAGGAAGAAGATAATTATTGACTTCGTCCATTTTCTTATTATTTTCTTTATCTCGTGCTTTACTCTATCATTTTTTCCTTCGTGACATTTGTTTCTGGTTTTGAGATTGACTGTTTTCTGAACAAGTGTAAGTTGAAAGCTTTTGTCTTAGCTCTCCAGTTGGTCAAGTGTTTTTGTGGTTTCTTTCTCTCCTATCTTTTGGATTCTCGTGGCTCTCTAGGCTTTGTCTAGGCTTGAATATTTTGGAATAGAGTTATCCTGTGTTTAGTGTTTGCTTCTGTGATGATTCTGTGTGGCTGGAGATATATAATCCAGATAGTAACATTTGATTTCTTTCTTCCTATCTGACATAATTTCATTGATTGCAGATTAGCAGCTATTGTGCATTCGAAGCTGTATTTAGAAGCAAAACCCATAGAACAGTTAAATGTAGGTTCCCTTACTGTTCTTGAGCTCCTAATCAATTTACTGTGTTAAAGCTTAACCGAGAGGAAAGGCCTATTAATTCTGTTGAACCTTTATATATGTTCTGATCGACCACACACTTTTGTTGGCTGCTTCAGATGTTCTCGTTTAGCAAAGCTGTAACACATTAACCAAATATCTGATCTTGAAATCAACATAGTACGTCTTGCTTGGTCATAGTGAGAATCTTTTAGTTTTTAATTATCTCTGGCTCATACAGATAACAGAAGATGGCTGCCGAGCTTGTAAATTCTGCAACAAGTGAAAAGCTTGCTGATGTGGACTGGGGTAAAAACATTGAGATCTGTGAACTAGCTGCTCTAGATGAAAGGTATGATGAGCCAGAACTTTTCCAATCTTCTAATTCAAGTATGACACTAGTGGGTAATATGAAAGCTTAAACCACAATCAGACTGCTTTTCATTTTGTAAAACCAATTACTTTTGCTTTCTTCTTGTGATAATGAGTTCTTCTATTGTAAACAGGCAAGCAAAAGATGTTATCAAGGCTATCAAAAAACGCTTGGGAAGCAAGAACCCAAATACTCAGTTATATGCTGTCCAGGTACGTTCCTGATCTAAACTTACCGTTTACAGTTGAATCATGCTTAGGAGATTGTCAGACCTTTGAACGTTTTGTAACTGAAACTGTTATTTTCTTCGTTGTTGCAGTTGCTGGAGATGTTGATGAATAATATTGGAGAGAATATTCATAAGCTGGTTATAGATACAGGTGTACTCCCTACACTTGTGAAGATAGTAAAGAAAAAAGTATGTCCATCTCTGTTTCTGGATGTTACTTCTCAACAATTTTGAGGGTTAAGCTAATTATTTTAGTTTTGCATATTGTTTGGTTGGCATTTTTTGAACACTCTTTTTAGTCGGATTTGCCTGTAAGAGAGAGGATTTTTCTCCTTCTTGATGCAACTCAAACCTCCCTTGGTGGCGCTTCAGGGAAATTCCCTCAGTATTATACGGCATACTATGATTTAGTGGTGAGTTTGAAACAAGAACACTCAGATTCCATGATCTGTTTTTGAAGAAGCGAAATTAGATAAGACTGAGAGCTTATCATTTTGTTATCTTCTGTTACCTCCAGAATGCCGGAGTTAAATTTACTCAGAGACCTAATGCTACACCAGTCGTGGTCACTGCTCAAGCGGTTCCGAGAAATACGCTCAATGAACAACTTGCATCTGCTAGAAATGAGGGGACTGCAACTACTCAGCAACGAGAACCTCAAACTGTTTCTCCTTCTAGGTATCTTCTTCTCCACATGTCAGTTATTTAAGTTTTTAGTTGATGTTAAGAGATTTATGCTGTTTTATCTCTTTGCGTATAGCATTTTACAAAAGGCTAGTACAGCATTAGAAGTTTTGAAGGAAGTGCTTGACGCAGTCGATTCTCAAAATCCTGAGGTATATGATTTACCTCTTGACTTTGTATACTTACCTCCATTAAACAGACATTCTTTGGCTCCCTTTTCGATCTCTTGGCCCGAAAGATGAGTCCTGTTTGATCCACTTTTGTCCATCCAGGGGGCAAGAGATGAGTTTACTCTTGATCTTGTCGAGCAATGTTCGTTTCAGAAAGAGCGCGTGATGCACCTCGTCATGACATCAAGGCAAGTTTCCTGTCTCTCTTTGTTTAGAGGACATGTTAAAAGTGTTTGTCTTTTCAAGTATATCACCCAATTTTGTTTATACAGGGATGAAAAAGCAGTTTCTAAAGCAATTGAACTGAATGAGCAACTTCAGAAAATTCTCAATAGACATGAAGATTTACTGTCTGGTAGAATCCCAGTGCCTAGCAGGTCTACTACATCCAACGGATATCATTCCAGTCTCGAACCTGTTCGTTCTACCTCAAACGGTCACCAGAAACTCGAGCTAAAGGCTTATAATGCAAATACTGAATCAAGCAGCTCTATTTCTAACCCAGTCCATCTTAAGCTTGAGGAAGACGATGAAGAAGAGGAGCCTGAACAGTTATTCAGAAGGTCTGTCCCCTTACATTATTACTCAATCTTTAATTGGATGTTACAAATTTGATCGTCTCAAAAGTTAATTGGATTATAAAATGGTTATTCGTAATGCTGAGTCCGAGGATCCATGTGGATGTCTGTTTGCAGATTGCGAAAAGGGAAAGCTAGAGCAAGGCCTGAGGATGAAGAAGAGCCATCACCTCCACAAGGATTACCTGGATCAGCAATCCATAACGAAAGACTCAACCGTCCACTTATTCGTCCTTTACCATCCGAGGAGCCATCACGCGGTGGTGATAGCCATTCGCAATCCCCGCCTGTTGTGATTCCACCACCACCTGCAAAACACGTTGAGAGGGAAAAGTTTTTCAAGGAGAAGAAAGTCGATGGTGCCTCGGGTTTACCAGGGCATATGAGAGGCCTTTCTTTGCATAGCCACGATGGCAGCAGCTCGCGCAGTGGAAGTGTAGACTTCAGTGACTGAAACAACCAAAAGCTCTTATATCATCGTATAAGTATTCTTTAACGCTCGTTTCTTTAGGTTTTGTTAAGTTACAGAAGGAAAAGGTTTATGTTGTGTGTGTTGCTGTTGCTCTCTCTATCTCTCCTTCTCTAGTGTTGTGAATTTAGAATATAGCACCATGAGATCTGATTATGTATACGAGTAAAGGTACTTCCTTTCACTTTGTTCAAACCTGGTATATCTATAGAGGTGATTGTTGTTGTTCCTGTTTGTGTAATGAAGCTGAATGTCAAAATGCTATGTATATGATGTAGGATAAATAATTGATTTGGTCAATTTCATAGATATAATGTTGAAACTTGGAATTCACATAAAACGGAAAAATACAAAGAGATCGAATATTAAACAACAGAAGTGAGAGTTGATTAAGCTTTGGGATGCTCTTGGCAAGAATGTGCCTCTTTGACATGCTTCTCGTATTCATCTTCTTCCTCTTCTTCTTCCTCTTCTTCTTCTTCTTCTTCCTCATCCTCTTCCTCTTCTTCAACCTCGTCCTCCACATCTTCTTCATCTTCATCAAAGCCCTTAACTGCACTAGAAGACGGAGCTGGATTCCTTGCTTCTCCAACGATCTTCATAATGTCCTCTACACTTTGAAGGGAGAAGCTCGGGTTGTCTCTCTTGTAGTAGGCAGCTTGAGCAGACTCTGTAAGCTCCTTGGGCAAGTTCTTCAAATACCACGGATGCTTCTTGATCTCTTTAAGTGTGATTCTCTGCATAAATTTATGACATTTCATCAAAAGATTGAAACATAGAGAAGACAGTTTAAACTCAGAGAAATGAGAAAGTACCTTAGCTGAATTAGTGACAAATATGCGAGAGAGAAGGTGTCTGCATTCCTGCGATATGTGAACGTAATCTGGAATCTTGTACTGAACAGCCATTATACGCTGCACAACACCATAAAAGACTTAGTAGAAGAATTGACAAAACGGTATGAGGAATTTGAGGAGTTGGTCAATACTTGGATTGTTTTCCTGAAGTTTCTTGGATCATCAGGGTCTTCAAACGGGTAACCTCCAACTAACATCACATAAAGAGTCACACCGCAGGACCAAACATCCGCATGCTACATAACACAATCATCACCAAATAGGTGTTGCATTAGACAAGTGGAAACAGTACCAAGGATCAAAACATTGAGAACATGATTAATATATATTACCTTTCCATCATATTCTCTTCGGGAAAGAACTTCAGGTGCGATGTAAGCTGGAGTACCAACGGTTGATTTAGGTCTAGAGTGTAGCAGAGATGACTACACAAGAAGAGATGGAAAGATATGACACAAGGTTAGATCAAATCCAAGCAATGTTGGGAAGAAGAAAAAAGAGAGAGTAATGAATGACCTTGGAGTAACCAAAATCACAGATTTTCAGTAGCGGCGCAGGACTACCATCAAGCAGTGTGTTCTCAAGCTTCAGATCTCTATGACATATTTGCTACATAAACAAATAAAAAGATTATTATGCAAAATGAAGCAAAGATCATGAGATTTGATTATGTTCTGTAAGCATACCAAGGAGTGACAGTAATCAACACCACAAATCAGCTGCTGAAAGAAGTATCTAGCCTGAGAAAAAAAACAGAAAGATGAAAAACATAGATCAAGAAACAAGACCCCCAAGTAAGGATTTTGAGAAAGAAGAAAATGTTATCACACCTCAGCTTCACTGAATCGACCAGCATTACAGATTCGTTCAAAGAGCTCTCCTCCAGAAGCATACTCCATTACAATAGCAAGATGAGTTGGAGTCAGAACCACCTGCCAAAAACCATTTCAACTTGCTCTGTTTTTTTGTTTTTTTTTGTTTTAAGTTCCATGATCTCTATGATTATGCACACACAAATCCACAAACCTCCTTGAATCGGATGATATTTGGATGCCTAAGTGATCTGTGATTGATAATCTCTCTGGCTACATTCTCATCTATCTGCAATCAAACATACCATCAAATGTCAAATCACCATCCTTTAATTATTAAGGAAACAAAAAAAAAGCCAAAACTTTTTTTCTGAGAAAGCAAAGAGAAAAAGATCAAACCTTGCGACCTCTCTCAATGTATTTCATAGCAACGAGTTCTTTAGTCTCTTTGTGTCTAAGAAGACGAGCCACACCAAAATTCCCAGCTCCCAAATCCTTCACAACCTCATACTTGTCCATCTCTTCTTCCTCCAAATCAATTTCAAGTTATGTATATATATAGTATATATATACTTGTGTATATGTACGAGTACAGTTTGGGTTCGTATGAGAAAAAATGGTGAAACTTATAAAGCGTAGTTACATAGGGATCTGAGATTTTTCCCACTCCTGCGTGTATACTTACACTCAATGTGTATGTATCGATGATGGAGGAGTAAACGGAGGAGATGGGTATGGAAGTGAGGCACGTGAAGACGTTGCTCGAGTTCCGATGACCAGCTTCTGTTTAATCTAACGGTCATTATTTATTCTCTCTAATTTTGGTACATTCAAATTAGTTAGATTATGGCATTCTTATTCCAATAAAACTACTCTTTCTTGTTTCTTACTTTACTCCTTAGATTGTGCTGATTACAAGCTAAGCTGAATTTTAATAAATCTATTTTATAACTTCCTAAATAAGTTGTTTAGGTTATTACTATTAATATTTTCTCACCATTATTAATATATTAATCTAACTGACTTATATATATATAGAGTACAATCTAGTGATCATATTTTCCTATCAAAAGCGATCATAATTTGGGATGGATATCAATTGGCGAATAATGAGTGGAATGTGTTATTTTGTTGATTGTTGTTGGCATGAGACCGTTTGGTGTAGTACATATGTCGTTGGAGAGTAAATTTGATATGTGTTACAAAGTAAATGTTAAGATTATAGTCATGCAAATTTGCAAGTATATAGTATAATACTTGTGGTGTACGCAAATTATCTATTTTTTTATGCACATCATCAGATCCGAATTTAGTAGTAAAATTGCATCCATCTAATTTAACCGTGTTTATTTATCTTTTTTTTTTTTTTTTCTGTTTGTCGTACAGCGTCGCATGGTCGAGGTCGGTTTAAAAGAGACAACCCCCATTGGTTACTTCGACTAGTAGTAATAAATTACTACATTTTGCATCAACCGACCATAGCTAAGTTGTACGTTACTGATAACACTAAGTTTACATTTGGAGGCAACAGCCAAACCGGCCATCACATGACATATTTATTGTTATTGATTCATAAACCATTCTTCATGTTGTAATAAATATCATAGTTCAGTTGTCAACCCTTACGTTATATAATAATATGTCATAATATACTATATAATATACTAAGGTTTTGATGAAAATTTATGACCCATAAAGATACATCTCATGTGAACTAGCTTTCCGTTACTATGGGCCAAGCTATTGCTAACCACGTGGGATTTGCTACATACTTTCTCATACATAAATTCAAGAGAATGGTCAATTATTACTTGTGGATAATATTTTTTTCCTTATCCTTTCTAAAAATTCATAAATTTGTATCATGAGTGGACAACGCAATGGGTCAAATATCTTTCTTTCTTTTTTTTGTAAATTTTTTAAATATTGCTAAACGATAAAAAAAAAAGTTCTATATACTTCAAAAAAAAAAATACAGATTAAGTGGTCTTGATCGACCGTGCATTACAAATGAAATGATCAATTTAAAATGGTGAGATCTATTTGTTGTATAGTTGGTAAACGCATCATTTTTTTTCAACTAATAATATAAAGTTACAAATCACATTTGGGGGTTGTATATATGAGGCCCAACATTGAGTTTATGGGCCATTATAACGCTTCAACTCTTGTTGCCTTGTCGGCTTAAGGTCCATATATATATATATATTTGTCTGGCATACTGTTAGTCACGTGACTAGCAAAATTGGTGTGGTGTGAAACTGTGAGTGGTAAACTGTGCATTGCTCAGTTCCCAATTGGTCCCATAGAGAAGCACCAGTCCGCACGTGACTGGCCCCTCTCGTTAACCTTTTCCCCATAAGAACTTTTTTTGTTAATTAGTTATTACTTCTGTTAATTGTTGCTTATGTTATTCGCCGACCATTGTCCCTCGTTAATCTCAAGTTCACCATCTTTATTCAATTTGAAAAACATTTTATATGTTACTTCTGTGCATCTCTAGACTGCAGTTTTTGTTTTATTGTATGTGAGCAATTCATCGTTTATCCGCAAATCCTTGATCATAGCATCAAACTAATAAATATGATGATTATCTTTTCTTTTCTTATTTCAATATAAATCTTATATTCACACTTTTCATGCAGATTTATAAATAAAATCAAACTTTATTTACATAAATAGAATAGTTAACTTTTGAACTTTCATTTTATTTTACATTTATTTTATATTTTTGCTAAAATATTTTACATTTTTGTTATAGATCAACTTAACATTTTCATGTAGACGATCAATGTAATTTACTTTAAATAAAATTTGTTTGAAATGGCATTTATCTTAAAACAGAAAGAGTAAGACAAAGGAAATTAATAAATGATTTAGAACTCGATGTTTTTAGGTGATATTTTAACCTCAACTAAACTTAACTCGATGTTTTTACGCTATGTGACCAGAAAAGAACCCTAACCAAACTACTCTAATATATATGGAGTCATGGAGATGTATAATTCTTGCTCAACACCACTTACGTTTTTAGCATTTCATATATACAAGAAAAAAAAAAAACAAGTTTCCTAATATCATAAAATTATAAATGGAGAACAAGTTTTTCGCTGCTTTTTTCTTGCTTCTCGTCCTTTTCTCATCTCGTAAGCTTTTTGTGTTTTGATTTTTTTCCCTTCTTATATGCATTTGGCTCGTATGTGTATCTAAATAATAAAAGTCTTTTTAAGGGCATCCATAAATGAGGTTGCTATACTCATATTCTTTATGTAATGTAACCGTATTACCTCAACTAAATCCAGATCAATGTTTTCCAAAATCTTTGAAATTTCTTATGCTTGGAGTTTGTACAAAACTAAGTTACATAAAAGAACAATGCATATACATATTAATATATGCCAAGTGTTAGTTGCTATATCTCCATTCTTATATGTTGCATTTTAATGTGTAACAGAGGAGATTGGGATTGAGGGAAGAATGTGCCAATCAAAGAGCCACCACTTCAAACACATGTGTTGGTCCGACCACAACTGTGCCATGATCTGCCGTAGCGAGCGCTTTTCCGGTGGTCACTGCCATGGCTTCCATCGCCGCTGCTACTGCACTCGTCTTTGCTAACCTTTTTTTGTTCATTAATCCATTAAATGTACCTTTTCTTTATTTTCACATTTCGGATAATAATAATAATTAAGTTTATCGTTTTGTTACTCTAGAGGAACAAAATATGATATTAAAGAAAATCTTACGGAAAAAAGTGTAGTGAAATTTAAGTTGATAAAAATATAAAAGTTGTGTGTTCATTGATTAAAAAGGGTAGTGAAGTTTAATTTAATAAAAATATAGTTTGAAATGTTTTTTCTTAGGAATTATACAAATGAAACTGACCAAGTTAACAATTATACAAACTATTATCAGAGTTTATATGAACACAAGCAAGAGTTTATACAAATTTACTGAAGGAATTAACAATTATATAAACTATTGTTCATATAAACTCTGATAACTTTATTAGACAAAATATCCAGAAATTAGCCGATTTGATTGATACAAGTTAAAAAAAATTGAAACTGACCAAGTTTAGCAGGAGTGACATAAAGAACAATAGTGCTAAGAAAAATGAGAAGTGAAGCAATCAACATAAGAGCAAATGTCTCAAATGCATTATTCTATTTCTCCAGCTTTTTTTATCTACTGGGATCAAGCTTTTGTTCTATTGTGTTCATAAAAAGCAAAAACATGGGGAGGGTGAAAAAGGCAACAACCCACATAAAAGGTTTGTATGTACATCAAATGAATGTCAAATGAACAAATTTGCAGTCTTCTAAGTCATCATTATCAGTTACCACTGAATCACTTCAACTTCTTGTCAAGTCCCCAAATATGAATGGTTCTATCGTCGCTTGCTGAGGCCAGCATATGTAGATCAGTCGGGTTCCAACTCACACAGTTCACAGCTCCTGAATGTCCTTGCAATACACGATAAGGTTCCCTTCCTTCTACTCTTTTGCTCCATATGTATACCTGCAACAACAGAGAAAGAGACAGAGAAAGATCACTCATTTGCACAAGTAAATGTTTCTGAGATAAGTAATGTTCTTCTCCACCTCTCTCTGAAGCTCCTTTATATGTGTTTGTGTAATGTAAAAGACTGAGAGATTTTTACCTGAGAATCCTCACTCCCACTGGCGATGAAAGTATCTTCATAGCCACCAAAGCAAGACTTGATAATAAACCGACTACGCTTGTGGCCAATTAATTCCAAAAGCTTATGTGGTTCATCTTCAATGTTCCAGACGTGGATCTTCTGGGTAATGAGATTAATCAGAAGAAACTTGCTGTCTTTCGAAAGAGAGAACGAGGTAATAACGTCTTCCTCTGTAATCAGTCTCTCAGCTCTGGTTTCTCTATCAAACAATGAGATCTCACGCACCCTGCCCTTGCTTACAATCCACTTCCCATCAATGGTCATGGCTACATCAGAAAGCTTTTGTTCCCGTTGGCTTTGCTCGTGCTGTATCTCACTCCCATCTAAGTTCCACAAATAGATGCGTCTGTCTGCCATTGCACCAATTATACCTTTACCATCATGAAACCATCCACAAGAAACTGAACCAACATCATTTCTTTGATACACGTGAATACATTGTCCTGACTCAGCATCCCAGCGCCTGATAACCTCCTCTTCTCCACATGTAATCACTTGTCTATCATCAGGATTCCATAGAACCATTACCACAGGCTTCTCGTGCCCCACAAGTTTATGCTTCTGCAAAAACTTCCCCTCTGCATCCATCTGGAGAAAAGCACATCTAAATGAATCAGCAAACAATGCTAAACAGATTGCTTCACTTTGAGCTTAATATATATATATATATATATATAACAGTTGAAGCATCATCATAAAGACTAGTTAAAGCAAGCCTCAGCTGGTTTACATACCTCCCATATGATTGCTGATTTATCTTTGGAAGATGAAGCCAAAAATTTGCCATTATGTGAGAATTCCAAGTACCAGACTTCATCCTTATGTTCCTCCAATATCTGAACCATTCACATATATATCATTAAAGGCATAAAACGAGCCTGATAAGTAAAGCAATGTATCCAGAGACAAACTACACAAACTAAGGCTATAACACACTGACTTTAAATCTTTTAGCAAACTTTATGTGACTCTCTTAATGTTCTCAACACTAGCTATCATCCAGAAATGAAACAACAACATCATCAAGAGATCAAAAGTAACATTAGCGGATCGGTGCGTAGTCTTATTACCTGTACAGTCTCTGAAGGAATTTTACTGTCACAATGATGATCAGAGCATAGTGACAAATCACTGTCCAAAACATTATGGTACGGACAGAAATACAGTTGAAATTCAAGGGCCTTCTCAATGAGATACTCCAATCTCCTTTCTGGAATAATAAATGCAGGAGGAAGCAAGTTTTGGAGTTTCTCTACAACCTTGGACCTTGATTTCACACTTTCTGTATCTTCACCAGTAGCTGATACAAGTTTGGATGCAAGCTCATGCACACGCTTCCTATTAACACCAAGAGGCTCCATCTTTTCCCTCAAGATTTCCAGAGCACCAGCAATATTTTCTATCTTGAGAAACTCAAAGAACTTTTGCTCTAGTAGCAAGAATTTCACAGCCTTTTCATCACTCAGTTCACTTCCGTCCAATGTAGCAATGCTTTTTTCCCATTCTCCAGCCTTTACTTGTTTCAGAAACAGCTGAGCGGTAGAAGAGCTGTGCAGAGGAATGCGAGATTCTTCCTCTAAAAGGGCCCCAGCCTTATCAAATCCAAGAGAGTAAAGTGCAGCAGTGATTACCCTAATGTATTCAGACTTTTTGATGTAACCTTTGGAGCCTATGGTTTCCATTTGACCTTCCAAAGAGTTGTTCCCAGAGAAACTTTTTGGATGATCCCCAGGTGTTTTCACACGTTTCGAAGGTGGTTGAGGATAGTCTAAAACTACCATATCCTGCAGAGTTAATAGAATCAATCGAATTCTGAGCTTTCTTGAAACAACGAGGCATATACATAAAGAGACAAGAACAATGCACTTCTTTTACACAGAAAACGAATCTGAAAGCAATCATGGAGATACAGATAAGAAGGAATGATCTACTTCTACTAGACGATGAAGAGAATGATGATAAACGAAATCAGTAAGACCCTTTTGTTCGATACAAAACAAACTAGTCTCTCTAAGGCAATCAGAAAATCAAGATACCTTCAATGGCTTTAATCAAAGTAAAACCTCTCGAATTAGAAGTAGAAGCAAATCGCAAGACAACACATTTCGTGAATTCAATAGAAAATTGGAGCGAAACTGAAGAAGAAACAGAAAGGATTTAGGAGTAAAGATTCAATCTTACCGGAGAAGAAGCAAAACCCAGCAAGAAATTGATCGGCTTTAGCGAAGAGAAACGGAAAACGCAAACCCCAAATGTGAAAAGAGCGAGAAAAGGGATAGAAGCGTGCAATAGAAGATAAGGGGTTTTAAAGGCGAAATCTATCAACACATTGAAGAAGACGAACAAGAAAATTTAACGTTGATGAGATTTTGATTCAATTTCTTCTTTATATTTCTTTTGGCGCTGTGTAACTGTTGCCGACTAATATGTATTTATTAATTAATTAAGTTACCTAAATAATAATAGTATGAAACTGGAATCAAATAAGTGATGTATTAATTTTTAATTAATTTCAAAAACAATGAATACTGACTAAGATCTAGTAAAAAAAGAATTTGACTTGAACTCACAATTATTCGAAACCATTATAACCCACTGGTTTGATGTTAAATGGTCACAGTATTTTGGTAACAAATACATGGAAAAAAAAAAGAGAGGACAAAATTCAATATTTAATACTAAAATGGTATGTTTACCAAATAAGTTTACATATGTTATTATTTGATAATTTTTCTATTTTCCATTTGTTCCGACCAAGGTTAACATTTGACCAATTCTATGGAAAGTTGATAACTCTGGAACAATAAAGACATGAAGAGCAATATATGATTATAGCCAAAAAAAAATATGACAAGTGAAGCAATCAAACATAAGAGCAATATGCATTTTTTTCTGTTCAGCTTTTGATCTGTTGTACTCAGAAAACATGAGATGGTGAAGAATGCAAACAAGCGACATAAAATGTATCTATCATTACGAATATTAATCACCCTCAGTTATCAACACATCATCTTCCAACTTCTTGTCAAGTCCCCAAATCCGTACGGTTCCATCATCACTTGCTGAGGCCAACATGTGTATGTCAGTCGGGTTCCAGCTCACACAGTTCACAGATCTTGAGTGTCCTTTCAATGCACCGAGGGGTTCTTTCGAATCTTTTCTGTGCCATATGTATACCTGCAACATCAGAGAGAGAGAGAGAGAGAAACATCACTCATTTCTGAGACCACAAGACTTTAAGAGAGATATATACTTGTCTTCTTCTCCATGAGAGATTTATACCTGAGAATTCTCACTTCCACTGGCGACGAAATTCTCTTTATAGCCACCAAAGCAAGACCTGATAATAAACCGACGACGCTTGTGGCCCTTGTATTCATTATACTTATGTGGATTATTCACGTCAATGTCCCAGATATTAGTCCCCTGGTTCATGAGATTGTTCAGCATATACTTGTCGTCTTTCGAAAGCGTGAATGAGGTAATCGTGTCTCCATCTTCAATCACTTTATCAACTGTGTTGGTTTCTCTATTAAAAAATGAGATCACACGCTCATTGCTCATGCTTACAATCCACTTCCCATCACTGGTCATGGCAACATCAGATTGCTTTTGTTCCCGTTGCTCTTGCTTGTGTTCTATCTTAATCCCATCTAAATTCCACAAATAGATGCGTCTGTCTGCCATTGCACCAATTATACCTTTACCATCATGAAACCATCCACAAGAAATTGAAGCAACACCATTTCTTTCATACACGTGAACACATTGTCCTGACTCCGCATCCCAGCGCCTGATAACCTCCTCATCTCCACATGTAATCACTTGTCTATCATCAGGACTCCATAAAACCATTACCACAGGCTTCTCGTGCCCCACAAGTTTATGCTTCTGCAAAAACTTCCCCTCTGCATCCATCTGGAAAAAAGCACACATCTAAATGAATCAGCTTGGCTTCACTTTGAGCTTACTTCAGGGAAAATTGAATTGAACTGTATGTCGCTCTTGTGAGGCATCATAAAAAAATAGTTAAAGCAAGCCACAAATTGGTTTACATACCTCCCATATAATTGCTGATTTATCCTTGGAAGATGAAGCCAACAATTTGCCATTATGTGAGAACTTCACGAACCAGACTTCATCGGTATGTTCTGTCAAAGTCTGAACCATTCACATTTATGTTATTAAAGGGATAAGACGAGCCTGATAAGTAAATCAATGTATCCAGAGACAAACTACACAAACTAAGACTATAACACACTGACTTTAAATCTGTTAGCAAAATTTATCAGACTCTCTTAATGTTCTCAACATTAGCTGTCATCCAGAAATGAAACAACAACATCCTCAATAGATCAAAAGAAACATTGGTGCGTAGTCTTATTACCTGTACAGTCTCTGAAGGAAGTTTACTGCCACGATGATGATCAGAGCATAGGGACAAATCACTATCAGGAATATTATGGAATTTGTAGTTCATCCGCTGACGATCAAGGATATTCTCTAACAGATACTCCAACCTCCTCTCTGGGATTATAGCTGCAGGAGGTAACAATTTTTGCAGCTTCTCCACAACCTTGGACCTTGAATTCACAATTTCTGTATCTTCACCAGTAGCTGATAGAAGTTTGGGTGCAAGCTGTTCTAAGCGCTTCTCGCAAACATCAAGAGGCTTCATCTCGTCAATCAAGATATTCATAGCATGAACAGAATTTCCTATCTTCAGAGAGTCAAAGAATTTTTGCTCTAGTAGAAGGAATTTCACAGCCTTGTCATATTTGAGTTCAAGTCCTTGCAATGCAACAATGCTTTTGTCCCATTCTCCATTGTTAACTAGTTGCAGAAAATGCTTAGCATTAGAAGTGTAAAGAGGAATGCCAGAATCTTTCTCTAGATGGGCGGCAACGTGATGATATCCAAGTGACTCAAGTGCCTCAATCATTATCCTAATGAACTCAGACCTATTGAGGAGTCCTTTGGAGCCTAACAAAACCATTTGGTCTGCCACAGAGAAACCGTTTGGATCATCGGCAAGTGTTTTCAGACGTTTCTTATCTCGTTCAGTAATATCCTCCATACCTTTGAACCTGCAGAGACAAAAGAATAAAGTTATGAGCTTTCTTGAATCAACCAGGCATACGATAAAGAGAACGAATCTGAAAGCAAACTTTGAGATCTTGTAACTGATAGATATAATAAGGAAGAAGAAGATAAATATTGAAACCTTCACAGCGATGATGCGTTCGATTGAAAACAAACAAAGTCTCAAAGGCAATTACAAAATCAAGATACCTAAATGCCCAAAATCGCAGTAAAACCAAAGCAATCCGAAAGAGAACACATTTAGTGAAATCAATAAAAGAAGCACGAAAAGGGAGTGAAGAATCGGCTAATTTAGCAAAATAGTAGCGAAATTGAGGAGAAAAGATTGAAACTTACCAGAAAAGAAGCAAGAGATTGATCGGAGATGGAAACGGAAACACAAAACCCAGAAAGAAAGGGAGAAACAAAAATGTGGTAAAGAGCGAGAAAAGGGAGAAGAGAAGGGTAGTTATAGAGAGCGGAGGAAGAGGAAGGAGAAGAAGATGCACACGATTTTTTGGCGCTGCGTAACTGTCAATGTATGCACTATCATTTTGGTTTTCATAGACCACTTAATGGGCTTTATTGGACTTTGTAAGCTTTTATCCTATTGGACTCATAATTCCTCGATTGTTTTGTTGGCCCATTAACTGGTTGGCCATAGATAAAGCCCAAATACGGCCCAATTACTGAGAAAAATGGAAAAGAGTCGTCTGCGTCCTTGCCGGTTATTAAAACCTTGAAAATTCTGGGAAGAACTGAAGAAGAAGAAGAATCTAACAAGAAATTGGAATTTGGGAACAGAAGAAGATTGAGAAACAAACAAAATGGGAAGCGCACCAGCTCAGATTCCCACTAGTTTTGGTCACGAACTTAGAGCTTGTCTTCGTTGCCGTCTCGTCAAAACCTACGACCAGGTTTTTCTCTTCTTAGTTTTGTAAAATTGTGGGTGTTTGATTTCTACTTCTAAGTTGGGGCTTTTTTTGTGTTCAAACAGTTCAGGGACGCTGGTTGCGAGAATTGTCCTTTCTTCAAGATGGAAGAGGATCATGAGCGTATTGTGGAGGTCACTACCCCTAATTTCAATGGGTATTATTTCATGAAATCCAAACCCTTTTTTTAGTTTGTAGTCTACTTCTTTGAGTAGGCAAGGTTTTGGGTCCATGAGTACTTCTTCTAGGGTTCGAAAGATTTTTACTTTTCTGTGTATTATTTGTAAAGTTCGGAACTTTGGAGTGAGTCTTGCTTAAGGGTGATAGGTTGGTTGCTTCCTAGTTTCTGAGATCTCATTGAACTTGCATTCTTGTTGGATTTTTGTTTTTTTCAATTTGTAACATAATTAGTAGGGCATTTTGGCAAAGTTTGATTAATTATTTACAAGTTAAAGTGAGAGAATTTTAGATACTGATATTAAGATTGTTTGCAGTATAATCTCGGTGATGGATCCAAGTAGAAGCTGGGCGGCTAGGTGGTTAAGAATCGGTATGTTGATCACTCTCTTATGCTATCGACTTTCTTGTTAGAGCTCAGTTTGATAGCATAGCTTCTTGTTTCCATCAATGTGTTCTTATACTCCCATCATTGTACTCTGATAGATTATATGATCCTCTGTTCCTATGAGAATGTGGCTCAGAGGCCTAAATCTAATATTAAATGAAATGTGGCTTTAGATCTGAAGATTTTCAAAATAGTTTAGCTCCTTGTATGATTAACTGATTGCATAATGTTGTTGCTATATTTTACAGGGAAGTTTGCTCCTGGTTGCTACACTCTTGCTGTCGCAGAGCCACTCCCTGAGGAAATGCAGGTAAACGATTAGCAGCCACAGTAATTTTATCTTTATGGTTTGGAATTGGACTCGGCAATACATTAGCTTTGTGTATCAGAACTAGATCATGCAGTCACTGTTTTGTACACTTGTCTGGATTTTGTTTTTTACTCTCTGGTGATTGATTCACTGCAGATTTTATGCCAAGAAGAGCGTGTACAATATGTTCTTCCGAAACGCATTTGAAGCAAATCCATCAAGAAGAAGACAAGAAAAGACTTATCTCTTTTAAAGCTTCATATAACATTATAAGGTGCTTTATTTGTATCTTGTGATGCATCCATGTTGAAAATCTCCAACAAGTCAAGACTCCTTAGGTTTCTTTTATGTAAGGTCATACGTTCGAAATATATAAGCTATCTTTCTTTCTTTTTTGGGTCAACCAAATAATCTTCTACTAATATATTATATGTTTTTTATTCAGAAGCAAAAATAATATGTGAGGTAAGTAAATTAAACATGCATTAAAAAAAAATCTCCAAGGACAAGAAACTACGTATTTTATTTGTAATGATTTGAGACGTACACGCAGATGAACTAGATAAATTTGGTTTCAAGCTGCTTTTTGTTTTTTTTTTTTTTAAATCCAATAACATCGTTTTGTGTCAAAGTTTGCGAAAAAGTATGTGTATGTTGGTAGAATAATGTACATACATATAAATGAAACGCAAACCTAAGCTTTTTGGAATTAGGAAACTTTAAGTGCAACTAGGATATATTTTATGAGAATTCTAAGAAGAGTACTATCCTTTGAGTTAGAATATAAAGAAAACAAATGGCCCCTTGATAAATCTACAAAAGAGTTGGAAAAAAAAAGAATTTTCCCTGGAAAATGGCTATTCAATTTCAACAAGAACAGAATACAAAATCAAGCGAAAGGATAACAATGAAATATAAGAAAAAAAATAGTACTAGTATCTTTACTGAAAAAGAAATTATTTTCTTAACATAGCTAAGCTATCAAATTGATGCTACTTAAAAAGATTGTAATGAGAATATAATGAATAAACTTGTGTGGTCTAGGTCTAGATCGAAGACAAGACAAGACAAGACAAGTATAAACCTTAAAAAAAAAAAAAAAAATGCAATTCTTGATTATTTGCTCAAAGCCATGCGTTTTCTACATAGAAAATGCAATCTTACTTTTGTTAGTTTTTTCTACAATTTTTTTAAAATAAATAATTACTTAAGACTTTCATTGTTTTTAAATAACGAAGAAAAGCTTAAACCTTTGTCGAAAGAATAGCACATCTCTTCGGATCCAAAAGCATATTCTTCAATTAGAATAATCGTAGTCCTATGGTCATACGCATGTTAGTTCGATTATTAATATTCAGTATTTTTTATAAAAAAAAAACACTACAAAATAAACGAACAAGTCCGCGATATACGGGTTTCGAAGGGGCAGACAATTATTTCTTTATTAGTATCAAAAATTCCCATTGGGTATATATTAAATATAATTTTAATATTCAATTCCACGTGGCAGTTATTTCACACCGTTATAAAACTCTCTTCGCTTAACATTCGAGTCTCCGGCGGCTTTCACACTAAAAGAAGCAACATTTTCAGGTCAAATCCAATTGTCTCCGATCATCTCTTCATTCTTCGATATCTCTGTTTCAAAATTCGTTAGATCTAGTCTCATAACCGAAATTGATGTATCGGATCACTCGTAAAACATTCATTTCATTCGTCAAATCTAAAAAGTCTTTTTCGCTAGTTTAAATGTTTGGTAGACTTTGATTAGTTGTGTGATCTGTCCTCTTGTACAAAAGATCGATGTTGTATCTATGTTTTCTTTTGTGGGTTTTGTCTCTTTTCTGTTAATATGGATCTCTTTTTGAGAAAGTGACGATCTTGTTCTTAGGTTTTTGATGAATTTGTTGATAGCAGGATTCTGATTGGGTTTTTGGAGATTTGAAGAAATGTCAAACATAGACATAGAAGGGATATTGAAGGAGCTACCTAATGATGGTAGGACTCCAAAGACTAAGATCGTTTGTACATTAGGTCCTGCGTCTCGCTCTGTGCCAATGATTGAGAAGCTTCTAAGAGCGGGAATGAATGTTGCTCGATTCAATTTCTCTCATGGTAGTCATGAGTACCATCAGGAGACTCTTGACAATCTCCGCACCGCTATGCAGAATACTGGCATTCTCGCTGCTGTTATGCTTGATACAAAGGTTTAATCTTTCTCTTCTTTTGTCAAGTGTGTATACATGAATTCTGTTTATCTAAATTGTGTTTCGTTATGGTTTTACTGAAGATTGCTTACACATTTCGTTTACTTCATGAAAGCTTCAGCCTTTAGTCTCAATTAAGAAATTTCAAATTTCAGTAGAGAGAAAGAAAGTTATGTTGCTGTTTGATATTAAGAGTGTCTTTAGTTGATGTTAGAAACATATGTTGGTGTTGGCTCAAACTAGCAACTGACAGATGTTATGTGTTACATAGAGAAACATTATGGTTTGGAGTCTATTATTCTGTGTTTACAACCTTTTTCAATAAATAATCTGAGTGTTACATCACAGGGTCCTGAAATTCGTACCGGTTTCTTGAAAGATGGGAACCCTATTCAACTAAAGGAAGGTCAGGAGATCAAAATTTCCACTGATTATGACATCAAGGGTGATGAGAAAACGATTTCCATGAGCTACAAAAAGCTGCCAGTGGATGTGAAGCCAGGAAATACCATACTATGTGCAGATGGGAGCATTAGTCTAGCTGTGGTTTCATGTGATCCAAAGTCTGGGACTGTCATATGCCGATGTGAAAATTCAGCCATGCTTGGTGAAAGAAAGAATGTGAATCTCCCTGGTGTTGTTGTTGATCTCCCCACGTTGACTGAGAAGGATGTCGAAGATATTCTTAAATGGGGTGTTCCAAACAAAATCGATATGATTGCTCTTTCTTTTGTTCGCAAAGGTTCAGATCTTGTTAATGTCCGCAAAGTACTTGGATCACATTCCAAGAGTATAATGTTGATGTCCAAGGTACACTCACCCACCTTATTTTATTTGTGGCTAAAGTTGTTTGAAGATATGATTCTGATTTGATTTTCTACTCTAAGGTTGAGAACCAAGAAGGAGTGTTGAACTTCGATGAGATCTTGCGTGAAACCGATGCATTCATGGTTGCTCGTGGTGATCTTGGGATGGAGATTCCAATCGAGAAGATCTTCTTGGCTCAAAAGATGATGATCTACAAATGTAACCTGGCAGGTAAACCAGTGGTCACAGCCACTCAAATGCTTGAGTCTATGATCAAATCACCACGGCCAACACGAGCTGAAGCCACTGATGTAGCAAACGCAGTACTTGATGGCACGGACTGTGTGATGCTCAGTGGAGAAAGCGCTGCAGGAGCCTACCCTGAAATAGCAGTGAAAACAATGGCTAAAATCTGCATAGAAGCAGAATCATCGCTTGACTACAACACAATCTTCAAGGAGATGATTAGAGCAACTCCACTTCCAATGAGCACATTAGAGAGTCTTGCATCATCAGCTGTACGAACAGCAAACAAAGCCAAAGCCAAGCTCATCATCGTGTTGACCAGAGGAGGAACTACGGCTAAACTGGTGGCCAAATATAGACCGGCTGTTCCAATTCTATCGGTGGTTGTTCCGGTTTTCACCAGTGATACCTTTAACTGGAGTTGCAGCGATGAGTCACCGGCAAGGCATAGTTTGATATATAGAGGTTTGATTCCGGTTTTGGCAGAAGGATCTGCAAAAGCAAGTGATAGTGAATCTACAGAAGAGATTATTGAGTCAGCTTTAAAGTCAGCGACTGAGAAAGGACTGTGTAACCATGGTGATGCTGTAGTGGCTCTGCACCGTATTGGAGCTGCTTCGGTTATCAAGATCTGTGTGGTCAAGTGATTTTTAACTAAATCATGATCTTCACTTTTTCTATGGTTTATGCCTCTTGACGAAAATAAAGAACAGGAATAGGTTCCTGAAAGTGTTTTTTTTTTTTCTTTTTTTGGGTGGCATCTCTTCTCTTTCTTTTGCTATTTTAGTTTATAAGATTACGTATTCATGTACTTTATGACTCTCTCTTATTATAGTTTAATTAGATCAGTAGTATTTGACGACACTCTTCAAACCAATAATAATCACAAGGATGAGAATAAGGAAAAGATAAATCTCCAATGCTTCGTTTGTTAACATATAATCCATCTTCAATCTCTGAAATAGATATTGAATACTCACCGATCATCCATACGGCGAAACCTATTCTATGTTTAATAATATCATGATGGATATGACAATGAAAAGATGCTATTATAGTCTTCATCACATTCACTCTTAGCTCAGGATCGGAGCTGAACTCTTCCCTGACCATCATTGCTGAAAAGTTTTCCGTGAAAATTTTGTTGAATATTTCGTTGGTTATTCCGGGATTTGGTCCGACACTGAAACAAACAGTACTTTTAAGCTTTAGCCTGATGCCTCGTGTGTAAAGCTAAATGACGGTTTGAACATGTTTCTGGTTGCATTGCATGGTCCAAGTCATAGTTTCTAGTGAGTTAATCGCTTCTTACTAGTATGGTTTTCTAAGGGATACTAGTATGGTTTTCTAAGGGCTCGTGCCAAGTGAACGCATTCTTCTTCTATTTTCGGAGATCTTCGCTTGATATTGATACTAAGGGTCTGTTCGTTTGCCAGTCGTTGGCGACAGTGACTGCGACCAGCGACCAGCGACTAGAGTTGTTGTTCGTTTACAAGTCGCTGCGACTGGTCGCTGCTCTGTTCGTTTCCAGCGACCAGCGACCAACGATTTTAAGTTTTTCAGCGATCGAAAATTTCAGTCGCCGAGAAATGTCAGCGATCGAAAATTTCAGTCGCTGGTCGCTGCGATTGGTCGCTGGTCGCGGCGACTGCCAAACGCACAATCGCTAGTTGCAGTCGCTAGTTGCCGTCGCTGGCGACTGCCAAACGAACAGACCCTAATACTAATAATATTTGGTTTCTTTGATTTGGCTTCCTCATAATTAAACATGTAGAGTGGTACCGCCCTTATCACAGGGTCTTCGATAAGGAAACTAGAGGGAACTACATGGTCTATCATAATTCATATACGAGTTCTATCCATAAATTTATCTTATACTTTCTCCATTTTTTATTAATTATATTTCTAAGATTTTCATACATTTTAATAAAACATACTAAAATTTGATAATAAATGCATTATTTTTTGTAAGTAACACTTTTCTATAACTTTAAACCAATAGTATTCAAATATTTTTCTTTAAAATTTATAATTCATCATCAATAGCTAATAAAAAATATATTGAAAATAGAGAAATAATATCTTTTTGAAAAAAAAAATTCTAGAAATAAGAGGTAGAATATAGTAGTATTTCTTTCCCCTCCCTCTTAAATAAGAGTCATAAGACCTACTCGGTGTTGAGTGCGATGATCTCATCGCTGATCGCATTCACATCCTCATTGGACTCTCCGTGAGTGCTTGCCTCTCCGATTGTCATGTCATTCTCTCCCGTCTTCAAGCTCAGCTCGCAAATGACATGAACAGTTTTTCTAGCGCTTCTCTTCTCATACCTCTCCAAGTTGATATGTTTTTAATTTTGATATTATGTCACTATTTTGTAAAAATGGTTGAGTGCATGCTTTGTACATAGACGATCAAAAGTGTCTCGGTTTATTTGATTTGGCTCTGACATTTTTAGGTATATATATTTGGATTTATTTTTGGATCCGGTTTATATAGACTCAAATACAATTAGATTTTTTAAATTTGTGTCATCATTATTTTCAATTATACTTTGTCATTGAGTTTAATTATTGATTGGGATCATGTTTGGTTTATATAAAAGATAATTGGTATATCAATATGTGTGTAATTGTTTAACGGGTATTTCCAAGTTTAGACAAAAGTTGTTGGCCTTCTTAGGAATTAAGTTTCTTGGGAGGCAAGAAATTTTCAAAACAGAGATGTGAACTTGCATGTTTCGACATATCACTTTGACTATCACTCTCTTACATTTTCTTTTTTCATTTCATAATAAAACATTTTGACTATCACTTTCTTCCTTTTCTGTAAGACTATAACAAATAAAACAATATGTGATAATGATATTATGTTGGTGAGACTATATACTAAATTGTAGAGTAGAGTGTACATGCAAATTTGATATTAATAATATTAAATTTGACTTACGAGACCCAATCATGAAAACAAATCTTTTTTTTTGTTGATAACTATGACCATAAATGGTTGTAGATTTTGAAATTGTTTTTGGTTTTAGATTTTCATAAAATCTATTTTATAGCCAATCATGATTAGAAAAAATCTAAAATCTATGTTTTACTAGTTTTTCATTTTCTAACATGACTTAACTTATTTGTTTGCATTTTTAATTTTAAATTTTCTTTTTAATACAAATCTAAAAACTATAATCCAAAATTCAAAAACCAAATATCAAAAACTATAATCCAAAAAATAATTAAAAACTTGCAAACATTCATGACCTATGTAAAACAAACCTTTGGAAGTATAACCTTTATTAAAAGATTTTTTTTTTTTAATATAGTACTATGGTAATGAAATTTATCCACGTAGTTTATACAGGTGGACTAATTCAGTATATCTAAAATAGGGCAGGCCAGATTATTTTTATGATGGGCCTCAATAAGTCATTCCAAAAACCCAAACAATAATTAAGTCGCTTTTCTCACCCAATAATATTCGAAACAATATTACAAATAACGAAACATGAAATGGAGAAAGAGTAGATTTATTGCAATGTAGAAAATTTTGAAAAACAGATTATTGAATATTTTTGTTTTATATATAAATGACAAGATATTCTTATTTTGGTTTATATATTAATAAATAAAAATGTTAGCAATAATTTGTATTTGGTCATAATAGCAAATATATTTTTGTGATATTCTTAGAACTATTAAGGTTATGGTAATCTCAAGTAGATTCAAGGCAAAGGAGGGAAAATGCGTGAATAAGGTGAAACGACGCCATTTTGAATATAGCGTCTGGGATTATCCGTATCAGGATTCCACTGGATCTCACTGATGTTTGGCGTTTCAACAAACGCAACCGTGAACTCTCCCATCTTCTCCATTTTCCCACGCTTCCCAGCTCTCAGAACCAACCCACTGTTTCGCACATACGAAAATATCCCATTGGTGAGCTTCACGATATCCCCTGCCTCGAACGCATCGCACTCATCTCCCCACAACTGTATGTGAACCGCAGCTGTTTCATCTGCCGCCAACGCAACGCAATTCTTCCCGTTTGCCGCCAGTGTCGATGATCTGGCTTTATCGAGGATGATGAAACGCGTGTTGATGTTGTTCTGTGCCGCGGGAACTATGTCCTTGATTAACACATTCATATTTTTGGATATCTCCTGAAATTGAAATAATGAATTGATTCAAATCAATCAGATTGATCTTTTGCTAGAGTTGGTTCTAAACATTTGTATATCTACTCCACTTGAAACTTGTAGCACAAGCAAAAATATCTATCTGAATTTCAAAAGTTCATTTAGACATTTTATCGAACACTTTATCTGCAATATTGTTATTAAACTCTGTTGTGTATTGATACAAAAGCTAATGATTCCATCACGATTTCTACTAAGCTGTTTCCGAAATCAAATCATCATAATTTCATAATAATCTCAGCCCTAAACCATTGTTTGTTTTAACTTATAAAAAAACAGAAACTTACCGATTAGAGCAGAGACCGCTTTAAAGAAGACAAAATTGACGGAGAAAAAAGCCGATGATTGAGGATACAACGGTGACGAAGAAGACGCTCAGCTTGATGGTTTCCCCTAAATTCTAACACTTTATCTCTGCTTCATCGATTCTCATTAGCATTCAGAACAAATTATTGATAATAAAATATTATTTATTTATTCCATTTATTAACCACTGCATTGTATTTGCCATTTATATATGTTTAACTACCAAAAGGATTTTGCTAAAATTGGCAAGCAAGTAAATAGCAAACTGATTCCAACAAGTCAAAGAGCAGGACATGTCACTAGGCATATACATCATGTACATGACCATCATACAAAAAAACAAAAAACATAAGTAGAGCAAGACTAACAATAAATTAGCTTCCTGTTTCTCTGCAGTTTCAAAATGAAAAACTTAGCTGAGATTCTGGAAGAGAAAACTTCCATTTCTGTAGTTTCTTTACCGAAAAAAAAAAGAAAAGAAGAAGATAAAAATAAGATGAGATGTACAACAACATCCATCTTCTTCCTCTTCAAGATGCTGCAGAATCTTTGGTTACTCAGTCTTCGACATCTATCACTGCCTCCTGAGACGGACCTCCTTTTTCCTTTTTGATCTCGATGAAGTCTTCCATGATCTTTGGTGTTTCTCTTAATAATCTCTCCTGCTCTGACGGTTTCTCCAGAACTTCTCTCTGCTCTAGATACTCTTCCAATGTACAATTAATCCATCCAAGGGTAATAGTTAAGGTGTTTCAAATAGTAACCATGTATGTATAATCATATGAAAATCAATTCAATATGTATTGAACTATTTGTAGAATCTTTATAAGGATATTCTCTTCTCCATCCTTTCTCATTAGCATAGCTGATGCGTTTCTGCAGAACGCTTAGCTGCCTTGTAATCCACTGTTTTTTTAAGTAATTTACACAAGAAAGTCAGATGCAAGACCTTAACATACAAGAGTTTATTTAACTTGTGTGCTTTCTTTAACAGATACTCACATGTTTTGTTATTTCCTCATGGAGAGCCTTAGCCTTCTGCTCCATCTCCGCCTGTCCGAAGAAGAAAAAACCATTGGTGAGTTTTAGCTCTTGAAAGACAGAAACATTGGTGGGTCTGAGAATACAAACGCCAAATGGTTTAACAACCTCTGTGTCTTACCAGAGAATTCATCATGTTAATGGACGTAATATTTTCCAACAGTTCATACAGAAATTTGCATTGCTTTAAGAACTTACAACAGTTGGCTGTCTCAGAAGGCCATTCATCACTTTTTGCTTCAAATCCTTAATCTCATCCTGTAAAGGAAAGTGGAGATTCCGGATCATCATACAAAGAGATGGAAACAAACAATAGTAATATACATACCAGCAACATATGAATTAGGTTCAGAGTATTTTACCTCTTTTATGTCGGAATCTTCCAACTTGGAAATGCTGACATCATTTTCCATACCAGCTACATACAGAAGCGTGCCCACACTCTGGTTATCCGCAGGTTTAATGCCTACAGAAAAGGAAAAAAGAGCATTACAGTCCTGTGCTTTTAAACATCAGCAAACTATTAGTACTGAAAGCAAATAGATACTAATAACCAGAGTGTTACCTGTAACCTGCAAGATCTGGTATGCTATAGAGTCCTTTGGGTCATTCTTCACTTTCACAAAGCTTCCCACCACTTTGTCTCCAAAGCTCTCATTCTGCTTCAGCAACTCTTCTACTAAGCTTTTACGTAGATAAACAAGCTTTATATTATCCGCATTGATCGTGGCGAAACCAGTTGCCAGCATTTCAGGTTTCACTTCCTTTTCAAAAGCTTCCTCAGCTGATCTTTCTGTCTTTTGCTTCTTGCACGGCACAGAAACGTTCTCATTCTTTTCACTGAAGCCACGTGCCAAACGTCCCAGATACTCCAAGTGCTCAACGTTCTCTTTAAAGTGAGCATTTAAAAGGTGATGAATCCTATTTTTACTCACAGACTTCCTCCTGAAGATAGCAAACAGCAGCTCGTCACAATTAACTTTCTTCTTCTTTTCTTGGTCAAACAGGTTTTTCTCACGGATGTACTTGCGGATAACTGACTCCACAAAGTCTTGTGACAATTCCACTTTGGTGTCTTCCCCTATGGACGTTAGGAAATCGATGAGGGGCTTTGAACCCCACCCGATAAACTCCATTCTCTTTGTTTTGCCCACTGTTTTATAGTCTTCCACATCCTCAACCTCATGGTCAGAAAGTGAAAATTCGGGATCATCATCGTTCTTCAGCTTGATGCCTTTCTTTGAAGTGTGGAGATCACGAAGCGAAAATTTGGGATAACCTTTGTACCTTGACTTCACATCTTTCTTTTGTGACTGAGAAGCGCGGACATCTTCAAAAGTTATATCTTCTTGATTTTTGACTATTGTCCAATACTCAAGAAACAAACACTCAACTGTGTTCCGATCTTTCAAGTCAATCTTATCCTGCAACCAGTAAAGGAATGTTATGCACAGAAAATTACATTTTAATGGTCAACTCAACTCCCTTAATTAGAATATTCCTAGTTGCATTAAAGTAAAACGAAAGCATGCAATAATTTTAAGACAATCTTTGGAGATCTATTTGCGTATCACTTTTTTTATTGAAGAGTAAAGGTAATACACTAACCATTATGCATATTTCATTCAATTCGCTAAACACAAACTAAATGTATGGATCCATCTATCTTTTCCTAGGGAGAAGCCTAACCAAGTTTTCTAATTGAGATTTCTCGAGTTGTTTCGCTCAGATTCTTCCAAATTCATGCTCATTTTCGTATGGCCATAAATCCCTTTTATACAAGTTCTACAATCCTAAACACCTCAGTTATTTGCAACGAATGACTACCAAAATTTCAAGGTTAGAGACTACTATCCAAAATTGGGAAAAAATTAAATAATAAAACATTAGATTGAGATGGTTATGGCAGTTTGAAACATACCCCAGCAGCATCATATTCTCGAATTTCTTCTAAAGCAAACACCAACTCCTGGCATTCATTGCATAACCCTTTATTCCCTTTAACGACAGTAAACTCAGCATGAGTAACACAGCCTTGACATACAGCATGCGAGCAACAAAGGCATTGTAGCTTTGGTCTCTTCTTACACAAGTAGCACTTGTGCCACACTGAAAATTGAAAGTTTTACAATTTAACATCAGCTTCTCCTGAAAGCAAGTATGAAAAATTACAGTAGCCTTCTGGCTGCAAATATGAACGTTCAAATATATGTTTTCTAAACTGTGCTCGGAAATTCAACAGACTCAAGGACTTAGCAAGGTAAGACATTAGTTATCAAGTATAAATAAACTCGATAGTGTACGCTAACTAAATCCTCCTCCAAATTTGTCTCATTTTCGGATATAAAAGCATTCAACTAATGAACAGGAGACCACTGACAAACTAAGTCACAACAGAATAAAGCATGCTACTTCAAAATGATAATAACATCCGCAATGAATATAAATTGAGAAACTGTAGAACTTACTACAAATTAAGGAGTCTCCCTCCATCTTTGCTAAATCGTTGTCAACGCACCGCTCGTGATAGACTTTTGAGCAGCCCCTGAAAAAAAGCAAGCACGGTGAGGTACAGAGGTAGATACATACGTTTTTAAACTAGATGTCACAAGAGACAATGCTTAAATAATGCATCTTGAATATCTTTTCATAAATGAAATTGTTGGTTTGCAATTTAATAGATCAAAAAGTCAGTTTGGTACCTAATCAATGACTTAAAGGAAAAAAAAAAAAAAACACACCTTCATAGATTTCATAACAAAATGGTACAGAGTGTCTCCACTAAGGCGGATCATCAGAAAAAAAAACTGAAGCAGTAACTATTCATTATAGCTTCATTCAACGGAAATGATTCATTTTGGCATAAATTACTACCTCCAAATTAAATCCCAGAATCATCAGTTTTAATGAACAAAGTAACTTCATTGAAAAATAAAAACTTTTCTTACACAGAAGAACACAAATTTTTCCATTTCCACATTGACAAACAAATCTTTACAAAAGAACAAAAAAAGCATTATACTGAGACTTTTTTTCTCCATCAATATATAATATATAACCCAGCCTTGAAATTAACAAATCCTCTCGACTTATAATATATAAGCAAAATCAATCAAAGACGAAAACACCCTTCATCATCAAAAATCAAGAACATGCAAACATTAAAACAAAATTCAGTAAAGAACACAAGCAGCATTATGTATTCCAAATCCGTAAGTGAGGCGTCGAAATCTCTGAAATAAAAGACGAGTAGAAAGAAACTTACTTGAAGTCAATAAAAACAAAAAAAAAGCTTACTTGAAGTCACAGAGGATCAGGTCGCCACCATCTTTGCAGACGAAGCACCAGTCGTCGTAATCCCTCTCCTCCTCCACCGCCACAACCTCCGCTGCATTTTTATCTTTCGTCATCGCCCTCACTCTGGATTCCCTATGACGACGGCGCAACAAGAAAAGTGATCGTTAATTACTAGTATTAGCCAAATAGAGTTTATAGGATTAGCATTGGGAATCACATTTTGATTTTTATTTTATTTTCTAAATTACACCCCACAGTCATATCTAGGAGCCATAGGCTACTTTTTTTGTTTCTCTCTTATACCCCTGTCATGTCTATGACACGTGTCTATGACAAACTATTTAAAAGGGTTATTTCGTAAATGTAATACGTCTTCTATGATAATGTGATCAATGTGACGATGCTGGGAATATCTTTTGATCATTGACTGAAATTTATAAATAGTTTGTACTAGTATTCCTTTTTTTTTGTTTCACCATTTGAAGCTATATTTTACAGAATTGAGTTCGTGTTGAAACAAAAAATATCCATGCATCACTTAGATTCGTTTACTAATTGTAAGATTTTTATAGGTAAAAAAAAAGATCATTGACTTATGAGATTTTTATAAGTTAGATAAGAAATCTAGTATGATGGTTTTAAGTGTATTTTTATTTATTTTATTTGTGAATGTATTTGTTCTTATTTTAGTTTATTTTCATACATTGCCTAAACAGAGATGAACAATTTCGTTACACGGCATTGTTTTATATGTACGTACATGATCTATTACGTATATGATACACTATATATATAATTATATAATTTAGCGAATCAAATCATTGATATATGTAGTGTATGTAACATATGATAAACGTATATTTGTCAAATAAATAAATAAAAACCTAAAACAGCATATGGTGCACGTAAATGCTAAAAAATGAAACATAAACCATGTATATATACACTACTAAGTATAAGTCTAGTATAAACGTATATGTATGTGGAAGACACTGGTTTTTATTGAAGACATCTTGTTTCATTTTGCATCCAGTTTGCCAAACCATGAAATTTCTTTGATTTTCTCAAAAAATGACAGAACAAGTAGAAAGTGGCCAATATATATATGTGATAAATCACAAAGCGAAAATTTGGGATAGCTTTGGTACCTTAATTTGACATGTTTGTTTTGTGGCTGAGAAGCGCGTACATCGTCAAAAGTTATATTTTCTTGATTTTTGACCATTGTCCAATACTCAAAAAACAAACACTCAGCTGTGTTCCGATCTTTCAAGTCAATCTTATCCTGCCAACCAGTAAAGGAATGTTACGCATAGAATATATAACATTTTAATAGTCAACTCAACTCAACTCAAACCTTAATTTAGAAAATTCCTAGTTGCATTAGTTAAAATAATAGAACAGTAGATTGAGATGGTTATGGCAGTTTGAAAACATACCTCAGCAGCAGCATCATGTTGTTGAATTTCTTCTAAAGCAAAGACCAACTCATGGCATTCATTACATAACCCTTTATTCCCTTTAACGACAGTAAACTCAGCATGAGTAACACAGCCTTTACATACAGCATGCGAGCAACAAAGGCATTGTAGCCTTGCTCTCTTCTTACACAAGTAGCACCTGTGCCACACTGAAAATTATACAAATTTAACATCAGCTTCTCCAGAAAGCAAGTATAAAAAATACAGTAGCCTTCTGGCTGCAAAATATGAACGTTCAAACATATGTTTTTCCTAAACTGTGCTCGGGAGTTTAACAGACTCAAGGACTTAAAAAGGTAAGACATTAGTGTTCATGCATGTCTAGACTCGATAGTGTACGCGCTAAGTAATAGAAAAAATGATCTAAAGCTTTGTACTTTGAGCTACCTATGACTTGGAAACAATTTATCAACAGGGACATAATGATATAGAAAAGCTTAAAAGGAGGAGAAAGGAATCAGCGAGTGCACAACCAACTATTTTGATCCGCTTCAAAATTTTAGGCTTTCGTGATTAAAACCTGAAGCTAGCGTCTGAGATGATTAAACTGATTTTGTTTGCAACTTGAGCGTTATCTTTTCAGATTGTCCACAGGAATCGAACAGTGGAAGAAGCTTCGTGATCTTTTTAGTCGGTGGAGATCAAAAATCGGTTTTACTTATTTGGTTCAGTGTGTTTCTTTGATAATTACTAAAGGTGATTTGGATGTAATTGGCTAGGCCCATAAACAATAGCCTGACCGGGCTGCTGTCTATTATATTTTTATTATGTTTAAATTGTACATATCCATGCCCTTTTATAACCAAAAAACAAAAAACAAAAAGCCCTAACTCTCTATTCTTGTGAGATGCTAGCTAATGTGGGTTCTACTCGTCGTCACTCCAGAAAAAAAAAAAAAAAAGTTAAGGAATCAACAAAACTGCAAACAAAATCCTCCTCCAATTTTGTCTCATTTTCGGATATAAAAACAATTCAACTAATTAACAGGAGACCAGTGACAAACTAAGTCACAACAGAATTAAACATGCTACTTAAAATGATGAAACATCGCAACAAATATATATAAACTGTAAAGAACTTACTACAAAACAAGGTGTCTCCATCAATCTTTGCTAAATTGTTGTCAACGCACCCTTCGTGATAGACTTTTTGGCAGCCTCTGAAACAAGCAAATGTAAACCAGACAATGCTTTAATAATTCATTTTTGAGGGGTCAAATTAAATCTCTAAAATACAAGACGAGTAGAGAGAAGAAACACTTACGTGAAGTCACACAGCAGTACGTCCCCGCCGTCTTTACAGACGAAGCACCAGTCGTCCTCTGCATTCCTATTTCTCGCCATCGCTCTCACAGTGCAATGACGACTGACGACGGTGCAAAGAAGATAAGTGATCGCTAATTACAATTTGTGGAGGATATTAGTAGCCTTATCATAGCTGTCAGAGTGATGATATTAAGATAAGATTTTAAAAGATTAGCATTGGGGTTTTAACCCCATAAGCCATTTTGATATTTTTTTCTATATGATTCCCAACACATGATTTTAGATTTTTAACCAATCATAGAACGCCAAACGTCACTTTAGGACACGTGTCTTGTACTAACAATTTCAAAGGATTATTTCGTAAATGTAATACGTCTTAAATAAATATGAAGTTATGAACCTTTTTTTTTTTTTTTTTTCTAAATATACTAGCGATCACGTTTTGCAGTCTGACAAAGTGATAATGCTCGGAACTGGGAAGAAGAATGTTCTATACATTTAGGACTAAGTGATAATTGTTTTTTTCGATATTTCCTTCTGATTTTATAAACTAAAAGTGATCATTCTCTCAGTTCCCCAGTTATATATATCTCTTGATCATTGAATGAATTTTGTAAATGGTTTGTGCTAGTGTTGCTTCTCTATTTCACCATTTGAATTTATATTTTGTAGAATGAGTTCGTGTTGATACAAAAGAAATTATAATGATCTAGTATGAAAAAACCATTGAAATAAATGTACAAGCGATAAGATCTTTATAAGTAAGATCAGTTATATATAATCTAGTATGATGGTTTCAAATGTATTCTTACAATCATAATCTAGAGTCTAATTATCCTTAATATATATATACAGTATATGTACTATGATATATGATATAGTATTGTAACATATAGTATTGCACGTACATGTTAGAAATGAAACATAAACCATGATACATGGACGACGTTGTTAAGAAAATTCGTCATTTTGTTTAAGTTTATCAAGCCATGAAATGTCTCTTTAATTTAATTTTGTCGGATAAAAAAAAAAAAAAAAAAAATGCAAGTGGTCGATATATGAAATTATCTCTTTATTTTATTTGTTTGTATTTATTCTATCTGTGAATGTAGATAAAATTTCACTTTTTAAATATACGTTCTAGATTGTGATGATACAGATCTTTTGTAGATCGAACAAAAGTCTCAATAAGGTGAAGAATCGTGACAATATAAAAAGGGATGAGCATAAGAACATGTTCAAGTTCTAGCATATTAATATTGATATCATTGTTCCGTATATATTCTTAGTCTGCTTCTTCCTCACATTATGTTTTTTTTTTTTTTTTTAACCTAATTTTCCTTTAAAGTAGGTATCGAACTTTTTCCCCGATAATACATTCTTGCATACATCCGTTTCTAGTTTTGCGAAGAAAAATCTCAGATTTTTAATACCTGATCATTTTTTGTTTTTGATAAAGTCAATACATGATGTTTAACATACTAACTTTTAAGGGAAACAAAAATCTGAAACATCAATATTTTTTTTTTGTCTTTTAGATACTAAAGTTAGTTTTTTATTGTGACGAGGAAAAAAAAGTTGTAATTCAATTTATTTTTTAAAAAGAGGAGCATCATCACTAACCTTTTAGATGCCAAAAATGTTAACTTCTCATATTTTTGTTGTTAACTACTTACTTAAAGTTTACTCAAAAACAGAGGTATTTTTTAATAGCAGCTAGCTTGAAGTGTTGTTTCAGTCTTAACATTGGGAATTCAAGTGTGATGTGTGCTACTTCATTTGAATATGCACTATTCATGTTTAAAAAAAAAAGATTGTCAGCGATTTCATAGTCTGAAACAGTGAAACTAAGTTATAAAAACCATATAAACAATAAATTCTAAAGCAGAAAACGTTTAGGAATTTTTTATCTGAATATTTCTCTGTGTTTTTCTTTTACTTGAAGACTTAAGATTTCCATCAGTTTTTTTGTTCAAATTATTTTACTTTGGATATAATTTCTTTTTCTCCCCTCTCATTTGAACGTCAGAGATGAGAGGAATAAATGTAAAAATGCCCTTTTGCAGTGCCATCATCCACAACATTGGAATATAAACCTAAACAAGTGGAACCTTCTTTCACATGCTTCTGTCACTTCTTCAAGCATAAGCCATTTCCCCTAACATAATTAAGTTGTTAATTAAAGTCATTGGCTTGTTTTAAATTACTGTTTTATTCAAAGAATTGTTTATTATTTTTCTCATTTTAGATAATTAATATCACCTTTTAGTCTCATTCACATCCAAATCCACACTTGCAAAAGAGATCACCAAAAATAAAGAAGCAAAAAAAGAAAGAGAGAAAAAAAAACATCTCCATTAAGAAATCAAAGATGTTTCAGCTTAGTGGGATTCTCTTTCCCTCAAAGCAGCATTTCTTCCTCTTCTTTACATCAGAGAGATAAAAGAAAATGAAAAATAGCTTTTGGTGGGTCCATTATAGGCACTAACTTCTAAAAGAGTCGTCTTCTTTAGATGATTTTTTTCATTATTGTTGCTCTTATTGGCTTTACTATTATTATACAAATCCTCCATTTCTCTACGACTCATGTTTTTGTTCTCTTGTGTTTAGAGTGTTTCAGCTTCTCTATGGCTCAGCCAGGTACTTAAAAGGCTTTGTTTTCGTACACTTTGCCTATTTTCTCCATTTATATAGTAATTAGATTTCTTGGTTTTTGTTTGTTTTATGTAACATATTAAACTTTTTGCTTCTTTCGTTTCAAGTTGCAAAATATATGGTACATATTTAGGTGAAAACATAGAGGTTTTGAGAGGGTATTCGAGGATTGAAAGCAAAGAGTCAAAGACAGAATTATATAATTCGTTGCTCTTGATGCTCATAAGCTTTCATATTTTTTATGTTTTGGGTCCAAGTGAGCTCTGATTTAAAGTGATTGTTTGATCTAACAAAGTTTCACATCAACAACAATCAAAACTGTTATTTACTAAGACATAATTAGACCTTTCATTTGATTACTAATGTTTAGTTAACATTGTTTGATCACAAGGGTTGTGTGTTTCTTGTAAAATAATTAAACTTTCTCCATCGATTATTTTGTATGATGCAATTTAAACTAAAGATTCTGCAGAAAGAAAAAAGCTTTCTGAAATGAGTTTGATAGATTTCAGATATATAAACAATTCTTAATATCTCTTTTTAACTGCAGGGTACGGTGAAGGTTTGCGTGATCCTCTAAGAACTCGAAGAGGATTCATTCAAAGAGATTGCTTTAGATGGAACAATCAGAAAATGATCTTACAATGCTTCATGGCCTTAGCTTTTGTGGGAATCACTTCTTCAACAACTCAACCCGATATAGAAGGTATATACATATATAATTAGCCTTTTATTTATGAATCAATGATCTTATGGTTTTAAACTGATTACTTCTTGTTTAATTTGCTAGGAGGAGCTTTGTTGCAGCTCAGAGATTCTCTTAATGATTCGAGAAATCTTCTAAAATGGACACGCGATTTCGTGAGCCCTTGCTTTAGTTGGTCTTATGTTACCTGCAGAGGCCAAAGTGTTGTGGCTCTGTAAGTACTCTTAAGATCACTTTTCAAGTTTAAGTTTCCCGGAAACATTATGTTGAAAACTTTTCTTTTGAATCAATTTGTAGAAATCTTGCCTCAAATGGATTCACAGGAACACTCTCTCCAGCTATTACAAAACTGAAGTTCTTGGTTACCTTGTAAGACATCACAAACCATTTCCATATCAAGATTCTTTATAGGTTTCCATTAATCATATAACACAATATTGTTTCTTGATGCCTTCAAATGCAGAGAATTACAGAACAACAGTTTATATGGTGCTTTACCAGATAATCTTGGGAACATGGTTAATCTACAGACTCTAAACCTATCAATGAACAGTTTCAGCGGCTCGATACCTGCGAGCTGGGGTCAGCTCTCGAATCTAAAGCACTTGTAAGTCTACGTGAAAACTCTCTCTTTTGAACCATCTTTGATATATGTGAGATCTTTTGGCTTAGATCAAACAATGAAAATTTGATTCACAGGGATCTCTCATCCAACAATTTAACAGGAAGCATCCCAACACAATTCTTTTCAATCCCAACATTCGAGTAAACAAATCTCTTTTATTTCTCATGAATCTACTTATTTACTCACAGTGACTTGACAGTACTATAATCACCTATTATGATTATTTTTTCAGCTTTTCAGGAACTCATCTCATATGTGGTAAAAGCTTGAATCAGCCTTGTTCTTCAAGTTCTCGTCTTCCAGGTTTATAAATTCTTTCTTCTTCATCCAATTCACATACTAACAGAACACAGTTTTTAACTTAGTAAATTTATGTGCAGTTACATCCTCCAAGAAGAAGCTAAGAGACATAACTTTAACTGCAAGTTGTGTTGCTTCTATAATCTTATTCCTTGGAGCTATGGTTATGTACCATCACCACCGCCTCCGCAGAAACAAATACGACATCTTTTTCGATGTAGCTGGTAAAAGATTTACATATATTTATAATCAAACATCTCATTAGATCACTATGAACTCTTCAAAACCAAAATCCTTTTTCCTTGAAAAATGCAGGTGAAGATGATAGGAAGATTTCCTTTGGACAGCTAAAGAGATTCTCATTGCGTGAAATCCAGCTTGCAACAGATAGTTTCAACGAGAGCAATTTGATCGGACAAGGAGGATTTGGTAAAGTCTACAGAGGTTTGCTTCCAGACAAAACAAAAGTTGCAGTGAAACGCCTTGCAGATTACTTCAGTCCAGGAGGAGAAGCTGCTTTCCAAAGAGAGATTCAGCTCATAAGTGTTGCAGTTCATAAGAATCTCTTACGCCTTATTGGCTTCTGTACAACTTCATCCGAGAGAATCCTTGTTTATCCATACATGGAAAATCTTAGTGTCGCATATCGACTAAGAGGTATTTATTATACTTAAGCTTCTTTATAACTATTCTTGAACCATATAACATATTCTATGTGTTTTGAATAATGTGACATTGTAGATTTGAAAGTGGGAGAAGAAGGATTAGACTGGCCAACAAGGAAGCGTGTAGCTTTCGGTTCAGCTCATGGTTTAGAGTATCTTCACGAGCATTGTAACCCGAAGATCATACACCGCGATCTCAAGGCTGCAAACATACTTTTAGACAACAACTTTGAGCCTGTTCTTGGAGATTTCGGTTTAGCTAAGCTTGTGGATACATCGCTGACCCATGTCACAACTCAAGTCCGAGGCACAATGGGTCACATTGCTCCAGAGTATCTCTGCACAGGAAAATCATCAGAAAAAACTGATGTGTTTGGTTACGGTATAACGCTTCTTGAGCTCGTTACTGGTCAGCGCGCAATCGATTTTTCACGCTTGGAAGAAGAAGAAAATGTTCTCTTGCTTGATCATGTAAGACTTGACTTCTCTTACAAGCTTTCTTCTGTGTGAAAAGAGTGAAACTAATCTTTAGCTGTTGGATGTGTATGAAACAGATCAAGAAGTTGCTTAGAGAACAAAGACTTAGAGACATTGTTGATAGCAATTTGACTACATATGACTCCAAAGAAGTTGAAACCATTGTTCAAGTGGCTCTTCTCTGCACGCAAGGCTCACCAGAAGATAGACCAGCGATGTCTGAAGTGGTCAAAATGCTACAAGGAACTGGTGGTTTGGCTGAGAAATGGACTGAGTGGGAACAACTTGAAGAAGTGAGGAACAAAGAAGCATTGTTGCTTCCGACACTACCAGCTACTTGGGATGAAGAAGAAACCACCGTTGATCAAGAATCTATCCGATTATCAACAGCAAGATGAAAGTCAAATAGAGATCTTTGAAAAGAAACTTGCATTACATAAAAAGTATTTTGAGCTGCTAATTGTACTGAAACAGGTGGGGATAACGAAGAAAAAAACACAACCTTGATTTGTGTAATAGATCATATGATATACATTAACCTATACCTAGTTGTGTTTTGTATATATGAATTGGTTATTCTCGTTTGATATTGATGATGATGGTTGTTATGGAGAGACTGTTTGCTCTGTTTTTAGAACTTATTTACGTCGTCGTTTCGTGTGAAGTCAACAGAAATTATAAAAATTGGAGCTCAGTCCTTTGATTTTGGTTGTGTTTTTGAATTTTACCTTCAACATTTTGGTTGGGTTTTTTTTTCCAATATCTTTTGATGATTCTAGATAGTGAATGGTGTATTTCTCACTAACTAGTAATTTTTCACTAACTATATCTCACGGAGTTAGTTAGTCTAGTGATTTTACTGGAGATGATAAGTTTCTTTTTTTTTTTTGATAAAATGAAATACGAACATTCTAAAATTCAATATTGGAAAGGATAAAATACAATGACAGAACAAACAAGAAATCTATTCTCTCTGCATAATTAAATTTTTTATGTTAGGAAATGGATTCAGATTCCAGATTTATAACAGCAGAACTTTCATGGATTTGGACTTATTCTTAAACTCTATATCCTCTCAAGCCTGAATACAAATTAAAATATGTAGAAAGAAAAATAAAATAAAAAAGAGATAAATTTGCGTTGTACTTTGTGAGCGTTTAATGAAGATGAGGCAAGAAATGGGGCCGGAGACAGACGTAAGCAGTCAGTGAAAAAGAGACCACCTCTCTTTCTCCCTCGTAAACCGGGCTGTTTTTCTCGGTTATTGGTGCTTGGTTTCAGCTGACACCGACATGTCCGGTTCCCAGGTAACGTTTCTCTCCATCGTTCGATTCAATTAGAAACGGACGATCCAGATCTTTTTATTCCTTTTCTATCTCTTTAGTTTCTTGTGACGTGTTCTTCGGTATTTCTCCTGAGCCTCTCAGACACACCCTAAATAACCAAACTCACTACCTCACCCAACAAAAGGAAAAAAAAAAGAATATTTAAATACTTCAATCGGTCTTTCAGCAGTAAAATCACTAAACATTGAAATCTTTTTTTACAAAATGGGTTAACCGTATTCTGGTTAAACTTTTGTGTATGACCATGAGATTTAGAAATTATGATATATTTTTTTAAATATATATACTAACTTTATGCACTAATTCACTGGCCGACTAGTGTTTAGAACTTTTTACAAACATTCATAAATATATTAAAATACACAAAGTTATGTGTATTGGATCAATACAATTTCATATTAAAGTTGGTCTAATAGAAAAAAAATATTCTTGATTCGAAAATAATGTTATGCATAAATAAGATAAACAAATAAAACGGTGCCTTCAGGCTTCAAAAACAGTTCATTACGTTGAGATGAAAACTGATCTAAAATAGGAAAATTTGGCACGGACCGATGTGAGGACAAAACCAATGTTTTTGTCATTTTCACAATATTTATTATGTACATTGCATTGTCCTTAGACAAACAAAACCAACGTTACTCCGGCTCGGATATTGTAAACTGGTAGAATCATATGAAAAATAGGAGGAAATAACCATTGTTATTTAATTATTTTGATCATTACTTTTGCAAAATTGTAGAAAGATCAAACATGATTGATCAATTGTCTTTTGTTACTAGTAAAACCTATAACATCACACAATTATCTCTATCACTACATGAATTGGTAAAAACCTCAGAAATGTAAAAGCATACAAGATACAACTACTTTAATTTTGACCCAAAAAAAGACAAAATAAAATAAAATTAGCAAGCCGTTGAGGTGGAGCCAAAAGCAATAATAGGGTAATAATAAATCGGGACGAACGTACTTGTTTTGCATTCAATACACAGTATACACATTTACCGTTATATATGTATATATATTTCAAAATTTGAGTTTTGGACACTAAAATTCAAAAATAATATGATTATATGGCTATCATGTAACTTTTTGCAGTGGAAAACAATATTTGGTCTAGATACTACAGCAAAATTACTCAAACTATCCGATTATAATTAGTTTGTGAGTATAAGGTAAAAAACTAGTTGCAAGCACTCAACACTTGATATATTAAAAAAATATATATACACACACATGTATTGCAATATGTGCAGATATAGTTTTGGGACTTGACAGTGATTTTAAAGAAGAGGAAGATTGTTGTTGGCCTCGGAAATGACTGAAATTAAATATATATAAGAAACAATTAACGACATTTGTAGATATTTTTTTAAAAGGAGACTGAGTTTAATCATGGAAAGGGTTTGAACTTTGAATGTACTAACTCGGAGTATGTCTGAATTTTGCCACTCTGGATTACACTGTAAAATGCTATTTTGGGTAACCCTACACACACCATATAAAGACAGTAACCAAAATTAATCAAAAACTATTAAACCAAAATTACCAAATCAATGTAAGAAAATGAAAAGGAGAAATCTAGGGTTTAGATCTTTTGTCCTCTCTATAAATAGAAGAAACTACTTGGGTCTCTTTACCCTGTCATATGCTTCCTTCTTCTTCCTTTTTCTTACACAAAGTTGATCGACATTTTTGTCTTCTTCATCTTCTTCTATTGTGAAGCGATATGGGGTTTTGAGGAATGTTGTTTGGCTCGAGGTCATGAAGAGTCATTCTTAAACCAGACACCAAAACTCTAAATGATTCTCGGACCAGGCTTCATTCCCCTCAACCTATTTATCGCATTTTTTCTCAAATCTTTCACATTTAATATTACTTCTCACGCCATTGATTCATGATGGTACCTATGTTTCTGAATTTTTTTTGTCTATCTAGAATCTTTTTATCAATCATGTTACAGTGTTAGTCATTATATAACCATTGAGAAACTTTTTTTTCTCTGCGTTTTACTGCTTTTCCTATTTATTTACTTTGAAGGGTTTCGAGCCCTTTTTTTGCTCAAAGTTTGCAGCCGTTCTTTTGACTAGAAAAAATAAATAAAAGTAATCTGGATCTATGCATGCAAATATTGTTTAATACTCATAAGTATTTTATTTTGTTCTTTTAAAAACTTTTGATATTCATTCATACAGTACTAACTTTGGGAAACAACAATATGTTTAGGCATCTTGAAGGATATAAGAAGATTGAGAGTTTGCTACTTGTGGATTCGCCATTTTTTTTCCTTTTCACATCTATGAGTTCGGTTTATGAAAAGGCGGAGAAAAAATAAGGGTTAAATTCAAAGAGCAAAAGAAACCTTTGCACGTGAATGATATGGAAAGGTTGTGTTTCATCAATACTAAAAGTCTCGTCAAGTTGAAATGCTATATTACACGTAACTGGAAACAATCTATTTTGGGGTTTTCTCTCTTTTACTTTGATTGATTGTTTTTTTCCATGAAAAAGCGTATAAGAAAAAGAGGGAGAGATTGGACGTGTGATTTGCGAGCGTATATACATTAAAGAATATTTCAGAAATGTAGTGTTTGCACACTTGAGGACTGCGGATCGTAAATTGAGTTTCAAAATGTTGGTAAAACTTAATTTAAATTGTATGTTTATAAATTAAAAGTCTTATCATCAAGTTTTATGTCCACGAAGACTTCTTGTAATTTTTGTTTTTTTAACATCCTATGAAGACTTGTAATTAGAAGACCAATCAGTGAAAAGGAAAAAAAAAAAAAAAACAGTTTGTCAGTCATTCAATCACACAAGAAAACATATAATCCTTTTTTTTTTTTTAAGTCAAACAAAACATCTAATTTAAGAATGGAAATCTGATTGGGATAGAATGGAAATATATAAAGTCACAAAAATAACGTCAAATTATAAAATGAACACATCACTCACTAATTAAGGCCTTCCGGGAGTTTTAGTTTCTTGAACAAAACGACGTCGTATGCGTTTCCAATCGGTTATTTTGTCAGTTATTTTGTTTCGACTTCATTTACTCGCATCTCTTACTTGTTCGCTTTGTCTGAAAATCTTCTTCTTCTTCTTCTTCTTCTTCTTCTTCTTCTTTTTCTTCTTCTTCTTCTGAATTACTTTTAATGGAGACTGATAACGTAGAACGCGATCTTCGATCTCTGAGAAGATTATACAGCCTTGTCGAAACGAATGCAAGGAATCAATATATTCCCGAGGTATTAAACGTCTCTGTGAATAATCATATTTTTTCTGTCATCGAGTTGTCTAACACTAGGATCAATCATATCGCAGTTGGATGAGAATAGTAAGTTTTTATTAAAGCGATTGCTCGATTCTGCCACTCAGCAACT
The DNA here is from genome assembly GCA_963667165.1 of Barbarea vulgaris. Lineage (NCBI taxonomy): Eukaryota > Viridiplantae > Streptophyta > Magnoliopsida > Brassicales > Brassicaceae > Barbarea > Barbarea vulgaris. The sequence continues at coordinate 1,699,881 of OY763894.1, read as the reverse complement.
TTTCGTTAGACAATCCAAGGTAGAGTAAAAGACTCTGTATTTTACATGTTTTTATCCATGATTCATGATATTTTGTATTATGGTTACTCTAATCTTAAATGTTGTCACAGATACTTGCAGCACAGTTAGGTTTGCCTCCTAAAGCAGATTTACAGAGTCTAAAACCGTCGAATGTGGCGGATTCTTCTGCACTGTCGTCTCAGATCAACGGTTCTCAACTTACGCAAAGTGTTAAACCATTGGAGGCAAAAGGGACGCTTAAGCGAGATATGAGAGTTAATCAGATTCAAAGCAATTCTAGTAAGGATGGTTTAACAGTAGAAGTCGCTGATGCAATCGAACAAATCGAGACACAGCTTTCAGCTTTAAGTTTTTGTTCTAGTCGTGTGGATTCGGATGAGAGGACAAGGACTCGTAGCTTGGTAACAACTCCCATTCAAGAGCGCAGACAAAGCTTTGAACCTTCTATGGCTGGTCTAAGGAGCAATTACAAAATGCCAATGAGTCAGACGAGTGTGAATAGTGGTGCAGATGTAATAGTTGGAAGCTATGATGATCCAGTTTTGCCTCCTGATGATCAATATCTTCGAATCAAGCCACGGCAGCCTCTTCCTGTTGGTTTCCAGAAGCCAAGTCAGAGTAACAGGATATCACACAAGATGCTGAGTATGAAACCGACTTTTTTGGATCAAGAAACTGAAACTTGGGATGAAGATTCGAGTGAAAAAACAGGGTCTTGGACGGGCTCAGAAGAAGATGAGGAACTAGTTTCTACAGAGCAAGAATCAGAGGAAAACTCTGGGGAAATAGAGTCAAGCACTGGCTCAAGCTGGGAAACTCAGACACAAAATGTCACTGAGTCCGAGTCAGATTCATCATATCCACCACAGAATGATGAGTCTGAAGCTAGTGTTTCTCCTCCACATAAAAAGAGAGACAGATCAAGTGATCTTGCAAACCAGAGGAAAAAGGTGATGGGGCGGTTTAAAAGATTCAAGAACAAGCTAGGACAAGTATTTCACCACCATCACCACCACCACCACCACCACCATCACCACCACGACAAGAACCAAGGCCATAAGCCATCAGCTTGGAAGAATTTACAGTTGACATTCCACAAGAAGCAAAAGGAGAAATCACGGAGCAAACCAGAATCCAAAGGTCTGACTACATACAAGCAGCACCGAGGTGGGCAATTTCATACGCTAGTGGAAGGATTGATGAGACATAGAAAACACTCAAAGAAACAAAAGCACAAGTTGCAGAGCTATGGCAAGAAAACACACTGGTGGCAAACCTTGAAAAAGCGTCAAGGTGGTGTCAAGTTTCCCAACAAAGGTCATGTCAAATTAGGAAAAAAACATTATTTATCCGAAAAGGTTCAAGAAGAAAACTAAGAACAGAGCAAAAGAGTTGTAAAATACTTAAGTTGCAAGTTTCAATGTCTCCCAAATCTTTTCTTGTCTTAAAGCAAACCTAATTAAGAGACAAATCACTTAGCTTCATCTCCACAGGAGTGGCAGCATCATCACGGCACATGTCACACTTGTTATGGAGCCAATTGTTCCCAGAGGTGCAGCGATCACATAACCAATAAGGACCACCACTGTCGTCATAGGACTTCACCTTCACGTCCGCCAAACCATCTTGTAAAGTCTTGATGAAGTCATAAAAGTAGTTCCCAATGTCGCTTGTGGCGATGGATATCATACGGTTGGAGCAAGCAGGCTCTTCAGAAGTAGTTGCGGCAGCGAAGACTCTAACTTTATGCTCTTGTAAGTTGTTTGAGTATTTCTGGAGAGCTACAGCCGCATGTCCTTGTAGGTATCGTAGATACTCCCTCTTGGAGATCTCATACTCTGTGTGGAAACAGTCGTACACACAGATCCATTTAAGGACTCGCCTACATTGAACGATCAGCATCAATCCTTCTCTTAAAACCGTAATGTCTTGCTCGTTCAAGATACTCGGTTTCTCAATGTTGGATTCCTCGAAAGCTTGGAGATCGTATATAGCGTTCTTCAGTGAAGTCTCACACACCTTCCAGCGATCCTCACACGAATTCCCCACTTCTATATTAGGACACCACCCCAAGACTTTTGATTTCTTGTCGTGAATTTCCTCTGGCCCCAAACAAAACGTACAGAAGCGAAAGCTAAATCAAGAAACGCACACAAATTAGTATATGATCAAAACTAAAACAGAGAAATCTTAATTTTATTTCATTAGGGTGAAACCTGCAGGCACAAGTCGAGAACTGGCTCACAGGTATATTAAGCTTCACAGGACAAAGGCAATTAGGGCAAGTCTTTGTGTTGGTAAAGTTCAATGACAATGGTTTCTCTGATAACTCATTTAATTGTCTAGCCAACCAATCAGACGCGTTGTTGCAAGTCACTGGTCTGTGTGACTCAAGCCCACATCTCAAACAAAAGGTATGACCACAGAGACACACCACATTTAAACTTAACTCCTCATCACCATCACCATCACCATCACCATCACTATCATACCCATCATTGTTCTCCTGATGAAGCTCAATGATGTAACCACAATCTGGTGCAGTACACTGTTTGATCAGCAATACCTTGTTTCCTTCAAAGTATGATCTCATAATGTACCTATCGTAGAGCTTTTGATCATCTCTTGGTAGTTTCTCAATTGTGTCCAATCCAACCGAAGCTCGACAATCTTGATCAGGACAAGAGATTACAGTTTGGATCTTCTTCACAGAGTAGTAATTCTTCTCAAGATACTTTCTCCAGTAAGCTGTGGAGAACTTGTGAGAACAAAAGGGCGTGGAGATTAAGTCATCACCACCACCATCAGTTTGATCTTCATGATCATCATCATCAAACTCATAAAACTCATCAAAGCAAATCTGAGAAGATGAATCAGACAAAACTTCACTCGAATCACTGACAACTGATTTCAAACCTGATTCCATCAATAACTTGTCCTTGTTATCACCCAAACGCTCTGAAACCCTAAGCGAGTCCCAGCGGAGATGCATGAGGAGTACGATCGCATCTGATTTTGATAACAAGAAGATCTCGGAGATTTCGATGATCTGCTTCTTCATCTTTTCCTCAACTTCATCTATCTTAAGAACGGAGTATGGTCTCTGTCGATCGTCCTCCATTGTTTCCTGACAAACAAAAACAAAAGACAAATCAACGAGTTATCAAAGAGAGCCGAACAAACCTAAAAACTGAATCGAAGGTGAAGAGAGATGGATAAACGAAAAATGGAATAGGGTTAAGGCTTACCAGTAGCTTGCGTCTCAATCAACAAAAGTGAATCGCAAGCTGAAGAGAGTAATCGTCCTGCGGAGATATCGAGTAGTAGTAAACTGTTTAGAGATTTGAGATTTCTTAGAAAAACTACACTCTAGGGTTTGCCTTTTTCACTCTCTTACGGAAATATTCGAGCGTTACAAATTCTACTCTTGTTTTTGGTCACTTTTTGCTATTACAAATACAAATTCAGTTTTATTATTTTAATAACAAATTTGGCCCATTGGACTTTTTTTCCTTGTAAAGAAAAGGTTTTTTTTTTAATAATACCAAAGTAGAGTTTAGTTTCATGAATACGCCTTAAATGTTCATATGTAGTAATCGTTGGTTCCTAAAATGTTTACTGACAGACAAAAATATCCGAGAAAAATCCAAAACAGCAGAGCCCAACAAGTTTGGTATGGAGACCTCGTAAGTCTCTCTGCTGATGAATCTGCTGCTGCTTGTGACAGTTTGGATTCAGTATCAGCGAATCCAAAAACTTAGGGAAAAGCTCAAAACTGTGGATGTTGATAACTCATAAGCTTTAGCCGGGGAAGACTAACCATGAAATGAAATATATACTATGGAAAACGTAGAGTTGGTTTAGGAATATAAAAAAGGTAGAACGATTACTATCAGCTCAAAAATTGTCCAGCACTACACATGAAGACTGGCAGATTTTGATGTTCCAGAGGTTCTTGGGGCTGAACCTATAAACTGTCATGTGTCATGTTAACTATAATCTCTTTTGTTTGTTGCGTATGGATTTGTAGATAATAATTCCTAAGTGAGAATTGAGAACAATCAAATGACGAAAACTACTCTCAAAAGTAGATGTAAACAAAAGCAAGAGTCTAATAGAGAAATTAATAACAAAGCAAAGGAATTGTAATAAAGGCCCTGAAACCAAAAAGGGAATTTTTTTTGTAAAAACCTAAGTTGCAAGTTTCATGCCTCCTGAATCTTTTGTTTATCTTTAAGAAACCTAATCAATCACTTAGCTCTTTAGAAGATGCAGTACCATCACAGCACATCTTACACTCCTTATGGAACCAAGAGTTAGCATAGGTGCAGCGATCACATAACCAATAAGGACCTCCATAGTCATTGTAGGCCTTCACCTTCACGTCCACCAAACCATCTTGTAAAGTGTTGATGAGATGATAAAAGTAGTTCCCAATGTTGCTTGTGTCGACGCATGACTCATCCGTGACGCAACTAGGCTCTACAGACAAGGCTCTTTCTGTTTTCTCCTTTAAAGTCTCTGAGTAACTCTGGACTAGGGCAGTCGCGTTGTCTTGCAGGAATCGCAGGTACTCCCTCTTCGAGCTGTCATACTCTGTGTGAAGATAGTCGTACACACAGGTCCATTTAAGGACTTGTCTGCATTGAACAATCAGCATCAATCCTTTTCTCAACATCTCAGTGTTGCTGTTGGATTCCTCCAATGCTTGTAGATTGGATTTTGCTTCCTCCATTGACATCTTACATGCCTCCCAGCGATCCAAGCACGAAATCATCTCCACTTGAGCTCCCATCTCGGGTATCGATTTAGCACATGATCCAGAGAATCCTAGTCCCAGTTCGTGATGTTCCGTTGACTGCAAACACTTCCAACAGAAGCTAAAGCTAAACAAACAAAACACAGACACACACATTAGTATATGTATGATCAAATACTTAAATAGAGAAATCTAATTATCTGCGATTTGCAAAACATATAGGTGAGAACCTGCAAGTACAAGTCAAGAACCGGCGGTATAATTGTGGACCATCAAGCATCACATGAAAAAGGCAATTAGGGCAAGTCCTCGTGTTGTTGTCGATCCATGAAAGGCTCAGTGATTCATCTGATTCCTCTGATAATTTGTTTAAGTCTCTAGACAACCAATCAGACGCGTTGTTGCAAGTCACTGGTATGTGTGACTCAAGCATGCATCCCCAACAGAAGATATGACCACAGAGACACACCATATTCAAACTAGACTCCTCATCTTCACACTCCTGACGGAACTCAATGGTGTAATTGCAATCCGGTGCAGGACACTTTCTCAATTCCAGGTTTCCCTCAAGGTAAGATCTCAGAACATAGTTTTCGTATCTCTCTTGATCATCTATTGTTAGTTTCTCAATCGTTTCTGGTCCAACCGCAGCTCGACAGTCTTGATGAGGACAAGAGATTGAAGTATGAGTTTTCTCTAAAGAGTAGAACTTGTTCTCAAGATGCTCTCTCCAACAAGTTATGCAGAAGTTGTGAGAACAAAAGGGAGTCGAGATGATCAAATCATCATCAACGACATCACCATCATCCTTATTATCATCAGCATCGAACTCGTAAAACTTATCAACAATCTTAGAGCAAACACCACAAGAAATCTCAGATGAATCTTGATTCGAATCAATTGCAACAGATTTCAAACCTGATTCCGTCAACAACTTGTCCATGTTTTCAGCCAAGAAGAAATCTGAAACCCGATCCGTGTCCCATCGGAGATACATGAGGACGACGGTGGCATCCGATTTTGACAACAAGAAGAGTTGGGAGAGTTCATCGATCTGTTTCTTCATCTTTTCTTTAACTTCATCTTTCGTTAGAACAGTGTATGGTCTCTGTTGATCGTACTCCATCGCTGCTTTCGAAATTGAAGAAAAATCCAAAAGACGAATCAGTAAATAAACTAAGAATGGTGAACAAACTAAAAAAGGATTTAGGGTTAAGGCTTACTGATAGCTTGCGACTCAAGCAATCAACAGAATTGACTCCGAAAAAGATGACGAGAAGATCCGAGTTTCCTTATCTTTTTCTAACTGTAGAGATTTATCGAATCTATCATTTAACCCCCCCTCCTATAGGTCTATGAGTTATATCCTATGGAGAGATATCGATTGCTTTTACATATTGTTTGATAATTAACTTTTTAAAATTAATAAATTTGGCCCATTGGACCCTTAATCTTTTTAATTAAAACCACGATTTATATTTAATTATAATAGCCACCTCAAAAAAGGAAAAAAAATTATAATGGCCTATAAGAATTATATTTGAGTCTACTCTGACCTTTTTTTTTTTTTTTTGACAGCCGATAAAAAAGTTTATTATTAATATAACACTATGATATTTTTTTAATGAATATCAATTTAATAATACATATTACATATTAGATAATTAATATATCAAGTAGATGTTATTAAAAAACAAAGACTAAATAATATTTTTGACTTGAAGCTAATTTACTTTATTTAAAGTCAAGAAACTTGATAATTAAAAATTTTGTATTTGTTTGACTTGGTGAACACTAAATCTAACATGCAAGATCTGAGAGAGGGGCAAAACAGTAAAATGTAATTAAAAAAAAAAAAAACCCAAAAAGAAGGAAATGGCGACGAACCCGTGGCCCGCACGTCGAGGAAGAGAGACTCTGTGGGTCGAGGAAAGGCGCCTTTCTTTGCGTTTTTAGCCCAAATCCCGCCTTTTGCTTTTCACCTTCCGTTATAAAAAGTGTTTCCCTCTCTCTCTCTCTCTCTTTCTCTCTTTCTCCTCTCGCTGGCTCTGAGGAGGAAAACCAAATTGGAGAATTACTTTTACTGGTTCTCGGAGAATCTAGGGTTTTTTAATTTTTTTTTAATTTTTGACCTTGCCGATCTCCGTCGTCAATTCCATCCGTTTCTCACCTGGTACGGATTTTAAATAAACTCTTCGCGTCAGATCTGGAATTTTTTATTTTATTTTACTTTTTTTTTTTTTTTTTTTTGTGTTTCGATTAGATCGGTTGTAGCTTCTGGCTCATGTTGTTCTGCATTGCGCTTGATTTGTGTGTTTGGTTTCTCCCAATTGCTTGATCTCGTTCAATTTTGGTGTTTTTAGACAAATTCTGCCTTAGACTCTTCTATGTTGAATTAAAATTGGCATATTGTTCGAGTTTAATCGAATTACGTTAGATGCTTTGCTTTTTTAGAAACACAGTAGCTCTCCAATCATTCAGGATTTGGTATAAGAATTATGAGATTGAGCTATATCTGGAATGATAGATTTTTTAAAAAATGTAAGAAACTAGGTCACTAGCATTTTTTTTGTGGAAGCAGCATTGAATCTCTGATTGTTCATTATCTTGCTTAATACTATATGTTTATTAAGTTCAGTTTTCGTGGCTTGTGATTATGTGGCAGGTATCTTGTGGCCTTAATAAAGCTCATAAGTTAAATAGGAATGACAAATTAGATTTAAAATGATGGAAGTGGGGTTCTCTCTTATACAGTGGTTGATAAGTTCTGGTGCTAACAGTCCTTTTATATTTGGATGGCTTGTAACTGGATCTGTTGGGATTCTGGCTGTTGTCTACACATTTCTTAGATGGCAGAAAAAAACTTCTTTAAATTGGGTTAAAGCTGCTGCTAGAGAGAAGAAGAAGGTTTGGAAAAGACTGAGAGTTCCACTTTCCCATCATCAATGGACCGATGATTATGGTTATGGCCCTCAGCCATCCACTTGCTGTGTTTGTCTCTACTCCCTTCTTCCAGGTCAAAATGTTTCTAATAAGGCTGCTCTCAGTATTCCTGTCCACCGATGTGCTGTTTGCGGTGTTGCAGCTCACTTTTATTGCTCAGGCTCTGCTGCGAAAGACTGTAAATGTGTTGGCCAGGCTGGATCTGACCATGTCCGACATCACTGGTCCGAGCGGTGGGTTAACATGGATGATAATGCTGACATGACTGCTTTTTGCTTCTATTGTGATGAACCTTGCGGTATTCCTTTCATTGAAGCTTCTCCAATGTGGCACTGTCTTTGGTGTCAGCGCCTCATACATGTAAAATGTCACATGATTATGTCCAAGGAATCTGGTGACGCTTGTGATCTTGGCTCTCTCAGAAGGGTAATCCTCTCGCCAGTACATGTAAAAGTCAATGAAGCTAATGGTGTAGATGGAGTCCTGAGTACTATTAAAAACGAGTTAGCATCTATACGAGGGCAGGTGAGAAGAAAGCGCCACAGGGGGAAAAATGGGAATGCCCAAGGTTGTAGTGGTAAGCTATTGGAGGATCCAGCCAGCAATCCAGTGAAAACCCTAGTTAATGGGCTTGTAGTGAAGAAAATACGCAGAGATAGGAGCACAGATTGCTTGATGGTATCGGAGATGCCAAATGTAACGGGATTGCAAAATGGTATAGAGGGGCACAAACGAAACAAAAGTGTCGCTTTTAATTTTATGAAGAAGTTCACCTTGGTTGATTTACCCCCAGATGCAAGACCGCTTTTGGTCTTTATTAATGCCAAAAGTGGAGGTCAACTCGGTCCTTTTCTTCATAGGAGACTTAACATGTTATTGAATCCAGTTCAGGTAGTAAACTAACTTCAGTTTGTCAGAAATTAACTGCAGCTAATGTAAAAAAGTATTCCAGCAGCAAGAGAGATAGCTTGAAAAATGAAAATCATATTGTCTTCTAATTTTATCTTCTTTTGTGGTTAATGACGTTTCAGAAGTTTGTTTGCTTTAAATATTTCGAATTTATTGTGTATAATATCACTAACTGATAATCGCTTTGCTAAACTACAGGTCTTTGAACTTGGCTCTTGTCAAGGGCCAGATGCTGGTCTAGACCTATGTAGCAAAGTGAAATACTTCAGAGTTTTGGTGTGTGGGGGAGATGGAACAGTTGCTTGGGTGCTTGATGCTATTGAGAAGCGCAATTTCGAATCCCCTCCACCTGTAGCTATTCTTCCGTTAGGCACAGGAAATGATTTATCTAGAGTTCTCCAGTGGGGAAGAGGTGTATCAGTAGTTGATGGACAAGGAAGTCTTAGAACGTTTTTACAAGACATTGACCATGCTGCAGTTACAATGTTAGACCGATGGAGTGTGAAGATTGTAGAAGAGAGTACAGAAAAATATCCAGCAAGAGAAGGCCACAAGTTTATGATGAATTACTTAGGTACATTAATTAAGCATCTACGTTTTGGTCCCTGTCATTGATCATGAACAATAGCTGACATTTCCATTGTTTAGGTATTGGATGTGATGCCAAAGTTGCATATGAATTTCATATGATGCGGCAAGAAAATCCTGAGAAGTTTTGTAGTCAGGTACTGATATTGTGTTTTCTTACTGGATGATGATATATTGAGCACTAGAATGTGAATAAAGCCTTGTGTCATTGTATTTTGTGGTGTAGGAATTGTGGCTTAAACCAATGAGCAACTTATTCAGTAAAAGAAATGGCTGATATATATCTTGTTTGTTATGCAGTTTGTAAATAAATTACGATATGCTAAAGAAGGTGCAAGGGATATCATGGATCGAGCATGTGCAGATTTACCGTGGCAAGTTTGGCTTGAAGTTGATGGAAAAGATATTGAAATCCCCAAGGTATCTTATTTAAATGAAATCACTCCTTTTCTCCTCTTGTGTGGTGTGTTCTTGTCGGATTTGTCCACAATAATTTTCTCAATGCTGTGCCTATTTGCTCTTTGCTAATAAGGAAAGCCCGACCACTACTTATTAGACATAAATTGAGCATGAGAGATAGCCCATAATTACTTGGTAAAACCATAGCTGACAACTACGTTTAGATTCATAGCTGAATAATGCTTTTGATTTTCTGGGAAATGAGATAGAGGGTTGATATTACCAAAAGGCTAACATCATTGTTGTTGGTTCTAGAAAATGATTTCCCTAATTTTGTTTGCCTTTCAGGATTCAGAGGGTCTAATAGTACTAAACATTGGAAGCTATATGGGTGGAGTAGATCTTTGGCAAAATGATTATGAACACGATGATAATTTTAGCAGTCAGTGTATGCACGACAAGACTCTAGAGGTGGTATGTGTCCGTGGAGCGTGGCACCTTGGCAAACTACAGGTGTCTAGTCTCATCTTGAACTGCTCCCCTTACTCTTGTTTTTGATACTATTTATTCAAACCTGCAGATGTTTTAACAGTATTCCCTATTCAACGTGAATTCTAAAAGATTAATTTGAATTTTGATTCAACAACATTATAACGCGTGATTCTCTCGTACAGGTGGGTCTATCTCAGGCTAGGAGGCTAGCACAGGGAAAGATGATAAGAATACACGTTTCAAGTCCTTTCCCAGTTCAAATAGATGGAGAACCGTTTATTCAGCAACCAGGCTGCTTGGAGATAACTCACCACGGGCAGGTACATGATTTTGTTCTCATCAATCATACCTTAAAGTCAATCAAATTGTACAGTAATCGCAAAGTGTTATCAAATATTTAGAGATCTAATAAGGATTGAGATGTGTGGGGGTGGTGCAGGTGTTTATGCTAAGAAGAGCGTCGGATGAACCACGAGGGCATGCGGCAGCCATAATGAATGAGGTGTTACTGGACGCCGAATGCAAAGGAGTCATAAATGCATCTCAAAAGAAAGTACTTCTACAGCAAATGGCTCTCCATCTCTCTTAGAAAAACAAAAAAAAACAAACAAATCAAATCCTCTCACCAAATTTTTCTAACAAGAAGAGTATCTTTTACCCAGTAGAAAAGCCAGCCCCCCGGGTACTAGATTTTTTGCTTTTTTTTTTTTACCCTTTATTATTATATTTGTTGCCTTTGGTGGTGTTTGTGAAGAGTGTCATTGTATAGTGTGCCCCCCCATACGGAAGCCACTGAGATTGGCGTCAAAAAGTGTTAACTAGAGAAAGTTTGATTGTATACACACACACACATACAGGTTTTAGGGTAAATACAAAAGCCATGAAGATGAAAAGAAAGGCTTTTATTTACCCATCTTATTTAATCTGATACGAGCATTTTTTCTTAGGCTTTATACGGCTCCATGTGTCAATATAAGCTTCAAGTACGTGTGTATTTCCATACCCACCGCCTAAATTCCAGACCCTTGGCCCCCTACAAAGTACGATTCCTCATTACATCGTTTCTGAAACAAAATATCTATAATTTTTAACTATAAAAACTCGTTATTAGTATACATATACGTCGCTTGTTATTCTAAAACTAGCATGGTATTTTTTTTTAGATACATGTTACACCAAACACGGAATATTTCGTTTAGGGAAATCAATGGTATTTTTGGCCAACACATACTAAAAATTTGACTATCATTTAATTACCGTACTATCTAGTTATTTTCTTATATATTGGGCAGCTTTATTCTTTTGTGATCATTAACATAATTGGATGCGACACCATATCCATCATTATATTACTATAACACAAATATATTTGATAATAGGATCTGACGCATTAATGCTCTAGTACGATTGCACCTAGTGGTTGTCTATATTTTATAAAACTGGATAAACAAAACAGCTCATTTCCATCCATTCTCCGACCCATTAAAGATCTATAGAAAGAAACAGAATCATTTTAAATTTCAGAGCAAAAATATTAAGGAATAATTAGAGCCAAAAAAGACATGTCATTTGATTTTATATTATCCGGCTACCACTTTATTAATTTAGACTATGAAAATGTATAATACTTGGAGTCGTTTAGAATTTTCTAGATTATATTGACTCTTTAGTCAACAAAATGATAATTATATATCAAAGGAAATATAAATTATTTGAATACATATATATAAATTATTTGAATACGACAATTTTATTATTTATTCCAACTATTTGAAAAAAACAAACGGTTATATCTTCTACATGAAGTCAAGATTTTTTCCCCCAAAATCTGCTATATAAAGTATAAAAACCATAAATTCAAAAATAATATTTCAATCCAAAAATTATATATCATTTATTACTTATCATTATCTTTTTCCTTTGGTTTTTATGGGAAATATGGACAGTTTTTTTTTTTGAAGAAAGAAAGAAAAAAACGTTTTATAGTGAAAAAGAAAAAAAATAAAAAGAATCTAAAACCACTCGGCTCTCCGCACCATGTGAAAGGTTGGTGTAGTGGCAAGAACTCTTTCGAATCTGAACGCTTAGCTCAGAGCCGAGCATTTTCCAGATAATTCCCATTACCTAATTCCCACAATTCCAGGAACTCGGAAATGAAGAGAGATTGGGTTCTTCAAAGATTCTAAATTCCTCATCAATCGATCTCAAATCCAGATTTTGCAGAGGTTTGCTCACTCCAAAACCTTACAGATTCATTTTCCTTTGTTCTGTGTTCCTCCAAAATTCTTTTTTAAAATTGTTCCCAAGTTTTTATTTTTTTTGACCAAGAATGTTCAAATCTGCTCAGATTTGCACATGTTTGATCTCTCATTTTGTAGATCGTTTAAATCTTTGATGTGGTGATATTGTCTCTGTTTTAGTCGGTGACTCATGACTCATGAGTCCACGAGAGAACAAAATTGCTGATTTTGTCATTTCAATGAGTCTCTCTGTTCATTCACATCAGTGGTGGGAATTTGGTGGAGAGCTTAAAAAAATGAAATTAATGGCTGCTTAAAATCTACTTCCGTTAAAAAATTAGACTTGTGGCTGCTTAAATCTACTTCTGTTAAAAAAATATGGAGCAAGGGTACTTGTATCTGCTTCTTAATGGCTGCTTAAATCTACTTCAGTTAAAAAATTAGAGTAACGGCTGCTTTAATCTGCTTCTGTGCATACATATTTTTTATACTTATTAGTGGTTTCTTATGTTTGGATTTCCTACTATATCTCCTGCTCAGTTACAACCTGAAGCATAATCTTATTGCTTTCAGACATCATTTTGTCATGTCTTTTGGCCACTTTCTTTTGTTTTGAATGATCTCAACTTCTGTTGACTCTTCTGATATCTGAAAGGTTGGGTGGATCTTTGATCAATTTCATTATAAATGATGATGCATTCTTCACACGTTCATACTATAAGCCTTTATACCTTGATCACTAATCAGGTTTAGCTGCTTCATCGTCATTAGTTTATGTATTGTCTGTCACTTTTACATGTAAGCTTGGTTCCGTTTATATATATATATATATATATATAGTTTGTTAAAAGTGTATGTTACCGTAAGCTTGTTCCCAGTTTCATGGCTTTCATGTTGAGAATCTGATATTTTTATCTTTTTGATGTTTTTGCTGCAGGAGCTCCTTTGAATGAGATGCAAAATAGACCATCTCTCTCTTGTCGTTATTCTCTTTCAACGTGATTATTGAGTACTAAACTAAGATACAGTGAGGTCCTTTCTATTGTTGGACCTTGACTTGTCTTGTCTAATGTCTATAAGGTTGAACGTATAGTTTCATCTAGTGAACCTTTTTTTTGGTCTTGTGAAGAAACAGAAATTTTATTTTTCGGATTTGATGGGTAAAGAGAATCAGTTGGAGACTACAAATTGTGGAGTCAATGATCACGATTGTCCACCCGTCAAGAATGAAGAACTAGCATCTGAGGCACGTTACAGTACAGACAGTGACTCGGGCTTACCAACTTGTCGTGTATGCCATTCTGCAGAATCGGACAGACGAGGAGATGCTGCCTTGGGGATTTTGGGGATTACTCCTCCGGTTCCAGAAGCTCGTAAAAGCAATGCAGACGAAACTGCTGATGATGTCACCAAAGCTACAGAGGCTGAGCTGAAGAATTATGTCGTCAAAAACAATGGAGTGGAATCTGGCTTCATCGAAATAACAAGTCCTGATGGGGAAGTTTTCATTTGCACAAATGATATAGAAATGGGAATCCAGCAGCATCAGGATGCATTGCTTGAGCTTGGGTGTTCTTGCAAAAACGAGCTTGCTTTGGTACACTACGCATGTGCACTCAAATGGTTTCTCAACCATGGATCTACCGTGTGTGAAATCTGTGGGCATGCTGCAGAAAATATAAAGACTGCTGATTTCAACAAAGTGGTCAATGCCTTGAGAGATTACACGGCACTAAGAGAAAGAACAGTTGATGGTGGAGATCCATACCCTGTATTACCCGTGAATACTGATTCAACTATAGATCCAAATGAAGTTGCTGCCATTCGAAGGCAACGACTTAGCGAGATATCGTCATGGTTTGGTCCCCATTCCTTGAACAACAATAACAACAGTAGTTCTGTTGCGGCTTCTCAGGTTATGTCTGAACCGCCTTTAGGTGTTGTGAACTTTGATATCATGCCTACGGAAAGCCGTGCAACTAAATGGGCTGTGGAAGGTACGGGGATTCTACTTGCTACCGGTTTACTCACTGTTACTTTGGTCTGGCTCATTGCCCCTCGTGTTGGAAAGGTATGCCATCCCATCGATATAAAGGTGTAACTAAGTTTCTCTTATAGGTATATTAGTAGTGATTGTTGTTTTAACGGTTGTTTTAATTAGCAGAAAACTGCTAGGAGCGGACTTCACATACTTCTTGGTGGTCTCTGTGCTTTAACAATAGTCATCTTCTTCAGATTTGTAAGTAAATATGTTTTTGAGTAATTTCATTGTTACAGATTCGTAGTTCCTACTTTTACTAATCCAAAACACAACAAAAATTTGAAAACAGGTTGTGCTCACAAGAATCAGGTATGGTCCTGCACGCTACTGGGCAATCTTATTCATCTTCTGGTTTCTTGTGTTTGGTATTTGGGCTTCTCGTTCGAATGCTTCTCACAGTAACCCTTGAATTCTTCATCATCATCATCATCTTCATCTTCATCTTCTTTTCTCTCTTCCCTCTCTCTGCATAAGTCTGTGTATTCTTCTCTTGGATAAAAAAAATGTACATTGCTTCATCAAAGAAAAATAAGCTCATGCTCATTGATTATGATGAATATATATATATGATTCATAAATGATCACTATTGCTTTTACAGTTCCTCTGTATTATCTACTTTACTAAACAAATCAAAAAATTGAAACTTGCTGGCGTATGTGTGTTCCATCACCAGAGGAAATCCCCATTTACACAGAATCCGTTAAGTTGGTTAGTTCCTCAACAACCCGAATCCGTGATTGTATGGACCCGATTTGGTCAGGATCCGACACTGTCGCTCTGAAAGGTTCAATTTTTACGCGCTATCTGATTTTTTCTTTTTATCCTTGAGGAGCAAAATTCATCCAATTCAAGAACGGTTTTTGCTCCGGCGAGTCCTGAAACGAAGTGTCGAAATCGGACTGATACGGAAACTGAGGGACAAAAGTGTCATTTTGCAGCAACTCAATGGAATTAAACATGGACGTGTCATCAAACGCGTCAATAGCGTCTTCGAGATCAATCCATTTGGGCTCGCTCTGAACCTCCCAGTGATCTGAACACGTGACGTCCGGTGAAATCACGTGACTTGAGCACCTCGAGTCAGACGTAGTCATCACCGTCTGTTTTTCATCCGCCGGATAATACTTCTCCATTGTTCCTTTCTTATTGTAAATCCGACATAAAACCCAATCATCTAGCTGCAAATTTTCAACAAAACCCGTTAATCATCATCATCATCACATAACTCTAAAATTGAGACTCGGAATTCAAAAAATCAGAACCAGCAAAGCTTACTCGCAAGTTGTTCTTCTTGTTCTTAGAAGCAGATCGATCAACATTAGCGAGACGGTACTCATGCATAATCCAATTCGTTTTAATCCCTTTCGGGGCTTTTCCGGCGTAGAAGACGAGTGCTTTCTTAATCCCTAATGTCTTCGGTTTCCCGATCGGTTTATCAGCTCCAGTCGCTTTCCAATACCCGGTTCCAGCTGCCCGGTTTGGTCGCGAACCGTTTGGGTATTTCCGGTCTCTATGTGAGAAGAAGTACCATTCTTTCTCTCCGTACAAAGCCATTTCTGCAACAAAATTAAAAAATTTCTCAAAATTACTAAAAACAAAACACACACTAAAGAACACATCTTGTAAGTTGTGGGATTGAGATTTTACCTGGAAGCTCCCATGGATTGAATTTGTACAGGTCAATCTCTGCTATAACCGGAACCGAAATCGGCTCCGATGCACATCTCCGGCAAAGATAGAACTTAACAAGCTCTTCGTCAGTTGGATGAAATCGGAATCCCGCCGGCATATTTAGCTCCGCCTTCATTTTGGAGAAAGTTTTTTTGTTTTCTTGTTTGGATAAGCTTCGATTATTTTCAACCTCGATCGGATCTTTGTGAATTTATCTCGGAGATTGAAATCGAGGAAATGAGAGCCGAGTCCATGGAGCTTTTATAAAGAGAAGATTTCATGAATCACACGTGGGTACTTTTCTGACACGTGTGACAAAACCAACCGTTTTCTTTTCAACGTTGACCGCGCAGCCAGCTGAAATATACACGTGGCTTAGATTTATTGGAGGATCGACATACAGAGTATGTGATGTCATTGCTTCCGTCATCCGCACGAACCTTTGTGGATACAATCTGTTGCTTCTCGGTGTAGCTTGTGCAAGTTGTTCTCTGGTCAATATATGAACAGTGACACGTGAGTGGACTACAAAGATTGCTACTGTGGGCGTCTCTGCACCAGATTTTCGTCTCTGTTCATTTACTTGCGTATGTCATTTTGAATGACGTCATCTTAGTCGCACGCCGGCTCATTTTATATATACGTAAAGCTCAAAGATGCGATAATCGACAGTTACTTTTATTGGAGTAACATTTCCACATAAACAATAACCAATAAATAATGGTTGTTTTTTTTCCCTAATTATTCATAGTTTGTTAAAGATTCTTGTTTAGGGAGTACTAGTAAGTAACTAATCGTGTGTTGTAATTAATATATTGGGATATGGGATATGAGAATAGGTTTGGGATTTGGGAACTGAGACAAATGGGCCTTTTTTTTATGACAAAAATAAATAAATAAATATGTTTACCAGAATCATGTAAGATACGAAATACTATTCAGCATTCTCATGCCAAAAACAGTATGCATTAGTTTGCTAGTAATTTTTATGTGCGTTTCTTGATTTTTGCAAAAGGTGCAGGTAAAAATCAAAAAAGAAAGGAAGAAGATACTATTGCAACAAAAAAAAAAAAAGATATTTAGGAAAATAGTTAATGCATAGCTAAAGCATCCAGATGTAAAAGCCCTATATAGGTCTTAACTATAATTTATAACCCATTACAAGGCCCATTTTATCTTTACGTGAAGGCTGTATTGGGTCCAACTCTTGTCTTCCAAGTTCCAATTCAATGTCGTATACGTTCCTCAATCATTACCAAAATACCGGTTTCAACTTTTTCCCAAATTTTCTTGAAAATTTTTATTTAACCTATTTAAAAAATTAAATTTGATATTTCTGAAAAATTAAATCATGTACTGTAAAATAACAAATATATACTAAAAAAAAAAATCCTTACAAAAAAGTACAAGAATATTTTTGTTGTTTGAAAAAATCTTCAACTTACTAGCTCGTTTTAACCAAATAAACAAGATGTTAAGTTTGACTAATGGTATGACGAATTTGTTGAACTTAACCCATTCGATGAATTTAACGCAAAGCTGAAGAGTTTTATTTGAACTTAACCCTCTCTGTTCCAAATTAATAAATGTTTTGGTTAAAAACACACATATTAAAAACTTACTTTTTTTTATAAAATTATTATTTAATGTTTAATTTAAAATTTATTTAATTAATCAAAATTTAAAGTTTGCATAAAAAAACTAACAAAATATCTAATAAAATTGAATGAAAAAAAATACTCAAAACTTTTATTAATTTAGAAATTAAGTATAAATAGCCAATCCAATTAGAAGGGCATTTTAGTCAATGAGTTGGAGAATCGTAGGAGAATGGCGAAAAACACAATGCCGTTTCCAGTCCAGGCTTATAAAACACTTCCAGAGTATCCAAAACTTTCCCAATTATTGCAAGTCCATCGATTTGTATATCTAAAAGCTCCCAAATCTCAAATCTCAAAATTTTATTCAACGCCTACAAATATTAGCCACACTTGTTTTCATATCATAAATTTATCTTGGATTTATATAATGCACCAATACATACACCCACATGCTTGATGTGTGTATATAACTATATACATACACATACGCATGTTCGAACAGTACTAAACACTAAACAGTAAAAGAAACATCAAGGAGGGAGAAAGAAGATGGAGTCGGGTCAGGTCGTCGTCGGGTTCTGTTTGATTCTTCTGAGTACGATTGTTGTATTCTCCGGCGGTGCTACGGCGGAGAAAGGAGTTACGTACGATGGACGGTCTTTGATTATCGATGGACAGAGGAAACTTCTCTTCTCCGGTTCAATTCATTATCCTCGCAGCACACCCGAGGTAAATACTATTTTTCATCATATATAATTTGATGTGGTCATGTGATATATTTTCAGTAACATTTCTTGTCAAATGAACTTTTTACCCAAAAAACAACACATTTTTGGCAAATGAACTTTTTTTTTTATATCGAAAAACAGAACATTTGCCAATAATTATGGTTGGAGGACCATAACCTTGTGTCATATCATCTATATCTAATATGACAAAACTCCGCTATCAAAAGAAAACTGTATATGCATGACACAATCCGTTGTGTGATTTTGGATATGCATGAAGCAATATTTTGTAGATAAGATCTCAAATCATATATATGCGAGATATTGCTTGAAAAGTATCTATCATATAGTCGACCTAATTTTAATATATGAAACGATACGATACTTTATGTGGTGGACATAAATTGTTAACTAGATTAGACATATATGTAATTTTATTTGGTAAACATGTTAAGAATTAGACATATGTAATTGACATATCATGTGTAACTGAATTCTGTTTTCACGAGTTCCTTTTCTTTTATTAATTTGGTTTCACTTTTCATGTACTTTTTGTTGCGTGAGAAACTCTTGTTTTCGCCAAAAAACCAACTCCTTTCTTTCGTGCAAGTTAAGAAATCTTATTATTTATTTTTTAGTATTTTGGGTTCTTTATTAAAGTGAAAAACTTATTGCTAGCCTGCTAGAGGGGGGGGGTCGATTTTTATCAATTTTTTTGTTAATATCAGATCTTAATTTAAAAAAAAAACGAAAAAGACATGCATTATGTATTGAAACGAAATTGATCTGTCAACTACTATTTTTAAAAATAGTTTGGATCACAAGATTTCTTTTACCTTCACTATCAAGATGAAGACAGATATATCATCCAACACAACATCTTTGACTCCTTGACTCTTCAGAAAATGAAATAGTCACGGGTCTCAAAACGACACCGCTTTTGGTTCTTTTTATGATTCCTTTCTAATTTGTCATTGTGTACTTCTTTGACTCTCTTTAAAGTTACAGATACTGAGATACATCTATATAATAGAAACGTTTTAGCTCATATCTCTAATCTATAACTAGTTAATTAGACACAGATCCGTTGTCTGTGCTTCATTTAATGTTCTTCTCCTGGTTTCGATATCATATCAAATAAAAGTCAAAATGTGTAAAACAATTGAAATTTATCATAACACTATTTTATCAAATTACATGTGATGATCATTGATTCTGTAATATAATTTATGTGTCTTACTATCATTTGGTCGTTGACAACTTTAACACAATCACGTGAACAAATCTCATATCATTAAAATCTCTAATCAATTGGATCCAAAGACAGCCATTATATTATTTTTGAGACAAAATGCATTATCATTTCAATTATTTGAATAATAGAAACGCGTCTTTTAAAAGTAATTTAATAAATAAATAAAAAAATTTATTTTTTTCTGCAGATGTGGCCGTCTCTGATAAAAAAGACAAAGGAAGGAGGTATCGATGTGATCCAAACGTACGTTTTCTGGAACCTCCATGAGCCTAAGCTCGGACAGGTCGGTCCATTTATTTATTTTCTCAATGAGTTTTAAATCTTTTTCATACGTGGTAAGAAAATTGTAACATAATAATTTATTGGACCAAAATGAATATTGCAGTATGATTTTAGCGGAAGAAACGATTTAGTAAAATTTATTAAAGAAATAAGATCGCAAGGTCTCTATGTCTGTCTACGCATTGGACCCTTCATCGAAGCCGAGTGGAATTACGGGTACTAATTAACTGACAACAAAATATTGTTTTTTATATAAATTTAAGCCAAACGTATTTACAATTAACATTGAAATATTGCTTAATTTCTTTTTACGAAATGGTTAACCAGGGGATTGCCATTTTGGTTACGCGATGTACCCGGTATGGTATATCGAACCGACAATGGGCCCTTCAAGTTCCACATGCAAAAATTCACCACTAAGATCGTAAATTTGATGAAATCGGAGGGCTTATATGCTTCTCAAGGAGGTCCAATTATTCTTTCTCAGGTATATTTTTATTCATTGTCATTCATCTGATTCAATGTCATCGAACCAAACTTGTTGGATTAAATATTAATAACCTTAACCGGACCCGGATCCGGTTTGCTTCTTATGATGTGAGTGAATATGTTTTGAGTGGTTGTGGTTTTAATCGTATAGATCGAGAACGAGTACGCAAACGTGCAAGCGGCTTTCCGTGAGAAAGGAGCATCGTACGTCAAGTGGGCAGCTCAAATGGCGGTTGGGCTTAAGACCGGAGTGCCATGGATCATGTGCAAGCAGCCCGATGCTCCTGATCCTGTGGTTCGTACCGTACCAGCTGGTTACATATCTCAATGTTTCTTATTTCTTAAAGATCCATGTTTTATATTTTTAGATCAATACGTGCAACGGGATGAGATGCGGCGACACGTTTCCCGGAGCAAACTCTCCTAATAAGCCGAAAATGTGGACTGAGAATTGGACATCCTTGTAAGGGTTTTACTTCATTTTCTACTATTTCATTTTTGTTTCTTGTTCAAGAAGGTAACTATATTTACTTTTTTGTTTGTTCGTTTGATGAAAAAAGCTTTCAGGTTTACGGAGCAGAGCCTTATATAAGATCTGCTGAGGATATTGCTTTCAACGCCGCTCTTTTCGTAGCAAAAAACGGAAGTTACATCAACTACTACATGGTAAAAAATATATTCTCAAATAATCAACGATATGAATATGATCATCAAGAACTCACACCATGTTTTAATACAGTACCATGGTGGAACAAACTTTGGAAGGACTTCATCTTCATACTTCATTACAGGATACTATGATCAAGCTCCTCTTGATGAATACGGTTTGGTCTAAATTAAGCTCTTAAACATGTTCTCTGCTCAAACTAACACCATAATTTGATTTCTGATCTTATTTAGTGTGTTTTCAGGTCTTTTAAGACAGCCTAAGTATGGTCATTTGAAGGAGCTTCACGCTGCGATAAAATCCTCTGCAAATGCTCTGCTTCAAGGGAAGCAAACGATTCTCTCCTTGGGACCACTGCAACAGGCTTATGTCTTTGAAGACACGAGCAGTGGATGCGTTGCGTTTATGGTTAACAACGACGCAGCTAAAGTCAGTCAAATACAATTCAGAAACAACGCCTATAGCTTGCGTCCGAAGTCAGTTGGTATTCTTGAGAATTGCAAAAACCTAATTTATGAAACAGCAAAAGTAAGTCTTTCTTTTTCTTCTTTATTTGCAAACTTTCAGATCATAATATAGTGGTAGTTAAGGACTAATTAAGCATATATGTAAACTTGTTAATGATGATGATTGGTAAAGGTGAACGTGGCAAAAAACATGAGAGTTACTACGCCGGTTCAAGTATTTAATGTTCCAGATAAATGGCAAGTATTTAGAGAAACAATCCCAGCATTCTCAGGAACATCTTTGAAGGCAAATACTTTGTTGGAACATACTAATTTGACCAAGGACAAAACTGATTATCTTTGGTACACTTCAAGGTAATATAAATTGACATTACACATTACATTTCTAGTGTTCTTTTTTCTTATATAACGCAAATTTGGCTCTTTGAATGTAAGGTTTAACCTGGTTACACCCTGCACGAACCCCTCTATGTACGTTGAATCATCAGGACATGTTGTTCGTGTTTTCGTCAACAATGCACTAGCAGGTACATGAGTATTGAAAGTAACTTGGGAAGAAAAATGTACTCTTTCCTTCACTATTGATTTTGATTGGCCATTGTACTTATTCTGCAAAATTCACATATATATTTTTACTCTATAGTATAGTTTGGTTACCATTGTGTGTTCAATATTCAGTATGAACAAATTGGAAGTGTGATGTTGTAGGATCCGGACATGGAAGCAGAGACATAAGGGTGGTCAAAGTCCAAGTTCCAGTTAGCTTAGTCAATGGACAAAACAATATATCGATCCTCAGCGGCATGGTTGGTCTACCGGTAAGGCGTTTGCTTAAGCAAAATTAACCCGGTTTAGTATTTTCTTGTATCACACAAACGAGTAGAATCATGACATTTTTTCTTCAACACTATGAATAAAAGGACTCTGGAGCTTACATGGAGCGTAAATCTTATGGACTAACCAAAGTACAAATTAGTTGT
This sequence comes from Barbarea vulgaris, assembly GCA_963667165.1. NCBI lineage: Eukaryota > Viridiplantae > Streptophyta > Magnoliopsida > Brassicales > Brassicaceae > Barbarea > Barbarea vulgaris. The sequence goes on along the minus strand of OY763894.1, from coordinate 1,677,348 downwards.
GGTGGAACACAAACCATTGATTTGAGTGGATCTCAGTGGGGTTACTCGGTAAGATGATGAAAAAGACTTCATTCTATGAGTCATGAACTGATTGAAGATTGTGTTGATACATAACCTAATATGTATATATTATGAAGGTGGGTTTGCTTGGAGAGAAAGTTAGGTTATATCAATGGAGGAATTTAAAGAGAGTGAAATGGAGAATGAATGATGCTGGACTCATCAAGAACCACCCTCTTGCTTGGTACCAGGTATGCCTATATATAATTGGTAAACAAAAAAAATGTATAATTTGTATGCGTTGCTTACAAATGTGTATTATTAATTTTATATTATAATATGCAGACGATATTTGATGGGCCGAATGGTGATGGGCCGGTGGGCGTGAACATGTCGAGTATGGGTAAAGGAGAAATTTGGGTAAATGGTGAAAGCATTGGTCGTTATTGGGTTTCTTTTCTCACTCCTTCTGGGCATCCTTCTCAATCTATGTAAGTGTCACATGCCCATGACTATACATTTCAACTACAAATTCTATCTGAACATTGTTTTTGTGGTATGACTTGGATTTTATTGATGCAGATATCATATTCCAAGGGCATTTTTGAAACCATCTGGAAATTTATTGATGGTACTGGAAGAAGAAGGTGGTGATCCTCTTGGGATATCTTTGAATACGATGTCGGTTATTGTTGGTTCGAACAGAGCCCAATCTCAACTTTACTGAATATTATTTTTAATGTTTTTTGGTTATTGGGTGGGGGTCTTTTAACAAAAGTGATTATATTTATTGAATGATTTAATACACAAGTCCTTTTTATACCAATAAATTTACACATTGAATTAAAATATACAGATTTTTTAATCTCTGTGTCACATTTAAAAGAAACTTCTGATATAACGTATGTAATATTTATCAGATGTATGATAGTTTCACAAACTTCGTTTACTCTGTAATTTGACTGTACGTCTCCACTATGCTCGTAACATGTCACATTTTATTGTGCAAAATTTATCTTTATATCGAAAACTCATTTAAAATGTTGTAGCGGTCCGTCAAATTTTTTTGGTGCCAATCAATAATTTAAAATCCTTTTGATGAAAAGACTCAAATATTCAAAAGATATAGAATACTAAACATATTCAGGATTTTGTTTAAATATATACTCTCATCCATAGCGTTTTACATTGTTAAGCCTTGTTCTTTTCCAGATCGCTGGCGATGAGGCTGAGCGACTCAAATTAACATATGATTTTCAATTAGATCTAGAAACCAGCGACAGTTACAGATGAGAGAGAATGAGTTATTGAGTCGTTGGATCTGTTAAATTAGACGCTGAATTTTCCAGCGACAGAAATTCTGCAAAAGAAATTCTACCAAAACAAAAGCATAGCGACTGAAAAATAGGATAAACAGTGTAAATTTCTATCGCCAGAACCTGTCGCGAACGACCCAAAAAAGAACAATAATAATTTTCTATCCATTCACTAACGAAGTAATCAGTTGACAAACTATTATGACAACTGACAAGAAAACGTTTTAGATGAATAATAAATAATAAATTCAATTTATATTTTCGGAGAATAAACAAATTTATTATATAATTTTGAGAGATTAGAAGAAAAAAACGAATAATATAGAGAGATCCGCCGATCTCGCTCGTATCCCGAGTTCAAAAGGGCCTGGTTCGGCGAATCCAGTTGTCTCTTCACCGACACCAAATTCACAAACACTTCACGCGCCGTTTAACTGTTGAAGCCACCAAACGTTGTAAATCACGCGCGTCTCTGTGAACGTGATGTTCACGTTCCAACATTGGCGGGTGGGTTTAAGAAGAAGCAGAGTCCGGGGACGGTGGGGCCTAAGTATTTATGATTTCAACACTTTCGGCATTGTATTTGTTTGGGACCAGGTAAGAATAGCCAACGTCGGAAACAAATAAAACTACGATTCACATTTTAACCATGATCTAACCCCAAGCCAGCCATAACTTTTCCTATAAAAACTTGAAATTTATTTTAAAAACTGAAAAGAACAGATGTTCCATTTTTTTTTATATGGTTAGGCAAGAATTGTAATAGTAATAGTTTGAACTAGAGAGAATATTGCAGTAAAAGATTGGTTGGTTAAAAAGAAAAGAAAAGAGGGAAACCTGGAGACACGAAGATACCAGAAAACGTGGATTGGCTGGAGAGCAGCGTTTCTGAAAATCTTCTTGTCGATACAAAAATCTGCCGTATCAAATACTCCATTTAATTTTGGTTTTATTCTGTGCATGTGATATGTTTCCATTTATGATAAAAAGTAAAAAATTACAAACAAATTACAGATCAAATACCCAATATTAAATTTGTAGATGATCTAAAGAGAATAAAAAAAATTTGATTTTATTGTAGATGTGTAAAGCTCATTGTTTTTGTCTAGAGTCTCTATACGGTCATTACGTGGCGAAGAAATGGAGAAAGGGTTAAGATCTAGTATTAAAAGATCTTTTTGTTGGAAACTCATATATATGGTTAAGGATTACATAAAAGGCTAACGACTTTACTTTAAATATGTGTCTTTTTCTTTCTCGAAGTTCGCTTCTTTACTTCTTTGCTAATCTATGGACCATGGTGAATGTCTATTCCATAACGCCACGCCATAGATCATCGTGTGTTTTTCCTGTCCGCGATAAAAGGGTTTTTGTTATTTTTATTAATTTAAAAAAAAAAAAAAAAAATCAAATTCTGTGTTTATATTGAGACCTACAAGTATAAATCATGTGAATTACACACGTAAGCGAATTTTAAAAATATAAGTTCAAAAGATAAGTGAGTATATGTCTTAGGCAAAATATTAAGAACCAATGAGTCTCGTAGTTTTCCTAGAAATTTTTGGTTGTCTTCCAGAACAATAACATTATCCCACTCAAAGTGACTCAATTATGTTCAAATGCATACATGTATCTCTACTACCATTGTTTCTATAAATGTATAGTATACATACACACGTAAATGGAATCTGATATCTACATAAATTTGATATCGATAAGCAAAAAAGCTTATACTAATATCATAAGAGACAAATCTATAAATAAATAATGATATTCCATTCTACACGAAAGAGTGATTTGATAAGCTGATTTTAATGTGTTGTTATGCAGTTTTTCTTTGACGTTTAGTTCCTGTTCTTCTTTTTATTGTTAGGTAGTTGAATGGTTGTTAAGGCTATAGCTTGTGTCTTTGTAATAACTCTAGACTTTCCAAAATGGTCTATCCCATTATTGGAAGATGTTGTAAGTTTATTTTGGCTTGTATAATAAAGAATCACCAGTTGAGGAAAAAAAAAAAAAAAGTCACTATCTCTCTCTAGCTCACGCTTACACACTAACCAAGAAATATTTTCTGGAAGCTCTAAAAGGATAAATCTTGTTTTCCCTCTCATCTTTTTAGACTTTTAGAAGAAAACTCGAAGAACATTAATCTGAAAAAGTGAGCTCAACAAACAAACACAAAAAAATGAAGCGTGTTAGTGAAAGCATTGCGTCTCCAGCGATTCTGGTGGCGATGGTGGTGATTCTCTTCTCGTGGAGAGCTATTGCGACGGCCAATGTAACCTACGACCACCGTTCTCTCTCAATCGGCAGTCGCCGTCAGCTCATTATCTCCGCCGCCATTCATTATCCTAGAAGCGTTCCAGCTGTTTGTGACTTGTTTCCTTATTTTGCATTCTCCATCCAGTCTTTGATTTTGCGTTTTGTGATGCCAAAGTTTGAATTTTTTGCTCTATGCTCATATAATTTTGATTTTTCTTACTTTTGGTTGTACAGTTATTGTGAATAAAGTTTGAGCTTTTAAGGGTTTAGTTAATTCTTTCACAGTGGAGATTCTTAAAATCAGGGGTTTGATGGCAAAGTGATTCAGGGATATCTAAATTTATTCTATTTAAACCTCTTGTCAAAGTGTATTTGAATTCAATTAATGGTTTAGGCCTCTGTTCTTAAGCACTGAATCTGGTTAATATGGAAAAATCTGTCTGTTGAGAATGTTCTTGATGATGACATTGATTGATTTTCTTGCAGATGTGGCCATCACTTGTTAAAACAGCAAAAGAAGGAGGCTGCAACGCAATCGAGTCGTATGTGTTTTGGAATGGCCACGAGCCTTCTCCTGGAAAGGTTGAAATTTCAACAAGTAACTCAAATGTGTTTGCTATTGTTACTCTTGGAAGATATTTCAATATCTCCCAAATGTTTGCTGAGCTTTGTGTCCATCAATCTTTTCTTCTTTTTTTTTTTTTGGTTTGTAGTATTATTTTGGGGGAAGATATGATATAGTGAAGTTCATCAAGATTGTTCAGCAAGCTGGAATGCATATGATTCTACGAATTGGTCCTTTTGTTGCAGCCGAGTGGAATTACGGGTAATGCTATTTCTAAACAATCTTTCCTTTGTCACAATAGTGTAGCCTTTGGAGTTTTTGTAATTGAATCTTCTGGTTGTAGGGGAGTTCCGGTTTGGCTTCATTATGTGCCAGGAACTGTCTTCAGAGCGGATAATGAGCCATGGAAGGTTAAAAAAGATTATTATTGCAAAAATCTGGTTTTTTTTTTCTCTGTTTCGGAAAATTCATTTGCTCTGTGAATTTGTTGTTTCAGCATCACATGGAGAGTTTCACGACGTATATGGTAAACCTGTTGAAAAAAGAGAAGCTTTTCGCACCACAGGGCGGTCCAATAATCTTGTCTCAGGCAAGAGAAACAACAGCATACAAAATTTCAGCATTGTTCTGTTTCCTTTTGGAATTTTGTTCTTAAAGTTGTGGTTGATTAGGTGGAAAACGAGTACGGGTATTATGAGCGTGATTACGGAGAAGGTGGTAAGCGGTATGCTCAATGGTCTGCTTCTATGGCTGTTTCGCAGAACATTGGTGTTCCATGGATGATGTGCCAGCAATGGGATGCTCCTGCAACTGTGGTAAGTCTATATCGAAATCCAAAACACAAGATTTATACACACCTTCAGCTTTTATATTCATTGCTCACTTTATTGCATTGACATTGTCAAATCTTTGATGGATTTCTCTTATTTCATTTTGCAGATTAGTACCTGCAATGGCTTTTACTGTGACCAATTCACCCCTAATACACCAGATAAACCCAAAATCTGGACTGAGAACTGGCCTGGATGGTAAGTAGATTGATCTTTGGTTCCACTAACATTTGCTTAAATTCAGTTTCATACAAAGTTGGAGTCTTTTGGAGCTTCTTGTTCATTAGCAAGAAAATCTGATTATCATGGTCTAAAAAGAGTTTTTTTTTTTCCCCCTCTTCTTCCAGGTTTAAAACTTTTGGAGGCAGAGACCCTCACAGACCAGCAGAGGATGTAGCTTACTCTGTTGCTCGCTTTTTCGGGAAAGGCGGAAGTGTTCACAACTACTACATGGTAATATTAGTTAATTTCTTCAAGGCGAGGAAGGAAGTTAGTTCTGTATCAGTTTGCAATCTAAATGGTTTTTTTTGGTTCTATGTTTTGTCTCTAATTTGGGGTAGTATCATGGAGGAACAAATTTTGGGCGTACTTCAGGAGGACCTTTTATCACAACAAGCTATGACTATGAAGCTCCGATTGATGAGTATGGTAAGTGTTGTAACAAAGAAGATCACTATGTAGTGAGATAGCTCTTCAATGGTTATAACTAACTGTCTTTGTTTCTATTCCTTTTGTTAGGATTGCCTAGATTACCAAAATGGGGACACCTTAAGAATCTCCACAAAGCTATTATGCTCTCTGAAAACTTGCTGATCAGTGGCGAGCATCAGAATATTACGTTAGGCCAATCTCTCGAGGTACACTTTCTGTTTATAAACCAGCTGCAAAAATACATTTGTTTCTGTCTGAATGTTCTTTACGATGGTTTGTTTTTTTTCAATTTTCAGGCTGATGTGTACACAGACTCTTCAGGAACTTGTGCAGCGTTTCTGTCAAACTTGGATGATAAAAACGACAAGACGGTTGTGTTTAGGAACACGTCGTACCACTTACCTGCTTGGTCAGTTAGCATTCTACCTGACTGCAAGAACGAGGTTTACAACACCGCAAAGGTAACAAAAAGCTGGTTTGGACAATGGCATAACGAAAACAAATGGCTAATTACATTTTTGCAACAGGTAACTTCAAAGTCCTCCAAGGTTGAAATGTTACCTGAAGATTTAAAATCTTCATCAGGTCTTAAATGGCAAGTGTTCTCCGAGAAACCTGGTATTTGGGGAGAAGCAGATTTTGTTAAAAACGAACTTGTTGATCATATCAACACCACAAAGGACACAACTGACTATCTTTGGTACACAACAAGGTCAGTTACGGTTACCTGAATACTGCTACTGTTAGCTACTTAAATTCGTTCGAGAAAGAACCTGAAGCATTTGTATTAAATCTGTTGCAGTATAACAGTCAGTGATAATGACGAGTTCCTGAAGAAGGGAAGCCGCCCGGTTCTGTTTATTGAATCAAAGGGGCATACTCTTCATGTTTTCATCAACAAAGAATACTTAGGTACTTTCAACACTCTCTGCGATTCTTTTGTTATTTCTTGCATTCGATTTATTTAATTGATTGCGTGTGAATGTGACTACTGGTTTCTAGGAACTGCGACAGGGAATGGGACTCATGTGCCCTTCAAACTCAAGAAATCAATTTCTCTTAAAGCGGGAGAAAACAATATTGATTTGCTTAGCATGACTGTTGGTCTTTCGGTAATTCTATAAACAGAAAGTTTCCAATCCTGTTCCAAATACCAATTGTGGTTTTGCGTTAAGTCCTCTTCTACAGAATGCAGGATCCTTTTACGAATGGGTTGGAGCCGGGCTTACAAGTGTTTCAATCAAAGGTCTCAACAGTGGAACATTGAACTTGACAAACAGCAAATGGTGTTACAAGGTTATTTGTCTCTGCCTTGAAAACTCTCATGTACTCCGAGTGATTCTCTCTTTAATGAGTTTCTCAATACCATTCCCATGAAATCTTGTAGGTCGGCGTGCAAGGAGAGCATCTAGGTCTGTTCAAGCCAGGTAACTCCGGGGCTGTGAAATGGACGGTGACTACGAAACCTCCCAAGAAACAATCTTTGACTTGGTATAAGGTAAATGTAACTCTTAGACAAGAACCAAGATTGTAGAAGATCAAGTTATGTTTTCCTCTCTCTAAAGGATCTGATCTTCTGGTAGGTTATCATAGACCCACCTTCTGGGAGTGAACCGGTCGGGCTTGATATGATCAGTATGGGGAAAGGTATGGCGTGGTTAAATGGAGAAGAGATTGGAAGATACTGGCCCAGGCTCGCTAGAAAGAACTACCCGAATGACGAATGTGCTAAAGAATGTGATTACAGAGGCAAATTCATGCCAGATAAATGCCTCACTGGATGTGGAGAGCCATCTCAGAGATGGTAAACCTAAAAACCCATTAAAGTTATCATCTTTGGTTTTTAACGTCTCTCTTTGTTCAAATCTGATTATTGTTTTTTTTTTTTTTTTTTGCTTAGGTATCATGTTCCACGGTCGTGGTTTAAGTCTTCCGGGAATGAGCTGGTAATCTTCGAGGAGAAAGGCGGCAATCCCATGAAGATAAAGCTGTCAAGAAGGAAATCCTCAGCAGTGTAACCAAGAAGTTAAAGATGATGAAAAACCTGTGTTGCAATTTTTGCAAAGAAGATTTGGGATTCATATGCCACAGAAGGAAGACAAGGAAGAGAGTTTTTGTTTGTTTGTATTTCTTTGTTGTAAGTTGTAACTCCCAAAACGATATATAAGATATCCATTTTGTTTACACACATTTCATCATCAAGCTATAAACTACATCATTACAACTCATTCTATCTCCTCAATCACCACGCTGCTGCCTTTTCGGATTTGACCTTTCTTCTTCGTTTCTGGAAACCCTTTGCAATCGTTGAGCTCAACCACCGAGTTCTTCTCTGCCCTTACAGATGATTCCAGAGCTTGCCACACTTCAGAACTCTGCTCATTGACCCAACACATCATGAAGAACACTTTCCTCTCTGCAAGTTTTAATTTCTTCTTCAGCTCACGCCCTGATGATGATGATTTCACTTCCTGTATTGCAGCAAGAATCAACCTTTGGAGATCACAGAGCAGACATACCATAGCTGCAGAGCCAAGAGAAAGGAAACAAATTACATCATCGACCAGATTCAATCCGAACTTCAGACCACCACCAAGGTTTTTATAAGCTGAAGAGCATGTCTGTTCCAAGCAAAACGACAACACTTCCTTAATGGTCTCAGGTTGTGCACTGTGACCCAAAACTGATGAAACAGTCAACACCATTGTTGCTGAACCTAACGAATCTGATTGCCACTCTCCATTATAGATACGGAGAGTAAAACAATAACTGTATAAAATATCAACCAAATGAATTGGTAAGAGAGGAGATGGATTCGTTGAGCTGAGCTTGCTTAGTGAGATCAGAGGTGTATCAGGTCCTCGAGGGATCTCACTCACAATCGTGGCTTCTTCTTCTTCTTTTTCTTCAACAGATTGAACGAGTTGTGTACCTCCGAGTCCAAGTGAGATCGTTCGAGCTGAAGCACGTAACCACCAAGGATCCCATGGTTCAATCATTTTGCTTAATTCTCCAGACGCTAAAGCTCTTTGAAATCCTTTTCTCTCTTCTAAGCTCAAATCATCAAGATTGACTTCATCTCCGTTCATAATCTTCTGTATAATTTCCTCTGGTAAGCTCAAACCTTCATCATCCGTGATGCTATCAATTCCCTCATCTTCTCCTTCTTCTTCTTCAGAGTGAAACCTTTTCAAAATTTCGAGCATCTTCGTTTTGGTTTGATCATCAGATCGAACTTGCCGTAGCTCATCATTTACATTCTCTCTCATGAAAGATTCAGTACATTGGACACTGTGAGATTTGTAACAAGGAAGGGAGCAGTAGCGGAAGTTGCAGCGAGGGCAAGTATACTGCGAGAACTGCTTATTACACACATGGCAGATTATCCGCAAAGAAGACGAAGGGTTTAACGGAGACGAATTTGAAGTTCCCGACGTAATAATCGTCTTCTCCGGCATCATCCTTCAGAAACCTTGAAGAAATTAGGGCTTCGATTGAACAAGACAGATCCGAAATCTAATATATCCTAATTTTTCAATTGGGTTTGGACCGGGTTGTGGATACACGTACAGATTGTTAATAGTCATCCTTTTCGCTCTTGATTGGGCCTTTAGTCCAGGGGTTCAATAATCAATTCTGATAAGCGGGTCGGATATTTGGGTGGATACATCCGACCCGGAAAGATCGTCTTCCTCAGTGTTATAATTTCATTTTCCTCAATCTAAGGAATTTCCATGAACAAGGAACCAAAATGAGATCTCTTCTCTTTGTACTATCACTCATTTGCTTCTGCTCACAAACAGCACTTTCATGGAAGAAGGAGGAGTTTCGCAGCTGCGACCAAACTCCATTCTGTAAACGCGCTCGATCCCGAGCTCCCGGCGCGTGTTCTCTAATTGTGGGCGATGTTTCCATCACCGATGGAGATCTCGTAGCTAAGCTTTTACCGAAAACGCCTAATCACGGCGATGGGGATCAGATCAAGCCGTTGATTCTATCCCTCTCGGTTTACACAGATGGGATCGTACGGCTGAGGATCGATGAGGACCATTCGTTGAACCCGCCGAAGAAGAGATTCAGAGTTCCTGATGTGGTAGTGTCAGAGTTCGAGGAGAAGAAGATCTGGCTGCAGAAAGTAGCGACGGAGACAATATCTGGAGACACTAGTCCATCTTCAGTAGTCTTTGTATCTGATGGCTACGAGGCAGTGGTGCGGCACGATCCGTTTGAGGTGTATGTGCGTGAGAAATCAGGTGATCGTCGTCGCGTTGTGTCTTTGAATTCTCATGGATTATTTGATTTTGAGCAGTTGGGGAAGAAAAGTGACGGAGATAACTGGGAAGAGAAATTTAGGACTCATACAGATTCTAGACCATCTGGTCCTCAATCCATTAGCTTCGATGTTTCGTTTTATGATTCAAGTTTCGTTTATGGAATTCCTGAACACGCTACTAGCTTTGCGTTAAAGCCTACTAAGGGTCCTGGAGTTGAGGAATCTGAACCCTACCGGCTTTTTAATCTAGATGTTTTTGAGTATGACCATGAATCACCATTTGGACTTTACGGTTCCATCCCGTTCATGGTTTCACATGGCAAATCTGGTAAAACTTCCGGATTTTTCTGGTTGAATGCTGCGGAAATGCAGATTGATGTGTTGGCTAATGGATGGGATGCAGAGAGTGGTATTTCTTTGCCTTCTAGTCAGAGTAGAATCGACACATTGTGGATGAGCGAGGCAGGGATCGTGGATACTTTCTTTTTCGTTGGACCTGGACCTAAGGATGTAGTAAAGCAGTATGCAAGCGTGACTGGTACTTCAGCCATGCCTCAATTGTTTGCCACTGGTTACCACCAGTGTAGGTGGAACTACAAAGATGAGGAGGATGTGGCACAGGTGGACTCGAAATTTGATGAGCACGATATTCCTTATGATGTTCTCTGGCTTGACATTGAGCATACAGATGGAAAGAGATACTTTACATGGGATAATGTGTTGTTTCCTCATCCAGAGGAGATGCAAAAGAAATTGGCTGCAAAGGGTAGGAAGATGGTGACCATTGTGGATCCTCATATCAAGAGGGATGACTCATACTTCTTACATAAGGAGGCTACTCAGAAGGGATACTATGTTAAGGATTCATCTGGAAAAGACTTTGATGGTTGGTGCTGGCCTGGTTCATCATCTTACATTGATATGTTGAGTCCAGAGATTAGAGAATGGTGGGGTGGAAGGTTCTCGTATAAGAATTATGTTGGTTCAACTCCGTCATTATACATCTGGAATGACATGAATGAGCCTTCCGTATTCAATGGTCCAGAGGTATAACTTTCTGTCTGATTGGTCTTTTGCTTGTTTCGTTATTGTTTTTCTATAATCTGTATAGCTAAGTTCTCATATTCATTTCGGGATTGTGGTTGAATATAGCAACCCCTTGTTTTCTTGTTGCGCAATTATGGATAGGTTTGAACTCTGATTGGTTATTTATTACACGTCATTATCATACATGAACTGACACTTTCTTTATCAAATATTGCACTACTAAAGCAAGTACTTTAAAATCCATTTTATGTTTATGTGGTTTTACTTTTACATTGGATCTTTATCTCTGTGACTTCTTTAAGAGTAGAGTTTAAGCTATGGTTACTTCACGTTTGTTGGTTTATCAGTTATAATAGAGAAAATTCACTCTTTCCCAACATCTTATGTAAAAAGTTTGTCACTGGGTAAAAAGTTTGTCACTGGAATGAATACTGACTGACTTTTTTTGAATAGGTTACTATGCCAAGAGATGCATTACATGTTGGGGGTGTTGAACACAGGGAAGTTCATAACGCTTATGGATATTACTTTCACATGGCAACTTCTGATGGGCTTGTTATGCGTGGAGAAGGAAAGGATAGGCCTTTTGTATTGTCAAGAGCAATCTTTCCTGGCACTCAAAGATACGGAGCAATTTGGACTGGAGATAATACAGCCGAATGGGAACATCTTAGAGTCTCCATTCCAATGTTGTTGACACTTGGTCTTACCGGAATTACATTCTCGGGTACAAAAATATATCTGTTCAAAAATGCTGCTGGCATTTTTAAAATATTTTTTCTCTGCTGATGGAGGCTTTCTTTTCTTTTGCAGGAGCTGATATTGGTGGGTTCTTTGGAAATCCCGAACCAGAACTACTTGTTAGGTGGTACCAAGTGGGTGCTTACTATCCATTTTTCAGGGGTCATGCTCATCATGACACCAAAAGACGAGAGCCTTGGTTGTTTGGGTAAGATGTGATTTATTACTTATATATTTCTTGTCAAGATGTATTATTCGAGTATAAACGCTCCAGGTCTAGTCTATGAATAATTGCTTGATGGATGAGAAAGAGAAAAAGGATATCAGTTGTATATTATAAAGCAGATTGACATGCAGTAATCATGCAATTGACAAGTGAATAAGATCGCGGAAAATAGAACTTGGTGTTACACTCTAGTCAGTTGATTTTATTAATAGTTAATTCATTAGTTTCATCTAGTAGGTATTGCTACGGTTGTCCAGATGTCTCTCTGCCTTTGTTTTTCTGGCTCATAAATTTTACCCTTTCTCATTTGAATGTGATCAATTTTTTTTTGTTTCAGTGAAAGGAATACAGAACTCATGAGAGATGCCATACACACTCGTTACACGTTACTCCCATACTTCTACACGTTATTCAGAGAAGCAAACGTTACGGGTGTTCCTGTTTTACGCCCATTGTGGATGGAATTTCCGCAAGATGAAGCTACCTTTAGCAATGATGAAGCCTTCATGGTCGGAAAAGGTCTACTGGTTCAAGGAGTTTACACTAAGGTACTTCAAATCCTTTAGTACAAGCTTTCCAACTGATTTTTACTTTAACCTTCATGTCTCTTTGCTTAATCAATAATCTCCATTGAAATGATCAAACCTGCCACATACTTCTTCTCTGTCTTTGTGCAAAATTAGGGAACAACACATGCTTCTGTGTATTTGCCTGGCAAAGAATCATGGTATGACCTGAGAAACGGTAAGACTTACATTGGAGGCAAGACTTACAAGATGGACGCTCCAGAGGAAAGTATTCCTGCATTTCAAAAGGCAGGAACTATAATCCCAAGGAAGGACCGGTTTCGGCGAAGTTCATCTCAAATGGACAATGATCCTTATACTCTGGTACGTACCACACTTGATTCACACCATTTTATCATCTGCTATCAGTACAATGAACAAAGTAAACTGCTCAGAAACAAATGGTATCTCCGAAAGTGAAATCCCAATGATGAACTGTGTGATCTAACTTCTAAAATCCATCAAAATTAGGGCTAGACCCGATTCAAGCTTGTATAGAGCCAAGATCGTCACATCCCTCATTTTTTTTTTTGCATCTTTTAGTGGTAACTGCAAACAACAGGGCAATAAGAGTTAGGCCTAATTACTAAAACCATGTCTCAATACGGGTCATGATTAACTAGGTCAACCCGTTACACATCCTTCCTACGTATAGATAGATTCATTGGCAGTTAAGCCGCAGTTTGCTGGTAACGGTCCAAGTTCTTTGTGCATATGATCCTTTCTTTTTTCAGGTGATAGCTTTGAACAGTTCTCAAGAAGCAGATGGTGAACTCTACATTGACGACGGCAAAAGTTTTGAATTCACACGAGGCTCTTACATTCATCGCCGCTTCGTCTTCTCAAATGGTATTCTTACATCAACGAACTTAGCTCCTCCACAAGCTCGTCTCTCTTCCCAATGCTTGATCGACAGAATCATCCTCTTGGGACACGCCTCTGGTCCAAGAACTGCACTGGTGGAACCGGTGAATGAAAAGGCAGAGATTGAGATGGGACCACTGCGAATGGGCGGGCTTGTAGCTTCCTCGGGTACAAAGGTGTTGACTATCCGTAAACCGGGTGTTCAAGTGGACCAGGACTGGACCGTAAAGATTCAGTGAGTGAACCACTCTCGCTAGTGGTCGTTAGAGTGGTGTCGATATCTGCTTTTTCGGCGACGGAATTGCACGCCTTCTTTTATATATTTTTGGAGTTTTAGACTTAAATTAGTTGTAAGAGCTAACAAACAGTTTGAAAATGTCACTTGCACTGTTGTTTATCTTGATATAAAAGTTTAGATTTTGGCCGTAAAAAAAAAAAAAAAAAAAAAAAGTTTAGATTTTGATAATTTCAGAATGCGTGGTGTCATAATTAATAAAATTGTGGTCTTGTCAAATTCTGAAATTGTACAATTTTTTCATATAACGAATTGTTACCTAGTCTGACAATAACCATTTTGCTCAAAATATCTACTTGCAAATAATCTTATCTTTTTTTATTGCTGCTAGTTATTTTGAAATCCTTTACTTGTTACCTAACTCACCCATGAAAAATCTAGGATTACGTTTCAGTAACGAGAAGATTCACGTCCTTTAAGAGTCATGGATATTAATATTGTCGAAACCAGTCAGATTCGGTGGGCTAGATTTGAATTTTCAGACAACTTTTACATGGCTTGTACTGTTTACTGTTTCAGAAATAAAATAAGTATGTAAAGGTCGCCGTTATAAATGTTAGAGTCGTGTAGGTGAAATAAGATGCCTAAAAAAAAAAAAAATGCCAAAGTTTCGTGTAATAAGAGTCACGTAACCCATGTACCTAACTTTTGTAGGTATAAAGACCATTTTCCCTTTAGATTAAAACCTCATATTTCCAAACAATATTCCGTTCATGAATCTCGAAATGAAAACTAAAATAATACACATTTTTAGAATGTAGTGAATATAAGAAAAAAACAAAAAAAAACAAAAACAAAAGAATCTTGGAATTCAAAATGAGATTTTGAAAGTGTTCAAAGATACTCTATAAAAATAAGAATGGGTAGATAATAGCACTTGCAGTCTACACAATATCAAAAAAGAAAGGATAATAATAGCACTTGCATGACAAATTCGATTCTCTTCTGATCATACATTTTAGCTTTACTTTTGTTCCTTTAAACCAAGAATATTTGGGGTCTCAAATCTACAATTGACAATTAACCTTTTTTTTATTTGTCGAAACTTAAACTTATATAACTAATAAATTGTCCCTCCATACTAAAACCATGTATATGATTACAAATAAAATTTCTTACGATTGAAATCAAACATGTATCTAACCGATCTTTATAAATTTTATTTTTTAGTTTTTTACTTTAAGAGTTGCTCTTTTAAAACTGATTATAAAATCAGAATCTCTGGTTATCAAATCATTCTATTTATTCAAGAGAGGAAGTACCTTCTTTCGAACCGTATGATTTATGAATTATTATACATGCCTACACTACATGGTATGGCTGTATGCATGTTCGAAGAAATTTCAGACATTTGAAATCGATGCATATCTATAGAAATGTTTATCAAAGTAATAATGCGCTAATGTCTTTAACAAAAAGATAATAATAATGCGCAAAATGCAGCATATATTCTTTACTATATATAAAAAATTAGAACCCTAAATTTGGCATATGCTCTAAGAAAAAATATTCAATAATTCTTAATATATATAGACCATGACTTGGAATATTTGGAAGTAAGAATGAGTTTTGTTAAAATGAGTGATTAGATCGAATCCAAAAGCTATGGAGACGTATATTAAACAAGCATTTGATTCTCTTTCTTTTACGTATCTTTCACTAAAGAATAGAGAAAACCAAACCCCCTTAAAAACCTCGCAAAATTATACTATATTGAACGTTCAGACAAAGAGTGAATATTATTCGTTGATGTTTATATCAGTAGTATTTGTTCGTAGCTATCTCATAATTTCAAGAAATGCAATACATATCCATTCAAAGACATAATATTTCCGGATGTTTAAGATATCAATTCAAAGACAAAAATCTGATCGATCTGCCCCAGAATTATGATGTTTGGGATCTTCCAATAAATGAAATCACATATACAGTACTATACACTATTTAAATCAAGAACCTTAAATGTTTGATTGAGCCATGACATGATCTTTGCAATGGATGCGAAAAGAATGGAAAACTTGCGAAGGAGAGTGCACGTAATATCCCTCACACACTAAGAATGAAGAATGGAACTAGGAGAAGAAACCCATTTATATTCTACTGGTTTTTAAGCTTTTATTCATTTTCTTATTCTTTGCCCCAAAAAAAAAAAAAAAAACATTTTCTTGTTCCATCTCTAGTACTGCAAATTCATTTATAGGTCTCTGCAATACCCTATGTATAAAATTTTTTAGCATTTATAAATACTAACAAAAATTCATGTATGTGCATGTACATACTTAATTACATCTACAAATACTAACAAAAAATGTGGAGTTGGAATTACTGACATTTCAATATTATATATTCCCAAAATTTTCACAAATTTATCATTTTGTAAAAAAAATGTGTTTTATTTTATTTTATTTTAAAGTTATATATATACCGACATATATAAATACGGCGGATACTCGAATAGACTAAGACCCACATCATATATACAATTAAAATGGCCGAATTTACATATCTTACCTGAATACCTGTAATGTATTATTTTTTTAATCAAAGAAAATTAGAAAAGATTCCCCACTTTTGATGGCTTATATAATATGATGAAGCAAAAACAATCAAAATGCAGCAGCAACGGCTCTCACCACCCATCTCCTTATTTTCTCTTTTGTATATCTTTATTTTTGTGCATAGCATTTTTTTTCTTTGGGGTTCAATTCTCTGCATAGCTTTGTCTAAAGTTTAGTCTCAATAAGAGAAGGTACAGTCACTACACTCTGTCTCAAATACTTTATTGTATATATAGAAACTATTTACCGCCAATTTTGGTTAGTCCTAACAGTACGACTCCTCATAAACTTTGATATGTTACTAAAAACCAGATGGATGTTGGTCAGCCAGCTTTCAAGTGTTTTGATGACGATGGCCGGCTTAAACGATCAGGTAAAATTAAATAAATCTCCTTGTAAATTACTTACACCACTTAAATGAATGATTCAAGTTTAGACAGTTAAAGCAAAAGAAGATGATTTTCGTTTGTTTCAGGGACGGTTTGGACGGCGAGTGCGCATATTATAACGGCGGTGATTGGATCTGGTGTTCTATCGCTTGCATGGGCCATAGCTCAACTCGGTTGGATCGCAGGTCCTGTAGTGATGTTCTTGTTCTCTTTTGTCACTTACTACTGTTCGACTCTTCTCAGTGACTGCTACAGAACCGGAGATCCTGTCTCCGGAAAGAGAAACTATACTTACATGGACGCTGTCCGATCAATCCTAGGTATCATCATCTATTTATTCTCACTCTGTTTCACTCTGTGTTTGTGTTCTGAAATGCTCTGTTTTCTGACAGGTGGGTTTAGGTTCAAGATTTGTGGGCTGATTCAGTATTTGAATCTGTTCGGTATCACGGTCGGATACACAATCGCAGCATCTATAAGCATGATGTGAGTGTCTCTCTTCCTCAGGAAGTAGTTTCTTTTAGAAGTAAATAATGAGACACAAGCCTGTTAAGAAATTTGGGATCAAACTTGCAGGGCGATCAAGAGGTCGAACTGTTTCCACGAGAGCGGAGGGAAAAACCCATGTCACATGTCGAGCAATCCATACATGATCATGTTCGGTATTACCGAGATCTTACTCTCTCAAATCAAAGATTTTGATCAGATTTGGTGGCTTTCCATAGTCGCCGCGATCATGTCCTTCACCTACTCTGGAATCGGTTTAGCTCTCGGAATCATCCAGGTTGCAGCAAATGGGGTTTTCAAGGGAAGTCTCACCGGAATTACCATCGGAACAGTGACTCAGACTCAGAAGATATGGAGAACCTTCCAAGCACTTGGAGACATTGCCTTTGCTTATTCATATTCCGTTGTTCTTATCGAAATTCAGGTAACAGAACCAGCTGAATAGTCGATTATATTATATGTTTCTATAAGATTTAAACAAAATTTCTGACCTTTTTATCCTTTTTTTGGGGGGTTGGGGTGTTGATTAGGACACTGTAAGATCTCCACCAGCGGAATCAAAAACGATGAAGAATGCTACAAGAATTAGCATCGCTGTTACGACGACGTTTTACTTGTTATGTGGTTGTATGGGCTACGCTGCCTTTGGAGATGCAGCTCCGGGAAACCTCTTAACCGGTTTTGGTTTCTACAATCCGTTTTGGCTCCTAGACGTGGCCAACGCCGCTATTGTAGTCCACCTCGTAGGAGCTTACCAAGTCTTTGCTCAGCCCATTTTCGCATTTATTGAAAAACAAGCTGCCGCTAGGTTTCCCGACAGTGACTTGGTCACCAAGGAATACGAAATCCGAATCCCTGGTTTTAGGTCACCGTACCAAATCAACGTTTTCAGAACAGTTTACCGAAGCGGGTTTGTGGTTTTGACCACCGTGATATCGATGCTTATGCCGTTCTTCAATGACGTCGTGGGGATCTTAGGAGCGTTAGGGTTTTGGCCTTTGACGGTTTATTTTCCGGTGGAGATGTATATAAAACAGAGGAAGGTTGAGAGATGGAGTATGAAGTGGGTTTGTTTGCAAATGTTGAGCTGTGGTTGTTTGATGATCACGGTGGTCGCCGGAGTTGGCTCCGTAGCCGGAGTAATGCTTGATCTTAAGGTTTACAAGCCGTTCAAGACTACTTATTAAACAAAACCATGATGAAGAAGAAGAAGAAAACGTTGGAAGAAAGAAACTAAAGATACAAATTTGGTGGCTAAAATTTATATATTTCATTTGAGGAAATGTGAATAATGTAAAAGTTTCTTCGTTTTCGTATAATTTTATCTTGCGTAGATTTTTTATATATATCATTTGCTGTCAATCTTAAATCGATGTGTTGTTTACTGAAAGTTTGTTGTTTACCATATATAGATTTTTGAAAACGTAATGAGACTTTATAAATAGAGCAAATTGATTTATCAAATATTCCACCATTTCTAATTGATTGTATTTTTAAAATTTTCACACATATTAAGAAAATATATTAATAATGCATCATTTTTTTGTGATCAACAATTTTATATAACACTAAACCAATATAATTCAATTATTTTTCTTGAAATTTACAATTCATCATCAATAACTAATAAATCATGCATAGAAAACTTAAAAATGTAATTTTTTGAAGAAAAAAAAATCTCGAAATACAATCAAATAGGAATGGAAGGAGTATATAATAGAAACTTTTAAGCTTAATTAAATAAATGAAATATAAAGTTTGAACATCTATACGTATCAACTATTTGTAGGGATTGTTAAGCTTTTTACGTCGGTGTCTTGGGTTTTCCCTGTATTAGACATATGATACATATCGCTATGAGAGCAAGTCGTATAGTTAAGTATGCGGAAAAAAATGAAAGAAATTATATAATATGTTACAGAAATGAAAAAAGAAAGAAGATGTTGAAAATGGAAAAACTCGTGGAGGAGACATGAAGAAAGACTCATCAGACACTTTATAAGATGTGACATGGAACTGAAAAAAGGTGAGATAACATGGAATCGAATCTAAGTGACATCAATTTCGAATAACTGGGAAAGTAACCCGACACATAAAGAGAAACACTAAAAGAGCAATTTGGATGGTTGTGCTTTGAAGAGAATCACCCAATTATAAAATTTTCAACGATACACTTGAATATTAGCTAAGAATATAATGTTTAGATAAATGAAATATCAATCTGTAGTCCAAACAATTATCCAAATTGTGGATTACATATCTGTAGTCCAAATATCAATCTGTAGTCCACAGAAAATTATCCACAGAAAATGTAAAATTCCAGCGCGTGACGAGAAGTCCTTTTACTTTACCGTTACAAAAAAAAATCCGCATCCTTCATTTTTTCTTTGATATTTTGTATTTACTCTAAAGTATAGTTTGTTATTTATTACTGTCACCGTTTGTATGTTATATACTTATATTTAGTTTTTTTTTTTTTTTTTAACATCTGCAGACCTTTCATTACTCATAATCAAAGCATACATAGTCTTTATGTATAAGCTTATCATTTTTGTGATAAGCTTCTTTCGATATAGTGCATAATATAATTAAAAAATTTCGTAAGCATACTTTCGAATACAAATCGATGTAATTAATGAATAATTGGCGCCAAATTGTTGTAATTCTTAGTGTTATATTTCAAATTATTTTTAGAGTGATCGTCCGATTTCTAAGACCATGTAAACTTTTTCTGATTAATAAAACTGATTTTTTTTTTTTTTTTTTTTGTTTGCCTTCTAAATCTCTTGGATTATAGATTGCAGTAAGAAAGATGGACAAGAGAAATGCATTAACCAGTGTTGGTTTGATAAAATCGACTTTCTAGCTAACATGTCTTATATATATATATTTGGCTTCAAATACTCCATAAATCAAAGATTTGGAGGGAACATGCTCGCCTCAAAGATCAAATTGCTTACATAGAAAAGATAAGAAAAAAACAGAAAAACCTCAAGTTCTTCCGCGAGATCATCCACTGTTCGTTTGCGGAGCGAGTGTGGGATTTGCACCAGTTTATTGGTTTATGGACATGCTATCTCACCGACCTCTATGTTGTGAGTTGACTTCCTGCTAGAAGCAGTTGTTAAATGTGAGTTGACTTCATGACATCTTCTTTTGGACTGGAAACTAAAACACTCTATCCTTGCATTAGTTGAAACATCTCGACGGCTTGCAATCAGCTCATCTTTGTACACTGAGCAGAGGAAACTCTAACGAAGACAACCGGTAGATGTTAGATCGTGGCTAGTTGCAACAGGCACAAACTAGCTACGTTCAAACCACCACATCATCCAATAGATCATGAACTAGTCCCGACATTTACAACATTTGAGTATTTGCTTCATTGATGCAGCAATTAAATCTATATTTTTTTCCTGAAAATTATATAAATCTCTATTTTCGGTGGTCACCAAATCAACGACCATAGAAAGTTATAGAATTCAACTTCCTACCTTCTCTTTTCAATATTCTACAAATATCAACGAATTTGATTTTTTTTCTTTTTTCTTTTCAAGATTTGTAGATATTCCATAACAGTAACGGATCAACAACCATCTCATCCGATACACATCACGTATATATCAAAGAAAAGTATATATATATTAAAAAAGAAACATTTTATTCCCAACAGAAGTTGTCTTTGCTCAAAAAATAGAACGAAAGAAAAACAGAAGTTGTCTTTGCTCAAAAAAAAAAACAGAAAGAAAGAAAAACAGAAGTTGTCTTATTGATAAAAAAAATAAACATTTTGTTTGATATAACAACTCATAATTTAGGCATTATTACGGTGATTAAAAAAAAAACAGCGACATGTCGTAAGAGCCGAAGAGGAGGAATTAAGCATTACAAGTTATAATAAACTAACAACAACAACAAAAAGCAAGTCCCAAACAAGACAGACGAACATAGTACAACCCAAACTGAGATCTTTGAAAAACCTTCGACACCAACCAAACAACAACAAAAGACCCAAATTGCCTTAAACTCAAACTCGTACACGCTTGACATCAGTTTGTGGGACACTGATATCACCTCCGTTACCTTTGTTTGAACCATCAGTTTGGCCCTAACAAACAAAACCATTTTCAAAATCAAATCTTGAAAGCACAGGTTTCATCAATCTTTTACTGATGCTAACATTTTCAACAGGCAGAACCGATAATTATGTCATTTGTTTTCATGGTTCAAGTATTGGATAGAGTTTAGTAGAAATGGGGGGAAAAAAAGGGAAGAAGGAAGCTTACAGTTTCATCAGGAACAACTGCATATCTCTCTGAAGGTGAAACCCAGATTTTCCCTGCAGCAAGGCAATGCAAATATTGAAACATTAGCTCACTAATTGTTGTGTCGTTTAAATAAAAGTTCTAGTGGATTTTTTTATTCCGTACCTGAAGATGGATCAAAATTAGAAGATTCTATATTTTGTCCACTTGCTCCATCCACGCTCAGTGCTTCTATAATCTTGGGAAAATTCCTATGAACACAAAACCAAATATCCGTTTCATGTTATCAATCATGGGTAATGAATGGGATTGTAAAGCAATTATCTTGATGGAAACAATGATTTTGATTGCTAATCTTCATATTTCTGTTCGTAACACCAAGATATATGCAACCGAAGATCGATGAGTGTCTAGATAATCACACTTATTTACCTGTCAAGTGACTCTCCAATGCCGAGCTGCCCATTTGTACCTCTGCCCCAAGCAAACACATTATTTCTTTCAGTCACAGCCAAGGTATGTCTCCATCCACACGAGACTCGAACTACTTTCTGTGAAGTTCCCCAAAAATTTGTGTGCGTCAGAAAAGAAAAGAACAAATCGAGACACTAGCTGATTATTATGGTTAGCCAAACAATGTGACAAGTTGCTTTAGTTAAATTTTTGTATGGGTCATGCCTGATCATCGGGAAATCGCACTTGCACAGGAGAACACTGATCCAAATTATTGCCAACTCCTACTTGCCCAAACTGCATGCTAAAAGAGACAGACGATTAGAAGCCTGTCATTTTCAAGACGAGTTACTAAAGTAACCCAATATATGGATGGCATGTCTTGTTGAAAAGTCTATTATTTTTTTCTGAAAATACCATCCAAATGCATGCATAAAGCAACTGAATGAAAATATCATAAGAACGTGCAGAATACTGTAGATATAGCATGCATTCTATACATTCTCCTACGAAATACAGTCCAGATAAAAACAAGGGGTAAGATATTTTTGACCTTATTCCAACCCCATCCATATAATTTTCCATCTGAAGTCAATGCCATTGTATGTCTCCAACCTCCCGAAATCTAGAAAAATAAAAAAAGAAGGTCCAGAAGATGTTGAACCAGAAGAACACAACCAGCAGAAACATATACAATGAGACCAGTCTTCTTCAGCAAGCAGTAACGGTTGGAAACTTTTACTACTTTACTCATGCAGCTAGAATAAGAACAAATATCACAACATTATTGCTATCCATCTATTGGAAATTTCCGATGTGTATTTCAGGACGGATTTATAGGGCCAAGGTGAAACCTGGGAGATAAAACTGTTGCTCAGGGCTTCCAGTTTGTGAGGAACAAGGTGATCCTCCAAGTCTCCATGTCCTAGCTGCCCATATTTGCTCCATCCATAAGTATATAATGCTCCAGAATAGGACACTGATATTGTGTGCCGCCATCCACAAGCAACCATTGACATTTTCTCACCCTATTCGTAGTTTCCACAACCAGGAAAACGAGAATCAAGAGAGCCGAAATAGAAAAGAGATTGAAAAAAAAATTGAAGTAATAAAACCCAGAAATAGTAGTTGGTAAAAAGGTGAGGTTGCATGATATTAATGATCCATGAACTAAACTTTATTTGAACCACTGTTCAGATTCAGGATACCAAAAAGGCCTGATAATAGAAAAAATAAGTTGTTCTTTGATCCTAAGATTCTAAGTCTTATGGTCACTTCTGAGCTCCCTGACATTCATCAAGTAAAACTAGACTGTATATATTTGAGATTCCATCGATCTATACAGCTAAATCGGTATAATGCAGTGTATATTGAAGGCAAGACTCGTTAAACTATCCTCGATTTATTTCAGTATACAGAACTTCAAATGCAAGTTTACACAAGTAGCATGTGCTTAAAAAAAATATAGAACAAGAGTCTGATAGCTTACACCAGCAGAGGTAACTCTTTCAGGAACCAAGCGGTCATTCCGGTCTCCTAATCCCAAATTTCCATATCTTCCCCAGCCCCATCCATATAGGTCACCATCTTCTGTAACTGCAGCAGTGTGTTCTGCACCAGCAGCAACCATTTTGATTCGTATTCCCTGCACCCATTACAAGTTTAAGGTGTTGATGTAACACTGTAGAATAATGAAACTAACTACATAAACTCACAGTCTTTGATCACTAAATCTTTAAATTTACCTAGTCAGAGCAACTATCAAAAGATCCTACCTTCTTTATGTGTTTGCAGATAGTATAATGAATTGGTTGCAGCTACATTTTAGACAGCCAATTTAGTATTTACCACTTCAACATTTAGTAACTTAAAAGTATGATGTTGAAGACATCTTCACCAGATGTGGACCCTTATATAGTAACATATCTTTAAGAAGATCAAGTTGTAGAAATGGACCCAACATCAACCCAATTTTGAAGGATATTATCTTTGTTAAGTTTAGGAAACTACAATGACAAAGGGATGTTAACATTATCCCATTAGAAGAATATATAGGGACACAAACCTCAAAGGCTTGAATCTTCTGAGGCACTAGAGAATCTTCTGTGTCCCCCAGACCAAGTTGACCATTCTGGTTGCGCCCCCAACTTTATATATAGAAGTCAAAAAGACATGTTTAAAAGGCAATGCACATTGTAACCAAACTATATAATTGTTACACTTGAAGCAATTGACATGATCAAATTATGAAGAAAAATCATGGAAAAGTGACATGGTTGAGGTGCGATGTAAACAGTGATTGATTTGCAGATGAGGAGAAAGAACAATAACCAAGAGAAAATACCTCTGAACCTCTCCTGCCATAGTCACAGCCAAACAATGACTATCTCCACAAGCAATCTGCTTAATCTGAATACCGTGCAATGCTTTGATTGGCAGCGGAGTAAACAAGTCGCTTGAATTCCCATGGCCTAATCTCCCAAAATCACCCCTGCAAAAACACATGGAGGGAGAGAACATTAGGCTAAAGGTTTGTGAAAACGAGTGTATTTGTTAAGGTTTTCTATACATAATCTAGACAGGAACTTGTGATCATCATCTCATCTCGAATGCTTATAGAAATTTTCAGAACATAACAAAAACGTGAAACATAGAAGAAGAAGATTTGACGAGAAACAAACCATCCCCAACTGTAGACCTCCGTGCGAGATTCTGAATAAGCAATGGTGTGATCAGCACCACAAGTAACGGAAACAATTTGGTGGTCATCTAACGCACTTAGCTGCGTTGGAGAAGGTCGATCCTCTGCATCTCCATGACCTAACTGTCCATCTTCACCTCGACCCCATGAGCAAACAATGTCTCCAGCTACACAAATCAATCAAAATGTTCAAAATCAAACTATTTACTTCTTCGTACAGATACTTGAAGACGAAAGAAACAATAAGAAGCTAAACTCGATAAAAGGTCAGATCAAGAGAATTAGTGAAGGAAACAGCCTTCTAACGCCGTCGATTTCACAATTCCGGTGATCATTAACCGAAAAAACAGTGGAGAAGAAGAAGAAGAAGAAGAAGAGTAGGGAGACGTACAGAGTAGAGCGACGGAGTGGCTAGCACCAGCGGAGATGATAAGAACCTTACGAGGCGGAGCGGTAACTTCATCGGCCACCATATCCTCCGCCATCGATCACAGTTGCAGAGTATATCTCTCCGGCGCAGAAGATTTTTATTTCTGGGCAGAAACTATTTTTTTTTAATAATAAAAATAAAAATATGATATTTCTATTTTTTTTGATAAATTGGGAAATTTGCAGCTTCTCTTTCACTATCCGTATGAGCACTAGGGGAGAGAGAGAGAGAGAGCAGTAGATGATTAATAAAGGCGCGATGGAGATTGCACATGTCATCAATTGCTTTTTTGACTTTTTTGACGATTTTTCTGGTAACTTCAATAAGCCTAGTGGCTAGTAGTAACGTTTTTTTTATACAGCACAGTAAATTGTCTTTTAACCTTTGTCGTATTGCATGGGATTATTAAAAAATAAAAACTAAAAAGGACGAAGAAGTGTGGCTTTAATTGCAAAAGGGTCCCTCCTCATATAATAAATTCAAATACGGTCCTCACTGGGTAAGTTAATACTTTAATTGACCGTTTCATCTACCTCTCTCTTCGCATTAACTGTCTTTCTTCTTCATTCATCAACTGTTTCCTTTCAATTGACTATTTTTTTTTCTTTTTTTTTTTTAATTACGAGAAGCAAAACGTTTTATTTTTATTTTATAAGGGTAGAATGTTAAGTTTTACTATTTTAAAATTTTGACAGCTATATAAAAGTAATACAGAGAAAACAGAAAAACTAAAATTTACAACCAAAAAAAAAAAATTAAATTAAATTAAACAACAACATAACGCATAAACGAAATAACAAAAACACAACTCTTTTTCAAGTAGTTGGGGTTACAAGTAGATTCTTTTGGTCAATTTTTTTTTTTAATCTAATCTTAAATTGTCAGTGAGATTCGGCATTCAGTGAATTCTATGCGTTTCAAATATTTAGCTTTAAGGATATAAGTCAGTAAACGTTTTTCTTATTACATTTTACATGCATTCGATCGAAACATACTCTCGCGTATATCGATTATTGTGTTTACTCATTCACACGTGTAACGCACGTAGATCGTACATTCGTAGTCATGTAATCTAGTCACTAACACGTGTGAAATTATAGAAACTAGTCAATGTTTCGTCTCGTCATTCGTGAGTTTCATCGTCGGAACTCGGAATCACATATCCAACTCCTTTTTTCAAGTAAATATGACATATCCAATTTGTCTTTTCTTTATATACTTCAGTCAGGTATTTATATATTTTTATTCGTTTTTGGAAAGTTTGCCGAGAAATCACATACGGATAACACACGTTCGTAATCGAATACCTCAAATCCAAATTACCCATTCATCTCTCTTTCTCAACCAAAATATCGATGAAATTCTTGTTTCATCCTAATTACACCCAACATCACCTCGACTTAAACATTTATGTGAAACTAAACGTTTCAATTAAATTAAAATTTACTACCGTCACTAAATCACCATCTAAATTTAAATATGCATAATACTATATGTTATTGGCGAATTTTGTTTTGAGATAAATGAACATTATGTGCTTGTCAGTGACGAGCTGTAACATATAGTGAGAAAATTAAATGAAGCAAGACATTATTGCATTGCCTAATACTACATCATATGTATTGTCCTATTTTGGCATTAAAGTCAACGAGACAAAACTCTAGATCAAGATAGTCTCTAATGTTGACATTTGTTGTGACCTCTTTCCAATGGGTTCGTCTCATCAGTCATCACACACTCATCTGTTGCATTATCTTTTATAATCTAATGAAATAAACATCATATTGTTTAATTACATTAAAATCATGGTAGTTATCTACAACTTAAGGCACGAGGGTTATACAGTTATAAATGTTTAATGTTTAATTAGACAGACAAGATTAGACACCTATGATAATTTCGGCTTGACACGAAGTGAAAAACTATTATTGTTATATACCTTTGTGCACATGAAAATATAAAAACATTGAGGTAAGTAGATGTCCATGTTTGTCGATGAACAAAGTACACAACAGTAATAACCATCACCCACCTGCCCACATGGGTTGTGTCTGTTTGAGAGATTGTAGGTTTATTTATAACAAACTTTTTGATCACTTTACACTTCGGACATGTGATTTTACTAGTCACTTTGGGGTTAACCGCTTTATTATGAAGCGAAAATAGCACAAGTGACCGGTCTGGTCAAGCTAGGGGTGGTCCCATACCAACTGCCCGGTCTTGGTTCTCCATAACACCCGATCAAAAGGGTCGAGTATAGACAGCATTTCAGGGTTTGCAAAAAATGTTGTAACCCATATTGGTGATGAAATAGGGAAGATCATGTGAGTAATTTGGATGAGTACTACTACTGATGGAACTATATATTATAGTTGACAGGACAGTTAACTTTAAGCTTTATTACATTGGATGCCTCGTGACAGACAATGAATGACATGAAGAGATTCATCTTCTGGTAGATGCTTTGAGTATGCTTTAATGTGTTGAGCTTGTGCCATTTGCGAATGAAGCTGTTTCAGGCTCCTGCCGGATTCCTTCTCTCTTTGGAGAAAGAAAACACCATTATTAGTTTACTTCCTTCCGACAAAATCGAAAACAATTGCAATAAATGCTTCAAAGTGCATTAAGGAACATTTAGTATTTAGAATGGGAAAAATGTCAAAAAAGCATGAACTTTCAAATTGTGGACGAAAAAAGCATGAACTTTCGAAATGCCATTTAAATCATAAAGTTTAGTTTGACTTTTTGATAAAATGGTCAAGTTTCATTGACTAGTTCATTTTGGGCATGTCTTTAAGTTTCCGTTAACAAGGGTTAACGGACGTTAGCAGTCTCCGTTAATAAACCAAAACGACGTCGTTTCGTTTAAAAAAAAAAAAAAAAAAACAGCATCCACAAGAAATCGAACCGCTAACCTTTTAGACACATAACAACCTCTTAACCATTGAGCCACAATAACATTTTGAAATTATAACGCGTGTATATATATATAATAACCAGAGCGTGTATATATATATATATATGTAAAAACTAGTGAAAATTTTTATTTTGGTGGTGATAATGTATATATATATATATATACATCAACTAAAAATAACAAAACAAAAAATATGGATTAATTAAAAAAATATACACAATTAATTAAAAATAACAAAACTAATAATAATCATTGAGCCACTATAACATTTTTTGGTTTTATATATATATGTAACTAATTAAAAATAAGAAAACTAAAAAAATGTGGATTAATTAAAAATTTTAAATATATATTCTCAATATATATATATATATATATATATGCAACTAATTAAAAATAAGAAAACTAAATAATTTTAAATATATATTCTCATATATAAAAAATTTAATTAATCCACATTTTTTATTTTAATTAGTTGCATACCTATATAACAAGATCTGCACAAAAAAAAAAAAAAAATTAATAAAAAACCCCAAAAAATGTTATATGAATCAAAGATTATTATTAGTATATTATTGTGTGGTTATTATCTTTGAGTCATATAACATTTTTTGGGGTTTGTTATTAATTTTTTTTTTTTTTGTGTGGAGATCTTGTTATATAGGTATGCAACTAATTAAAATAAAAAATGTGGATTAATTAATTTTTTTATATATGAGAATATATATTTAAAATTTTTTAGTTTTCTTATTTTTAATTAGTTGCATATATATATATATACTAGTATTGAACCCGTGCTATGCACGGCACAAATTCATGATATAATTTAAAAGCTTCAAGTAATTATCATTAAAATTCATAATAAAAAAATAATTTGTTTACTTAGATTTTTGCCAACCAAACAATACTAAATTTATTTGTATCTATGGATGAGATGATATATGATATCTGTATTGGTTCTGCACACATCATAAACAATTTTTTCTTCTTTAAAAAAAAAAATAATTTATGAATAAAAGATAAATAAATACTTTTTAACCAAAAAAATAAGTATAGTTACAGGGGACACAAATAAAAAAAAATAAAACACATGACAGAAAGTAGAAGAACATATCTTTCATCTTTATATGATTTCTGAGGAACAAGAGCTCGTTGCAATCTATAAAAGGTAGAAAAAAATTTGGATGCATGATGAAAAAAACACAGAGATAGATGAAGAATAAAATTAAAAATTAAAAAAAATTGAAGATTCTGAAAATAATAAGTTTCTAAGCGTGTATAAAAAGAGAAGCAATGGAGATCGTGGGAATGTGGGAGTTAAAAATCCCTAATAAAAAGGAAAAACAAATTTAAACAAAAGAAAATCTGAAAAATAAAGATTTTGTAGAAGTTTTTTTTAAAAAATATTTAAATTACCAAGAATGTAGAAAATTTGTGAGAATGACACATATGCAAATGATAACGTGTCAAGCATAGGATGTTGCAGTTTTTGTTAAAGTGACTTGTGATTTAGTATAATAAGATATGAGAATATATATTTAAAATTTTTAATTAATCCACAATTTTTTAGTTTTCTTATTTTTAATTAGTTACATATATATATAAAACAAAAAAATGTTATCGTGGCTCAATGATTATTATTAGTTTTGTTATTTTTAATTAATTGCGTATATTTTTTTTAATTAATCCATATTTTTTGTTTGTTATTTTTAGTTGATGTATATATATATATACATTATCACCACCAAAATAAAAATCTTCACTAGTTTTTACATATATATATATATATATATATATATACACGCTCTGGTTATTATATATATATACACGCGTTAGAATTTCAAAATGTTGTCGTGGCTCAATGGTTAAGAGGTTGTTATGTGTCTAAAATGTTAGCGGTTCGATTCCTTGTGGATGCTGTTTTTTTTTTTTTTTTTTTTTAAACGAAACGACGTCGTTTTGGTTTATTAACGGAGACTGCTAACGTCCGTTAACTCTTGTTAACGGAAACTTAACGACATGCCCAAAATGACCTAGTCAATGAAACTTGACCATTTTATCAAAAAGTCAAACTAAACTTTATGATTTAAATGTCATTTCGAAAGTTCATGCTTTTTTGAAAGTTGATGCTTTTTTTGACATTTTTCTCTATTTAGAATTGTAATTTAGAATTTTCATAACCACATAAATGTGTCTTGGATAAGATTCTAATTCTACTGTACAAGATCCCAAGAAACCTACAGTGCCGACATAGAACTTGACCCACAAACTTCAGTCGTTTCTTTTACAGAAAACCTAAAACAAAAAAAAATGTAAGAACTAAGGATTAAATTGAGACAAAATCTTCTTCCTTGAAATCTTTCATCCATAATTTAAATAAATGTTAATTCTACAAATGGTCTCAACTTTGATCAGAACTTTTGGTTTCCTTCATTTCTTTTCTTTACACTTTGTGTAAATAATGATCAATCACAAACAACTGTAAAAATCTTAACTTCAAGATTCCCCCTTTTTAGCTACTTCCAAGATTGTCGGAGTCCATTGCCGATTTATCCATCTCATCATCAGAATCAATTACATTTTCAAAGTCATAATACGGATTCGCCTGCAAATTTACAAACCAAATGTCGGTATGGATCCAAACCGCAAAAACGAAAAAGAAAAAAAAAAAATCATTGGTGCATTACAAGAATGGTGAATTAGTTACCTTTGGTCGCGGTGTAACAGCTTCGAAACTATGAAATTGAGGATCGGAGAAATCAGGAGCCTTCAATATAATATATGCTCCTTTGTTTTTGTACCGCTCTTCTGTTGCCTACACCATACACACAAATCAAGATTTGTTTTTTTATCTGCATCGATCTTTAGAAAATACAATTACGAAAGGCGTAAAATACATACTTGGAATTGCGGATAGTCTGGTGCACTGAAAATAGTGATAAGCTTTCCGGATTCGACATTGTGATCTATCGTATATCCTAGGTCCATTCCACCAAGACCAGCCCTCTTCTCTCTAGCATCCGGACCTTCATGTGATCTAATGATTAACTGCATCAATAAAAGTAAAATATTTGATCCAAATCAGTATTTGGAAGCAAGCAAGCATCAATATTTAGTTTGGCGTCACCTTTAGTTCATATTTCTTCAAAAATTCCTCTGTACAATCTGGGCCCCAAAGAAGACCAATGCCTCTCTGTTCATTTGGTGAAAGCCCCGGAGTCATTGAAGGATCAGACCACAAAACATCCCCGGGAATCAAGTTCGAACCTTCCCAAGGAGGATCAAGAACCGATCTTCGAGCTTTCATCAACTCGTCTAAAGTACCAAGTTTCAACGAGCTCGGCTCAGGTTCAAGAAGAACTACCCTACGATTCTTTTTCCCTCTTGTTCTCTTAGGCAAGATTGGGCTGCGGAAAAGCCCTCCGTGTGCTGTATAAACACGTCCCGAAATTATGGAAGCCAAAGGAAGACCTTCAAAGCAACCCAAACATTTGCGGTACACATGTTTTCCCTTGTCGCCATATTTTGAAAGCACTTCCTTTTCAAAACCGTACATAGATGTACAATACTTGGATTCATGATTACCACGGAGAAGGTAGACTCTGTCCGGCATCAAAACCTAGACATCCAAAAGAAAGAGGCTTTAGGAAAAAAACCAAGAGTTGAGGCAATAGAAAAATAGCTAGTTAAGAGTTACCTTCCAGGACAAGAGGACAAGGAAGGTCTCAAGTCCCCAAGCACCACGGTCCACATAGTCTCCATTGAAAACATAAAAGCGGTTTTGACAAGGAAAGCCAGTATCTTTCAATAAGAAGAGAAGGTCATGGAGCTGACCATGAATGTCCCCAACCACAACAACGTTGGATTCAGCGTCAAGATCATCGATATGAACGCAATTACGCTCTTTGTGGAGGATCTTGGAAGCGGTGAGGATGAGGGAATCAAAGACGTTGACTGGCATTATTGAAGGTAACTGGGAAGGAGATAGATTCCATGAAGACCATTCGAAAGACGACATAATCCCATGTACCCACTCGTTCGTGAGACCTCCCTCATTTGGCCATATAATGGGAGATGGTGGAACAGGTTCCATTGGAACTAACTGATAGCTAAAACTGTAAACGCAATCTATAAAATTGGTTAAGGAAGTATTTTTAATACTAATTTGTAATCAAATATTAGACCAATAGATACCAATATGAACGAATAAGCAAAGGAGAGTAAGCAAAACATAACCAAAGTTTTCACTGCAGAGCTAGAACATAAAAAACCGAATCAAAGCAACATCCTTGAATCTTCCAATCCATAATAAACATAATTCGAATCTAAACAAATTCGTACATCTTAAACTCAAAATTGAATGAAGTAGTTATAATATCTAAAATCGAAATACCAAACACAAAGGATAATTCGGAATAGAGTGAGACTCACCGGCTAAGAGGCTGAGACAAGTTTACAAAGTCCAAGCTTCGATCTTGGACCTAGCTCTAGCTCTACTTTGCTTTCTCTCTGTCGAGATTTAGGATCTGTCTGGCTTTGGATTCATTTGCTGAAACGACGCCATTTGAACCAGCCGGTTTTATTAGAAGCCAAACCAACCGATTTATTAAACGATTGATTCTGTTGAAAGTGGTCAACCGGTTTGTTCTGGCTTTTTTGGTACAAAGATGAACCAAATTGAGACCGAATATACATTGGTTTGTTTCGGTTATTTCTCGATATTCATAGAATTTCGATTCGCTTAGTTCAGTTGAGGTTTCAGTTTTTGATTTTTGGGAAAATCTATCTAAGGGAGTAGAAGAATCAGATAAAATCTTGCTATTTTTTTGTAAATTTCTTTTCTTTTCTGCTCTGATCTGTCGAATCGTTTGATTTTGTGAAGTGTTGGATTGGATAAGTGAAAAAAGATGGGAAATTTGTTCGTGAAGAAACCACAGATCACGGACGTTGATCGAGCGATACTCTCTCTCAAAACCCAAAGACGCAAGCTTGGTCAATATCAGCAGAAGGTTTTTGATTCTTTCACTTGTTATCCTAATTCATTTTCATCTTATGTTAGGTCTTTGCTTTTAGAATCCGAGATCAAAATGGATCATCCTTTTTGTAGTATAACCCATCTTCTCAAATTTTGCTATTTTAGCTTGAGAAAGTAATAGAAGCGGAAAAGCAAGCTGCAAGAGACTTAATCCGTGAAAAGAGAAAGGACAGGGCTTTGTTAGCATTGAGGAAGAAACGGACTCAGGAGGACTTATTGAAGCAAGTTGATCAATGGGTCATCAATGTTGAACAACAAGTATATATCTCTCTCCCTCCTTAGGCTTTTGATGCGTAATTATTGTGGCTTTTTCAAAATTCCTAATCTTACTTTAATGTGACTCTCTCAGTTGGCAGATATTGAACTTACCAGCAAACAAAAACAAGTGTTTGAGAGCTTAAAGCAGGGTAATAGTGCTATTAAGGCCATTCAAAGCGAGTTGGACCTTGATGATGTTCAAAAACTCATGGATGATACTGCTGATGCTAAAGTTTATCAAGATGTGAGTCTAAACTTTGGGTTTCTATCCTTTAGGATCTGCGTTTATGATGTTATCTCTATTCCTGAGTCCTGAGTAGTAGATAGGGAAGTTTGTCAGCAGCGGTTTTTGTGGCACGTTTTGTCCTGAGCTCGTCTAGTTTTAAATGCTTCATAATCTTTTTGTCAAGCTTTTGTGTTTGACTCTATAACATTTCTGAATGTCAGGAGCTGAATGCTATATTGGGAGAGAAACTATCAGCAGAGGATGAAGAAGATATATTAGCAGAATTCGACAACCTAGAAAGTCAGGTATGTTTTGTTTCATGGGTCTACAAAAATAAACTTGTTTTTTTATCATCTTTAATCGAGAGAGACTCATGGTGATGTCTGTTTTGCTTAAAGCTTATTGTTGATGAGATGCCTGACGTGCCTACAATGGAGTCCGAAGAATCTGAGAAGCTGGATCTTCCTGATGTGCCAACTAAAATACCTGTCGCTTCCAATGTGGAAATCACACCAGCTGAATCCGCCACTAAGAGAACAGGTTTTTCCTCTTTTCTTTTTCTTCTCCTTGTGATAGGTATTTTAGAATTGCAAGAACTATACTCAAGACATGTTTTGTCTGATCTGTTACCTTCCTGCTGCAGTTCTCGAAGAACCTTTGCCGGCTTGAGCTAGAAGAAACTGATCACCAAAACGATTTTATCATTCTTGTAGCACTTTTTTCTTTCTCTAATGCGCTTGAAGTTTCCTGTATAATCTTGAAGTCACTGTCATTTGTAAAGAACGAAGTATATTTGGGATTCCATTCGGAAGTAATGAATTTAGATTTATAATGAAAATCCATATTATGATAAGGGTGTTACAACATCTCTTGTATTATTATTATCTCATCGACCAATCTTTGGAAACCAAATACAAAAAACATGTTTTTGCCTATTTTGTCTGAAACTGAAACAGGCAAATAACTCAATTCGTTTGGGAAAGCTGTTTGGCTTCGATATCCTTGAGTCTGAGAGTAACGGCTCTCTTGTGTGCATCCAGACCTTCGATTTCAGCCATAGTCGCCACATAAGGACCGAGGTTTCTCAGACCTTCCTCTGTCAAAGATTGTACAGTCATGAACTTCAGGAAAGAGTCGAGAGAGACGCCACTGTACATTCTCGCATATCCGTATGTCGGAAGAACGTGGTTTGTCCCACTCGCGTAATCCCCAACACTCTCTGGAGTCCATGGCCCTATGAAAACAGATCCTGCGTTCTCAATCAGTCCCTCCCACTTCTCAGCGTCTTTGACATTGATGATCAAATGTTCAGGTGCATACAGATTTGAGAAAGATATTGCCTGGAGAAATAAAGAGCAAACTGATAAGAAACATACTCAAAGGCTTATCACAAACAGTAATGTTACATGTGGTTTTGAGATAGTTACAGTAAGTCTGAACTGTAAAGAGAGGGGTACCTCAATCATATCTCGAGCAAACACTGTGAAACTGTGACTTAGAGCTTTTGAAGCAAATTCTCCTCTGGGAAGGCTATTGCACTGCTTGGCAATTTCTTCTTCGATGGCTTTGAGATCTACACCATCGCCTACAACAACAAGAACAACTTGACTATCAGGACCATGCTCAGCCTGCAGAGAAACCAATAAAAAAATGTACAAGTTAGCTGCTTATGTAGGACTGAAGAAACCAAATAAGGCAG
Organism: Barbarea vulgaris; assembly: GCA_963667165.1. Taxonomy (NCBI): domain Eukaryota; kingdom Viridiplantae; phylum Streptophyta; class Magnoliopsida; order Brassicales; family Brassicaceae; genus Barbarea; species Barbarea vulgaris. The sequence goes on along the minus strand of OY763894.1, from coordinate 1,642,274 downwards.
ACACAAACTCATCCCTATGTGTTATATCGAAAGAAATATTGCAACTTTTAATGGCAGTACCTGAGAAAGCAAGTCTGCTGCAATGTAAACTGGACTAGCATGTTCGTCAGCAATAACTAGGACTTCCGAAGGACCAGCAGGCATATCAATTGAAACCATTGCCTCACTGTTCTGCAGTAACAGAAAAACACATTTAGGGAAAAACAAGTTAAAGAGTAGTGTATACAAGTTAAGACCAAATGTAATTGAGGAACGATAGCTGTACTTGAAGAATCATCTTAGCAGCTGTAACATACTGATTACCAGGACCAAAAATCTTCGCAACCTGCCATAATAACCAAAGCAAATTGGATGAATGTCTGACGTAAGCTACCCAGGCACCTTAATACTTGTTTATACCTTAGGACAAGAATCTGTCCCCCATGCCATAGCAGCTATAGCCTGCAAATCAAAATTGAAATTTCTACAATCTTAGAGAAAAAATAATAACAATAATCACTAGCATGAAAACATAAGCGAAAAGACTAACACAACCACACCTGCGCTCCACCAGCTTTGAGTATGTGAGTTACACCAGCCTTCTTGGCACAATACAGAACCTCCTGAAACAACATAGCAAACTCATAAGCATAGCAGCAAGACATACGAAAAAATGTGAGTACTAGTGAATATTCCCAAAAGTAAAGAACAGCTCGAGTACTACCTTACATATGCTTCCATCCTTACTTGGTGGAGTTGCAAGGACCACTGTTTTACATCCAGCAATTTGAGCAGGCTGAGATAGAAAGAGAGAGAGTAAAGAAAAAGATGGTCAGATTATAACAGAATAACAAGAACAAGGGAGAAGCAAAAATTAGTAAACATGAGAGCTTACAATTGCAAGCATCAAAGCAGTTGATGGCAAAACAGCAGTTCCACCAGGCACATAAAGACCTACAGACCCAATAGATCTTGACACCCTTTTACATCTGACACCCTAACAAAGTTAACAAGTTAAGATTATTAATAAAGCATGTGTGAAGACTTAAAAGAGCGTAATAGGCAACAAAACTGACTTACTTTCATATTCTCAACGCTTTTCTCAGTTGACTTTTGGGCCAAGTGAAAGGCATATATGTTATCATAGGCAACATCAAACGCTTCTTTAACATTGGAGTCAAGCTGAATACAAAAGGAAATTCATTTACTACACAAGAAAGGGCATTAAAATATATAAATATGATTGTTAATGTAGTACCTCAGGAACAGAAAGGTCAGACACATCTTCGACCACATTATTGAGTTGGACTTTGTCAAATCTTTCAGTGTATCTAAAAGAAAAGAGACGTCATTTTGCATCTCTTTTGGGGAATAAGAAGACACAGTCACAGTTGAAGTAAAAGAATGAGTAACTAACTCTTTGACAGCAGTATCTCCTTTGCAACGAACTGCATCGATAATTGGGTTAACCTATATAAGTAGAAATACAAGCGAGCTGAGTGAACGGGATAAGAGAAGTGGAGAATTCTCAACAAAGATGAATAATTTAAAACTTACAGTGCTGAAAATAGATGAGAAGTCAATGCGAGGGCGTGACTTCAAACTCTCAACTTCGGAATAACTTAGTTCAGATAATCTGTACGACTTCATCGAGCACCGAACGTATCCTGTAATCAGAATATGGCCAAAAACTTTCTTATAGCAAAAATAAAAAAAAACTCGTTTTGCATTTGGTTTTAGCAACGATGGCCTGAATCAAATATTGAATCTCGTAATCGAATCATAAAATGCAATCGTATCAAGAAACTGACAAAAATCATATCAATTCTCAGCTGATAAAGAACAAAACGCTGAAATTAGCAATCGAATGGGAAATGAGAGGGACCTTTCTGAGTTGAAATTGAGAGACGAGGCAACGAGGGAAGTGAAAGACGAGACAGATTGAGGGACATCTGGTTGATATTCACCGGTTTGCTCAAATATAGTGTGTCGCCGGCGACAGAGTCTAATCTCGGCGATAATTTTTCAGATGAGTTTTGACTTAGGGTTGGTTAAATATTAGTTTTTATTTTTATTTTATATGTGGTCGAATGGAAGTGGGCTCCATTTAGTACTTGTTCTGATTATATATATTTTCCACTTTGCAAAAGAAACAAAAGAACAGAGAACAACAATTTTGCATCTGAAGAAAAGTTAAATGAAGCTATAGCCAAATTTTCATCCAATATATATATATATACACATACGAATAGAATCAAGGAGACTTGTTATTCTGTGAGGCTTGACTCTTCTTCTTCTTCTCTTTCCATTACAAGAAACTTATGGCACATGACCGTACCAACAAAATCAAGCATCCCATGTTTCACTAGCTCCAGCCTCTCGGAACTTTCCATAACCGAGAACCCAAACCGCTGAGTCCAAGTGGTCACTACCACTTTTGCAGCTGGTAACACCAGTCTACTAACTCCCATTTGAGACATTTGCTTCTCCAACTCATCCATCAGCACTCTGCACATCCCACTTCTCCTGTACTTGGACAACGTCGCCACCAAAGGGATCTCAGCTACATTTTTGTCCACTCTCACTGCTGCCACTGTAATAGGCTCCTTCTTTCTCTCGATCAAGACCGTGTAAAACCCCCGGCCCACGCCAGTTCCATCTCTCCTAAATATCAGTTCCTCAACAAGGTCTTTCCCAGAGAAACGATCTGTGGTAGGCTCAAACCCCTGGTGAAGTATCTCAACAGCAGAGTTTAGCTTGGAGATTTGTTCATCATCATAGTGTTCATCTTCGTGAGGAGCTCTCATCAATCTCCAAACCAAATCACCATCGTTGCCTACTGCAATCTTGCATCCTAGGAGATTCTGAAGCGCGGAATAGACTCTGTTACATTGACTACTACAGAAACAACCTCTACACGAGACAACGAAAGGCTCTTCTTTAACACATTTGAGATGGAATCTTCTTAGGCACTGCTCACAGATCATCAACTTACTGTTTCCAGGTGATTCCATTGATCCACAGATGTCGCAGCAGCAACAAGGACAGAACCATAAGTCTTCCTCGGGAAGACTCGAAAAACCGAGGCAAGTATGGTGAAAAGCTGATGGACAACCATCACAAAGAAGCAACTCTCCACCCCAGTGGCAAACACAACACACATCACAGTTCTTCTTCAGGGATTTCCTTATTTTCTTCCTTCTCTTCTTCTGTTTTTTGTTTGATACATCAACATTGAGAACGATTCTGTTCTTCTCCAGGTTCGGGTTAACCGTATCACAATCCTCAACTCTATTCAGTATCTTCTTCTTCTGTTCTTCGTTTGATATATCAAACTTAGGAACGATATTGATCAAATCAGACGAAAGATTCTCTTGGTTCGGAGCAGAGCCATTGGTATCGCAATCCTCAACCCTAATCCTTTTCTTGAGATTTCTTGGAGAGCAAGACAAGTCATCTTTGGGAAGGATTTGTTGTTGTGGAGAGTGTTGATCGACGCAACTCATACAAGCCGTAGCTAGAGAGTAAAACCATTTGCCCTTGGGAGACTTAAAACGCAACTCTCGTTTCTTCCCTTTGTAAGCGTAAGAGAAAACCCAACCAAGAGCCGACAGATGTTTCTTCACCATCAACGACAAATCCGACCGTCGATTTACTTTCTCGCTCTTTTTTCCATCCTTTACAGTCGAAAGCCACTGTTCGATGGATCCTGGACTCAATTCCGCTTCTACAACAATGAAATTACAAGGATCCTTGAAAGCCATCGTTGTCTAGCTAGAGTTGTGTTACAATGAGTTTTAGGGTTTATCTGAAACGATTTCAGATGTTTAATAAGAAAAGGAAAATTGCCTATATAGCCGCCGTATCTTTTTTAAGTTATTAACACAAGCGTTTGATAAAAGAAAATACTAAAAGCAAATTTCTTTTAGGGTTCTTTAAACTCCAAATTAAACTTTTAATTGTTCCCCCATTCACTTCGAATTTAACAAGATCCTTAAAAAAAAACTACAAAGTAATCTAGGGGTGGGCATTCCGGTTTATGGTTTGGTTCCGGTTCGGTTTTTTTGCTTTTTCGGTTTTTCGGTTTTATAAAAAGTGAAACCATTTAGAAACCGATTGAAATATGGTTTGGTTCGGTTTGGTTTTCTTCGGTTTACGGTTTTAACGGTTTTAACCGAAATTAATTCGGTTCGGTTTATTTTAGGTTTAGTTTCGGTTTTTGTAGATTATTTTGATTGTATAAAAATAATAATTAAAAACTTAAAATCAAAACATTGAGTTTGTAAGTCATATATAAATCAAAATCAAACAATTGAAAAATCAAAACTCAAAATCGATTATATTGGAAAAATAACTCTGAGAGTGAGACAATGTATTGTGTCTATGTAGCGATTGGACAGAAACGCTCAGAGAATAGAGGTCAAACCTAGTGATGTGGCTTGCGAGAACAATTTTATGAAACTCTAATAAATTGTGAATGAATTACCAGAAACCTTAGATTTTATATAAAATGTATATCTATCTAAAGTTTTTGTGTTTTTCTTTTATAGTGCAACCGTATTTAAAATATTTTTGTTAAATTTATTTAAACTAGGTAACTCAAGTATCTATCTAAACATGTATAAAAGATGAATTTAAAGAAACCAAAAAAACCGAACGGTTTTACGGTTTTAAACCAAAACCGAACCGAAACCAAAATAATTTGATAATGGTAATCGAACGGGGTTTTAAACAAAACCGAAATCGAACCGAACAACTAATTTACGGTTTGATTCGGTTCGGTTTTTTCGGTTACGGTTATTTTGCCAAGCCCTAAAGTAATCCACTTTTCATTTGATTTCTAACCAAATTATACTTAATCTCCTCCTCCTGAATAGGTTCCCTGTCCAAACATAACACATACGTTTTTGCATAAAGAGAATTTTCTGACTATCCAACATTATTGGCAAGAAGATTTATATTCAACTGATTCACCAAAAAAAAATACAACATTATTGGTTGTATATTAGGACTTGTCACTGATTAGACTGAGAACAAATCTTGTAGCGGGATTCAAATCAAATAATTGGATCCAATTTCTCTTCTGCTTCCAAACGATAGTAGCTACAAAAATGCACTACAAAAACTCAATCTGAGGTACCAACGCAGAAACACACAGAAGAAGATCCATCTTTGAACTCAAAAACGTCTCAGACATTCCCATAAATTAAACATGTATAGATGAACCAAAGGCACACTAAAAAAAAGTCTTGTACATATTATAAGAAGACACAATATACAAATGAACCAAATGTCACAACTCGAATCCTTTGAAACATTGCCTACGTCATTTGCCACTGCAATTCATAAGCAAACATTAAAGCAAACTTGTATATAACTTGATATATATAATTACATAATAAATCAAGATTAGAAAATTGATGAAAGAAGACCTTAAGAACAGGCTCTCCTTTGTTAGTATTTGCAGATTGTTTAGCCATTTGCTTTAATTGAGCTTGTGCAGCTCTTCCCGCTGCTGACTTATCAAACTCTTCTTTTCTGCGTTACAAAATCATATTCAATATTTACAATTTCAGTAATTTAAGGAATTGAGGAATTTCAGATTCTAAAACCCTAAATGATCAATTTTCAAATAGAAGCGATTCGGAGAGAAAAGAGAGATACCGTCGCATGGCAGCTTCGGCGGCTCTAGCGCGAGCTTCGGCGGAGGCTTGTCTCTCTTCTTCCTTACGCTGTTGCTTTTGGGTTCCGTCGAAGCAGCTGAAACATCCCATCTCCGATCCGATTCAATTTGACTTCTTCTTCGCTTCTCCCAAAGAGGAACAAACTAGAAGACGCGTCTTCTGCTCAATTTATGATTCTTTACGATTTTTCCTCATTATATATTCAATATATTTACATTACTTTGTCCAAACATTCTTTATTCATTTATATCGAAAACCAAACTAATTAGATAATTTGCTTTATCACCTAATTTTGTAATTTTATGCAATTATTGGGAATATAAATTGATCCAATCAAAATTTATCTTTTATATCTATATTTTATGAAATTATTGTGTAGCTTTTTATATCCCATAAAAGATTCTTAACTTACTTTGCATTATTTATGGCTTCTCCTTAAATTTGTTTCTGTATGCGTGAGTCTTACAATAAGAAGAATCTGGTAATATAATCTTCATGATCAAGGTAATTAATTATTATGCCAAATGTCTGATTCAAGAACTGAAAACAAACGAAGTTAAGGTTACGAGGAACAAAAACACTCAGAAACTCATAACAATTACAGTTTTTACAGTTTTTTTGTATATGTACATAACAACATCATATTCTTCTTCAAAGAGCACAGTCATAAAGTCCTTGTTCATCTGTGGACCTAAGCTGCTTATAAGTCTGAGTGCAGACCAGAACTACAGCTTCTTGGCTCCGAGGACGATGATGATTCCTTTGTCGTGAATCTGGAAATTATGAGTCTGGCAATGTTCTCACCAGCCACTGCACTTGTCTCCATTGTGCTAGCCGCGTTTTCAAAAGCATTCACATAGTACAAATGATGATCATCCAATATGAATGGTGCAAAAACTTCAGGAGCGTGGTACTTGGGATATGCACCCCAGTCTATTCTAATGGTTTCGGTTCTCACACTGTTTAATAAAGAAGAAATACAAGTTTTAATGAAACTGAAGATATATAAGTTTGTAACGAATCTGACACTGGTTGCGTTGTAATTACCTGAAGAGCTCATCAAGCAATGAATCTGACGCAGGTTGTCGCGTAAACATCTTGTATGTCATATCTGTTTCACTATATTTCCTCAGAATCGAGATGCACGAGAATGGGATTAGAGGATCTTCAAGGGTTCCCACCAAAGCTGGAACATCCGAAACCGATTTCATCCCAAAATATCCCTTTTCAAAGAGAAAACATCACAAAATAGTCGAGAGTAAGAATCATGATCAGGGTAAAGTTAAAACTCCAGTGAGACTGATACTTACTGGATTTACAAGTCCTCTCACGAATGTTGTGTGCGTGTGTTGTAGCTCCCTCTTGGGAATTGAGATCGCGGGTGAGAACAGAATATCCACCTCGTCTAATGGTGTGGCAACTACTGTGACATCACATCTGAAGCTGTTTCCTTTTGTGGAGTTGAGCTCGTAATAGTTACCAAGATGTGAAATGGACTCAATTTTCTCGTTCAGGTGTAACATAACATCTGAATGATTGATCAGCTTTGCAGCCATCTGCCAGTTTCCACCTTCAACAGCCCATAATCCTCCACCTGAACCGGCCAAAGAGACTGCACCAGCCAGTCCACTGATGAGTACACTCTGTCCATAGTTTATCCTTGTAATAACCTGGAGAAAACATAAAAAACATTGTAACAAGAGAATGGATATTTGGCAACAATTGTTAAAAAGAAGAGTTATATATTGAAATGATAAGTTCTGTTGCAGTTTCTATCCAATGTATTTCTAATCACCACAGTGCATCTCATGGAGAGGAACCATATAGTAAATAAGGTATCGAAATGACTTCAAAAGAAGAGTTTTAGCTGCAATCGTGAGAAAGCTTACTGTAACCAGCTCGTTGACTAACAAAGGAGAAAGCTGAGCTTGAGATAATTTATCTTGTAGAGTGAGCTCTGTGAGATTGTACAAGCCCGACCATTTAAGCATCCCTTCAACATTGTCGAAGATAGGTCTTGATTCTAGGCTTTCATAGTACTTCAAGAAATTATCAACTGTATTCTACATCCATTGAAACGTAAATCAGTTAACATACAAAAGGATCCACACACGCACAGATGCAAAGTTCAATATTGTGGTTACTTGTCAAGTTCACACTGATTCATTGCTACAGATTCAAATATGAAATAAAACGTTTCTAACATTTTCAATCGCAAAATACCTCAATGAAGGTGCTCATTCTCAGCAGTGAGAAGCCGTAACGGAAGAACAAGTAGAGATCATTAACCCAAGAGACGATCCTATCAAGAAATGGAAAACCAGAACCAAAGGTTTTGAAGATAAACCTCTTCCCATCCCAAATCCCAAGCGCCGAAGATTCTTCAATCGCCGTCGGCAATCGGATCGTCAAATTGAACCTCTCGACGAAATCCTTAACGTGGTAGTTTTTCGGGTGAAGAATCGAACCTCCGGCCTCGAAAGTATCACCGGAGACAGTTACGGTCCTCATGCGTCCACCGACTATCTCGTGACGCTCAAACATCAGGATTCGGGATCGATCTAAGCCGGTGGAAGCAGAGTAGTTACGGAGGAAATGAGCTACGGATGAGCCTCCGATCCCACTCCCGACGATACATACGGTCGGCGGAGATTCATCCTCTACGCCGGAGCAATGTAGAAAGACCGGCGATAGGAGAGCCAGGAGCAGGGGAATTACTGTCGGGGATATTTTCATTTTAGTCAATGAACTCATTGACTTTCTCTCATGAGATTTATAAAAGGTCCTAATCCTATACAAACATTCTATAGTGCATAATGGAAATATTTTTAATTTTTTTTCTCTCTAAACATTTGCAAGTGTACCACTATTACTGAATTTGGGCCTTAGGTAAGGCTTCAAGGAAAACATTTGGGCCGGACATGAAAGAAATTATAGCAGAGGAAATGGGTCTTGTCTATTTGTAATCTCGGAAAGAATGAAAACCAGTAAAAGCCTCAACAAGGGCGGGAAGAGTTGAAAATGGTATCGAGATATTCTTGCGACCCATTGTTAGCAACCTATCTTCATTTGATTGTGGTCTACGACTTAACCTAACTGTTTTAGCTTCTTAGAGAAATGGAGGCAAAGGAAATGGAAATAACTAGAACATGGAACACCCAACTTTCAGAAAATCATCTTACAATAATAAAGAAAATTAGAAAACAGGAAAAGGAATTATAGTAACTTGCGGTAAAAGTAAAATAAATGGCTTTTTGACTAAAGATTGCCTTCAAGAAGATGATTGATTATCTAACAAATTTAAAGAAAGTATAGGAAACCGAAAAGGAAATATTTTAACTTGCGGTCAACAAATATTATTAATTAAAATGGCTTCTTGACTTAGGATTGCCGATAAAATACAGTGTAATTTACAAGTGGCAAGAAATCTATACACTAAAAAGATCATCATCCTTTGGTTGTCTTTGTATGCTGGAATTGTGCATAGGTAAGAGACGTAGATTTGTAGTCGATACTAAAGTTTGGATGTAAATGCACTACAAGAAAACATAACATATTTCTACGAAATTTTCTACAAAAGTTTTGGTAGAAAAATATTCCTACCATAAACCTACGATTTTAAGACGAAAAATCGAACTGGTAGGGAAATTGGTAGAAAAATTTCTACCAAAAATTATTGTAAAAAAGTGGTAGAAAATTTTCTACCAAACTTCTACCACACATGCGTTCGTAGAAAATACGGTAGAAAATTAGAAAGAATTTGGTTGATAAAAACTAACCGTTAGAATGGTAGAAATTTCGTAGAAAATATTTCTATCATTTTTCTACGAAACATAACCCTTAGACTAGTCGTAGGACATCCGTAAGAAATCTGTAGGGTAATGTTTTACCAATTTTCTACTAAACATAATTCGTAGACCAATCGTAGGTTTCGTAGGAACAAGTTCTACCATTTTCTTACAAAACATTATATGTAGGTTACTCGTAAAAATTCTGTAAGATAAAATTTTAAGTTAATATTTATAAATATTAAGTTAAGTAATTATGTTTTTCTATACTTATTTAAAAATAAAATTATAGATTTTAGAAAAAAATATTGCTAATTCTACCATTTTCCTACAAACTAATATAATATTATCTAATTAACCTACAGATTTTCTACGAAAATTACAAACTAATATAATATTATCTAATTAACCTACAGATTTCCTACGAAAATAGAGAAGCCACGTGGAGCTTATAACCTAATTTCTATAACTCCTTTCTCCTTTCTTCTATCTTCACTCCGCCGTTTTGTTCATTTCAAGGGTTTCTCTGCTTCTCCATGCCACCGTCGTGCCTCTGTGCTCTGCTTGCTCAGGCTGCCGTTGCGTCTCCGTGCTATGTTCCCTTCCCCTGCTCCAAGTAATAATCATTTTCCTCTTACTCCTTGCAGTCCTCTTTCTTTTTACTTCTACTCTTTATTTTTTACCAGTTTCTCCTTCCTTCTACTTTCAGGTAGAGCTCTCACGCCATGATATATCTTCCCTAGAGAGATAATCTTCATTAAGCCCTAGAGAGTGGGTATTTCTTCACTCCTCGTTTTGTCTTCTTTTTTTTTTTGTTTAATTTGTTTTTTTCTTTTGATTTTATGAAATTCATTTGGTCATTTAATGGTTTGTTGACTGAAAATATATTTTTTTGTTTCATGAATTTTGGGTTCCAGATTTAGCTCGTAAAAAATGTCTATAAAAGATTTGGATCTAGGAATTGCAAAAATCCTGATTTAGGGTCTACCATCTGCGAAATTTGGAGCTGTTGTCCACCAAGGTCATCCACCGCTGAATGCCAAGGTTCGCCCGCTCTCCGCCAAGGTCTTCCGCCGCCGGATCTCTAACCCGCTACGGCGTTACCGTGTCTCTTTTTGTTTTGTTTTGTATTTTAATTTTGTTTTATAATTTAACTGTTTAAATTATGTTACATAAATAAAATGATTTTTAGTTACTGAAAAACATATCAAATTTATAATTAATTATTATTGCATAATTTTGAATATAAAATTTTAAATTAATATAATTATTAAAAACTAAATTAACTAGTTTATTTATTATTAATTTTGTAGGAAAGTCGTAGGTTAAATATTTCCTACGAATATTTTAGTAGGATATTGGTCAAAATGTTCCATCTAATTATCTACTAATTTTCTATTTTCTACCAATTTTTTACCATTGTCAGTTTCCTACGAGACATTTTTTGCGAATAAATTTCGTAGAAAAATGGTAGAATATGGCTATTTTCTACCATAATCTTGTTCACTCTGAAAGCTTTTGTAAGACACAGACAAGGAACTGAAATGCTTCTTACTTCTTATTGAAAACAGAGCACCACAAGTCTCTTAAATAGACTTGAGTCACGTACAACAAATTGACCGAATCAAATGCCTAACAACTCTTACTTGTTTCCTGTAGACTCGGAATCAAGATTTATTCTACTTTGAACTAGTCAAACAACTTAAACAAATAAAACAAAACAGAGACTCTTTTATTCTTCATATCCTCCCCTAAACTGGAAATGCTAGCAAAAGCATCCAGTTTAATCTTTTTGTCCCTGCATTCCATGTAAGCTCCTTAACTTGTTAAATATCTCAAGCTTCACAGGCTTTGAGACATCTGCAAATTGATCCTCCCTTCCGCAAGACACCAACTTCACCACTTCTTGTTTTGCGAGATCACACAAATAATGGTACTTCACATTGATGTGTTGTGTACGTCTAAAAACCAACGTACCTTTCAAGTATGTTAACACACTCTTTGCAGCGAGCATTTGCTCTTCCCTTGACTTTGCCATGAACAGAGAGATCAAACACCTTACGTACATCATATGGAGCATAAGTGACCCTGTTTCATTTTTCTCAATACCTTGTAACTCACACCACATGGTCTCCACGTTCTTCGCATCCACCGGTGAACTCTTAAGATGCCATGTTTCATTCTTCTCAATAGCTTCTAACTTACACCTCATCGCCTCCAGCCATTCCTCTTCTTTACATGTTTCAAGAGCCCCATCTTCTTCCCGGGAAGCACCATCATCTCCACCGATTTCATAATTGGCCAAGTATCCTTGTTTTTCCTTCTCCCTTGTGCTCTGTATCTGAACTGTTTTGGCAGCACCAATACTTGTATCTTCAAGTTGATTAATAGTGACGACTCTTTGTTCCTCTTCTTTGTCATCTGTCTCATCTCTCTTTATTTCTTCCTCATATCTCTCCCAATCCCAGCATTCCTCCTCTTCAAATGAAACTTGAGCCATCAAAAGTACGTCCTCCTCCAATTCTGCATAATATGCTCCCTTCTCCCAATCAGGACATTCATATTGGAAATGTCCTAATTTATGACACTTAAAACACTCAATGGATGCCTTGTTTGGCGTAGCTCTTCCTCGACCTCTGCCACGGCCACCTCGTAAGCTACCTCGTCCTCTTTCGTAACTAGGACGTTCGTCTTGAGACACATTCAAGACATGCTCCTCCTCCTAAGGTTCTTGCATCCTTCCCTCATGAACCAACAAGCTTCCATGTAGCTCATCAATAGTTAGCGTACTCAGATCATTTGATTCCTCGATTGAGCACACAACATAATTGAATTTCCTTGTTAATGATCTGAGTATCTTGCTCACAATTGTGCTCTGCTCCACGCTTTCTCCATTGATCTTCATTTTGTTTACCACAGACAAGGTTCTTCCCAAGAAGGTGTCTATCTTCTCGCCTTCCTTCATAGCGAGCAACTCGAACTCTCTTTTCAACGCCTGGAGTTGTGCTCGTCTCACCTTTGTTGAACCTTGATACTTCTTTTTCATCGATTCCCAAATTGCCTTTGAAGTTCCTCTGTCAAGGATTGTTTCAAGAATTTCTCTGTCAATGGCCTGAAACAGAAAATTCTTGACTTTGAGATCCTTGAGCTTTGCCTCTTCCACAGCTTTTCTCTGAGCTTCATTCGCTGGTGATGACCCGATCGCCATTGTCGGAATCCCTTCTTCCACCAGGCTCCACATCTCTCTACTCCTTAGAAAGTTCTCCATCGTCATTGACCAAAAGTCATAGTAGCCGTCGAATTTCGGAATAGCCGGCTGCACAAACTTCTCGGATGATGTTGACATTTCTTTGTTCTTCTTTCTCTCCCTTTTTCTTTTTCCTTTAAACGACTCACTCTTTCTCTCACTCCTCTTTCTCTCACTCCTCTTTCACTCACTCGTTTTTTTCTCACTCAATGATATTTCATTTGAAATGGCTCTGATACCACTTGTTCACTCTGAAAGCTTTTGTAAGACACAGACAAGGAACTGAAATACTTCTTACTTCTTATTGAAAACAGAGCACCACAAGTCTCTTAAATAGACTTGAGTCACGTACAACAAATTGACCGAATCAAATGCCTAACAACTCTTACTTGTTTCCTGTAGACTCGGAATCAAGATTTATTCTACTTTGAACTAGTCAAACAACTTAAACAAATAAAACAAAACAGAGACTCTTTTATTCTTCATATCCTCCCCTAAACTGGAAATGCTAGCAAAAGCATCCAGTTTAATCTTCTTGTCCCTGCATTCCATGTAAGCTCCTTAACTTGTTAAATATCTCAAGCTTCACAGGCTTTGAGACATCTGCAAATTGATCCTCCCTTCCGCAAGACACCAACTTCACCACTTCTTGTTTTGCGAGATCACACAAATAATGGTACTTCACATTGATGTGTTGTGTACGTCTAAAAACCAACGTACCTTTCAAGTATGTTAACACACTCTTTGCAGCGAGCATTTGCTCTTCCCTTGACTTTGCCATGAACAGAGAGATCAAACACCTTACGTACATCATATGGAGCATAAGTGACCCTGTTTCATTTTTCTCAATACCTTGTAACTCACACCACATGGTCTCCACGTTCTTCGCATCCACCGGTGAACTCTTAAGATGCCATGTTTCATTCTTCTCAATAGCTTCTAACTTACACCTCATCGCCTCCAGCCATTCCTCTTCTTTACATGTTTCAAGAGCCCCATCTTCTTCCCGGGAAGCACCATCATCTCCACCGATTTCATAATTGGCCAAGTATCCTTGTTTTTCCTTCTCCCTTGTGCTCTGTATCTGAACTGTTTTGGCAGCACCAATACTTGTATCTTCAAGTTGATTAATAGTGACGACTCTTTGTTCCTCTTCTTTGTCATCTGTCTCATCTCTCTTTATTTCTTCCTCAGATCTCTCCCAATCCCAGCATTCCTCCTCTTCAAATGAAACTTGAGCCATCAAAAGTACGTCCTCCTCCAATTCTGCATAATATGCTCCCTTCTCCCAATCAGGACATTCATATTGGAAATGTCCTAATTTATGACACTTAAAACACTCAATGGATGCCTTGTTTGGCGTAGCTCTTCCTCGACCTCTGCCACGGCCACCTCGTAAGCTACCTCGTCCTCTTCCGTAACTAGGACGTTCGTCTTGAGACACATTCAAGACATGCTCCTCCTCCTGAGGTTCTTGCATCCTTCCCTCATGAACCAACAAGCTTCCATGTAGCTCATCAATAGTTAGCGTACTCAGATCATTTGATTCCTCGATTGAGCACACAACATAATTGAATTTCCTTGTTAATGATCTGAGTATCTTGCTCACAATTGTGCTCTGCTCCACGCTTTCTCCATTGATCTTCATTTTGTTTACCACAGACAAGGTTCTTCCCAAGAAGGTGTCTATCTTCTCGCCTTCCTTCATAGCGAGCAACTCGAACTCTCTTTTCAACGCCTGGAGTTGTGCTCGTCTCACCTTTGTTGAACCTTGATACTTCTTTTTCATCGATTCCCAAATTGCCTTTGAAGTTCCTCTGTCAAGGATTGTTTCAAGAATTTCTCTGTCAATGGCCTGAAACAGAAAATTCTTGACTTTGAGATCCTTGAGCTTTGCCTCTTCCACAGCTTTTCTCTGAGCTTCATTCGCTGGTGATGACCCGATCGCCATTGTCGGAATCCCTTCTTCCACCAGGCTCCACATCTCTCTACTCCTTAGAAAGTTCTCCATCGTCATTGACCAAAAGTCATAGTAGCCGTCGAATTTCGGAATAGCCGGCTGCACAAACTTCTCGGATGATGTTGACATTTCTTTGTTCTTCTTTCTCTCCCTTTTTCTTTTTCCTTTAAACGACTCACTCTTTCTCTCACTCCTCTTTCTCTCACTCCTCTTTCACTCACTCGTTTTTTTCTCACTCAATGATATTTCATTTGAAATAGCTCTGATACCACTTGTTCACTCTGAAAGCTTTTGTAAGACACAGACAAGGAACTGAAATGCTTCTTACTTCTTATTGAAAACAGAGCACCACAAGTCTCTTAAATAGACTTGAGTCACGTACAACAAATTGACCGAATCAAATGCCTAACAACTCTTACTTGTTTCCTGTAGACTCGGAATCAAGATTTATTCTACTTTGAACTAGTCAAACAACTTAAACAAATAAAACAAAACAGAGACTCTTTTATTCTTCAAATCTTACCATATATGTGGTAGTAAATAGATCATTTTCTTGTAGTGATGTAAAAGTTTTCATGATGGTTTCTTATTATATATTCAACGTTATCATTCCTCTCTTTGAATTTCAAGAATCTACAAAGATCTAAAATTTGTTCTTTAACCTCTATTCAATATTGTATATATAAGACAAGGAACTTGTACTAGCTGCGGAGAGGTTCCTTGTCTCGTCTTTTGAAACGTTAATACATGTTGGGTTTTTTTAAATAAAAACTATCTCATATATAGTAAACTTGTTTTCTTCCTTAAACTTGTCTGCATTCAGTCAATGGAGGAATCTCCGAACACTGGTCATCATGAAAAACCCTTTGAACACCGGGACACTCGAGCTCCAAGCCGTGGGAGAGAACTGCACAAACCTCACCAACTTGAAATTTGTGGGTTTATTGGACCAACACTTTGCTGATCAAATCGTGCTTAATTCACCTCCAGGTCCTCAAGAGACTAAGTTTGCGATGCTCTTTCCTCTACGACCAAGTTAAATAATAGATTCCTATGATTCCTATGTTTACAATCTAAATAATAGACTAAAAACATCGGTTTAATCTAAACAATGAAATATGCAAAAATAATTTATGAACTTGATAATCAAATGGTACCACAAATGGTTAATATGTTTGTTCGATATTTATATTATTTGATTCTGATTATGATTCCTATATGGTTAAATAATAGATTCCTATGATTCATATATTTATAATCTAAATAATAGACTAAAAACATCGGTTTAATCTAAACAATGAAATATGCAAAAATAATCGATGAACTTGATAATCAAATGGTACTAGAAATGGTTAATATGTTTGTTCGATATTTATATTATTTGAATCTGATTATGATTCCTATGGTTATCTTAAAAACATGTAAATTTGTTTCAATTTATAAAATTGGGCATTCCTCAAGTCAAAAGAGAGAAACCTTGGGCCGGGCCACAACAAAGAACTATGGACCTACTTGTTGGGTCAAAGTGACACCAAATAAATCAAAATCAATTTGGCTACCACAAGAGCGGGAAAATTAGCCTACTGAAAAAAAAGAAAACCGAAATTACGAACCGTTAGGGTATTTTTCTCCCGGCGATGTCGCGACGAGGCGGTGGCCCCGTGACTGTGTTGAACGTGGCGGAGAAGCCGTCGGTGGCGAAATCAGTGGCGGGGATCCTGTCCCGTGGAAGTTTCCGGACTCGAGAGGGTAGGTCTCGGTACAACAAAATCTTCGAGTTCGATTACGCCATTAATGGCCAGCCATGTCGTATGCTAATGACCTCCGTCATCGGCCACCTGATGGAGCTTGAGTTCGCCGATCGTTACCGCAAATGGCACTCCTGCGACCCGGCAGATCTCTACCAAGCTCCGGTCATGAAACACGTTCCCGAGGTATTTTACTAATTCTATGGTTGTGTGTAATTTTGGGTCAATGATTATCTAATTAGAACTTTTTGCTTGATTTATTTGGTAATTTCAACTGAATGGGACCACGACCTTTGATTCGCCTTATAATGAACGTTTGTTAATTCCTGGTTTTGAGCGAGTTAGGACAAAAAAGATATTAAGAAGACATTGGAAGAGGAATCAAGGAAAAGCGACTGGCTTGTGCTGTGGCTTGATTGTGACAGGGAAGGTGAAAATATTGCATTCGAAGTTGTAGATGTTTGCAGAGCTGTTAAACATAATCTTTTTATACGGAGGGCTCACTTCTCTGCGTTGATTGACAGGTAGAGAATGTGTAACATGATCTTTTCTACTGATCACTCTATTTCAAATGATTGAACCAAGTCTAATCAATGGAATTGCTAGGGAAATTCATGAAGCAGTTCAGAATCTTAGAGATCCTAATCAATTGTTTGCTGAGGCTGTAGATGCTAGACAAGTGAGTTTCTCTTGAAATCCCTGTTGTGTTTATGCTTTAGTATTTTCTATAAATTTCTATTAGCTAATATTTTCTGTTGATTACTTTAGGAAATAGACCTACGCATTGGTGCTTCTTTCACTAGATTTCAGACTATGCTGCTGAGAGATAGGTTCGCTATTGACTCCACAGGTGAGGAGAGGAGTCGTGTTATAAGTTATGGTCCTTGTCAGGTAATGTGATATCAGCGTCGATAAGTTTCATAACTGTCAGTCCTATTATGTAATCAGAGCCAGGCTATGCAGTGTTTATGCAGCCAGCTTTAATCTTTTTCTTCTTCAACTGCAGTTTCCTACCCTTGGCTTTATTGTAGAGCGATACTGGGAAATCCAGGCACATGAACCAGAAGAGTTTTGGACTATCAACTGTTCTCACCAATCAGAAGAAGGCCTTGCCACCTTTAATTGGATGTACTATTGTCAACTGCCATGTTTATTGTTGTTCCAGATCTTTTTTTCTTGAAGGTTTGCATTGACATAATTTCTATTGCAGGCGTGGTCATCTCTTTGATTATGCTGTAGCTGTCACATTATATGAGATGTGCATCGAGGAACCTACTGCCACTGTAAGTACCAAAAAAATAACATCTTTTAGCAGGATTTTTATCATCTGATGCTCTAGCTAATATTGCGTTATCCCTTATAATCTCCATCCAGGTAATGAATGTCCCACATCCAAGGGAAAAATTTAAATATCCTCCTTATCCTTTGAACACCATTGAACTTGAAAAACGCGCTTCAAGATACTTCCGCCTGAGTTCAGAGCACACCATGAAGGTCTGTACGAGTCTTAGAATGGTTCAGATAACTTTCCTTATGATTCTCTGGCCTATTAGGACTGCATGTTTTTTAACATAATCTAAATTCTGTTGTATCTTAGTAGAGTTTTCTGCTGTCTTATAGGCTGATATCTCTTTGAATTACAACTACATCTCTCTGTTTTATAACATCAAATATGTCTCGATAGGTGGCAGAAGAATTATATCAGGCTGGTTTCATCAGCTATCCTCGTACAGAGACTGATTCTTTTTCGAGCAGGACAGATTTACGTGTGAGTAACTTTTTCTTATGAGCCAGTATTGTTAATTTGGAGTTTATGATTTCTTTTGATAGTCTCTTAGAATCTCTAGTTGTGTCTAGGCTATGGTGGAGGAACAAACAAGACATCCTCAATGGGGTTCATATGCACAAAGACTATTAGAACCTGAGGGGGGCCTCTGGAGAAACCCTGGGAATGGTGGTCATGATGACAAGGCTCACCCACCCATTCATCCTACAAAATTTTCTAGCGGAGAGTCTAACTGGACCAGAGATCATCTTGTAAGTATGGCTGTCAGTTTGGTTAACATACCCAAGCATCGGTATGATCTTGTTGGAATCAACGTTTGTTTCCACTATTTCAGAATGTGTATGAGCTAGTTGTCCGACATTACCTAGCATGTGTTTCCCAGCCAGCAGTTGCTGCTGAAACTACAGTGGAAATTGATATTGCTGGTGAGCGCTTTTCTGCATCTGGGAGAGCAATATTAGCTGTAAGACTCTTTCACTCACTACTTTTTAGTCTTAATTTCTGTGGAATAAAATGTTAAGCTGCTTTGTTTGTTAAGGTGTTTCCCTGTTTTGGTAGAAAAATAAAATTGGAGAAACTGCAATTAATGATCAGTTGTAATGCTAGATCTCTGCAATGCATATCATTTAGCTTATATTTTTTTTGCAAGAAAGATGAGAAAAGTACTGGACAGGGATGGGTTGATCAGTGCTTGATCTTGCCTGACCCAAATCAAGATGCTTGTCTTTGGAAAATTAAATTGCTTTCCCAGGAAAATTCAATGCTAAATCCTGAATAGAATAAGAAACTTACACTGACCAATAGGGAGTGACTAAATGCAGTAGACACTTAAATGAAACCCCAACAAGTTAGTCATAAAGCAACATACAGTACTCATTTATTTTTGTTTCTTATTTACGTATTTGAAGCCAGTTTTAATGGCAAGTGTTGAACTTAGCCAAAAGTTTTATTTTAACTGTTCATCTATGGTTTAGCTGCTGTTTATCGCAAGCATATATATTGCCTACTTGTCCCTTCATTAATTAATTGAATACTGACCTTATTTTTCTTTGTTTGACCAGAAAAATTACCTTGAGGTGTACCGCTTTGAATCATGGGGAGGTTCCGTGATTCCTGTGTATGAAAAAGGACAGCAGGTTGTTTATTTATATATCTCAGCTATGCCTCTTTTCAATAAACTACTTGTCCTAACTTGTAAGTTACATTCATTGACTACTAAACCATAATGCAATTGAACGGCATAACTTTGCATGGTAGTTTCTAGCTGAAAGTTAAACTTGTGTCATTATTATTATTATTAAAGTGGCTTAAAATAGTTATTGCTACTAATGTGGAGAAGTAACCACAGTTTGCTTTATTTTAATGGACAAGGCCGCTTCTACATTGGCATAAATCTGTGTATAGGAGCTGGTTTCTTAGTCCCGTCTGACAGTCTTCTATATTTAAAACTACTGGGCTATTTTTCAGACATGATGAAGCTTATTCATGTGGCTCATTTCTTCCCTAATCAGGAGGCTGTCTTAACTGCTAGAATTTCTGTTTAACATTCACTTCTTTGATTATTTTTTGTTAAACCCTATTGATTAGCTCTTACAGCCTGGACAATCTATGATGATTCTGAATTTCTTCGTAATGTGCAGTTTATCCCTACAGCTTTGACTCTTGATTCAGCAGTAACGAGGCCGCCACCACTCTTGTGTGAAGCTGACTTACTGAGTTGTATGGACAAGGTGATTAAAACTGTCTGGTTTGCTCTTCTTTTCGTGGTGTTGTTTCCATATTCTTGTTCACCAGTTCCTAAAGTTCTCATCCGATCATGTTTAATATCCCACCTTGTGAATGTTAGGCAGGCATTGGCACCGACGCGACAATGCATGACCACATAAAGAAACTCCTTGATAGGGGCTATGCTACAAAGGATGCTAATACACGGTTTTCTCCAACTAACCTGGTAGCTGATATGATACTCAAACTATCCAAAATTTCCCTCATTGTCTTTTTTAGGGCTGTAATATTTTTTTTGTGTGTGGCTATAGCTCAACCCGTTAAAGTGTATTATTATGTTTGATTGGTGATAGTCGTATCCTCAAGAATTATTCAAAGTTATGTTAGCTTACTCTGCTGATTTCATTTCAGGGTGAGGCGCTTGTGATGGGATATGATGACATGGGGTATGTATAAGCCTGCATGTGATGAATTTCCTTGCATGAAAACCACTTGTATTCTCCTTTGTGTATCATTGTATTTGTGGCTTTCTATCACAATTCCCTTTTTTTAAGAGGAAAGTGATAAGAATTTCTATTCTTCATATTAAGGGCCTATATATTTGGAGAGACCTAAATTGTATCCAGTCCCTGTTGGAGAGCCCCCTGAGAATTTGATGTGTGCCTTCTTGTTGCCAATATTTTGATGTTTTTTTCTCAGGTATGAACTTTGGAAACCAAATCTCAGAGCCCTCATGGAACATGATATGAATGAAGTTAGTGTTGGCAGAAAGACTAAAGCTGAAGTTCTTGAAACATGTTTGCAGCAAATGAAAGCTTGTTTCTTAGATGTGAGTCAGCTTTTTCTTTTTTCTTCTTTAAAACTTGCTATGTCTCAGTGGCCAAATCTGTTGTTGCTGAATCTGTTGATAACTTAGTACGCTGAAGCTGAATCATATTTAATATATTTTTCATTCAAAAATTAATTCTCGCAGGCAAGAGCTAAAAAAGCAAAGCTCCTAGAAGCAATGACACTTTTCTTTGAAAGGTTGCTTCATTACTTTGTTCAATTTCTGTGTAGCTTAAGTCTGTTCTGTCATCATATTTAAATGGCACTTCATGTGCAGATCTAATAACACTGATGAAGGTGAAAATCAGACAGCTGGTGAAGTTGTCCGACGATGCAATCTCTGCCATGAATCAGATATGGCGCTCAGGAAGAACCGGGTATAAATATTCTGTCAAAAATATATTTTTTATGTGGAATATAAATTGCTCTTCTCCAGATTGTGAATGGGAACCACAGGTTAAACAGTCTCTGACCTGGCTTTGCAGGATGGCAATTTCATGGTTGGATGCATGAGTTATCCGCAGGTCAGAATTCCACAGCTCTTTATACTTCATGAATTGTTGCAAACTTTATACTTTTTTGCTCTCTGTAACCTTATCTCTGAAAATTAATATCTAATCGTTTATGCTATCCTTGCTTGCATCTATTAATTTAACACATAGTCCTTTCATAGTGTCGGAATGCAATCTGGCTTCCTGGACCGACACTGGAAGCATCCGTCACTACTGATGTTTGTCAATCCTGTGGTCCAGGTACGCCCACATATTCTCCATTGTAACAGTGAATTGAGATCCCAAAGCTATATCACACTTGGATGACACAGCATTTTTATGTGATTCATTCGTCTCTATAATTAACTGGTGCAAATTTTTCTGTAGGCACTGTCTACAAGATACGTTTCAAGTTCCGTCAGATTGGAATTCCACCAGGCTTTGATATTGATCACTTAGGTATGCAGATTTTTCAAACATTTGCAACCAACTTGTTGTCTTATGTTTAATGGTTCACCGTGATCTTCATCTGATTGGTCATCTTAATTTTTGTGATCAGGTTGCATTGGTGGCTGTGATGACATTCTTAAACAATTGATAGAGATATGTGGAACTGGATCCCGTTCTCAAGGTTAGTGCTTTGTAGTTACACGATACATATGTTATACTTAGGCCAAACATTGAGCATGTTTTCTTATTAGGCATCATACAATTTTGTATGCAAGAACTTTAGTATGGCATCTTGCGAATAGAGAACATTTAGGAGTAAAAAGGATTGATTATATGTTCTTGTAGCAAGGAGAGCTCCAGGTACTGTATCATCAAACAATCTTCAAGGAAGCAATACAAGACAAAATAGCAACACAAGACAGAATAGTGTCTGCTTACATTGTCAGCAACGTGGACATACTTCTGCTAATTGTCCGTCACGGGTTTCAGCATCTCGAAATTCTCGCCCTACTGGAACAAATCCAAGAAATGGTAACTAATGATCCCTTTCTATATATTTTTAGCAAACAAAGATCATGTCAATTCTTAATATGCTTTTCTTAGTATATACTACTCAAACTGCAAGCAACTCGTCTATATCAAGTCTTCCTTATTATCGACATTCGAATATTGTAATGATAATGCAGATGCAGCTACGGTATCATGTAACACTTGTGGAACACCATGTGTTCTTCGTACGGCAAACACAGAAGC
The DNA here is from genome assembly GCA_963667165.1 of Barbarea vulgaris. Lineage (NCBI taxonomy): Eukaryota > Viridiplantae > Streptophyta > Magnoliopsida > Brassicales > Brassicaceae > Barbarea > Barbarea vulgaris. The sequence continues at coordinate 1,619,835 of OY763894.1, read as the reverse complement.
TAACAGGGGAAGGAACTTCTTCTCATGTCAATCACAAGGCTGCAGTTTCTTTGCGTAAGAGTCGCAATTTCTTAGAGCATAGATCCGATTTTTCCGTTTAAATCACTCAAATATCTTCCATTCTTTTTGTTTGTAAACAGATGGGAAGATAGCATAAGCAACAGTACTGGAAATGCAACAACAGGGTCTAATAGTGGCGGAAGCGGTAGACGCGGTGGCCGTGGTCGTGGCCGTGGAGGTAGAGGCGGCCAAAGAGGTGCAGGACGCGGTGGCGGTGGAACAAGCTTCGTCTCTGCAACGGGAGAGCCAGTGAGTGGTATAAGGTGCTTCTCATGTGGTGATCCTTCCCATTTCGCTAATGCTTGCCCTAACCGTAACTCTTAACATTAACAATTACTAAGCCTACTTACTATATTAATCATAATTAATCCGTGTGAATCCAATCATTCATTATCCATGGACTCAAACGGTAAGAACATGCTTTACACTCAGAACCAACTTTTTTAATTAAACAATGATATTTTTCAACAGTGAAATTCTGACGGGTAAAAATTGATTTATAATAGTTCAATCTAACAGAGTAACATTGGATTTGGTTTTCGGTCAACACATTGGGTCATTCAATTAATCATAAGTTAATGTGAAAGCTATCGATGTATTGTTAATTACTTGATTTTTCATAGTGATTAGGTTTATAGTTTTATATTTTAATGACCTCAATAATAATTAACGGCCACTTTTGCCCTGGAACTCATAATTTGCGTAGATCACGGTTTAGCTGGAATTATCAAATATAATATTTCACGTGCTATTCTGAATCGTGCCCACCAAATTATATCTAATCTCTTGTAGTTTTTAATTTAGTTATGTGGTAATGAGATATTGTGGATCTGTTTTTCGTCTTTTCCTTCTCTTTTTTTTTTTTTTGGTAAATATATTCCTCTTGGTCTTCACTCCTCGAGGGATATGATTTTAAATCAAACTAAAGATTCGAGTTATATTAGACTTATTCGTACACCATGAATGTTTGAAAGGTATATTTTCCTTTTTTTCCAACAAAATTTTCAAATTAAAGAATAGAATATGTAATTGAGAAGCTGATGTTAAAGACATCTCCTTTTCCGATCGTAATAATACGATCACTCTTTTTTGCGAAAATAAATGTAATAAATATCGTCGTAGCATCTATATTTTTATTTTTCAGAATTTAGTCTTTTATAGTCTTGTAGTTATAAAGATGTTAATAAGCTTACGCTATAAATAAACCTCTAATAAAAAGTTTTATTTCACAACCTGATTTTAATTACTTAGATCTATTTATGGCCAAACTGCCTTTTTGTTTTTTGTTTTCCAATGATGGCCAAACTTAATCTTGCGTGTGTTAATAATATAATATCATGGTTAGAACTGGGGTTCGTTATAAATACTCAAATGACTACGTAATCTTAGTGGTCGGGTGATATGTATCTTTATTACCTAACTTGATCATACACTTTAATAATTTACTCGAAGCATCTAATGTAGATTAGTGGTAATTAATTAATGCTTTTCAAGACAAAATCTAGAGAATGATTTTAGTTTCTGTGTTTGCTTTGTCGCTCCCAAATCCCAATGTAAATAAGATATTTTGTTACCTCACAAGATAGATAGTTCTTGGTATTGTAAACTAAAGCAATAGTTGTATCAACAACTATCAAACCATCCAAATATATTATTTTAACAAAAATAACATTTGATCAGAGTTTGGTTTTCTTAAATGCCATGTTCGATCACTTGATGAATTAGTGACATCTGATTATTTTCTAAATCTATAATTTCGTCATCCATATAACGTAGTCTGTTGGTAAATGATACTATATTTGTAAGAAATGATACTAAATGCTACTCCCTCCGTTTCAAAATATAAGTCGTTTTGGCTTAAAGCACGCATATTAAGAAATTATTTCATTCTTTTAAAAAGTATTAGTTAATATATAGGAAAAAAACAATTCAACCAATTAAAATAAAAACTGTAAATCATTATTGGTCACACAATATTCAATAAAGTAAAAAAGTACCTGCAATTATGAGAACGTCTTATATTTTGAAACAAAACAAAAGTTCTAAAACGACTTATATTTTGAAACGGAGGTAGTAATTGATTAGCAAAACATAAAAAAAAAAAAAAACTAAAACAAATGCAAATTAAACCACACATAACAACAACAATAAACACATAAGGTCTCTTCACCGACGGATCTATTTAGTCCTCTACTTTAATCTATTTCCTAAAAAATAAGAAATTAAAATGAAGGAGATAGCTACACTTTAATTTATTTCATTTAGCTACACTTTATGGAAAGCGAAACATGCATGATTTTATGGGGATGAGAAATGTATGATAATGACATTTAGAAAATAACATAATCATGCGATTATTTATAAATGAGAAAATTCAAAGGGAGAAGTTAAGGCAAAGTGTGGAAAAATAAAAGGAAAGAGATTTTTTTTTTTTTTTTTTTGTCCCGTAAAAGAGAATGAATGATGGGGCGACGTCCATTATTTATTCCGTCTCTTGCTTACTTAATTACTCCCTCCGTTTCATAATATAAGTCGTTTTAGAAGTTTTGTTTTGTTTCAAAATATAAGACATTCTCGTATTTCTATGTAGCTTTTTACTTTATTGAATATTGTGTGACCAATAATGATCTACAGTTTTTCTTTTAATTGGTTGAATTGTTTTTTTATATATATTAAGTAATACTTTTTAAAAGAAAAAGTAATTTCTTAATATGCGTGTTTTAAGCCAAAACGACTTATATTTTGAAACGGAGGGAGTATTATTTAATCTTTCGTTTAAAATAAATAAAAATAGTAATGATCGGATCATAAAGAAATGAACGGTGAAGATTCATTCAAACCAGAGGACACAAACATCTCTCTCTCTCCCACTTTTCTCCCGGAGACAGTTAACGTGATTCTCTCTTTCCCCTTTTGCCCAAGACCTATACGACAAACCACACACGAGAGACAGAGAGAGAATACAGATTTGCTACTCATACGAGTGTGTGTGAGTCGCAAAGCGAAGGGGAGAGAGAAAACGGGAGGAATCGTCTTTGCTTAAGATGAAACCGACCGGAGAAGGAGGAGGCGGAGTCGCCGAAGTTGCGGAGGGTTCGGCGTTGTTAATTGTAGGTGTAAAGCCAGATGAATGGAGCCGAGAAGTGCTCACTTGGTCTTTGGTGAATGTAGCGCGTCCTGGAGATCGAATCGTTGCTCTTCACGTTCTAGACTACGCTCTAGGTTTGTTAAACCCTTCGTTTTAATTTCGATCTGAGCTTTTTTTTTTTTTTTTTTTAAAATAATTTTTGTCTTTGTTTTGTTGTAGAAGGTTCAGCCTCGCTTATTTCGTTGGTTAGGAGTTTTGATACAATGCTTGGTGTTTATGAAAGCTTCTGCAACTTAAAACAGGCAAGTTTTGCTCTTAATCTCTGACTATTTTAAGTGGAAATTTTGCTCTCTTTTTTTTAAGAAAGTGATTTTAGAGGATTAAATCAAATCATGTTGTAAACAGGTAGATTTAAAGTTAAAGGTTTTCAAAGGGAAGTCAGCTAGGAAAGTTCTTGTTCAAGAAGTCAAATCATGTGGAGCTACAAGTTTAATCGTAGGTTCCTCTAGGAAACATCATACAATCCGTTCATCAGCTTCCTTAGCCAAGTATTGTGCTAGGAATCTTTCCAAGGATGTCTCAGTTTTTGCTGTTAAAGGTGGCAAAATTATGTTCCGCAGAGTTCCTAATACTAATGGTACGCTATTGATGAGTTTCTGATATTATTGGTGGTTTAAATTGCTCAACTATTTATGTCTACTTTGGTTTCTTCTCTCAGTTGTATTTTTTTTTGCTAAATTAAGTTTTGGGATTTGCAAGTGCAGATGGTCCACACATGAATCTTCCCTCTTTAGTTTGTGGGTCACCAGACATTGCTATTGAAGCAGCCAAGATTGGAAACAGTTTTAACCCTGCTAGAACGAGCTCACGTTGGACAAGAACTGGTCGCAGTTCATTGTTGCAGTCTCCTGAAAGCTTAGGTGTAGACAATACCTTGGCTTTAGTGCCAGTACAAACAATTGAGACTGATTCAGGTTCCCTTGAGTCAGGACCAGGTTGGCATTTTCTTCGCGGGATTTACGGTAATCGAAAAAGCTGGACCAAAGTTTCTGCTAAGAAGGCTGTACTTCAGTGGGTTTCAAGGCTGCGAGGTAGGCATTCAGCAGCTGCAATCTATTTGGATAAGAAACGGAGTGATTCTGGTTGTGATGAAGATTGCTCTTCTAGTATTGATGGTGACGATGTTTCCATTTCACGATTTGGTTCCGAGCTTATGCAGTCTCCTCTTTCTCCCTTCATTGGATCAAACAACATCCCGGAAGAGCTGGAGGGCCTACATGAAAGATACTCTTCCACATGTAGATTATTCACATACGAGGAAGTTTTGTCAATGACCTCAAACTTTTCATCTGGTATGTCCCTTTCCATGTTCTAACATGGGTTTGGTTTTTATCTGAATTGATTATCACCCTTTGCTTATGGATACATCTTTTTTCTGTTTTCAGAGAACTTGATTGGAGAAGGCGGTAATAGTTATGTTTATAGAGGAGACCTACCAGATGGGAGGGAACTAGCTGTCAAAATATTGAAGCCTTGTCTGGATGTGTTGAAGGAATTTATACTGGAAATTGAAGTCATTACCAGTGTACATCACAAGAATATAGTATCTCTCTTTGGTTTCTGTTTTGAGAATAATAATTTGATGCTGGTGTACGACTATCTACCACGAGGAAGCCTTGAAGAGAACCTTCATGGTTAATAAACTACATCTGATATTCCCTCTGGATTCTCATACAAAGTCTTACTAGAGAAATATATATCTTGATTGTTCTCATTTCGTGATTCAGGTAATAGAAAGGATGCAAAAAATTTTGGCTGGCTGGAGAGATATAAAGTGGCAGTGGGTGTTGCCGAGGCACTAGACTATCTACATAATACTCATGATCCAGAAGTTATTCACCGAGATGTGAAATCTTCCAATATTCTTCTGGCTGATGATTTTGAGCCACAGGTACTGCTATATTTCAATCTTAATCTGCATTCACTTAGAGATGCAAACTATAAGAATTTGCTGAGTTTTGTGATTGACCTTGTTGTAATATGCTGGTTCAGCTTTCAGATTTCGGATTCGCCAGCCTGGCTTCAAGTGCTTCACAGCACGTGTCGGGTGGGGATATCGCAGGGACATTTGGGTATTTAACTTGCTTCTTTACACCTCCCTTTAAAACCATCAACCTTCTTCTTATTTCTCCTTCTTTGACAGTTACCTAGCACCAGAGTATTTCATGCATGGTAAAGTAATCGACAAGATTGATGTGTATGCTTTTGGTGTTGTATTGCTCGAGCTCCTATCGGGTAGAAAACCAATCTGTGTCGACCAGTCTAAAGGCCAGGAGAGCCTTGTCTTGTGGGTAAGCATAATTGTCCATTTTTCTACTCATACGGTTATTCTGTGCCGGTTTGCTATTGCAATCAAATTAGAGGAAGCAATGTTACTCTTCCATGTCTATATTAAATGACTAAGTTGCATCTCTTTCCCAGGCAAACCCAATTCTAGAGAGTGGAAAGTTTGCTCAGTTACTGGATCCAAATTTAGAAAATGATAACAGTAACGATCTAATCGAGAAACTATTGTTAGCTGCCACACTATGCATCAAACGTACACCTCAAGACCGTCCGCAAATTGGCCTCGTAAGCTATACATATCATTTATCTTTCGGGCTCTCCTTTTTTTTGTTGATAGAAATCCTTAGTCTTTCTATATTTTTCTTTCAACCACACCACAGGTCCTAAAGATCTTACAAGGGGACGAAGAAGCAACAGAATGGGGAAAGCTACAAGTGAAAGCCTCAGAAGACGAAACTGCGTATTTGACAAACATTGAATCACATATAAACCTTGCATTGCTTGATTTGGAGGATGATGCAGCTTCCGATAGCAGCCCTGAAGCTAGTAGTATCTCTGTTGAGGAATACTTAAAAGGGCGATGGAGCCGCACTGCTAGCTTCAACTTCAACTAATTTTTATTGTTGTTTTATTAGTTTTAACCGCGGAAAATCCCAAGAATTTGACTGATATATATAATTTGTGTAAATTGTAATCGGTTTTATGAGGTTTTCAAGCTTAAGATGTGTGAATTTAGGAAAAAGTGGTAGAAAAAGCCAAAAGTTGGAGTTTGTTTTTCAAGTGCTACACTTTGGTGTTTTCATTTTCGGTTTTAAGTTTATAAAATGTATGTTCTCCGGTTTTGTATTTACGGTTCGGTATAGACACTGAATTTTTAAAAGAGTAATTTACATCGCATCTCCAATGGGGGAGAAGAACCCCTTCTAGAGTCTCTCACAATTATTATATTAATACTTAAATAAGGAGAAACTCATCTAAATGCTCTAATGAGGATGTTATTACACCATTTTGTGAAAAGGTGGAGTTTTAGATACCATTTGTTGTTGTGGCAAGCATGTGCATTATTTTTCTCTCGTTTTCACTTTTTATTAGTATACGTGGTGGAGCAACTTCATTCACTCTTTCCCTCATTAGTTCATTTATCTTGTTAGAGAACCTCCGGTATGAGCCTCATAAAAAACCATATTGGTTTTAAATGTATAATTCCATGAGAAACTTTTATTGCCATTTTATTCTATTTTAATTGGTCAATTTTCTTTTCTTATTTAAAATTTAATTATACAATTAAATTATTATATATAATTTTTATATCGTGATAAGGATGCTCCTAGTGACAATTTATTCACCATCTCTCTCACCAGTTTATTCATCCTCTCACTCATCAACTAATTCACTATCCTCCTCACCAAATTCATATATCAGAAATTTCTAACATCAGTTTTATCTAAATGACTAATAAATGTTAATAAACATTTAGTAAAATTAAAAATTGTAAACCTTTAAAAGTAATAGGAGGAATGCTACACACATGCAAACAACTGTCAATATCTCTTTTTATACATTGAAGAATTAACGAATATAGTAACAATAATCGTCGTCATCGAGCCCGAAGCACTAAAACAATTTTTTTATCCTAACAATTTCATCAATGTCGTCAAGTGTAAATACCAGCGTAGATAAAACGTAAGAGCGTAACCATTCCAACAATGATAACCTTCAATGAAATTGGAAAGATACATAAAATTCCACTAAAACTAGCAATATCCCTATTGTTTTCCCAACCAAATGAACATTCTTAGATCTATCAACACAAACCTTTCAACATCCAGCAAATTTTGCAACGTTAAGCAATTTTTATGTTACATTTACGGTGGATTCATAAGCATATTAAAGTATATATCGAAAACAACGGAAGGTAAATCCCACCAACACAAAAATATTTTCAACCCAATTCAAGGGTGAGAGCATAATTTTCGTGCAAGTTCTGAAGCAAAACTTTATTGCGAGAGAAGAGGTTATCTTACATGCTCATCTACTTAAAATAAATCCCATTCTTCATATACTATTTATCAAAAGATAATGTTAACTTTATTATTGGAAATTTATAAATCTACCATTTATATTTTTGCTTTTAAAGTTTGCTTTAAAATATTAGGAACTTTATCTATTTTGAATATTTATTTATAAACCTAAAAGTTTACAAAGTCAACTATGAAAATAACAAAACAATCCTTAATTCATCCTTTCCTCTCCCTCTGTTTCTCGTATCTCTCTCCCATTATCTTTATAAAATAGATAAGAGCATCTTTAACAAGCCCTCAAAACTTCAAATTTAAGGTTTTTTTAACTCCAACATATCCTTAAAACCTCATTTTTAGGTTTGCCATTTTATTTGCATTTCAACCCTTATAATTTATAAATCTCACAAATAATTCTATTAACTTTAACTATTTTATATACATTTTTATAAATATAGTTATATCATATAAAATTAAACTCAAGAGACTAATTTATCACTTCAAAATGTTTTGGTTGATCAATTTAAGAACATTATGAAAATATTTTTATTGAGTAATATGATATTTTAATGTAATTTTATATTTTATTTTATGTATTTGTTATTATTTATATGTGATTTCATATTATTATGTACCAGTTTATTTATTATTACTACATGTAGTTTTTTATGTATGTTTTATGTCTATCTATGAATATTTTGTTTTATCAAAACTAACTTTAATTTATAATAAGTACTATAATGCAAAATACATTAAATTCTCATTTTAAAGATCAGCTCCCCCCTCAAAATAAGTTTTTTGTTGTTGTTGGAGGAGATGATGCTCTAACAAGCTAAATTTTGATTGGTTAACCATTAATGATACAATTGTTTTGGAAGCAGTAGGGAAAAAGGAAAAAAAAAAGATTTACCATTTTCTGACTTTTGTGATGTCGTGTTGAAATTTCATTTTACTAGCTACAGTTTGCGTTCTCTTTGTGGGTTTGAGACCAAAACATAAAAATCTGATTTTATACCCTGGAAAAGGATCAATAATGTTGATCTCATTTGAAGTAAGTCTCGTTTAGTAATTGACTTCACAATCCAACAAAAGCAAATTGGAGGATAAAAAAACCACAAGTGTTAACCATGATGGTCATAGCAATATTTGTATCTTGACTTGTGTGTTACTCTACAAATTTAATCCTTTGTGCATCTTTTGACTTATATCCTCCAAGTCGATAACTTGAGGCATATCGATCCTTTGTGCTGCTTTTCTTGCTTCGAGTTCCCTACTCAATTCAGCAATCTGCTTTTGTATTTTAGCCCCTCCATCGGGTAGCTTTGAGATCGTACTCTATGAGATGAAAAACAACCCAAAAAAAAAGAGACTTAAAATAATTCCTGAATGAAGCTTTCTGGTTATTACATGAAAATAATGTCTTTACCTTGTTCTCCAAAAGCATCGAGAAACGACTGATTCTTGCTTTAATTTCGCTTTCTGACAATTCATTGTCGTCGATTGGGGAAATATTGATTCTCTTGTCCAATTTCACATCCTTTGGCTTGAACGCATAGTTAGCCCTGCCAAAAAAAAACAGTTCTCCAAATCTTTGAGCGATTATACAAAAGCACCACGACAGTTAAATTTGACAAGAAGGCTGATGATGTTAATACCCATTAATGACGGTGTCTTGTGAAGAACTTGCTGATGGGCCTCCTAAGTATGATGTTGTTGCTCGCCTTTTTATGTTGAAGAACGAATCAGAAACTGGGATCTGAAGATGAAGGAAAACAGTTTTATAACTAAAAGCTGGTTTGGAGATATAAGAGTCACCTTAATTCTTCTTCTTCGTCTTTCTGTATCGCTTGGACAGGAGCAGTCTTGGAGAATAGTAGGCTGTGATGACTAACTCCAGCAATCCCGAGAGTTTCAAGGAACTTAATGTGCGATTCGAGAGATTCATCCCTACAAAAACAAACAAACATAAGTGAACTGTATTCTAGTTAAACAATCGGTAAATAGTTTTTGCTCAGAATTGAAGATTTGCTTACAATTTGATCTGGTTATAGTGTTCTTCATATAGTTGCTGCTGTGTAGGTGAAACATCAAAGCCTCCCTTGGGAAGACTAAAAAGTTCTCGAAGGTCCTGAGAGAAAGATCATTTGGTTTTAGCAAAACAAATAAAAGAAAAGCTAGAAAACACTTCACTGCCATTTACAGAAGAACTGAGAATAGACCTGCTGGCTGAAGTAGCGGATTTGTTCTTTATGCTCAGTTGCAGTTTTAAACAAGCCTCCCTTGTACACCTAGGGAAGCATATACCGATGGCATTATATCATACATATGATCATAAATATCAAAATCACTAACCAAGGAACAAAAAATATGTCACAGACCTGCTTTCTGTATATCTTTTCTTCAACAGTTGCTGAGGTCATTAACCTATACACGATGACATCCTTAGTTTGCCCAATTCTATATGCTCGATCAACACTCTGGTTGTCAGTGCTGCATGTATATATCAGAAAATCATGTCATAAAAGTATTTTCAAGAGACTGAAAAGTATTAACAGCTTCCCAACACTAAATTTAGACTACATCAAAGTTTCACAAGGAAGGGCTAAAGCATAGAGATGGAAGCACCCACGTTTTGCATCATATACAATTATTATCCTATGAGAGATCTTCAACAAGCTAGAGATGCAGAATTCTGATAGACGATTTAATAACATTATATGTTACAAAACCTTTAGACTTAGGCCGTTGGAAGAATTGTCAACGGAAGTAAGTACCTTGGATTCCAGGCAGGGTCAACCACGATTACACGGTCTGCCTTCGTCAGAGTGAGTCCAAGACCACCAACTTGAGATGTCAAGAGAAATATAGGAGCCACATGACCTTCTTGAAATTCCTGAATTATATTAAGTTTTTATAGAACTGTGATAGGATGAAGACTAGAGAAAAATATAGAAGACTCAGGAAACATTTCATTGAGAAGCGAAAAACTCACTTCCACAGTCTTCAATCTGTCAGGGGCTTTTGTGGTACCATCAATTCGCAAGAAGCTATAGCCGTTGGAGGTAAGAGAATCCTGAAAAATCCATATGTAACCTATAAAGATTCTTTAAAACTTCGGAAAAAAAAAAACGATGCAGGGTAGAGTTAGCAGCAAAACCTGAATCAGATTAAGCATCTTGCGTGTCTGGGAGAAGATTAGAACACGGTGCCCTTCTGGAATCAAATTTTCCTAAGTAACAATGTAGAAAGGATATCAGTCAAACAGACATACATCAAAATGAATGTCACTAATTGAACCATAAATGTCATCTAACCAGTAGCGACATAATGAATGACAATTTGCAAGAGATACTGTCATTCTTGGTCTGAAAATCATCTGTATCCACATTATCTGCAATATGCATAGCCAATTTCTCTGCGACGCCTGCTTCTTCTTGTGTTAATGTTGATTCCATTCCTTCGAGAACATCCTCAGCAGCCCTCTTAGTTAAGAGAAGCGGGTGATCACATATTTTCTTCAGAATCTGTTTCATCACAAAACAATAACTGTAAGCTGCTAGATATTAGCTAAATTAACTTTCATGACCAGACAAGATTTTGAACAGGAAATATATACGTGGAAGTGTTTATCAACAGAAAGATAAAGAAGCCATTTCCTGTGTATTATATATATATCCTAAAGAGAAATAAACAAAAAGTATAAAAATCTGAAACTGAGTCCACATCTATTCACGAAATTTACTGTATGAGAGAACACATACATACTTGATCCTACAAAGAAAAACAAGAAGAGAACTTCATGTTACCGTTAAAGCTGCTAGAGGTGAACCATCAAAAGCTGACAATACAATTTCACTGTTTAAGAAAGCTTCATATAATTGCCTCTGCAACAAAGAGATAAGTATCAGCAATTCGATAAGACTAAGAATGTTAGACCAGCGACTGTATTTACGTGTTTAGACTTTAGACTAGAGGTTATACCTGGCAAGCCGTTAACCGTAGCCAAACAACAATTTCGTCCTTCTTTGAAAGCTTGGAGGTTGCAGCATCATCACCAAAAACTTCACTCTTAAGGCGCCGCAGAAAGAAAGGTTGAATATGCTCCCTTAGGTTCTATTAATCAGGACATAAACAAGAAAAAACTCACATGTAAGATCTACAAGCTACAGCCTGTACAACATATGCCATAAGCGAATTGATAGATTATTCTTCTTTAGATGCAACTAAGCTTGCATACATATACCTCAACTGTTAAGCGGCTATATATAACAAACAGTCTGCAATCTCATAAGATGCATCCCAGACTCTAAGCATGATGCATGACAATCTATATAATGTTAAGTCTTGCTATATCTAGTGCAACTGATTCATGCTAAAAATGATAGACAGATATTAGCATTGAGATTGTAACACATTAAGACTTTGCATTTGCTGTCTAATAGGAAAAACAATCGATAGTAATCATAGAAAAGGCTACAGATTCAACAAGAGATGCCAGGATAAGAAGAAAGTTCAAAACCTAATAAAAAGGTCTTCAGCTACAGTCCGAAAATAATAGCCTCTCAAGCAAATTCGAATTGAATCCTCACCTTTGCTACTGTTGAGCCTATCCTCTGCTCTCTATCAGTGGCATTTTTGTCAGTTCCACGAATAATGTAATGCTCGTAATTCTGCTTAAACCTGTTAAAGCTTAAAGGCTTAATAACACACAGCTGGCAAATGTACTCTGACGAATCTGGAATAGGGAGAAGATGTTTACCAATTCTTGTCACCGAGTAGCCCAGGGCAGCTGAAGTTAAAGAGAGCCCACAATTCCTGTTAAAACATGAAGATGGAATCAATAGGCTGCATTAGGATTGCAAGAATATATTCATAGAAAAAAGATATTGACAAACATTAAACGTCATAGACAATACCTTAAGGTTGTTCTGGATTGGTGTACCACTTATTATTATACGATGGGAACTTGGAATCTCAAGCAAACTCTTGGCCCTTTGTGTGCTGGGGTTCTTAATAAGATGTCCCTAGAAGTGTGTGCAGAAATACATCATATTGATATTGGTGGGAAAAAGGTCAAAACATACACTAATGGTAGCATCTCAGTGCTCGAAAGATCATAGTGAATACACATTATACTAAGCACCTGTTTCCTATACGCAGACCTCACAAATGATAAAAGATTGATATGTCTTACCTCGTCCAGAATCATGTAGTCCCATTTGATTCCATCTTCGTCATCCTCATCACTATAAAGGTGGTCACCTTTCAAAGCATTTGTATTATTCCGTACGATATCATAAGTCGTTAGAAGAACACCTTTACCCTACAAAAGTTAGAGAGATCTGAGGTTGAAAACCCATATCATTTTTCAAAACAATAGAAAGTTAACTCTCTGGAGGTGAACAAAGCCAAGAAAGAATTGATCAAACATTTCTCAGCTTAATAATTCTAAACAATATGAAAATATGCTGCTATACAGATAAAGATGATTTACAACAGTATAGGCCACCCGTGTAAGCAATTGAATGCATTCATTTACACAAGTTATTGTACAAGTTCCTTTTGGATCTTCTAGTCACAAAACAAGTCAAAATGTGGATATAATTGCAGAGTTAAGGCATCAGTGATATCTCCCAGGTACTATGGAAGAAAGAACATGTACCTGTAGGATGTGGTGGAGATCATACTCTCGGGCTTTTGTAGAAGTGCCGTAGTATCTTCAAAGAGGAAAGGAAAAAAAAATCAGTAATACAAAATCTAACACCACTCCAGTAAATAACAATCATAGAAACAGATCTTACTCCCTAGTCATTTGTGAAAGTCCCACGGTAGCTAATTCTTTCATCCAGTGAGGCAGCAGGGTTTTTGGGGCCACTACCAGAGCACGTTTGATCAATTTAGAGTGGAACAAGCCAGCAAGAAAACTACAAATCTGCAAGGCAAACCAACAGTTATCAGCATTACATTATTACAAAAAAATAAAATAAAAAGTGCAGATAGCAAATTTCCTTACCTGCATAGTTTTACCTAACCCCATATCATCTCCAAGTATTCCACCTTTCCCTTGGGTATGCAAAGACCAAAGCCACTTTAACCCTTCCCTCTGATGTGGATATAACATCGTTGCAATCTTTCCACGCAATGTGTAAGAAAATTTGGGGCCAGTTAAAGTGATACACCCTTCATCCTCCAACACTTTCTCGTCATAACTATGTCTTAAGATGTCGTTAGACTGAGCTGGCTTTTTAGGCTTTTACAAAATCTATATGCAAGCTCAAAGAGAGACCTCACATGATAATACCAAAAAGGATAGTTTAGAGTAGACTAGCTCTGCTTGTTGCATATGATTTAACCAAATAGTTACCATAGAAATATTTTATGGAGAGTTCAAATCTCATAAATATATACACACTCAAAGAAAAGATTGTGGTGTGATGCTTGTCCCATAGAACAAATCAACCAAGATATATGGTACTCCTATTCTCCAATTCGATTGTCTATTTAGAATTGCTCGCTACTACTTTTCTTAGCCATGTGGCTCGAGAGAGGTTGCTGGAGGTGTCATCGGGTGACAAGGACTTGAAGATGCTATGCATCAATGCATGTTGTCGTCGTGCTTATACCAAGCTCTATTCCCGAACTGCTGCAAACAGTCTAAGTTTCCAAGCGTACTCTTAGATGTTTTGGGTCAAACCATAATTCTCTCCATCTCTACAAAGAAGTTGAAAACGGAAGAATAACGAACAATTTTATCTGATTTTTTTTTGGTAATTATGTTAAGTTGAAAATATTACATTTATTAAATAGTAAAGTAATTCGTATTCTTTGGAAATGGAAGGCATTTTCTACCGATAAATCACTGAAAACATTGGTCACCCGATATTGTTGTATTATATTCAAAATAAATGCGCAACCACAGTAAGAAGTAAAAAAAAAAACATATGTAATTTGATAAAAATCTTGACATTAAAAACACGATGTCTCTGTTAATAATAGCAAAACCCTTAAAAATGGCGGGAATCGGAGTGGTGTAAATCTCGCTTTCTTCTTCTCTCAGACCTCCGCGAGAGCTAACTCACTCACTTCGTTCTCTGCTTTTCCCGCTCACCTAAAGCCATGAATAGAGGCGGGAATTCCAAAAAACGACCACCTCCGTCGAATACCCCACCGGCGGCAAAGCATCGAGCCGCGGGTAATCCGACACCATCCCCAGCCACCGGAACCCTAGAGGATGAGCTAATGGAGGAGGATGTGTTTCTGGACGAATCTCTCTTGTACGGCGAAGAGGATGAGGAATCCCTAATTCTCCGAGATATGGATGAGCGTGAAGCTGTATCCTCGCGGTTGTCGGCTTGGGCTCGACCTTCGCTCTCACCTGCTTATCTCTCTAATTCGCAGAGTATCAGTTGAGTATTTTACCTTACCGGAATTTTAATTTTAAGGTTTCTTCATCTCATTGCTGGAAGCTGCTGAAATTTTGATTTATGTAATTGGTTTTGTTAGCTTTTCAACAATTGGAGATTGACTCTATAATTGGGGAGAGTCATAAGGAGTTGCTACCGGGTTCCTCAGGGCAAGCTCCAATTATTAGGATGTTTGGTGTTACTAGAGAAGGTGAGTTTGAGTTTTAATTATTTTTTGTTCCTCTTTGTTGAAAAATTATTGAGACCTCATTTCTGATGAATTCTGGTATGTTTTCAGGTAACAGTGTGTGTTGCTTAGTTCATGGGTTTGAGCCTTACTTTTACATTGCTTGCCCTCCTGGAATGGGGCCAGACGATATTTCTCATTTCCATCACAGTCTTGAGGTATTTACTATTTAGGCCTAATAGATCTCTGGATTCTTGAGGTATTATTACTGGTTTTGTTTAAAGCTCATCTGACTTATTCAGGGTAGGATGAGGGAATCCAATAAAAATGCCAAGGTCCCTAAATTTGTTAGGCGTATAGAAATGGTGCAAAAAAGAAGCATTATGTATTACCAACAGCAAAAATCCCAACCTTTTCTGAAGATTACAGTTGCATTGCCTAATATGGTGGCTAGCTGTCGCGGTATGACTCCCAAATGTTGGCGCTTTATGGGTTTTAGTATCTCCCTTACTGATTTTGTTATTGCAATTATTAAATTGGTAGGCATCCTTGATAGAGGCTTACTAATTGATGGACTGGGTTTGAAGAGCTTCCAAACATATGAGAGCAGTATTCTTTTTGTTCTCCGTTTCATGGTTGATCGCGATATTGTTGGAGGGAATTGGATTGAATTACCTACTGGGAAATATAAGAAGAATGCAAGAACTTTTTCATACTGCCATTTGGAGTTCCATTGCCTGTATCCTCATCTAATATCTCTGACTTTCTCTTACGGAGCAATAATATGTTTATCTAGTAACATATTCTGTTTTATTTTCATTACTTTCTTTAACATGGGTTTTAGATACTCAGATTTGATCAGCCATGCTGCAGAAGGTGAATACTCAAAAATGGCTCCGTTCCGTGTACTAAGTTTTGATATTGAGTGTGCAGGTCGTAAAGGACACTTTCCAGAGGCTAAGCATGATCCTGTGATCCAGGTTAGTTGTTTTTGGCTTTTTGCTATAATTTGATATTTCTATTTGGTAACCTTTGTTCTCATCCCTCTTAAAACGACATTCTCATTGGTTTTCTAGATAGCAAACCTTGTTACCCTTCAGGGAGAGGATCACCCATTTGTACGCAATGTCATGACTCTAAAGTCATGTGCTCCAATTGTAGGCATAGACGTCATGTCTTTTGAAACAGAAAGAGAGGTCTTACTAGCTTGGAGGGTATTGTTTTTGCCACTTATCGTCGTTCATTATTATAGGTTCATTATTTTTCCTTCATCGGTTTTTTGGCACTTTAACTTGCAAAAGTAAGCTCTGTTACAGTTTACTCGTTTTTAAAATCCTGGAGGACTCAGTGAAGGATTTAGTAAACTTTATGTTGCCACTGCAATTTTCTGGTGGTGAAACATCTGTTCTACTGATGTATAAGATGTATTTGGCTGCAGGATTTGATTCGTGATGTTGATCCTGATATCATAATTGGTTATAACATCTGCAAATTCAATTTACCTTATCTGATTGAGGTACTTGAACATTTACATTTACTTTTATCGCGGATCATTATCACTTCTGTTTAATAGAAGCATGCTTTTTTCATTCTTCTAGCGATTTATATTTATTATTTTGTGATGTTCCGTTCGGCTGTATGGCACTTGTATATGTGACGGATCTTTTACCTAGAAAATATGCTGTTTTCTGATTCGCAGAGAGCTGCAACACTGGGAATAGAAAATTTTCCTCTTCTTGGTCGTGTAAAGAACAGTAGGGTCCGGGTCAGGGACTCAACATTTTCATCAAGGTGATGTAGGAGCAAACTGCCATCACTTTCATCTTAATTTTTTTGTTATGCTTCATGCTTTTCGTGGCTCATGAGTTCTCGAACCTCACATCTTATAATATTATGTTGCTTCTCATAGTAATATGTGCCATGTTTCAGACAACAAGGAATAAGGGAAAGTAAAGAGACTACAATTGAAGGACGATTTCAGTTTGACCTTGTTCAGGTTTTATGTCCTTAACAAGTTCTTTTTGGTTTGAGTCATTCTTAGATTGTTTGTTTTTAGTTAGTTCATTGCAAAGACATCAACTTAAGTCTTTTCTTTTAATTATTGTAGGCAATACACAGAGACCACAAATTAAGTTCTTATTCACTGAATTCTGTCTCAGCTCACTTTCTTTCTGAGCAGGTAAAACCGAATAACTATGCTTAGAATTTCAGGTTCTTTCTACTTTCAATGTGGCTAACCTGATTTTCTTCTTCAGAAAGAGGATTTCCACCATTATATAATAACCGATCTCCAGAATGGGAATGCGGAAACCAGGAGACCTCTTGCTGTTTATTGTTTGAAGGTACGTACTCTTGTTTATTCTGGAGTATTGATGCCTCTGTCTCCTTGCATTGCCTGTTATCAGATAAATTAAAGACTTTCTAACTAGCTATCAGGCTTGTCTAACTAGCTTAAGGTCCTATTGCATGTTGTCGCAAGTCCCATCCTTTCTAGCATAAAAGATGAACATTGATGTGTTTGTTAAGGAATATTTAAGTTATCTCTGCTTATATTTGTGTATGTGTGACATGAGCAACCCTTTGTAGATAAGGATATTTTGAGAAGCCTTACCTAACCCTCAACCTTGCTAATGCTCTGTGGGTTCCCTGAAATGGTTGCCCCTGTCTCCAATAATGAGTTTTTAAAGCATCAAAAATATGAGAACATAATCAATCGACGTCTCACTTTATATGTGTAAGTACTGGACAGGGATAGGTTGATCAGTGCTTGATCTTGCCTGACCCAAATCAAGATGCTTGTCTTTGGAAACTTAAATTGCTTTCCCAGGAAGATTCAATGCTAAATCCTGAATAGAATAAGAATTTTACACTGACCAATAGGGAGTGACTAAATGCAGTAGACACTTAGATGAAACCCCAACAAGCTAGTCATAAAGCAGCATACAGTACTCATTTATTGTTGTTTCTTATTTACGTATTTGAAGTCAGTTTTAATGGTAAGTGTTGAACTTAGCCAAAAGTTTTTTTTTTAACTGTTCATCTATGGTTTAGCTGCTGTTTATCGCAAGCATATATATTGCCTACTTGTCCCTTCATTAATTAATTGAATACTGACCTTATTTTTCTTTGTTTGACCAGAAAAATTACCTTGAGGTGTACCGCTTTGAATCATGGGGAGGTTCCGTGATTCCTGTGTATGAAAAAGGGCAGCAGGTTGTTTATTTCTATATCTCAGCTATGCCTCTTTTCAATAAACTACTTGTCCTAACTTGTAAGTTACATTCATTGACTACTAAACTATAATGCAATTGAACGGCATAACTTTGCATGGTAGTTTCTAGCTGAAAGTTAAACTTGTGTCATTATCATTATTATTAAAGTTGCTCAAAATAGTTATTGCTACTAATGTGGAGAAGTAACCACAGTTTGCTTTATTTTAATGGACAAGGCCGCTTCTACATTGGCATAAATCTGTGTATAGGACCTGGTTTCTTAGTCCCGCCTGACAGTCTTCTATATGACTACTGGGCTATTTTTCAGAGATGATGAAGCTTATTCAAGTGGCTCATTTCTTCCCAAATAAGGAGGCTGTCTTAACTGCTAGAATTTCTGTTTAACATTCATTTCTTTGATTATTTTTTGTTAAACCCTATTGATTAGCTCTTACAGCCTGGACAATCTATGATGATTCTGAATTTCTTCGTAATGTGCAGTTTATCCCTACAGCTTTGACTCTTGATTCAGCAGTAACTAGGCCGCTGCCACTATTGTGTGAAGCTGACTTACTGAGTTGTATGGACAAGGTGATTAAAACTGTCTGGTTTGCTCTTCTTTTCGTGGTGGTGTTTGCATATTCTCATCCGATCATGTTTAATATCCCACCTTCTTGTGAATGTTAGGCAGGCATTGGCACCGATGCGACAATGCATTACCACATAAAGAAACTCGTTGATAGGGGTTATGCTACAAAGGATGCTAATACACGGTTTTCTCCAACTAACCTGGTAGCTGATATGATATCCAAAATCTCCCTCATTGTCTGTTTTAGGGCTGTAGTATATATTTTTTGTGTGGATATAGCTCAACCCGTTAAAGTGTATTATTATCTTTGATTAGTGATAGTCGTATCCTCAAGAATTATTCAATGTTATGTTAGCTTACTCTGCTGATTTCATTTCAGGGTGAGGCGCTTGTGAGGGGATATGATGACATGGGGTATGTATAAGCCTGCATGTGATGAATTTCCTTGCATGAAAACCACTTGAATTCTCCTTTGTGTATCATTGTATTTGTGGCTTTCTATCATAATTCCCTTTTTATAAGAGGAAAGTGATAAGAATTTATTTTCTTCATATTAAGGGCCTATATATTTGGAGAGACCTAATTGGTATCAAGACCCTGTTGGAGAGCCCCCTGAGTATTTGATGTGTGTCTTCTTGTTGCCAATATTTTGATGTTTTTTTCTCAGGTATGAACTTTGGAAACCAAATCTCAGAGCCCTCATGGAACATGATATGAATGAAGTTAGTGTTGGCAGAAAGACTAAAGCTGAAGTTCTTGAAACATGTTTACAGCAAATGAAAGCTTGTTTCTTAGATGTGAGTCAGCTTTTTTTTTTTTTTTTTTTTTTTTAATATTGCTTTGTCTCAGTGGCCAAATCTGTTGTTGCTGAATCTGTTGCTAACTCAGTAGGCTGAAGCTGAATGTCATTTTTAATATATTTTTCATTCTAAATTAATTTTCGCAGGCAAGAGCTAAAAAAGCAAAGCTGCTAGAAGCAATGACAATTTTCTTTGAAAGGTTGTTTCATTACTTTGTTCAAGTACTGTGTAGCTTAAGTCTGTTCTGTCATCATATTTAAATGGCAATGCATATGCAGATCTAATAACACTGATGAAGGTGAAAATCAGTCAGCTGGTGAAGTTGTCCGACGATGCAATCTCTGCCATGAATCAGATGTGGCGCTCAGGAAGAACCGGGTATAAATATTCTGTCAAATATATATTTTTATGTGAAATATAAATTGCTCTTCTCCAGATTGTGAATGGGAACCACAGGTTAAACAGTCTTTGACCTGGCTTTGCAGGATGGCAATTTCATGGTTGGATGCATGAGTTATCCGCAGGTCAGAATTCCACAGCTCTTTATACTTCATGAATTGTTGCAAACTTTATACTTTTTTGCTCTCTGTAACCTTATCTCTGAAAATTAATATCTAATCGTTTATGCTATCGTTGCTTGCATCTATTATTTTAACACATAGTCCTTTCATAGTGTCGGAATGCAATCTGGCTTCCTGGACCGACACTGGAAGCATCCGTCACTACTGATGTTTGTCAATCCTGTGGTCCAGGTACGCCCACATATTCTCCATTGTAACAGTGAATTGAGATCCCAAAGCTATATCACACTTGGATGACACAGCATTTTTATGTGATTCATTCGTCTCTATAATTAACTGGTGCAAATTTTTCTGTAGACACTGTCTACAAGATACGTTTCAAGTTCCGTCAGATTGGAATTCCACCAGGCTTTGATATTGATCACTTAGGTATGCAGATTTATCAAACATTTGCAACCAACTTGTTGTCTTATGTTTAATGGTTCACGGTGATCTTCATCTAATTGGTCATGTTAATTTTTGTGACCAGGTTGCATCGGTGGCTGTGATGACATTCTTAAACAATTGATAGAGATATGTGGAACTGGATCCCGTTCTCAAGGTTAGTGCTTTGTAGTTAGTTACACGATACACATATTATACTTAGACCAAACATTGAGCATGTTTTTTTTATTAGGCATCATACAATTTTGTATGCAAGAACTTTAGTATGGCATCTTGCGAATAGAGAACATTTAGGAGTAAAAAGAATTGATTATTTGTTCTTGTAGCAAGGAGAGCTCCAGGTACTGTATCCTCAAACAATGTTCAAGGAAGCAATACAAGACAAAATAGCAACACAAGACAGAATAGTGTCTGCTTACATTGTCAGCAACGTGGACATACTTCTGCTAATTGTCCGTCACGGGTTTCAGCATCTCGAAATTCTCGTCCTACTGGAACAAATCCAAGAAATGGTAATTAGTGATCCTTTCTATATATTTTTAGCAAACAAAGATCATATCATTTCTTAATAGGCTTTTTCTTAATATATACTACTCAAACTACAATACTACATCCTTATTACCTTCTCCCGAAACCACCAAAACGCTACCATATAAACCAAACTTTCCCCCTGAAACCAATATGGAGAACAGAAGAATCATGTGTGGTGACTGTTAAGGAAACTATTGTGTTTAAGTCTCCAACAATTCCTTCTAGTGCATGGTATCAGAGAGTCTGCAAAACAGTTAGATTCCTTTTCTCTAGTTCCAGCTAAACAGTTAGATTTTATTTTTTTGGCTTATATAGTACTTATGTGTGATT
This sequence comes from Barbarea vulgaris, assembly GCA_963667165.1. Taxonomy (NCBI): domain Eukaryota; kingdom Viridiplantae; phylum Streptophyta; class Magnoliopsida; order Brassicales; family Brassicaceae; genus Barbarea; species Barbarea vulgaris. Next base: position 1,598,306 of record OY763894.1, on the reverse strand, counting down.
TTTTGGTCGTCATTTAAGGGCTGCACAAGTGAACGGATCTTTCTTAATTAATGCATTATTTTGGTGAATATATGATATCATACAGAGATTGCTCTGAAATTGAGATCTGTTTGATAGCAGCATGGAAACGCTTGAAAATTTGAGCTATTATCCCATGTAGATTGGAATCACAGACTTGTTTAATGATTATGTTTTTTTGGCAGTAGGAAATATTGAGTAATGACAGATGTGTTGATGCTATGACTCTCTCCTTAATTTTTTTTGTTTTTGTTATGCTTCATGCTTTTCGTGGCTCATGAGTTCTCTAACCTCACATCTTATAATATTATGTTGCTTCTCATAGTAATATGTGCCATGTTTCAGACAACAAGGAATAAGGGAAAGTAAAGAGACTACAATTGAAGGACGATTTCAGTTTGACCTTGTTCAGGTTTTATGTCCTTAACAAGTTCTTTTTGGTTTGAGTCATTCTTAGATTGTTTGTTTTTAGTTCGTTGCAAAGACATCAACTTAAGTCTTTTCTTTTAATTATTGTAGGCAATACACAGAGACCACAAAGTAAGTTCTTATTCAGTGAATTCTGTCTCAGCTAACTTTCTTTCTGAGCAGGTAAGACCGAATAACTATGCTTAGAATTACAGGTTCTTTCTACTTTCAATGTGGCTAACCTGATTTTCATCTTCAGAACGAAGATACACACCATTATATAATAACCGATCTCCAGAATGGGAATGCGGAAACCAGGAGACGTCTTGTTGTTTATTGTTTGAAGGTACGTACTCTTGTATATTCTGGAGTATTGATGCCTCTGTCTCCTTGCATTGCCTGTTATCAGATAAATTAAAGACTTTCTAACTAGCTATCAGGCTTGTCTAACTAGCTTAAGGTCCTATTGCATGTTGTCGCAAGTCCCATCCTTTCTAGTATAAAAGATGAACATTGATGTGTTTGTTAAGGAATATTTAAGTTATCTCTGCTTATATTTGTGTATGTGTGACATGAGCAACCCTCTGTAGATAAGGATATTTTGAGAAGCCTTACCTAACCCTCAACCTTGCTAATGCTCTGTGGGTTCCCGGAAATGGTTGCCCCTGTGTCCAATAATGAGTTTTTAAAGCATCAAAAATATGAGAACATAATCAATCCACGTCTCACTTTATATGTATATTAACTCTTAGTTGCAGTTTGCATACGCTATAAGCAATAACCAATCTATAGGGTCTATGAGCTTATAAAAGGGCGCAGTGAAGTCAAAAATGTAAAACGTTTTCTGTACTAAGTGAACAACATCCATGTGTTTGGTAACTCTCTACACGTTTTCATTGTCTTTTCTATCTTCCTTAACCTCAGTTGCTTCTTCTTTTCTCCTTTCTGCATCTTGTTGTTCAATGCGTCTCCTAACTGTTTCGTCGAATTCATATCTTTTTGGAGCTTCTGAATATGCTACATAGTAGCCCATTACACATCCTTGTAGCCACGCTGAAGCAACTGTCGCCTGAAACACAAAAAAACCAGGGAAATGAGGTGACATAGTAAACCCGTTTGATTCTTTCTAGTGCATTTAGATTAAAGAAATGTTTTTACCGTAAAGTAGCCAATGATGAACGCATAGATGGTAACATCAAATATGTACTCTTTGTAAATAAGAAAAACACAAAGTTCTGCAGTTAATGCAGAAATTGCGCCAACCGCGATGGCAGCAAGGAAGCAGATGGAGCTGGTTAGGTCAGAATCAATCAGTTCCTCCAGTCCAGCTACTTTTCTAAACATCTTCCATGTATCGCTTGATGCTTTTATTATATTTGTACTGTAGACACCTACATGAACAAATCCCCATGTGTTTCCCCATAAAATGAGATTATTTACAATCCAATTGCAGCTTCGAGCCTCAATATTGTCATAGACATTTTGATCATTAACATTGTCTATCTTATTGCAGGTCCTAATAAGTCCCCTGATGAACCCAAAGATTGGAATGATCGTTGACCCAATACAAACGCTTCCAACCTGGTTTTTCAAAGAGATACCAAGTTCACTGAAAGCATCTCTGGCGTCATCGTCAACATAGTAAATGTAAGCTGTTTTTGATATTGTAAGTAATATTAAGTTTTTGAGGACTTCCAACGTCCAGGTCAAGCTTATTGTGATCATGGATATTTGAATGATGTCTACCCTGGTCCTTCTTGTAATAGCTTCTCCGATTCCAGCAACCAATAAACCGGAGTAAATGACGCAACAGGTCACTGAGACACACACTGTCACTTTGATTCTGGGAATGGGTAGGCGAGTGCAGATGGAAAGAATCTTGAAGGTATATTCTCGTTTCTCTTGAATAACATAACTCCAGCCATAAGCTGCCTGAAGGATACTGAAGATCACAATAACTAACCCTATCACTTGAACCACCGATGAGCCCTCTACAAGCAGGAAGATGCCTACCATGATGGTGAGTATAGGTGTGAGCCAGAACGTGGCTTTAACTGTTATTTTGATCTTGCAGAGTAGGCAATACTGCCAGGCCAAAGAGAGGAATCCAGATATAACAATGGATGCTAAAAGTGGTGAGTACCACTTCTTGGGCTGAAAGCTTGGCGATTTTGCGAAGAGTAGAACTCGAAGCGTGAGAAAGATTACGAAGGCGGAGACCAGAACCAGTTGCAAATAGAAAAAACCCGTGCAGAGACCTCTAAGAATTTTCCCGGCAAGGGTTTGTTGTTGCTGTTGTGCGGGAGGAGTTGGGAATGTGAAGAGAAGACGCAATTTCTCAAAAAACGCAAGTCTATCGTGAAGCATCATTGAGAAACACGTAGATGGTCTGGGTCACGGTTTTCTTGCGGCGGAAACGATGGGGAAAAGTCAAAGAGAAAACAGAGAGACACGACGAGACCCTGACGTGGGAGGCAAAGAAAGCTTCTTGAAATCTGTTTTTTTTTTTTAAAATTCTCTCGCTTAAACTAAAAGTTGTTTTGAATTTTACAGATCAGGCCTAAATATTTAAAACAATGCAATATATGCCGCCTATTTTACACGTATTCACTTTAGCCCCAACTGTTTTGATAACGTAGTCCAAGTATTTAACAAAATAGGCCCTAGTTGGGCTGTAGCTCAAGCCTCTTTTAGATTAGAGGTTTCTCTGGTTGAAACGTTTGGGTTATAAAAATAGGTTAATTTATTGGGCTAAATACGATGCTCAAGGCCCAAATTCTGACCCAATGAAGAAGGACTTTAATTGGTCAGGGTTTTTGAGATACCCATTGAGGTTTCGCTTCTCGTGGTCGCCGTGTTCCTCTCCCAAAACCTAACCGGCGTTTAATACAACCTTCGCCGTGTTCCTCTCCTAAAATCCTTCACCACCGACATTGATTAATCCTACTGCTTTCACACCTTCAGAATCGGCCCTGTCTGGGAATTTGATACGTTTGGCCGCTTAATCTATGGAGACTGTTAGGGATTCGGGCTTTGAAGCCCTTGAGAAGCTTAAGTCAACTAAAACCTCCAGTTTTTTCTAGCGCCAAGCTCAATTTCTGAGGTGGCTTGCGCTGCATCTCACTACCTCTGCACGAAGTTGAAGCCGCACAATCCAAAATCTCCGGGTTTGATGGAGCATATTTGGCAGCAAATTGATCTGCTGTCTCAACCTTTGTTGTTAAGCTTGCGGCAGTTTTGTCAATGACCTCAAAGTTTTCATCTGGTATGTCACGTCCCATGTTCTAACATGGGTTTGGTTTTGGTCTTAATATGTCACGTCCCTTTGCTTATGGATACATCTTTTTTTTCCTGTTTTCAGGGAACTTGATTGGAGAAGGCGGTAATAGTTATGTTTATAGAGGAGACCTACCAGATAGGAGGGAATTAGCTGTCAAAATACTGAAGCCTTGTCTGGATGTGTTGAAGGAATTTATACTGGAGATTGAAGTCATTACAAGTGTACATCACAAGAATATATTATCTCTATTTGGTTTCTGTTTTGAGAATAATAATTTGATGCTGGTGTACGACTATCTACCACAAGGAAGCCTTGAAGAGAACCTTCATGTTAAATAAACTACATTTGATATTCCCTCTGGATTCTCATACAAAGTCTTACAAGAGAAATCTCTATCTTGATTATTATCATTTCGTTATTCAGGTAATAGAAAGGATGCAACAATTTTTGGCTGGCTGGAGAGATATAAAGTGGCAGTGGGTGTTGCCGAGGCACTAGACTATCTACATAATACTCATGATCCGGAAGTTATTCACCGAGATGTGAAATCTTCCAATGTTCTTCTGGCAGATGATTTTGAGCCACAGGTACTGCTATATTTCAATCTTAATCTGCGTTCACTGACAGATGCAAACTATAAGAATTTGCTGAGTTACGTGATTGACATTGTTGTAACATACTGGTTCAGCTTTCAGACTTCGGATTCGCCAGCCTGGCTTCAAGTGTTTCACAGCACGTGTTGGATGGGGATATCGCTGGGACATTTGGGTATTTAACTTGCTTCTTTACACCTTCCTTTAAAACCATCATCACTCCATAAATCTTCCGCATATATCTCCTTCTTTGGCAGTTACCTAGCACCAGAGTATTTCATGCACGGTAAAGTAACCGACAAGATTGATGTCTATGCTTTTGGTGTTGTATTGCTGGAGCTCCTATCTGGTAGAAAACCAATCTGCGTCGACCAGTCTAAAGGCCAGGAGAGCCTTGTCTTGTGGGTAAGCATAATTGTCTACTTCATAAGCTTATTATGTGCCAATTTGCCGTTGCAATCAAATTAGAGGAAGCAATGTTACTCTTCCATGTCTATATTAAATGACTAAGGTGCATCCCTTTCCCAGGCAAACCCAATTCTAGAGAGTGGAAAGTTTGCTCAGTTACTGGATCCAACTCTTGAAAATGAGAAGAGTAATGATCTAACCGAGAAACTATTGTTAGCTGCCACACTATGCATCAAACGCGCACCTCAAGACCGTCCGTGAATTGGCCTGGTAAGCTCTAGATATCATTTCCCTCTCGGGCTCTCCTTTTCTTTTTTTTTCCTTTGATAGAAATTCTCAAGTCTTTTGGTATTCTTCTTCCAACCACACCACAGGTCCTAAAGATCTTACAAGGGGACGAAGAAACAACAGAATGGGGAAAGCAACAAGTGAGAGCCTCAGAAGACGAAACAGCGCATTTGACAAACATAGAATCACACATAAACCTTGCATTACTTGATTTGGAGGATGATGCAGCTTCTGATAGCAGCCCTGAAGCTAGTAGTATATCTGTTGAGGAATACTTGAAAGGGCGATGGAGCTGCGCGGCTAGCTTCAACTTCAACTAATATATAATATATGTTTTACTAGTACTCGAAAAACCCCAAGAATTTGACTGATATGTAGTTGTGTAAATGTCTCATACCCCCCCCCCCCCCCCAAGAATTCGACTGATTTTATGAGGTTTTCATTTTTCAAGCTTAAGATGTCTTAGTTTAGGAAAGAGTGAAGAGTTCTTGTAGAAAAGGCCAAACGTTGGAGTTTGTGTTCGTTGTTTGTCAAGGGTTGAAAATGCTTTTTAAGTGTCACTCTTGGGTGTTTTCAATATCGGCTTTAAGATTATAAAATGCAAGGTTTCCGGTTTTGTACTTTCGGTTAGGTATTGATAGAAACTGTAATTTTCTTTTAACTTTTAGAGCAGCATGTAGTAACATATGCTCTTATGATCTTTATCTTAATTTTTATTTTTCGTGGCACCAACCAAATGGTTATTCTGTAACTTTTGATTTCGGGAAAAAAAAAAAGGGTTAGGTCATAATATTTTATTGGACAAGGCCGTGAAATTTTAATGGTATGATTGATTGATGTGGTCACTAGCAACTAATTACTTAGGGGCATATCCTTTAGAGTACAGTTGCTAGTTGCATAGAAGACTCCTTCCCATGCGATGTGTTAATCATCCTTCGAGAAACCATTGTTGGTAATTTGGTAACCAATCATCCTTCCCCACGTCACAGTGGCTGCAGCGGGTATTACATATGAAGTCAAATAGCCCCAGTTGGTTAGAGCATGTGGCTTGTAACTACAAGGTCAGAGGTCGAACCTCTCTCTCTGTAGCGTTTTTGAATGCAATTCATTTTATATAAATATTCTACTAGCCCGTAATATTGGGCCTAGTTTTTGTTTGTTTGTTTTAACAAATGTCGGATATTCGTAAATCGTAATCCATAAACGATAACGTAAAACTTTTGGGTCCCGAACGTCATTTGAAGAGCCATTTCCATCGTTTCCTCCGATTATAAAAATGTCCCATAATTTTCTACTACTTACTAGCATTCAATCTCATCGACCCAATTTAGATATACGGAGATTATTTTTCTCCACTGGTACATAATCTCCTTATTATTTCCAATTTATAAGATTCTTTCATTTAGACAGCAAATAATTTATGCCAAAGTAAAATTTTCAGCTTTCTTTTTAATTTTTTAGAATTCAAAACGTAAAAATTATAATGAAATATATTGGAATTGACACTCAAGCATTATCAGTTTTCTAATATACAAGCAAAGGAGATAAAAGCAGCACAGAAGAGAGTTGCATCATATATACAACTAACAACCTCATTAGATCCATCCGGCAATAATCTTCATAGGGTGGCTTTGTTCATTGACACTATCGCGGCTCTCAGTCAAACTCTCTCCGGTCCTTTAAGACACTTAGTACGTAAGCACTGGCATGATTCAAGTCAAACAAGGGAGAATCCGACATCACTCATCATACATAGATAGATACAACTATATCCCTTTACTCTCTTGTTCTCACTCTCCCTCTACTCTCTGTTCCTAAGTCTATATATCCCTAGACAATGTCTCTCTCTCTTTACCTTGGTGTAGAAAAAGATAAACATAGAAAAGATAAGACCAGAGGACAACTCAACAACTAAACCAATACATGAACCGAACCGAATTTACAACCAACATCCTAACAAGAATATATATATTCTAGGACAAGCTAGCTAGCAGATTCTCCCTTAATTTGACTCTCGAGTGCTTGTTTCTTAGTAAAACACGTAGTGCTAATAGAACAATACTAGCATAATGACTAACTGTTTTAACTTTTAAAGAAACGCATACCAACAAAGATGACTTGTGTAGATTACGAGAGAGTTTCAACCATTGAGGAAGTTTTCCAAAATCTCTGCACAAGAGGCATTGCGCGTTTTGGCCTGGATACATAATAATAAACAAAAATAACCCATTGGGATTCAGTATGAATCATCGTAATATAAAGTCATGCATGAACAAAGCCTATCAACCAGCAAAATTTTGATAGCAAAAACATAAATCCCACAAGAAAAGCCTTACGCCAGCGGGTCTAAGCGATCTAATTAATCCCACCAAAGACATACATAGCCTAACATATATATATGAATTTAATAAAAAAAAAATTATAAAAAAAAAAACGAAAATAAAACCTCACTATAGCATTTTATATCAAGTTTCTAAAATATCGAGTTTGAAAAGCTTTTCCTCGTTTTGTTAATTAGGGATTATGTTTTGTTAAACAACAAAGATAAATGGGTTATGTTATGTGTGTCTCTGGTGGGCTTGGATAATTAAAAATTCATGCCAACAAATTAGTATTATATATATATATATATATATATATATATTAGTGAGGTTTATCATGGGAACAATTAATTAGGTTTCAAGGTTCCTTATTTAGGTTGAATTAGGATTTTACAAAGCTTTATAAATATATGGGTGAATTACTCGTCTTTTGCTCAAAGTAAGAAACCCTAAGAATAGAATATGGAGAACCAAAAGCAAACGAGTATCACGTTTGAGATAGATAACTTATGGGAAAAAGAAGCTGTGATAACGTCCCGTAAATTCTCAAGTGGCGGCTACGAATGGTATACATATATTCTTATGTTTTGATTTTTAAAGCTATTGTCTACAACTAAAGCGTTTAGTTAATCTGTTTTTTTTTTTCTTTTTTTCTTAAAGGTTTGTTTACGTGTATCCTAAGAGAGTCGGTATTGAAGATCATCTGGCTCTGTTCATCTGTGTTGCGAATCCTGAATCATTCCAACTTGGATGGAAAATACGAGCTAGTAATTCCTTCGTTCTGTTGAATCAATCAGGCAAAGAGCTCTACAGAATGCATGGTAATTTACTTATCTTCCATGTATATATATATATATATATATATATATATATATATATATATATATTCTTTTTTTAAAAAAAATTCAAATTCATATTTCTGTTTTTGTCTTACAGAATGTTGCAACTTTTTCTGCACTAAGTACTCAAAATGGGGCAAGTTAAGGACCTTGCCTCTTAGGGGTCTAGAGGAGACCAAACTGATCGTTAAAGTTCAAGTACAAGTAATTGAAGTTTTTGGTGAAGGAGATGTAACTGGGAAGGAGATGTTTAATGTCAGTGGTTTCCAAGTTCTTCATTCTCAGGTATGAGATTTATTTTTAATTTTATTTTCTCTGCTTTTTGATTCCCTTTTCTGATTAACATATACAGTTACATCTTTCTCTTGTTGACAGGTTAATTCAGTGAGTCGACTTTTTCAGAAGCATCCGGACATTGCAGTAAATTTAATACCAACGAACGAATTGGTGAAGACAACATATATGACTATTATCCTCGGTCTAATCGAGACACTGAACAAGCCTCCACATAGCTTCACCAAAGCTGAGTTAAGCAACGCTCTAACCGAGTTGATTGAGCTAAAGAAAGCGGGCTTCAAGCTAGAATGGTTAGAGACAAAGTTTCATGACGTTTTCCTTGAGCATTTCAAAGTTGACCTGAACAAGGAGGTGGAGGTGTCTGTAGTCCTTGAACTCAAGGAAGAGATCGAGAATCTCAAAATTGAGCTGATCAAGGAGGCCAAAGACTGGCTCAAGGGTGTTGTTCACTCTTGGAATGAGTGGAAAGTAAGGCTTGGATTTGCTGGTCCTCGTAATGAAAAAATAGACTGAAAGACATTTTATTACTATGCTTTTTCTTTGGTTTTATGTTTTCTTTTGTTAATAAAGAAGTTGTTTCCGAGCGCCACAAGTCTTTAAAATTCAAATAATATATAACTCCCCGTTTATTGGAAACAATCACAATAAAACAATTCTAAACATCCTAAGAGTATTTGGTGACTTTTGTTACCATTGTCCCACTAGGTGATGTTTTTATACGGATAATTCCACTTTTGGGTAAAAAGTCATGAGTTGATTTTTGGAGTGTATTGTTTGGTCCGTCAACATAGATGTTTTTTCGTGCGATTTCATTTATGTGGATCCTAGTGAGTTTCCTCGTTGTGTTTATTCCCATATATTTTCAGTAAATTGATATGGAGAGGTAAACGTGTAAGAGAAAGAAACAACGATTGTGTTTATTCCCATATTTTTAGTAAATCCGCATTGTTTCTCCAACATAACTGTTTCGTATATTTGGGTCATCCTTGCAAAATTTAAAACCATTTACTGCTTAAACTTTTTTAAGGAAAATTTGAAAGCTTACTACATAAGAGAGAGGGAGAGAGTAGTGAAAATCCCATAAAGAGTAGTATCATGGTTTATGTTTAGTACATATACTTACTATATATATATATATATATATATATATATATATATATATATTAAGGATTAGACTCTAGATTGTGATTGTAAGAATACATTTGAAACCATCATACTAGATTATATATAATTGATCTTACTTATAAAAATCTTATCGCTTGCACCTTTATTTCAATGGTTTTTTCATACTAGATCATTATAATTTCTTTTGTATCAACACGAACTCATTCTACAAAATATAAATTCAAATGGTGAAATAGAGAAGCAACATTAGCACAAACCATTTACAAAATTCATTCAATGATCAAGAGATTTGTAACTGGGGAACACAGAGAATAATTATCAATTAGTTTATAAAATCAGAAAATATCGAAAAAAACAATTATCACTTAGTCCTAAATATATAGAACATTCTTCTTTTGAATTCCGAGCGTTATCACTTTGTCAGACTGCAAACGTGATCGCCCTAGTCCTAAATGGGGTTGAGTTTAAATGGATAATAATATTAAATATATTTAAATGGATTGAGTTTACATGGGATGAGATTAAATGAAATGAGTTTACCCATATTAACATCACTACATACACTACATATATTCTAAGGATTAAATTCACTAAATTATATAATTGTATAGTGTATCATATACGTAATAGATCGTGTACGTACATATAAAACAATGCCGTATAACGAAATTGTTCATCCCTCTCTGTTTAGGCAAATGGTGAAAAAAAAAAAGATACTATTTATAAATTTCAGTCAATGATCAAAAGATATTCCCAGCATCGTCGTCACATTGATCACATGAAGACGTAATACATCTACGAAATAACCCTTTGAAATAGTTTGTAATAGACACGTGTCATAGACATGACAGGGGTATAAGAGAGAAACAAAAAAAGTAGCCTATGGCTCCTAGATATGACTGTGGGGTGTAATTTAGAAAATAAAATAAAAATCAAAAATGTGATTCCCAATGCTAATCCTAGAAACTCTATTTGGCTAATACTAGTAATTAACGATCACTTTTCTTGTTGCGCCGTCGTCGTAGGGAATCCAGAGTGAGGGCGATGACGAAAGATAAAAATGCAGCGGAGGTTGTGGCGGTGGAGGAGGAGGACGAGAGGGAATACGATGACTGGTGCTTCGTCTGCAAAGATGGTGGCGACCTGATTCTCTGCGACTTCAAGTAAGCTTTTTTTTTTTTTTTTTTTTTTTTTTTTGACTTCAAGTAAGTTTCTTTCTACTCGTCTTTTACTTCAGAGATTTCGACGCCTCACTTACGGATTTGGAATACATAATGCTGCTTGTGTTTCTTTACTGAATTTTGTTTTATTGTTTGCATGTTCTTGATTTTTGATGATGAAGGGTGTTTTCGTCTTTGATTGATTTTGCTTATATATTTATAAGTCGAGAGGCTTTGTTAATTTCAAGGCAGGGTTGTATATTATATATTGATGGAGAAAAAAAGTCTCAGTATAATGTTTTTTTTGTTCTTTTGTAAAGATTTGTTTGTCAAAGTGGAAATGGAAATTTTTTTGTTCTTCTGTGTAAGAAAGTTTGTATTTTTCAATGAAGTTACTTTGTTCATTAAAACTGATGATTCTGGGATTTAATTTGGAGATAGTAATTTATGCCAAAATGAATCATTTCCGTTGAATGAAGCTATAATGAATAATTACTGCTTCAGTTTTTTTTTCTGATGATCCGCCTTAGTGGAGACACTGTGTACCATTCTGTTATGAAATCTATAAAGGTGTTTTTTTTTTTTTTCCTTTAAGTCATTGATTAGGTACCAAACTGACTTTTTGATCTATTAAATTGCAAACCAACAATTTCATTTATGAAAAGATATTCAAGATGCATTATTTAAGCATTGTCTCTTGTGACATCTAGTTTAAAAACGTATGTATCTACCTCTGTACCTCACCGTGCTTGCTTTTTTTCAGGGGCTGCTCAAAAGTCTATCACGAGCGGTGCGTTGACAACGATTTAGCAAAGATGGAGGGAGACTCCTTAATTTGTAGTAAGTTCTACAGTTTCTCAGTTTATATTCATTGCGATGTTATTATCATTTTGAAGTAGCATGCTTTATTCTGTTGTGACTTAGTTTGTCAGTGGTCTCCTGTTCATTAGTTGAATGGTTTTATATCCGAAAATGAGACAAATTTGGAGGAGGATTTAGTTTGCAGTTTGTGGATTCCTTGACTTTTTTGTAGAGTGGCGAGTAGCACCCATCAGCATCCAACAAGAATAGAGTTAGGGCTCCTTTTTAAGCTTTTCTTTATCATTATGTAAGATATCCCCGTATCTCTGTTGATAAATTGTTTCTTAAGCCTCTCAAAGCCAATGGTAGCTAAAAGTACAAGCTTTAGATAATTTTTTTTATCACTTAGCATACACTATAGAGTCTATATATACTTGATAACTAATGTCTTACCTTGCTAAGTCCTTGAGTCTGTTGTATTTCCGAGCACAGTTTAGGAAAACATATATTTGAACGTTCATATTTGCTGTCAGAAGACTACTGTATTTTTCATACTTGCTCTCCGGAGAAGCTAATGTTAAATTGTAAAACTTTCAATTTTCAGTGTGGCACAAGTGCTACTTGTGTAAGAAGAGACCAAAGCTACAGTGCCTTTGTTGCTCCCATGCTGTATGTCAAGGCATGCTGAGTTTGTGCTGCTTTTCTTGCTTCGAGTTCCCTACTCAATTCAGCAATCTGCTTTTGTATTTTAGCCCCTCCATCGGGTAGCTTTGAGATCGTACTCTATAAGATGAAATACAAACCAACGAAAAAAAAAGAGACTTAGAGATAAATCCTGAATGAAGCTTTCTGTTTATTACATGAAATTGATGTATTTACCTTTTTCTCCAATAGCATCGAGAAACGACTGATTCTTGCTTTAATTTCGCTTTCTGACAATTCATTGTCGTCGATTGGGGAAATGTTGATTCTTTTGTCCAATTTCACATCCTTTGGCTTGAACGCATAGTTAGCCCTGCCAAAAACAGTTTTCCAAATCTTTGAGAGATTATACAAAAACACCACGACTGTTAAATTTGACAAAAAGGTTGATGAAGTTAATACCCATTAATGATGGTGTCTTGTGAAGAACTTGCTGATGGGCCTCCTAAGTATGATGTTGTTGCTCGCCTTTTTATGTTGAAGAACGAATCAGAAACTGGGATCTGAAGATGAAGGAAAACAGTTTTATAACTAAAAGCTGGTTTGGAGATATAAGAGTCACCTTAATTCTTCTTCTTCGTCTTTCTGTATCGCTTGGACAGGAGCAGTCTTGGAGAATAGTAGGCTGTGATGACTAACTCCAGCAATCCCGAGAGTTTCAAGGAACTTAATGTGCGATTCGAGAGATTCATCCCTACAAAAACAAACAAACATAAGTGAACTGTATTCTAGTTAAACAATCGGTAAATAGTTTTTGCTCAGAATTGAAGATTTGCTTACAATTTGATCTGGTTATAGTGTTCTTCATATAGTTGCTGCTGTGTAGGTGAAACATCAAAGCCTCCCTTGGGAAGACTAAAAAGTTCTCGAAGGTCCTGAGAGAAAGATCATTTGGTTTTAGCAAAACAAATAAAAGAAAAGCTAGAAAACACTTCACTGCCATTTACAGAAGAACTGAGAATAGACCTGCTGGCTGAAGTAGCGGATTTGTTCTTTATGCTCAGTTGCAGTTTTAAACAAGCCTCCCTTGTACACCTAGGGAAGCATATACCGATGGCATTATATCATACATATGATCATAAATATCAAAATCACTAACCAAGGAACAAAAAATATGTCACAGACCTGCTTTCTGTATATCTTTTCTTCAACAGTTGCTGAGGTCATTAACCTATACACGATGACATCCTTAGTTTGCCCAATTCTATATGCTCGATCAACACTCTGGTTGTCAGTGCTGCATGTATATATCAGAAAATCATGTCATAAAAGTATTTTCAAGAGACTGAAAAGTATTAACAGCTTCCCAACACTAAATTTAGACTACATCAAAGTTTCACAAGGAAGGGCTAAAGCATAGAGATGGAAGCACCCACGTTTTGCATCATATACAATTATTATCCTATGAGAGATCTTCAACAAGCTAGAGATGCAGAATTCTGATAGACGATTTAATAACATTATATGTTACAAAACCTTTAGACTTAGGCCGTTGGAAGAATTGTCAACGGAAGTAAGTACCTTGGATTCCAGGCAGGGTCAACCACGATTACACGGTCTGCCTTCGTCAGAGTGAGTCCAAGACCACCAACTTGAGATGTCAAGAGAAATATAGGAGCCACATGACCTTCTTGAAATTCCTGAATTATATTAAGTTTTTATAGAACTGTGATAGGATGAAGACTAGAGAAAAATATAGAAGACTCAGGAAACATTTCATTGAGAAGCGAAAAACTCACTTCCACAGTCTTCAATCTGTCAGGGGCTTTTGTGGTACCATCAATTCGCAAGAAGCTATAGCCGTTGGAGGTAAGAGAATCCTGAAAAATCCATATGTAACCTATAAAGATTCTTTAAAACTTCGGAAAAAAAAAAACGATGCAGGGTAGAGTTAGCAGCAAAACCTGAATCAGATTAAGCATCTTGCGTGTCTGGGAGAAGATTAGAACACGGTGCCCTTCTGGAATCAAATTTTCCTAAGTAACAATGTAGAAAGGATATCAGTCAAACAGACATACATCAAAATGAATGTCACTAATTGAACCATAAATGTCATCTAACCAGTAGCGACATAATGAATGACAATTTGCAAGAGATACTGTCATTCTTGGTCTGAAAATCATCTGTATCCACATTATCTGCAATATGCATAGCCAATTTCTCTGCGACGCCTGCTTCTTCTTGTGTTAATGTTGATTCCATTCCTTCGAGAACATCCTCAGCAGCCCTCTTAGTTAAGAGAAGCGGGTGATCACATATTTTCTTCAGAATCTGTTTCATCACAAAACAATAACTGTAAGCTGCTAGATATTAGCTAAATTAACTTTCATGACCAGACAAGATTTTGAACAGGAAATATATACGTGGAAGTGTTTATCAACAGAAAGATAAAGAAGCCATTTCCTGTGTATTATATATATATCCTAAAGAGAAATAAACAAAAAGTATAAAAATCTGAAACTGAGTCCACATCTATTCACGAAATTTACTGTATGAGAGAACACATACATACTTGATCCTACAAAGAAAAACAAGAAGAGAACTTCATGTTACCGTTAAAGCTGCTAGAGGTGAACCATCAAAAGCTGACAATACAATTTCACTGTTTAAGAAAGCTTCATATAATTGCCTCTGCAACAAAGAGATAAGTATCAGCAATTCGATAAGACTAAGAATGTTAGACCAGCGACTGTATTTACGTGTTTAGACTTTAGACTAGAGGTTATACCTGGCAAGCCGTTAACCGTAGCCAAACAACAATTTCGTCCTTCTTTGAAAGCTTGGAGGTTGCAGCATCATCACCAAAAACTTCACTCTTAAGGCGCCGCAGAAAGAAAGGTTGAATATGCTCCCTTAGGTTCTATTAATCAGGACATAAACAAGAAAAAACTCACATGTAAGATCTACAAGCTACAGCCTGTACAACATATGCCATAAGCGAATTGATAGATTATTCTTCTTTAGATGCAACTAAGCTTGCATACATATACCTCAACTGTTAAGCGGCTATATATAACAAACAGTCTGCAATCTCATAAGATGCATCCCAGACTCTAAGCATGATGCATGACAATCTATATAATGTTAAGTCTTGCTATATCTAGTGCAACTGATTCATGCTAAAAATGATAGACAGATATTAGCATTGAGATTGTAACACATTAAGACTTTGCATTTGCTGTCTAATAGGAAAAACAATCGATAGTAATCATAGAAAAGGCTACAGATTCAACAAGAGATGCCAGGATAAGAAGAAAGTTCAAAACCTAATAAAAAGGTCTTCAGCTACAGTCCGAAAATAATAGCCTCTCAAGCAAATTCGAATTGAATCCTCACCTTTGCTACTGTTGAGCCTATCCTCTGCTCTCTATCAGTGGCATTTTTGTCAGTTCCACGAATAATGTAATGCTCGTAATTCTGCTTAAACCTGTTAAAGCTTAAAGGCTTAATAACACACAGCTGGCAAATGTACTCTGACGAATCTGGAATAGGGAGAAGATGTTTACCAATTCTTGTCACCGAGTAGCCCAGGGCAGCTGAAGTTAAAGAGAGCCCACAATTCCTGTTAAAACATGAAGATGGAATCAATAGGCTGCATTAGGATTGCAAGAATATATTCATAGAAAAAAGATATTGACAAACATTAAACGTCATAGACAATACCTTAAGGTTGTTCTGGATTGGTGTACCACTTATTATTATACGATGGGAACTTGGAATCTCAAGCAAACTCTTGGCCCTTTGTGTGCTGGGGTTCTTAATAAGATGTCCCTAGAAGTGTGTGCAGAAATACATCATATTGATATTGGTGGGAAAAAGGTCAAAACATACACTAATGGTAGCATCTCAGTGCTCGAAAGATCATAGTGAATACACATTATACTAAGCACCTGTTTCCTATACGCAGACCTCACAAATGATAAAAGATTGATATGTCTTACCTCGTCCAGAATCATGTAGTCCCATTTGATTCCATCTTCGTCATCCTCATCACTATAAAGGTGGTCACCTTTCAAAGCATTTGTATTATTCCGTACGATATCATAAGTCGTTAGAAGAACACCTTTACCCTACAAAAGTTAGAGAGATCTGAGGTTGAAAACCCATATCATTTTTCAAAACAATAGAAAGTTAACTCTCTGGAGGTGAACAAAGCCAAGAAAGAATTGATCAAACATTTCTCAGCTTAATAATTCTAAACAATATGAAAATATGCTGCTATACAGATAAAGATGATTTACAACAGTATAGGCCACCCGTGTAAGCAATTGAATGCATTCATTTACACAAGTTATTGTACAAGTTCCTTTTGGATCTTCTAGTCACAAAACAAGTCAAAATGTGGATATAATTGCAGAGTTAAGGCATCAGTGATATCTCCCAGGTACTATGGAAGAAAGAACATGTACCTGTAGGATGTGGTGGAGATCATACTCTCGGGCTTTTGTAGAAGTGCCGTAGTATCTTCAAAGAGGAAAGGAAAAAAAAATCAGTAATACAAAATCTAACACCACTCCAGTAAATAACAATCATAGAAACAGATCTTACTCCCTAGTCATTTGTGAAAGTCCCACGGTAGCTAATTCTTTCATCCAGTGAGGCAGCAGGGTTTTTGGGGCCACTACCAGAGCACGTTTGATCAATTTAGAGTGGAACAAGCCAGCAAGAAAACTACAAATCTGCAAGGCAAACCAACAGTTATCAGCATTACATTATTACAAAAAAATAAAATAAAAAGTGCAGATAGCAAATTTCCTTACCTGCATAGTTTTACCTAACCCCATATCATCTCCAAGTATTCCACCTTTCCCTTGGGTATGCAAAGACCAAAGCCACTTTAACCCTTCCCTCTGATGTGGATATAACATCGTTGCAATCTTTCCACGCAATGTGTAAGAAAATTTGGGGCCAGTTAAAGTGATACACCCTTCATCCTCCAACACTTTCTCGTCATAACTATGTCTTAAGATGTCGTAAGACTGAGCTGGCTTTTTAGGCTTTTCAAGATGGCTTTTCATTTCAGCCGCCTTTTTCCCAGTCAAAATGACACAGTCATCATCATCATCATCATTGTCCTCATCCAATTCTCTTAGCTTGGCGGCATTCGACCTTCCGACTGTTCTTAGCTTCTCACTGACCTCTATATGTCTAGTCGTCTTCAGACTTTGGTCGGCTTCCTTGCGCTGGCCCTTCCCACGGTCAAGATTGTATCCCTGCCTATCATTTTCAGACTTAGCAACAAAGTGCTGACCAGAAAATGAGTTTTGTTTTCCAACATTCGAAACTCTTTCTCCCCATTCGCCTGCAAACTCATTACTAGTTTTCTCTTCCCGGATGGCAAAACCAACATTTCCTTGCTTGTCACTGAGACTATCAACGCCAGCATTAAATGTGGTAACCACATCTGACGAGGACTTGGATGGATCAGATATCAATGGAAATGAAGATTTGAAGCTCTCAGAATCAAAATCCTTAACTCGGCTCTTGACTTGACTAGCATCATGATCATTGTTTTGGTTATCTTTCTTCTTCTGAATCGACATAGTCCCAAGCTTAGAGGTCAAATCATCCAAAATATCCATGATTTCGTTCCTTCCTCCGCCATCTTGCCTTTCCTCTCTTTGCTTCAACTGAGGAGAGAGCGAACCAAAGTCTGTGATTATCGAAAAGTTAGGCTCATCAGCCAACTCTGTGCTAGCTTCCTCTGTTTCATCCCAAGTTGTGAATTTGTTCCCAGGTCCAGCTCCCTCGAGTGGTGTATCTCCTTTAACTGATTCGAGCATCATGCAAGAACAAACGCATTCGAGTAAATTCAACTGACGCAATTAAGTAACAAATGTACAGAGCGAAAATCAAACAATAGACTAAAAACCCAGATTTCGAAAAAAAAAACTTATTTTAAAATAAGCTACTAGAACAAAAGTTGGATGCATCATCAATGGAAATACTAGTTTCTT
Source organism: Barbarea vulgaris (assembly GCA_963667165.1). Classification (NCBI taxonomy): domain Eukaryota; kingdom Viridiplantae; phylum Streptophyta; class Magnoliopsida; order Brassicales; family Brassicaceae; genus Barbarea; species Barbarea vulgaris. Next base: position 1,580,109 of record OY763894.1, on the reverse strand, counting down.
TATGCAAAACTGAGAGAAATGGTATTACCAAAAACCCTTAAATTAAGTGAAAATATCATGATTACCTGGGAAATCGAAATCTGCCAAATCAGGATCGTCATCTCCATCGATTACGTCTTCCTTTACAGAAGCCTTGCAGAGACGACGTCGTCCAGCAAGCTTAATCATGGACTTCTTCGTTCCTTGGTCTTCTCCATCTGAAACCCCCAAAAAAATGATCTAAAATCAAAGACAGATACGAATCGCAAACCACAGACAACAAAAATTAGAATAGATAGAGGAGAATTTTCGTACGGGAAGAAGAAGGAGGAGGCTGTTTAGGAGGCGCAGAAAGATCCTGGAGGAGAAGATAGTGTCGTTCGTTCAAGCTCTGAGGCTTTCTTCTATGGCTGGCCGTATTATCCGCCATAGCAACACTGTTTCTGGAGATGAGTTGTGTTTCCCGATGATCGATTTGAGAAAAAGAGAACGTTTTGGAATCCCGCCTTTCCTTGTTTTTTTGAAATTTGAAGATTTCTCAGTTCCAATACAAATGGCTCTTGTGCGCGTATCTCTCTGATTTAACCTAAAAATTATGATTTTATTTCTCCTTTTTGTCAAATTCGGTAGTGTGTATATTCAATGTTTTTAAAAAATTATATAATTGTATATATTAAATGTTGTGTCACATCATTTCCTTTTTTGGGTTGTTGTTTAGATTCTTTAGAAGCAAAACAAATTTTTTGGTAGACGCTAGGAGAAAGCATTTTTAGCTGATAAAATTAACTTGTACAAAATCTATATGCAAGCTCAAAGAGAGACCTCACATGATAATACCAAAAAGGATAGTTTAGAGTAGACTAGCTCTGCTTGTTGCATATGATTTAACCAAATAGTTACCATAGAAATATTTTATGGAGAGTTCAAATCTCATAAATATATACACACTCAAAGAAAAGATTGTGGTGTGATGCTTGTCCCATAGAACAAATCAACCAAGATATATGGTACTCCTATTCTCCAATTCGATTGTCTATTTAGAATTGCTCGCTACTACTTTTCTTAGCCATGTGGCTCGAGAGAGGTTGCTGGAGGTGTCATCGGGTGACAAGGACTTGAAGATGCTATGCATCAATGCATGTTGTCGTCGTGCTTATACCAAGCTCTATTCCCGAACTGCTGCAAACAGTCTAAGTTTCCAAGCGTACTCTTAGATGTTTTGGGTCAAACCATAATTCTCTCCATCTCTACAAAGAAGTTGAAAACGGAAGAATAACGAACAATTTTATCTGATTTTTTTTTGGTAATTATGTTAAGTTGAAAATATTACATTTATTAAATAGTAAAGTAATTCGTATTCTTTGGAAATGGAAGGCATTTTCTACCGATAAATCACTGAAAACATTGGTCACCCGATATTGTTGTATTATATTCAAAATAAATGCGCAACCACAGTAAGAAGTAAAAAAAAAAACATATGTAATTTGATAAAAATCTTGACATTAAAAACACGATGTCTCTGTTAATAATAGCAAAACCCTTAAAAATGGCGGGAATCGGAGTGGTGTAAATCTCGCTTTCTTCTTCTCTCAGACCTCCGCGAGAGCTAACTCACTCACTTCGTTCTCTGCTTTTCCCGCTCACCTAAAGCCATGAATAGAGGCGGGAATTCCAAAAAACGACCACCTCCGTCGAATACCCCACCGGCGGCAAAGCATCGAGCCGCGGGTAATCCGACACCATCCCCAGCCACCGGAACCCTAGAGGATGAGCTAATGGAGGAGGATGTGTTTCTGGACGAATCTCTCTTGTACGGCGAAGAGGATGAGGAATCCCTAATTCTCCGAGATATGGATGAGCGTGAAGCTGTATCCTCGCGGTTGTCGGCTTGGGCTCGACCTTCGCTCTCACCTGCTTATCTCTCTAATTCGCAGAGTATCAGTTGAGTATTTTACCTTACCGGAATTTTAATTTTAAGGTTTCTTCATCTCATTGCTGGAAGCTGCTGAAATTTTGATTTATGTAATTGGTTTTGTTAGCTTTTCAACAATTGGAGATTGACTCTATAATTGGGGAGAGTCATAAGGAGTTGCTACCGGGTTCCTCAGGGCAAGCTCCAATTATTAGGATGTTTGGTGTTACTAGAGAAGGTGAGTTTGAGTTTTAATTATTTTTTGTTCCTCTTTGTTGAAAAATTATTGAGACCTCATTTCTGATGAATTCTGGTATGTTTTCAGGTAACAGTGTGTGTTGCTTAGTTCATGGGTTTGAGCCTTACTTTTACATTGCTTGCCCTCCTGGAATGGGGCCAGACGATATTTCTCATTTCCATCACAGTCTTGAGGTATTTACTATTTAGGCCTAATAGATCTCTGGATTCTTGAGGTATTATTACTGGTTTTGTTTAAAGCTCATCTGACTTATTCAGGGTAGGATGAGGGAATCCAATAAAAATGCCAAGGTCCCTAAATTTGTTAGGCGTATAGAAATGGTGCAAAAAAGAAGCATTATGTATTACCAACAGCAAAAATCCCAACCTTTTCTGAAGATTACAGTTGCATTGCCTAATATGGTGGCTAGCTGTCGCGGTATGACTCCCAAATGTTGGCGCTTTATGGGTTTTAGTATCTCCCTTACTGATTTTGTTATTGCAATTATTAAATTGGTAGGTATCCTTGATAGAGGCTTACAAATTGATGGACTGGGTATGAAGAGCTTCCAAACATATGAGAGCAATATTCTTTTTGTTCTCCGTTTCATGGTAGATCGCGATATTGTTGGAGGGAATTGGATTGAAGTACCTACTGGGAAATATAAGAAGAATGCAAGAACTTTTTCATACTGCCAATTGGAGTTCCATTGCCTGTATCCTCATCTAATATCTCTGACTTTCTTTTACGGAGCAAGAATATGTTTATTTAGTAACATACTCTATTTTATGTCATTACTTTCTTTAACATGGGGTTTAGATACTCAGATTTAATCAGCCATGCTGCAGAAGGTGAATACTCAAAAATGGCTCCCTTCCGTGTACTAAGTTTCGATATTGAGTGTGCAGGTCGTAAAGGACACTTTCCAGAGGCTAAGCATGATCCTGTGATCCAGGTTAGTTGTTTTTGGCTTTTTGCTATAATTTGATAGTTCTATTTGGTACCTTTGTTCTCATCCCTCTTAAAACGTTATTCTCATTGGTTTTCTAGATAGCAAACCTTGTTACTCTTCAGGGTGAAGATCACCCATTTGTACGCAATGTCATGACTCTAAAGTCATGTGCTCCAATTGTAGGCGTAGACGTCATGTCTTTTGAAACAGAAAGAGAGGTCTTACTAGCTTGGAGGGTATTGTTTTTGCCTCTTATCGTCGTTCATTATTATAGGTTCATTATTTTGCCTTCATCGGTTATTTGGCACTTTAACTTGCAAAAGTAAGCTCTGTTACAGTTTACCCTTGTTTTTAAATCCGGGCTGACTGAGTGAAGGATTTAGTAAATTTTATGCTGGTCAAGCATCTGTTCTACTGATGTATAAGATGTATTTGGCTGCAGGATTTGATTCGTGATGTTGATCCTGATATCATAATTGGTTATAACATCTGCAAATTCGATTTACCTTATCTGATTGAGGTACTTGAACATTTACATTTACTTTTATCGCGGATCATTATCACTTCTGTTTAATAGAAGCATGCTTTTCATTCTTATAGCGATTTACATGTATTATTTTGCTATGTTCAGTTGGGCTATATGGCACTTGTATATGTGACGGATCTTTTACCTAGAAAATATGCTGTTTTCTGATTCGCAGAGAGCTGCAACACTGGGAATAGAAGATTTTCCTCTTCTTGGTCGTGTAAAGAACAGTAGGGTCCGGGTCAGGGACTCAACATTTTCATCAAGGTGATGTAGGAGCAAACTGCCATCACTTTCACCTTAATTTTTAACTTATGCTTCATGCTTTTCGTGGCTCAGGAGTTCTCTAACCTAGCATCTTATAACATTATGTTGCTTCCCATAGTAATATGTGTCATGTTTCAGACAACAAGGAATAAGGGAAAGTAAAGAGACCACAATTGAAGGACGATTTCAGTTTGACCTTATTCAGGTTTCTGTCCTTAACAAGTTCTTTTTGGTTTGAGTCATTCTTAGATTATTTGTTTGTACTTCATTGCAAAGACATCAACATAATTCTTTTATTTTTTTAATTATTGTAGGCAATACATAGAGACCACAAATTAAGTTCTTATTCGCTGAATTCTGTCTCAGCTCACTTTCTTTCTGAGCAGGTGAGACCGAATAACTATGCTTAGAATTTCAGGTTCTTTCCATTTTCAGTGTAGCTAACCTGATTTTCATCTTCAGAAAGAGGATGTCCACCATTCTATAATAACCGATCTCCAGAATGGGAATGCGGAAACCAGGAGGCGTCTTGCTGTTTATTGTTTGAAGGTACCTACTTTTGTTTATTCTGGTGTATTGCTGCATCTGTCCCGTTGCATTGCCTGTTATCAGATAAATTTAAGATTTTCTAACTAGCTATCACTTATCAGGCTTGTCGAACTAGCTAAAGGTCCTTTGCATGTTGACTTGTCGCAAGTTCCACCCTTTCTAGTGTAAAAGATGAACGTCGATGTTTTTGTTAAGGAATATTTAAGTTATCTCTGCTTATATTTGTTTGTGTGTGACAAGAGAGAAAAGGACATTCTAAGAAGCCTTAGCTAACCCTCAACCTTGCGTATGCTCTGTGGGTTCATAGAAATGGTTGCCCTTGTGTTCATTCATGAGTTTTTTGAGCATGCTCTGGATGTGAGGTAGGCTTGAAGGACTTTTGGCAGTTGTTGACGATATTAGTGACTCAAGGAATAATGTGTTTCGAAGGAAGTGTGGAAGTATGTTCAGACACTATAAGTTAAAATCTGGATAATATACTATAGTATACCTCCATTGTGTTTCATAATTTGTCAGATTTTTTGCTTTTACTCTATGGATGTTATGTTATTGCAGAAACTAGGCGCTCTCATTCTTTTATGGTTTCTATTTGTTTTTTTCTCTATTAATAGTCAACCATCTGAATCTTATTAGAAGGTACAACTTAACCACTTTCCTCTTGGCTGTTACAGGATGCATATCTCCCTCAGAGGCTTCTGGACAAACTGATGCTTATATATAATTATGTCGAAATGGCTCGTGTAACTGGTGTCCCTATTTCCTTTCTTCTTGCTAGAGGACAGAGTATCAAGGTATTTCTCAACTAATAGTTTTGGATTAATGTTTCAGTTTGCTAAGGTGGCTGATATTTTGTATCTATATATTTTGCTTCTAGGTTCTATCACAGCTTCTGAGGAAAGCTAAACAGAAGAATCTGGTTCTTCCGAATGCTAAACAATCGGGGTCCGAACAAGGAACTTATGAAGGCGCAACTGTAAGTTGGTGATTTACGGTTTAACATTTCTTTTCTGCCTCTCGTTTGTACTAGTTCCACTGTTCCAACATGTTTGTTGTTTTGGTTATTTCAAATGATAATCAGGTTTTAGAAGCAAGAACAGGTTTCTATGAAAAGCCAATTGCAACTTTGGATTTTGCTTCACTGTACCCATCAATTATGATGGCATATAATCTTTGCTACTGCACCTTGGTAATTCTTTTACTATTTTATTTTTAACTTCTGTGAATTTTATCATCTATATTGTTTATACACCTTATTAATTTAGGAGTGTTATTTCGATGTTCTTGTCTTTGAAGGTGACACCTGAAGATGTACGCAAACTGAATCTTCCACCTGAACATGTCACTAAAACTCCATCAGGGGAAACATTTGTTAAGCAAAGTTTGCAAAAGGTTGCCTTGTTTAGTTGGATTGATTATCCTCAAGTACCTCAAATTCTGTTGAATAATTCTTTCAGGAAGCAACCAATCAATTATTTTAGGGATTACAGCAGTTTATAAACACAACAAATAATTTATTTCAGGGTATACTTCCAGAAATTCTTGAAGAGCTTCTTGCCGCCCGTAAAAGAGCTAAACAAGATTTAAAGGTAGCTGAACATTTGATTCTGAAGAAACTCTTGCAGTATGTGGGTACCTGTATACAGCCTTTAACTAATATTGAAACTGGTATTGTCTAATCTAGGAGGCTAAGGATCCCCTTGAGAAGGCTGTTTTGGATGGTAGACAGTTGGCGTTGAAGGTGAACTTCTTACTGCCAGTTTATTTAACTTGGTCATTCAGAAAAATAATTAGAATGTTCGGAAAATAATTCTGAACAATATTTTCCCTGTAAATTGCTCTTTTACATTTATGTCTATTGTTGTCTCAGATCAGTGCAAATTCTGTCTACGGGTTCACGGGAGCCACTAATGGGCAGTTACCATGCTTAGAAATATCCTCAAGTGTAACTAGCTATGGTATTTCTTCTATGAGCACTGCAACTTCTAGACACATATCTTTTTAGGTTTATTCTGATGGATTTGTATCGTATTGAAGGTCGTCAGATGATTGAACAAACAAAGAAACTTGTGGAAGATAAATTCACAACATTAGGAGGGTATGAATACAATGCAGAGGTACATTTTCAATAAATTACTCGTTGTATTTAAAAGACTAAGTGAAGCATAAGTTTGCACTTAGATTTCTTGAATTTGACGGACTGATATTTTAGGTAATTTATGGAGACACGGATTCAGTCATGGTGCAATTTGGGGTATCGGATGTAGAAGCTGCGATGAACTTGGGGAGGGAAGCTGCAGAACATATTAGCGGAGCTTTTATCAAAGTGAGTGATTTGTTATGGAGCATATCATAAACTTATCCCTAATACATGGGGTAGATGTGCAAGATTACATGATTCTTGAAAACAAACTATAACATGCTGAATTGGTCTCTGTTTCTTGATTGTGTATGATGTCATAAAGCCCATCAAATTGGAGTTTGAGAAGGTCTATTTCCCATATCTGCTGATTAACAAGAAGAGGTATGCTGGTTTGCTATGGACAAATCCTCAAAAGTTTGACAAAATGGACACCAAAGGTAAATCTTCGTAACTGGACAGTTTCTATCTTATTCATTTTCTGACTAAACATCAATATGACTGGCTTTGGCAGGAATCGAGACAGTACGAAGGGATAATTGTTTACTGGTTAAGAACCTCGTGACTGAGAGTCTTCACAAAATACTTATTGATAGAGATGTTCCAGGCGCAGCTGAGTATGTTAAGAAAACCATTTCGGATCTTCTCATGAATCGTATTGACTTATCACTTTTGGTTATTACTAAGGTAATATGTTTTGCTTGAGTTCTTATCACGTGGTGTTGGTGTCGCCTGAAAGTGTATGGTCATGATTAAAGCCATCTGTGAAAACTAAAACAAGTATGAACCTATAATGCTCCTGATGTGTTTTTCAAATCATAGGGTCTAACGAAAACAGGAGATGATTATGAAGTTAAATCAGCTCATGGTGAACTTGCTGAACGCATGCGTAAGGTCAGTGTTTTTTTTTTTCCAACTATCATTTGCATGATTAAGCATTTTCATTAAGATAACTCTTGACCGTTTCCATTTGTCAAGAAACATGTACAAAATGTGTCTAGAGAAATTTTCATTCCTTTACTCTGGTTGTAGCTTAACAGTTAGATTTTATTTTTTGGCTTCTATAGTATTTATGTGATTCTTTGGTCGTCATTTAAGAGCCGCACAAGTGCATAAATTTTTCTTAATTAATGCATTCCTTTGGTGAATATATGATATCATACAGAGACTGCTCTGAAACTGAGATCTGTTTTATGTTGTGTGATGATCGATCATGTGAAATATGACCGTGTTTGCTTTCATATGTGACAGAGGGATGCTGCTACAGCGCCAAATGTTGGGGATCGGGTACCGTATGTTATCATAAAAGCTGCTAAAGGTGCCAAGGTAGTTTTCATATGAACCTTATTTTATCTTTTCCATAAGATGTTGAGGTCATTCTCTTCTACAGTGATTATCTGATTTTGATGCAAAATAGGCTTATGAACGGTCAGAAGATCCGATCTACGTGCTACAGAATAACATCCCTATAGACCCAAATTACTACCTGGAGAATCAGATTAGCAAGGTTAGTTTGAAGTGGGGCTTGTCTAAAAGTTTATTCCCTACTCTTTATTCTGGTGATCAGAGATTAAAAAAGATGTCGTTTTCAGCCACTTCTTAGAATTTTCGAGCCAGTCTTGAAAAATGCTAGCAAGGAACTTCTCCATGGAAGTCACACGAGGTCAATATCAATTACTACTCCTTCAAACAGCGGCATAATGAAATTTGCGAAGAAACAACTGAGCTGTGTTGGCTGCAAAGTTCCGATCAGGTACTTTGCGGTTACTTGGCTATGTATTGTTCATGTTCATTTTTGAAGAATATTAGGATCCTGCAAGTTCTACGTGATCCTTGATTCTCGGTTCCTGATCAGAAATTGTTTCTATGTCTTCAAAGTTCCTTATCATTTAATTATTTGTTCCTGTAATAGTAATCTTGCTTATCTGCCTCAATTTTCTCTTTAACTTCAACCAGCAATGGAACCCTGTGCGCAAGTTGCAAGGGAAGAGAAGCCGAGTTATACTGCAAAAACGTGTCTCAGGGTATGTTACATTTTTTTTCCCTTTTCTATAGACTTCTTGATTTGTCACTAATTTTTGAAAAAAAATCGTGTAAATGCAGTGTCAGAGCTAGAAGAGGTCTTTGGGAGGCTGTGGACCCAGTGCCAGGAGTGCCAAGGCTCTCTTCACCAAGATGTCTTGTGCACCAGGTTTTGCTTATATATTTTTTCCATCTGGGTTAAAAAGATTTTTTTTTTTTTTTCAATAGTAATAGGTTCTGATCCAACTTTTTTTTTTTCTGGATTTCTTATTGGTCTAACAGTCGAGATTGTCCAATATTCTACCGGAGAATGAAAGCACAAAAGGATATGGCTGTCGCTAAGCAACAACTCGACCGTTGGAGCTTCTAAGATTCAAGGTTGTTTTTTAAGCTCTTGTTTTCCATTGGTTTCTTTGCCGATTAGAACTTGTAGGTCCTGTGAGATCGGCTTTGGGATGTCATAAATTGGACCTCCTTTGCTTCTTTGTACGTAGCTTTTGATCAATACATAAAGAGAACTCTTCTCGCATATTTCCTTGTTTCGCGAGGCTAAGAATGTCGGGTATTCATCAAATCCATATTGCCTTACGGGCCAGTTCAATACATACGAACTACAGCTCAGGATTTATATATTATTATTCTTCTGCTTGGACTGTACAATGTGCTACAAAAATATGAACATGAAGCTTAAGTGCTTAACCATATGGTTTTTTTCCTCGTCTCTAGTGTCCTTGAGTTGCCAAGAGTTTTACCGAGTCAAGTGTACAGCCTTATCCTCGTTGTTATAGGTTGTCTGCACATTGGGCATGCTGTGACAACCACGCCGCAATCCTTGCACGTCTTCATATGAAATAAAAAGCAACAAAGATGTCACTAAATTGATCTGGAATCAGACAGTTCAGAACAAGCAAGTGTTTCTTTGTTTTCAAAAATTTCACTTACCGTGTGACCGCAGCTAAAAGCCATGTCCTTTGGTTTCGTCAAGCAAATCGGGCATACCTTTTAGAAAAGCAAAAGGTGTATAAATCTTAGTATCAGAGAAACTGATTAACTGAGTGTACTCAGTGACAGAGAGACAGTAACAACGGTAGAAAAAAGAGTATTTACTGGCACTCTTACAGGAGCTGTTCTTTCACTATTCTCTGCAGTTTCTGTTGCTGTATTTGGTACTGATCTAACTGCATTGTCACGCTCTATGACCTCTGGTGGTGGTGGGAGCGGCTTGTGGTGCAAACGGGAACCACGCACTGGTTTTATACTGTTCACAAGCACAATCAAAGGGTGGCGACTTTTCAAGAATCTAATACAATAAGACTATAATAGAAAGTGATGCAATAAGTTTCCCAAGGGTATAAACTTTACTTCACTCACTCAAGACTTAATGTGGCCTTGTATTGAAAAGGGATCTCCATGAGAGCTGCGAGTGCAAAAGCAGCTTCCTTTTTAGCCGCATCTTTGTGCTCTGACATTATCTCTGTGAAGTTCACAAACTGTGGAATGAAACAGAGTTTTTCACTGATCATCTTATTTGGAAAAAAAAATATGCAATTGCTACTCTAGGTTTTTATAATTTTACCTGGAAGTTATCAAATTCACGGTAAGGTATGTTGTCATCAAATTGTTTCATTGTGTCCCATGGTCCATCTCCTACTCCAACCAAGACGATTGACAATGGGTAATGGCTGAAAATTTATATCAAACAACATTAGTAAGAAAATTATGATCAAAGAAATTGAGCTTATAAAATAGTTTTACCTAGCTGCCACTATTGAGTTCACAGTAGCTTCTTCCTGTGGACTAAGCCGACCATGCGGCACATTTGGTCCCCTGGTGACCTGACCATCTGCAATTATGACGAGAACATGGTATTGCATATTGTTCTGCTCAACTATGTCGACGGCTGCATCAATAACCGGAGCAAACGAAGTAGGACCTGTAAGAGAAGAACAATTAATCTTTACAATAAGAGATGAGCTAAACATGTCCTTTTTGAAAAGTTTATAGTCATTAATACCAGACAATTTCAAATGTGGAACAATCTCTCTGTATCTTTTAACCGCATTTTCCAATCCGTTGCAGCTTTTGTTTTCGGGATAAAAGCTGAATACATATTGATCTCGTGTTGTTACTGCAGAACAAGAAGAAGAATACATAAACCATATTAAAAAGTTTTGTTAATCTTCTTCATCTTGAAAGCAAGACTCTAAACAAAGAATAAAGAAACTAACCATCGCCAAAACCGAAACAAGGTATAAGATCATCTTCATCAAAGGGAGACAAAGTACGACCAATTATTGATATTGCTTGCTCATATGGATTTAGTCTTTTACCAGTGGCGTGAAGGCTTTTTCTATTGAATGAATATCTTCCTGCAACAAAGATTCAGAACATTATACTATAAAACCATTGAAATCGTCTTATCAACATGTAAATCATAATCCTATAACCAAATCACCTGTCCACTCATTGCTCTTGGTGAAGTCAATTCCAAGAATCAAATTTGAAGATTCAAGTCCAGCTTCTCTGAGAGAAGCTATCACCTACAAAAACAAAGTACACATGATGACAAAGACCCTTCTTATTAATTATTATTACTTTGAAAGAAACTCAAATCAAGAAATCAAGAAACAGTTGGTGACTTTATGAGACCTGATCCAAGCTGTTGAAATGATCAGCAATATAAGAAGGTTGCTGGTTGCGTTTATTAGACCTGTTCATTGAAAACACCTGCTGCAATAAAAATCCAATCGTTGACTTTAAGAAGGAATCATCAAAAGCAGATACAAAATCATTGATTCAAGTGGCAAGTATATGTATCAACCTGAACTTTACTGAAAAACCCTGAAGAGTTGTAAGAATTGTTTTTGTTTGTAGAAAAGAAGAAATTATCTGAAGATTTTAATCTTGTGGAAAATGGTCAGATTTTATAAAGAAGATGACTCTTTCAAGGAAGGAAGAAACAAAGAGGGTTGGTTGAATCTTGAAAGCTAGTGGAACGTGGACCTGAAACCTTTACTTGCGGCGGCAAATAATCATATGCGTACTTTGCTATCTCACACGCCACGCCATCAATCTGGAAACAGGATTTTTCATCTTCTTTGTCTCTCTGCCTCTTTAATGGTTTTTTATCCAAAACCAATTTCAACAATATTCATATGGACAACGTGGCAATGCCTTGTGCTGTCTGAAGAAATATATTTGGGCTTTTGAAATCCCCACTAATATTAAAACCCCTTAAATTGGATTCTGATCATCTTTAAGAACCATTTTTCTTGGGCTTCATTTATCAAGAAGCCTTTTTTAGATAAAAGAATCTCCACTTACCTATAAAATCACTGTTTTTTGTCACAACATCCACGTGCGATAGCCATTAGCCCAAACTCAACTACCAATCTACAAACTACAATGTTTTACTTTTAGTTTACAGAGTTAATTAAATGCAAAATAAACTAAATAGTTAAAGAATGGTCATTTGTTGAATTGTTATATATCCAAATGATACCGAAACAAAGCTAGACATGATATTTTTATAGATTTGATACAATAACAATTAACAAAACATTTTTATGAAAAAAATAAAAAATAAATAACAAAATATTTGCAGATAATAATTTACTAAAACGTAGACTCATTTTTGTTCTTTTCACCATTTGTCATTGTTCTTTAAGTTAGTGTTCTATGGACCCCTGAACGGCTGAACCAGCATTGGAATATTGGTCTTTCGCGATTTAAAATAGAGAAATTCCCTCAAATAGCACCAAAACAAGTTTTTGTTCCAAAAATAGCTCACCTTTTTATTTAGTACAAAAATAGCATTTTATGAAGTTCATATTTTAATTTTTTTGGTTTGGGTTGACTATATTAGAATTTAGGGTATAGTTTTTAGGGGGTAAGGGGTACAATTTAGGGTTTAGGGCTTAGGGTTTAGGGTTTAAAAAACCCTAAACCCTAAATCCTAAACCTTAAAAATATGAGGTTAGGATTACCCTTTAATAAAAATGCTAATTATGTCTTAAATAAAAATTTGAGCTAAAAATGTCACAAAAACTTCATTTTGTGCTATTTTTGAGAATTGCCCTTTAAAATAATATTTGGGTTTAATTTAATAAAATGAATAAGTATGTGGGTGTCTATGGTAATTCAGAAAGTAATAATAATTGTCTCTGCAATCAAAAAAATGTAAAAGACATTTATCTTCTTGAAAAGATCGAACGATGTCTATAAATTGCATTCGAACAGCGAAGGTTCCGCTTCAAACATTAGCAGCAGCTAAAGCAATTTCGAGACCCAGAGATTCATCGAATCGTCTCGTTTCTGTATTCGGAAGCAAGTCTTCTCCTTCATTTGTTACTCTCAGAGTGGTTTCATCGATGGCTTACGAGAAAGAGCTTGATGCTGCTAAGAAAGCTGCTTCACTCGCTGCTCGTCTATGTCAGGTTAGGGTTTTCGTCTGTCTTTAATTTTCTCGCTCTTTCTTCGATTCAATCATGACCCAGATTCTAAAGTTTGATTATTTAGGAAACCCATTCTGTAATTTTCCTACTTTCGTTCAAATTTGGTATATTGTATATTGCATCTGTAATTAGGAATAGGTTCTGGTGATATAGTGTAATGTTTCAGCTGATTCTCTACATTCGAGGCTCGTATGAATCTTTGATCCAAGTTTTCTTTTAACAGAATCTGTCGTTGTTTGTTTTTGGTTGTTTCAGAAAGTTCAAAAGGCTCTTTTGCAATCAGATGTTCAATCAAAATCTGATAAAAGTCCAGTGACCGTTGCTGATTATGGTTAGTTTATACATGTCCCTGATCATGAAAGTTTTCTCTTTGAATCTTACTGAGATTTGCTATGAAGTCACATAGTTTGATTGATCTATTCGCTCTTTTGATATGTCTTTTGTTGAGTTTCAGGTTCACAAGCAGTTGTTAGTTTAGTCTTAGAAAAGGAGCTCAGTTCCGAACCCTTATCATTGGTTGCCGAAGAGGTGAAACAGCTTAATAACACTTTGTTAGATGTCTCTCGCATTACTTGTCTTTAGTTTAAGGACTCACATTATCTAAAATTATCTATATAGGACTCAGGCGATTTACGCAAGGAAGGTTCTCAAGATACTCTTGAGCGCATCACGAAACTCGTGAACGACACTTTGGCTACCGAGGAATCGTTTGGTGGTTCGACTTTATCCACAGATGATCTACTCAGAGCCATTGACTGTGGTACATCCGAAGGTGGTCCAAATGGTCGACATTGGGTCTTGGATCCTATTGATGGCACTAAAGGGTAAGTTTTATAACTATCTACCTGAAAATCAAGTCTTCTTATAGCAGAGAAAAAAATGGTAAATTGATTGAATGGCATAGCAAATGTTGTGTTCCTGACACTGAGCTTGTTTGGGGATTTTAGATTTCTAAGGGGAGATCAATACGCAGTAGCACTAGGACTGCTCGAGGAAGGGAAAGTAGTTTTAGGTGTGCTTGCTTGTCCAAACTTGCCATTAGCATCCATAGCAGGAAAGGAGGACAACAAATCTTCTTCCAACGAAATCGGATGCCTCTTCTTTGCTACGATTGGTTCAGGGACATATATGCAGCTCCTAGATTCGGAATCTTCTCCGGTCAAAGTACAAGTCTCTAGTGTTGAGAATCCTGAAGAGGCATCGTTCTTCGAGTCATTTGAAGGAGCTCATTCTCTCCACGATCTATCCAGCTCCATTGCCAATGTAAATTGCTTCTCTATCCATTCATGTGATTCCAGCGAATAACTAACAAATTCTGCATCCATCTGACCATCTTCTCTCTTTCTATGTACAGAAACTTGGTGTCAAAGCTCCACCTGTCCGTATCGATAGCCAAGCAAAGTATGGAGCTTTATCAAGAGGAGATGGAGCCATATACTTACGGTTTCCTCATAAAGGATACCGCGAAAAGATTTGGGACCATGTAGCTGGTGCTATAGTTGTCACAGGTAACATAAAGCTTGTAATTTATGGAACTGGCTTTACAATACCTATATGCGAATGTGAATTGATAACGAAAGCAATATTGTTTACTGTTTGTTTTTGGCGCAGAGGCGGGTGGAATTGTGACGGATGCAGCAGGAAAGCCACTGGATTTCTCAAAAGGGAAGTATCTTGATTTGGACACAGGCATCATCGTCACGAACGGGAAGCTGATGCCTCTGCTTTTGAAAGCAGTTCGTGCCTCCATAGCTGAGCAAGAAAAAGCTTCAGCTCTCTGATTTTTCCCTCTCATATTTTGTTTCCTTCTGTAACTGTTGTTTCACTTCCTTCCTTACACAGTGAATGAGAATTTCTTCAATTTTCTAAAATCAAATAAAAATGAGTCTCTGTTTTGGGTCAAGTGTGAAGAATATTTAGTTTGGGCCGATATGGGCCGTAAAAGGGAATTTAATTACGTGCCCCTGCATGTCTAGAGCGCGTTTGCTAACTTTCCATCTTAACAAAGAAGTAACCTGTGTTGTTAGGGCCAAGTGTAATTGGCTGAAGAGTGTTTAGTTTGGGCCAATATGGGCCGTAAAAGGGCTTTTAAGGTTTACCTGCCCCCTACGTGTCTAGAGCGCGTTTGCTACTTACCATCTTAACAAGGAAGTAACCTGTAAGCGCGTTATCATTTTGTAACTTTTTAATCCAAAAGGAAAAAGTTGAAAATTCGAGATTTTTATTCCCTATATAAATTATAATTCCCATTCATGATGAAGGATTCGTAGAGAGTCTACGGACACATAAAGCAACGTTTGGTCTAGTCAATTTTAAAGAAATATATGGACGAGTACAAATCTACTAGGCGCAATTCTTTTTTATTTTTAATGTGAATTGTAGTAGTACAATATATGTCTGAATTAATTAATCTCTGTTAATCAAGATATTGCTGTGTTAATGATAACACAAAAAACCTGTTTTCAGCTAAAGATAAAAGATTGACGAGACCGGGCCAGAAGTTGACACGTCATTTACAATATACTAAAAGCAATTTGCAATATACTCTAATTAATATATTAAATTATGATTACAGGACCTCTGATTATATATTTAATTACTGTGGAATAAAGAAGAATCTATTCTCCAATCATTCTTTACCAAAAACAAAAAGCATAACATCCTTTGAATATTAGCATATAAAAAAAAGGCTGAGCTAAATTATATACAACGTGCCTAAAATAAGTTTTCTGGAAACATATAATAAAAAAGTTACAATCATATACTATTTCTTGCCCAACATAAAATTAAACAGGATGTTATCTACACCTCCAGAAAGAAGCATTATTACTGAAAATACATATATTACTTGAAAATTCCAAATATCTCTTATTTGTTTGATAAGTCTAAATATCTCTCTCTAAGGACAAATATCTTTCTATTGGACCAATTCATTCTTGGATTGTTTATATATATTTATATATGTTTTACTCATTTGGATTTTAATTTACAAGATAAAGGCAATTTGCAATCTGCAGAGTATATGTACATAAAAACAATTGTACTATATTATGGAAAAATATAGGCATTTAATGGTAGGAAAATTAAAATATAGATTTTTTTTTTTTTTGTGAATAAAATAATAGAAGTATGAGACAACGTGAGGGAAACTTCCATTGTCTCTCAACGGTAGGGGGCTACGATGCCTACTTTTTCTTACAACGGTAGAGATGGGAAAATAATACTTTTAAAATACCAAAAAAAACCAATTAAATTCAATAATCAGTTATCTTTATATATTAGAAGAAGAAAAGAAAAAGAGAGAGAAAAACAAAAACAATAAATAAAATAACAATTGAGAAGAAGTTGCTTCAGAGTCGCGAGAGGTTTTTCATTCATATCAAAAAATCGATTCTTGAGAGATTTCTTCGTCTTCTTGCGTTTCTTCTTCGTCGTACTCTTTCCTTTTTTAACTTTTTCAATGTCTTATGATGAGATGCTTGTTGCTGCCAAGAAAGCTGTTTCTCTTGCTGCTCGTCTCAGCAACGTACGATCACTCGTTTCCATCTTTTAAGATCACATGATCATCTTTGATTTCTAGATTTAGATTTTTAAAAAGTCTCTTCTTCTTTTTTGTTGCTCGTTGACATTGTGATACGTGTTCAAGAGAGTCAGATGTTCTTTGTGGAAAAAAAAAATGAGTTGAATGTGTGACTTTTGGTTGTTTTTTCTTGGAAATTGTCAACTGAGATGGATATTTTGGGATTAGGTTATGAAATCTGGAATTTGATTGATGAACACTGAAAGGATAATTAACAATGGGGATGTATAGCTTTGATTGGAATCTTGGATTGTGTATCTGCGATTTCAGTCTTTTGAATTGGGTTTTTAAGTTTGGTTAGATTTGTAGTGTGTTTAGAGACTTGAATCAGATTAAAGAAGTGAAATTGGTTTGCCATTTTTCCAGGAAGTGAGGAAATCTCTGTTGGTAACTGACGTTTGGACAAAATCAGATGAAAGTCCTGTTACTGTTGCTGATTATGGTTTGCCCTCTCTTTCCCTATTTTCTTGCGATTTCATTTTCCATTTTGGCTTATGGGTTTTAAATGTGAAATCATTCTCATTCATAAAGATGAACCTTTTTTTTTTAATATGATCATAAATATGAATCTTTCTTTGTTATTATTCTTACATTTCATATCTTTATTGGCTCATAAATGAAACAAAGAAATGTTTTTTAGGCTCGCAGGCGGTGGTTAGCCTTGTACTGGAAAGGGAACTTCAGAATGAACCTGTGTCATTAGTGGCTGAAGAGGTAACATTACAGGTTTTTATTTATTTTTGAATCAACTAAGCTGATCATGTTTCTGTAATTTATGTGTAGGATTCTGGTGAGCTAAGGAAAGTTGCTGCTGAGACTGTTCTGGCACGTATTACAGAGCTTGTGAAAGATACTCTTGCAAGTGATGAATCATATGCAGCTTCTCCTTTGTCTTCAGATGATGTGCTCAACGCTATAGACCGTGGTAAATCAGAAGGAGGTCCTAAGGGACGCCATTGGATCTTGGATCCTATTGGTGGCACTAGAGGGTGAGTCCTTATTTACTCAAATGTTCTTGGTATTTCCCTAAGCACAATTTATAAACTTAGAGTTAGTTCCGTTTTGTTGGATTTGTTTTGCAACTTCATGCCAGAGACTAATCAATCTCAGAATTGTAGTATCTGTTTTCTTGGTTTTGTTATTCACATTATTGAACTATCATTAGAGTATTTGAAACTGACAACTTTACTATATTACCTGTGACTTTACAATTTGTAGATTTATAAGAGGAGAACAATATGCAATAGGATTAGCATTGTTGGTGGAAGGCAAAGTAGTACTTGGTGTAATGGCTTGTCCTAAGCTTCCTTTGGCATCCACTGCTGGTAACACACTCAAGTCCTCACCTGAAAAAATTGGTTGCCTTTTTTATGGCGCTGTTGGCACTGGGACTTATGTCCAGTCTCTCAATGTTGACTCTCTTCCTGTGAAGGTAAACTACTCGGAACCACTCTGTTTACTATGAATCTTTTCAATATGTTTGACATCAAAGAAATCATCAAATGTGCTATTAGGTGGAGGTAAGCAGCATAGATGATCCCGCGAAAGCGAGTTTCTTCGAGTCATACCATACACCTGTCCCCATCCATAACACCATTGCTAAGGTAAACAAAAATCTTCTTCACATTCTCTATGTATATATATATATCTTCTTGTTTAGTATGAGTTTGATTGACTCTGTTTGTGTGGTGACAGAAACTGGGGATAAAAGAATCTCCAATCAAGATCAACAGTCAGACAAAGTATGCAGCTTTATCTAGAGGAGATGGAGAGGTGTACTTGAGGTTTACTCGCAAAGCAAGACCTGAATCAATATGGAACCACGCTGCTGGCTCAATCATCGTTTCAGGTAAACAAACCTGTGAAGCTCTTATCGACGACATACATAGCTTATGTTCCAAATGTTTGATGAATCAAAATGTTGTGTGAAATTGTTTGTATCTTTCAGAAGCAGGAGGAAAAGTGACAGATGCAGCGGGGAATCCATTGGACTTTTCGAAAGGGAAGTATCTTGATTACAAGAGAGGAATTGTTGTTACGACGCAGAAACTGTTGCCAAGGCTTTTGAAAGCTGTTAGAGAATCGATTAAAGAAGAAGAAGATGAAGAAGAAAAAGCTGCTTCTTTGAAACTTCACTAACACGCAACTATAATATACTTATTATTGTTGTCTTTCCATATACTCCGTCTCTGTGTTTTTCAGTCTATTTATTTAAAACCAAGAAAAAAAACACAAAACACAAAACTCACCTTTGATATATAAGAAGCACTAACTCTCTTTTGAATATCGTTTTGAATTTTTGATGTTTGAAATGTTTTATTAAATTTTGTATTTTAATATTCGGAAATACGTGAATGTATTTTGAGAAAATTTGGGGAAGATTTGTGAAAGTATATAACTCTTGGGGAGAAAATAAAAATGCGTATGTATTGACTGCTACTGAGTTGTTGTTTAACTCGACAACATATAGAAAAAGACAATGCCTTTTTCTGTCACATATAAAAAAGACAAAAATGAAAAGAAACGTTTCTCATTTAAGAATGAAAAAGAAAATTTGATAATCCTCAAAGATGATGATTACACTCGAGTCGAAACTTCTGCGAAACTTTCTTAACCATATATATATATATATAGATGGAGATTAGTGGTACTGATTAGTTGAAATATATGAATACTCTTGTCTTCTAACGAATATCATTAAAATACGACAACGGTACAAAATTCGTCAAAAGTATTCTACATAATATTATTTATTTAATTAGTCCGTCACATATTCCATCTTTTAATTTTATTTCTTTAACGTCAACTTATTCTGTTATTACGTGAAAGACGGTCTGCACCAACTCATTTCACACGAAACTAATTATTATATATCAACGATGTTGACTACGTCCTCATTTGGACTTGCAATGTCTGCAGTGAATTGAAGAAAAAATATATATGTGTACGTTGGCTCCATAAAACCATATTAGTAGTATAAGCTTTTACATACGAACTTAAGAAGCATTTTTCAATGTCTTATGTCAAAGAGCTAGCCGCTGCAAAGAAAGCTGTTTCTCTAGCTGCTCGTCTCAGCCAGGTAACGACTATTTTCTCATTAAACTGTGACAATACTATCACTTAAATTACCGTAACAATTCGGAGTTATATGATCATATGAATCGCTGAAACTAAACAAATCTTATATGTAATGGATCAGGAAGTGCAGAAGACTCTGTTGCAATCCCAAGTATGGAAAAAATCTGATAGAAGTCCAGTTACTGCAGCTGATTACGGTTTGTACCTCATCCTCTGCATAACTGCGAATTCGAATTTTCTGAGTTTCGGTTTTGCTTCAAGAAAATGTATTTACCTCTACCGTTTATGGATGAGTTCTTCAGGCTCACAAGCTGTGGTTAGTCTTGTATTGGAGAGGGAGCTCCAACCTGAAAAACTGTCTTTAGTTGCTGAAGAGGTGCAGTAACATTTGAAAAACCCGTTAATTAGAGGTCTCTATAGCGTACAATGTTACTCGGGTTTTACTGACTTATAGCGGGAAAACAAATCTTACAGGAAACTGGAGATCTGAGGAAGAAGGGAAGTGAAGTGTTTCTAGAAGGTATTACAAAGCTTGTGAAAGATACTCTAGCTTCTGAGGAATCGTACGCCGCCTCTTCGCTATCCACAGACGATGTGTTAAATGCTATAGACTGCGGTAGATCAGAAGGCGGTTGCAGTAGTTGCCACTGGGTTCTTGATCCTATTGATGGAACCAAAGGGTAAACAAATCTCTGTG
The DNA here is from genome assembly GCA_963667165.1 of Barbarea vulgaris. Classification (NCBI taxonomy): domain Eukaryota; kingdom Viridiplantae; phylum Streptophyta; class Magnoliopsida; order Brassicales; family Brassicaceae; genus Barbarea; species Barbarea vulgaris. Next base: position 1,559,718 of record OY763894.1, on the reverse strand, counting down.
ATCTATATGCTTAATCTTTCCAGTCACTTAAAAACCGGGATGCTAAACTTCTCTTCTTCTTCAGATTTGTAAGAGGAGAGCAATACGCTGTGGGATTAGCTTTGCTTGTAGAAGGCAAAGTGGTGCTCGGTGTCATGGCTTGCCCGAATATTCCTTTTGCTTCTGCAGTTTTTGAGACAGATAAGTCTTCCAAGGAAAATGTTGGCTGTCTTTTCTTTGCTACAAGGGGTTCAGGGACTTACGTGCAACCGCTCAAAGGCAATTCTCCACCAAAGAAGGTATCATTTACCTGCAAGAAGCTGAACTGTGTGATAAATCTGCTGTTCTTTGATAGTGTTAAAGACAGTGGAAGCTGTGTTGACAGGTGCGAGTGAGTAGCAATGAGAATCTTGAAGAAGCGAAGTTCTTAGAATCATACCATAAACCAATTCCCATCCATGGTACCATTGCCAAGGTAACATCTTGTTTCTTTGTATTACAAAGTTCCCTTAAGTAGGCCATAACCAAGTGGGATTCTTTCAACTAAAACAATCTGTTTTACGGTTAGAGCAGAAACTCGGGATCAAAGCATTACCTGTTAGAATCGATAGCCAAGCTAAGTATGCGGCTTTGTCGCGAGGAGATGCAGAGATATACTTGCGTTTCACTCTCAAAGGATACCGGGAGTGTATATGGGACCATGCTGCTGGTTCAATCATCACCACAGGTACAGTTCATAAAACCCTTTTCAGTGCTGAGAACTGTAGGCTCTAATGCACATTATAAAGCAACGGGAACTAGACTTAAAACCCACTTATGTCACTTCTAATGTATAACGAAAACTAACCTTGTGCAGAAGCTGGAGGCGTAGTTTGCGATGCTACAGGAAAATCTCTGGACTTCTCGAAAGGAAAGTATCTTGCTCACAAAACGGGGATCATAGTTACCACCAAAAAACTCAAGCCATGGATTTTGAAGGCAGTCAGAGAATCCATGGAAGAGGAGAATCTTTACCTTTGAGACAACTGAAATTGTACTAATATTTGTATCTGTGTGAACTGGTAACTGGTGTGTGGTGTCTATGCTTAGTTCATATATTGGATATGTCAGATATGAAAGAAATGTGTGAATAGATTTTTATTTATTTTTCATCTTCCAAAAATGGCTTCTAATATGTGTCCAGTAGGAATCCAAGTTAAACTTACACATTAATTTTTACAAAATCGAATCACCAAAAGAGGAGAAGAAAAAAGACCTAGGAAATTATCATGAGATAAGCACAACTCCCCCAGGCGATTCAGTTTGAGAGCTGATGATGGGTTTAAAGCCTCGTCTAAGATGATGTTCTGTTCCAATCAGCCATCCTCTTCTTCTGAATCCTGGAGAAGAGCACCTCGTTTACGGGTTCTGCAAAAACCATAGCTAGGTTTTCAGACTACGATTATAGATATTAATATTTTATAGAGTGGAGATGATATGATATGTATATACCTCCGGTGAGCAGGTACTCGTTTAGCAGGCTTTGTTGTGTTAGCTTCTCGGGCAGATTGCTTGGCTGCAACCAAAAAATATGAGGAAAAAAGCAGTGATGTTGAAGAGTGTTGTTTACATATGAGATTTTCCGCCCGAAAGAATTGGAAATAGATTACTAAATGTGGTTAAACAGTAATCAGGACTAACCGGGAGAGTCTTGCCGGTGATCTGTTGATGAAGCCATAACATCTTGTTGTCCAGAGGAGTATCGTTCCAGTTGGTTATGGGTAGCATCCCTCTTATCCTGATCACAATACAAACGAAATTTTTCAACCAAGGTAAGAACAGAGTATTACAGCAGCGTTAAGAACTGCTAATTAGAAAGACATCATTAGAAGTTCAAGAGCAAAAATACCTTTTTATCAGTTGCTGCAGCTGAAGAACTCACTTCCCCTAATGGCACAGATAAGGATAAAAGAGCAAAATATCAAAGTTAATATAACCCATTCAGTTTCAGAAACCTTATTTCGATTCTAATTTTCATTTTCAGTCAATATTATCTTTCTAAATAAAACCAGACTGAGAAGCTGAGATCCCATATAGTAGTAAATCTATTGGCATATTCGAGAGTGTATGTATCTCAAGGAACATCTATGCTACTATGAAGAGTGTCTTGTCTTATTAGCAAGAACAGCACAGGGGCCTCATTGAAATCAATTTTTTGTACCTGGTAGTTGCGTCTTGCTCTTGAATGCTCTGAACAACTCGAGAGACAGATTAGCCATTGCTTCACTAGCAGAAGAGTCCACCATCTTTGTTAGAGGAACTATTATGCGAGGCATTCCTTTGGCCTTTTGAGAAACTAATCTCGCAGTCTCCACACCTAAAACATTATGTGATGAAACACGAATACCAAAGATAAACAATTAAATGCTTTGTAAAGATAAGAAGAGTCTTGAAGCAGGAAGATAGTAGTAAAAATTGAAGTAACAATAGTGCACAGCAAACTATTAAACACAAACTCAAGCAAGGGATCAAATCATACTCAAACACAGCAATTAAGAGCATTCAATAAGTTAGCATCTTCAATGTGATGTACGAAGTTTAGACATTTTTACCATTTGAAACTGAACTTTGTCCAAGGAGAAGCTTCACATTGTCGGATTTCAATGAAGCAACAGTATAATCAAGAAACTCAGACCACGAACCACCAATTCCCACAGTGTCTCTCTGTGTTCAAATACAAGTGTTAAGTTCTTCGTAAGTAAACAAATCCCAAGACTAAGCTATTGATATCTTCCTTTTATCATCGAGTTTCAGCAAATCAATGGTTTAATCTACAGCAGAAATATTCAAACTGAATAGAACAAGGAAGAGTAAACGAACCATATCGTCTAGCTGCGATACGGAGAGGATCGTCGTCCAGGCACCGGAGACGAAGTCAGTGACATGGACGGTTAGATGATACGAATCGGAAGCGTACACGTAGAACAGGCATCTCCGGAGAAGACCCGAACCCGGATCCGAACGTTCGGGTACGAGTTCTCCGAATATGGGTTCGAATTTCTCGAAACTCGCCGCCATTTCTAGAAAAACTCTCACGATTCACGAGTTTTTGGAGTCTTCTTGTAGCGTAAACCGGTCTTTAAAGCCAATTACAAATACTTTATTAAATATTAACCGATCCCGTACCGGTTTCGGTTGAGAAAAATATTTGTTAATAAAACCAAATTGTAACCATTACATATGAATCTGTAAATGTATTGATGTATCAGTCGAAAAACCTTCTAAAAGCTCTATTTGTAAGCACTGGAACTTTGTTATTCTCCCAGAAAGAATGTAAAAAAAAAACAAAACCTTTCTATAACAAAGAATTAACAGAGCCAATCCTGTGAACTAACTTTTGTATGTGAAATGTGATGATGATGTTGAATACTTCAAATCTGGGCAATGAATAGTTCATTCCAAGTATCTGGGATCCCGGGTAAGCACCAATGCAAGCAATCATTGATCGTTGGAGTTGAAGTCACGTTACTCACCTTCTTCGGTTTTCTTGGTTTGAGTTTAGACCCTGAGATATGAGCTTCATCTCTTAGCTCTGATAGTGCTGTTATGTCAAGAATCTTGATCCTTGTCCCATTCACAGCACTCTCCACTGTTGTATCGATTGATCCATCATCGCCTGTGATTTCGCTTCCTCTAGATAAAGGGACTGTGTTGTTACAGTTTCCGCCAGTATTCCAATCTCCGTTTTTAAAATGCCTCGGAGAAATCGTCCTAAAGAACGCTTTCAACCGCGGATGCAATGGAAGCTGTGCATCAAGCCACTTCACTACGCTGCGTATTGTAAAGTCCTTTGCGTTTCTGATATCCTTGAGAAATTCACCTTCGACCTGTGTTCCATTTACGTGCATCACCCAATGATTTCCTTCGATCTTACCTCTGTTCCAATGGTGACCTGTGTTTAGAACCAATACATCGAAACGGTGAAGGTAGTTTCTCATGAACGCTGGTGGACGGTCCAGATGCATTGCAGTAACACGAGGTGAATCTGTGTTGTTCATCGGTACCAAATCTGATAAACTAGCTGACCAATAATACAAGATCGTTGTGTTTGTGGTCGGGAACCGATAAGCCCAACCATCAGGACGGATAGCTCCTTTGGGTTTCACCAGACCATACTCCCATCCCACGTTTTGAACCTCTGGGCTCTCTACACCACCAGTGGCCATACACATCAGGGATTGAAACTGTTGACGTCCCAATGAGTCTCCTATAAATGCTATCGTCTTGTTCTGCATCCTAAACAACAACAACAAAAAAGAAGCAATTTGAGACATTTGTAAAAACTTGCTCCGCTACAACATATTCACACAAATCCAATCTACTACAACACATTACAGACTGTGCTGGAAGTTCTATGACTAGTTAAACTAACTTTGACAAGGTTCAATGCGAAAGAATCTAGCCTGAAAGTGGATAAAAAAATCTGCCATACCTTGTCAAGAAAGTGAATCTATCAAACTGTGGCATGTTGCAACCTTCAGGCTGCCATCGGTAACCCTCAAATGAGAAATCGGGTCTGCCCATAATTCTACAGGCCCACATGGTTGATAACCATTGTTTACATTCAAAACCAGAATACAATGGTCTCTTCCGGTCTTCAACCCATTTCCCCTTTGCAAAGTTACAAACTGAATAATAAACCAAAATGTAATTTCTTGAGATTAAAACCATAAAACAAACAGAGTACTAAAAGCTGGGAAATGTATAAAAATACCTGAAGAAGAAGCTGAAAACTGACGTTTAACTTCAAAGAAAGAAGTAGGGAGCGGGTTTTTCTCGGAAACTAGGAGTATTAACACCAAGAGAATGAGAATAATCAAGGCAAGTGATACACTTCCTCTGAGTATGTGACTTTTCCCACCAAACATCTTAGATAGAATGCCAGAGATAACATCAACTCTCTCTCAACAAAGAAAGCTCCTCCTTGCTCTGTTTTTTGGAAGTTTTAAGATCCTTGAAGAGACCAGTCACATGAGTGAAACAAAATCTTAGTCAAGCATTGAATCATTCAAAAGCAAATCCCAGAATCCTAATTCTGGCAATAGAACTGGGTGAGGTTGATGTATATTAATGATATTTTATTCTTAAATCCAAATTCATACAAATCAGGAAATTTGTTTTAACCCGTTGAAAAACGAAAACTCTACTCTACTCTAAAACCCAAAAGCGATATCGAAGAAGAAGGTTCTCTGCAAATTCCATGCGAGAAAGGTGATAGAATCTTTACCGGGAACGATTGATGATGATTGGATCTTCCACGAGCGAGGAGTGAAGTGTAGATCTGGAGAGAAAGCAATTACAAAATCCACCACTGAATTTGGATCTCTCACATGTTCGTTCGTCAATAAGCAATATCCATTATTGTAAGAGTGACTCATCAAATCCAATGTTGATGTCTTTGTTTGCCTTGTTGAATTTTCGGCGTAATAATTTCGGTAATTCGGTGCTTCATGTTCTTTTTGTTTTCGCTTTAATTTTGCTCCCAGAAAAAGCAAAGTACTTAAAAAATTATTACGATTTTTTTTTTTGGTAATTAAGATAACTAGATGCGTTAATTTCTATATGGGTTAAGTTTTTAAAAATACTCCTAGTTTTTCTCTCCTTGAACGTTTAGTTGTTTTTATTTATATTTCTTCCGTTTCAAAATATTAGATATTCTAATTAAAATCATAGAGATTAAAATAATGTTTTTACTTTTGAAATATCATTTAATATATATAATAAAAATAATTCAACCAATTATATAAAAAAAAAAAACTACACATCTTATGGATTATATACTAAATATCATTTGAAGTGATATAAATAGAGTATATTATACACATGTTCAAAATATAATTTAAAACATGAAAAAGACATTAATCTACAAAAAAAAAAAAAAAAAAAATTTGCTTTTCCTGATAATTTAGCATAAAACATTCTGTAAATTCATCTTAGTAACGAGTTATCACCTAATTTTCGTCTGTAATATATACTAGTAGGTATCATTACCTAAATATATAGTATTTTTTTTTAAATATCAGTTTGATTACTATTATTCAAGAAGTAAAGAAGTTTAGCCATGGGGATCCTTCGTGTGTAGTGTGTACTACGTTGACATGTTATAAACCTCTCCGGGGCGTGGACTTTACACCGACATTGCGACATTCATCGTTCACTTTCTTAATATGCGACCTCATTTAAGATCCACGAGATCCGGCAACCCTCGTATTAAAAATAGAATATATAATATTCTATCTTTGGCTATACAAAACAAATATTAAATTCTTCTCAATCACATACATGTTGCGTTTGATATCTAATTTTACTTTTTAATTAACTTGTGTCATACTCCATATGCTATAAATCATAAAGTTAGATGTGTATTTGGTAGTTAACAAAAGAAGACGATATGTTTTTTAGTATTACTATTTTATTCAAGATGTGTAACAATAGAGGAACCTACCTTCTCGGACATATACATGAACAAGTAATTAAGGACGTGGACATTGGGTCTCTGTGATTTAGTGAAACAGGAAACTGTAGGGGTCTCGATTGTAACTTACTAAAATATTGGTCACTCTAAGTTAAATAAATAACTTAGACATCGTTGGATTGAGATTAAAGGGATCACAGCTTATTGGTCCTTCAATTTTTAACTTTACTCGTTTTCATGCCAAAATTATTGTATCTGATCATTAGAAATAATTAGACCTCAATTTTCAGTTTTATGGGTGGTACACAAAACAAAACAGTTTAAATGTGGTATGTCACATGAAAATTAGAACAACATAGCAATAACCAATATAGGAGTAGAACAATAAAGTACTCATTTTAAATAACGAAGTCAAGATAGTTTTGATAAATCTTAATAAATAATAGTATAATTTAGATGTATAAATGTAACGAAATTGTTTTATATTTGAAACGTTAAAACTTAAAATTACGCAAGACATGTGTTATTTTCACCTTTTGTTGTTAATTTCATTTGTAACATTAAGTAAATCTACAAAAGGGGTGCAAAAAAAAGATTAAATCTATGGAAGAGAAAAAAAAAAACCATGAAAGAGTTATTATTAGAAAAAAACACAAAAGAAAATTCTATGAAAGAGTAAAGTTTAAAAAGTGTGATTCTGCTTTTAGCTAAAAACATGCCGTAGTAACCACCACTCACCAACTTGATTAATATCATGATAAAATATAATTGTAACTAAAAATAATTAAAAATGCAATTGACTAAACTAGTCTAGTCTTTGCATAACAAAAATAATCTAAAAATGATTAAAAATAAAAGATAATTCGATTTTTGACCACTACTAAATTCACGGCTACTCCGTACTTCCCTCTTTCGCTCCGCTTATTGATGACGAATCATCAAGCATCTAAAATAAGCATTTTCCCCCAAATTTTAAAATTTTAAAAATCAATAATATTTTTGTTCACTAATAAAGAGTTATGTTTTTGGTTTGTGTGTGTAAATCAAAATCGTAAGATCAAAACAATCTCTAATTCTATAACCCTCCTATATAAAGACCTTTCTCTCCCAATCTCACCTTCTCTAAGCATATCCCGTGCCATTCGAATTTTCTCGAGAAAGTGACGGAAAATGGTTCCGTAGCTGTAAATTGAGATACACAGATTCTCCCATTCTTTCTCCCTCTTCATTGCTTCTCGCCTGTATCAGGTAAGCCTTGTGCACATTTCGTTGTGTGTTTTTAATCTTATGTTGTTTAGTGATAATCTCAATGATGTAGAAAAATGATGGTTCTACCGAGATCTGTTGCAGATCTAGTGTTTCCTCTTCGTTATATGTTTAATATATTGCTTGTTGTTCTTGAGGTTTTTGTTGAAGGTGATTCTGCGGCTTCGTTTGTTCCTTGATTATCTATAACTTGAAATTCTATGATTTCGCATGGTTGATCCTTGTGCTTTTGCTTTTAGATTTGAAAATCCATGTCGCCGGGAGTTACTTTAAAGAGTGATTTTGAAAATCTATGTTCGATGATTTCGTTGCTCGTCGGTATTTGTTTGAATTGTAATCGCGACGGTTTAAGCAGATCTGGTGACATTTACCTTTTGTTTCGTTCAATTAATCAACTATAAGAGTTTTTGAGTGCTCAGCATATTTCTTCGATATCCCAAGTGGATTGTAACTGGGTTGAATTTTAGCAAAACCGAGCTGATATAGCAGTTCACTCGATTTACGAGATGAAGAATTAAGTTTTCTTTGATTGCCTTTACAGCTTGTATCTGTATGCTACACTTGCATTGCTGTCTCTCAGGATATAATGATATTGATCTTACTGCTCACCTAACAATCGTTTCCCAATTTCTCTATCTGTGTAGGCGTACACGCATTGTTATTATCTGTTTCTCAAATCAGAACCATGGCGCAACCAAGGTACACTAGGATAGATAACAGGAGGCCCTCATCAAATTATTGCTCGACGGTGACAGTAGTTGTGTTTGTGGCCCTATGCTTAGTCGGGATCTGGATGATGACATCATCTTCTGTTGGACCTGCTGAGAATGTCGATGTGGTTTCTCTGGACAACAAAGATGGGATAAAGAAACAGATGACCCCACCTGCAGAGGAGGGCAATGGTGAAACACCAAATGAGGATAAAAAAGGAGATGGTGATGCTAGCTTGCCCCAAGAGGATGAGACCCAAAGCAAACAAGAGAACCAGGAAGATAAGATAGAAGAGAAAACTAAAGAAGAGTCTACTTCATCTGGTGAGACAAAAACTGAGACTGAAGGTGGGGAAAATAAAAACGGTGACTCCAAGTCAGAAAATGGTGGCGAAAGCGATTCAGATGAAAAAAAGGATTTGAAAGACAGCCCAGATGAAGAAAATCCTGACTCGAATGAAAAGCAAACTAAACCCGAAACTGAGGATAATGAGTCGGGTGAGGATGGTGAAAACCAAAAGAAATTTGAGTCTGACAACAGTGAGAAAAAATCCACTGACGATGATACAGATTCAAAATCTTTCAAAGATGATAAAGAAACCAAATCAGGCAATGAAGATACTGAAACCAAGATTGAGAAGGAAAACACTGAGACAAATGTGGATGTTCAAGTAGAGCAAGAGAGTCAACCTAAAAACGAGACCTCAGGTGATCTTACACCTCCTGGGGCACAGTTAGAGCTACAGAATGAAACTATGGCTCAAAATGGTTCATTTTCAACCCAGGCAACTGAGTCCAAACACGAGAAAGAAGCTCAGAAGAGTTCTGGGGATAAAATTGATTACAAATGGACACTCTGCAATACAACTGCCGGACCTGATTATATTCCCTGTCTTGATAATGTGCAAGCCATTAGGAGTCTTCCGAGTACTAAACATTATGAGCATCGTGAGAGGCATTGCCCAGACAAGGCACCCACCTGCCTAGTTCCTTTGCCTGAAGGATATAAGCGGCCAATTGAGTGGCCCAAAAGTCGAGAAAAGGTCTGTTGAATTTGTTCATTCTCCCATTTGGATATTTTAATCTGAAAAGAACCTTATACAAAGACTTTCATTTATGCAGATCTGGTACACCAATGTCCCTCATACCAAGCTTGCTGAGTATAAGGGGCATCAAAATTGGGTTAAAGTTACCGGTGAGTATCTAACTTTTCCTGGTGGAGGAACCCAATTCAAGCATGGTGCTCTTCATTACATCGATTTCATACAGGAGGTTGGTATTCAGATTTAGTTCTTTTGTTAGTTAGAAAGTCTGAATTGGATTACTGCTTATATAATCGTTTTGTCACCCATGTTTTTGAAATGCATCCAGTTGTTTACTTTAGGGGTACTATTTGTGCTTAAGTTCCCCCTTCTGACTAAAATTTGTTTACAGTCCGTCCGTGATATCGCATGGGGTAAACGTTCTCGTGTTGTCCTGGATGTTGGATGTGGTGTTGCAAGCTTTGGAGGTTTCCTCTTTGACAGAGATGTGATCACGATGTCCCTCGCACCTAAAGATGAACATGAAGCTCAAGTGCAATTTGCTCTTGAGAGAGGCATTCCTGCCATTTCTGCAGTTATGGGCACTACCAGGCTACCTTTCCCCGGCAGAGTTTTTGACATAGTTCATTGTGCTCGCTGTAGAGTGCCATGGCACATTGAAGGTTAGCAGCATAGACGCATAGATGTAGTCTTTGAACGGAAAACTCCCCCTGGGTCTTAACCGTCTCTTTCTAGTGATCCGTCAAACTTCTTGATATTTGTTTCTGATGTTTGTGTGCACAATACATGGACAGGTGGTAAACTCCTCCTGGAGCTTAACCGTGTACTGAGACCCGGTGGCTTCTTTGTGTGGTCTGCTACTCCTGTTTATCAGAAAAAGACCGAAGATGTTGAAATTTGGAAAGGTTGTGAAAAACTCTATCCTCCATGTTTTATTGCTGTATTTGTTTACTATTTCTCTAGAGCATGTTTCTCAAACCTCAAGTTGGCGACTTTTGCAGCTATGAGTGAACTCACTAAGAAAATGTGTTGGGAACTTATATCCATTAATAAGGACACTATCAATGGAGTAGGTGTAGCTACTTACAGAAAGCCTAATTCAAATGAATGCTACAAAAGCAGATTACAACAGCAACCTCCGATTTGTCCCGACTCTGATGATCCAAATGCATCTTGGTATTTTTTTCTTTTTCGATTGTTTCGTTATTGTGTTTAAAAAATCAGCCGATCTACGTTTACGAATACATGTTTTGTCGTGTGTTTTTTTGTAGGAAAGTGCCGCTTCAAGCATGCATGCACACCACGCCAGAAGACAAAACACAACGTGGATCGCAGTGGCCCGAGGAATGGCCAGCTAGATTAGAGAAACCACCGTACTGGTTATCGAGTTCCCAGACAGGAGTTTATGGAAAAGCAGCACCAGAGGATTTTAGCGCTGATTATGAGCACTGGAAACGCGTAGTGACCAAATCATACCTTAAAGGTTTAGGAATCAACTGGGCATCCGTTAGAAATGTGATGGACATGAGAGCCGTTTACGGAGGGTAAGTAAAACATGATTTGTTTCCGCTTCCTGCTTTCATCTGAATTTGGATAATATATGGTCAATCAAGAAACACTCTATTGATGCTTCCTGCATCTTTAATGTTTGTGTTGATTCTCTTGCAGTTTTGCGGCGGCTCTAAGAGAGTTAAAAGTGTGGGTCATGAATGTGGTTCCAATAGATTCACCAGACACACTTGCAATAATCTATGAACGAGGACTCTTCGGTATCTACCACGATTGGTGTGAATCTTTCAGTACTTACCCGAGATCATACGATCTCCTTCACGCTGACCATCTTTTTTCCAAACTCAAACAAAGGTTTGTCGAGTATTAAAGAGTCTCTCTGTTTCAAACAACAGGACGTAGTAATAACACAAAGTCTTCTGCTTCACAGATGCAATCTAACGGCGGTGGTAGCGGAAGTGGATCGGATTTTGAGACCGGAAGGGAAACTGATAGTCCGGGACGATGCGCGAACGATCCAAGAAGTGGAAGCAATGGTGAAAGCAATGAAATGGGAAGTTCGTATGAGTTATTCAAAGGAAAAGGAAGGTTTGCTTTCTGTTAAGAAATCAATTTGGCGACCGGATGAAGTAGAAACTCTTACTTACGCTATCGCTTGAGAAGACTTGCTTCAAGTCCACTCTTTTTGTACGTATAAACACTCTTTATCATCACTTTTCTTTTTTGGTCGTTTCTTAGGTATTTTTCTTTTTCTTTCTTTCTTTTTTAGCGTTGAGTCATTTGTTTGTACCATTCGCACTTTTCTTCTGTTGTTGAAGATGAATAACTTTCTTGAGGTTCTTTGGTAAAGTTAGATTACAGTAAAATATATTACTCTTCGGTTTAGAATTCTTCTATTCGCTTGAATTAGTATTAACTCCTGGTATATTTTAACTAATCCAAAAAGAACATGTATATCCAATCAGATTTTTATCTAAAACTGAACTAAACTAAACCAGTTTACTCACTTTTACTAGATTTTCATCCACGACAAAGTGATTAATGTGTGCTATATAGCCTATAATAATACGTCTAAATCTCTCAATAGAGTTTAGCTTGATAGATTCAAATGGATATGAGAATTTTCATGAATAGAGAGATAGATACATTGTTGGATTTATATAAGAAGAAATAAAGACAAACAAACAAATTTGTTCACCATTTCCAGAAAACATTGGAACCACACTTGTACTTGTCCTTGCCTTCGCATTCCAAAGCCAAATCTTCTGAGATGAATGGGACTTTCTGCATATAGAAAAAACGAAGAAGAACATCATAATCTCTTCTATTTAACAAAGAAAAGAAAACGTTGAATTCTGGACAAACCTTTTGCTTGGCAAGATCTTGGCAGCCAGTGAAATTATCAGGGAACTTGCAGCTTCCGAATTGAACAGTGAATGCTCTCGCAAAGTTTGCTCCACTTGTTGCCAATCTCTTCTTGTCATTAAGTTCCTATAATGAAAAATTTTCAAAATAAAAACAAAACCTTTAGGATCTTTAGAGATGTCAAGATTCAGACTTTCAAGGACTTACTTTGTTGGCTTTGCTCTTCTCGAGGTATTCATCGATGACGCCAGCATTAGCAGAAGCAGAAACAGCTGCAGTGGAAAAGAGTGTAGCAGCTAAGAAAACCATGGCGGATCTTCTTCCATTAGATGCATCAACATCATCACCAACAACTCTTTGAGCTTTGATCACAGGAATCGTCTGTTTCTTCTGACCAAACCCAACTGATGAATTCACCAAACCCACTTTCTGGTTTAGCTCTACTGAGCCAGAACCAGAGATTGCGTAGCTGCATGTGAGAACACTCGAGTTCATGGCCGCCATTAAAAATCTCTTTTTCTTTTCTTTCTGGAAAATTCAAGAGTCAATTTTTTTTGGTTTGATTGGTGAGTGAGGAAGGAAGAGATTAGATTTTAGTATTAGAGATGAATGAGGATGATGATGACGTGGACTTGAATGTAATAAGGGATTGTGGTTGGAGTGTGGATAAGGTGAGATTTCCCTTCAGTCCTATTGGCAAAACTCCAAATCTTTTCTTATTACTCAAAGGAAGCTTTTCAAGTTTCAGTCTTTCAGATTCTCTTATAAGTGGTTTATGTGGCTAGCTTCACTTCAGTCCCCACCACACAAAACTCTCTAAACTCCAAAAATCTCTGTTTGGAACTCTGTTTTACCCTGTTTTCTTATAAACCGCTCGGGTCGAGGCCCGAACAGCCCAAGTCTGATCCGGATTTTATCTCCCAAAAACCTGAACTTTATCCAGGTCAAATCAGATTTTGGATTATGACTTTAATTGACGAGCCTATGTTGCATGTGAAGAACAATAGGAGAGATTTCACCATTGTAAGATAATCTTGAGAGAAAGAACAAATTAAACAAGAGCCCATTAAACAATAAGAAAATGTTTTTAAAAAAAAACAGAGCACACAATGCAAATTAAAACTGGCCTGATAATGTTATAAGCTCTCTGGTTTGTTCCTAAGTTTGCTTTGCTGATACATATAATCTACAAATTTCATTGTGCCGTTTGTTTCAGTGAACAAGATATGCAGGAGGAATCAAATCTCTGGGCTCTTTTTCTCATCAACTAACCAAAAATTAAAGAAAAATGAAAGAGGAAATCTTCTCAGGTAGATAGCGCAGCTGTAGATTCAAGGGGCACACTCTCCCCTTTGTTCAAAGCTTCCCAGTCTATCTCCCTAAGAATCTTAAACCGTTCCTCCATGGACACAAACCCAGCCTCAGGAACAACTATACCGGGACTTCCAGCTTTGTGAATCAGAACAATACTGGTGGCCATCTCAGGTCCATGGAGTTTTCCCGTTAACAACACTCGCAGTGGCATGAAAAGTGATTTTCCCTGTAACCAGCATCAGAACAATCTCTTGTAAGGTTTGTTCATTCAAAAAGAGCAGTTTTTTCGGTATTAACTGGATTAGAATGATGACTAACTTTTCGTTTCGTTGATTTGCCAAAGGCTTTCACCCATTTCTGCCAAGCACCTTGTCCTTCTGCTAAAGCGCTCGGAATCTCACCGCTGTCATAAGCAGCTATGAGACTGGCTGCTACTTCCTGAAGCTTGTCTTCCACGGCAGGCTTAGCTTCGGGGCTGCATCAAGGGCAGCAAACAGTTTGATAGTGTTTATTGAAAGGAACGAGGCAATGCAAGAGGAACAAACAGTTAGATAGTTACCTAGCCAATGTAGCGTGTAAAGGATATGAAAGCAAGTTCAAAAGTACTTTGTCTGAATCTGTCACCAAATCAATCCCATCCTTGAGAAGCTCGACGGCTTCCTGTACTTCAACAACAAGCTCAAACTCAGTAAGTCTGTACAGAAAATAAATGTAGTTCTTAAATCCAAGTCTTTATGATAAAAGAAAACTTTAAGAAACCTTACATCTACAAAGCTCCCCTCGGAATCTGTTAAGATACCAGCGCTCTTCCATCGCTCACCAACAAGTTTAGTTAGTTTATCAGATGGAAGTGCCCTCAGATGTTGACCATTCATCCATCTTTGAGTTCGAAGATTTGCGATATTGAAGCAATTTATTAGCAAAAGTAGACAACAAACAGAGATACAAAAAAAAAAAAAAAAAAAAAAAGAAGAGAAGAAGATTGGAGAATTCAAACAGCTAAGCAAATTCAATAATCACCTTAACTTTGTAGAATCGAAAATCGCGCCACTTTTGTTGACACGTTCAATTGAGAATTTTTCAACTGCAAATCAAGAACAAACATTCAACAAAGAAATCAGAAAGGTAAAATATGACTATTAAGAACAAACAAAGTAAAATTATAGAACAAACAAAGTAAAATTACCAAGTTCCTCGAGTGTGAAAAATTCATTTTCAGTGCCGTCTCCCCAACCTAAGAGTGCCAAATAGTTAACCATTCCCTGAGGCAAATATCCCATCTCTCTGTACTGTTTTTTTCCAAAGGAACGTAAAGCAGAAATTAGATTATGAATCAGCTGTTGAGTATCAATGATCAACACGAAGTCATGGCAATAGTAGTTATAAACACCTGGCCTACAGAAGTTGCCCCATGTCGCTTTGACAATTTACTTCTATCTGGAGCTAGAATTAAAGAAACATGTGCAAACTGTGGCATCGGGAACTCTAGAGCCTGCCATTGATTGATGCATACAGCACAAATCAAATTCTCCCTTCTATCTTCCGGATAACATAACTTCCAAAAGCAATTGAAAGAAACACACATAAGTTAATGCTTACCTTGTAAATAAGAGCCTGCCTCAAAGTATTTGGTAAATGTTCTTCAGCCCTGAAAATGAAAGTTCATAGATTTGATTAAGATCACAGTAAAACATGTTGAGAAAAAAGAGAAGAAGAAGAGGACACTGGAGCAGTAACCTTATAACATGCGATATAGCCATGGTAGCATCATCTACCGTAACACAAAAGTTGTAAACAGGTTGGCCATTACTCCTCATTACCACAAAATCTCCAAGAGTATCCAAGTTCCAACATACCTTTAGGACACTATCACAAATGGTCAATTACTAGAAGGTATTATCGAGCATTACATAACATGTATGAACTGCTAGACCCTTTTTTATGGTGGATATTAGTAAGAAAGTAATTTTCCAAGATCACAACGAAAGATTGTACTTCAGCCTATCATACAAAAGATTGAGAATTAAGCACCAAAAGAAAAGAAAAAAATTACCTCGCCACGAATCAGGTCATTAATTTTCAAAGAGCCTTCCTTTGGCACACGAAACCGGTAAGTAAAAGGTGTTCCCTTTTCTAACTCTTGCTCTATTTCAGAATCAGTAGCTGTTGCCCATTTACCAGTATATACTGGAGGCAACTGTTTTAACTTTGCAATCTCCTTCATCTTTACAAGTTCCTATATAAACATTGCAGTCAATCAAAGTCAAAAAACCTATAGAGACAACAAGCAAAAAGGTTTTAAGCGAATTAGAAGATAATCACCTCACTGGAGCAAAAGCAGCGATAGACTTGACCTGACTCTAAAAGCTTCTCTGCATATTGCTTGTACAAAGCATTTCTTTCAGATTGTCGATATGGACCAAAGTCTCCACCGACCCCAGGACCTGAAAATTTCAATCCCACTTATCATTACACCACCATTGAAAACCACTAAAAAACTTAAATTAGCACAATAGAAGAAGAAGAAGAAGTAACCTTCATCCCAATCAAGACCTAACCATGAGAGATCCTGAAGAACAGCTGCTTCAGATTCACGTGTTGATCTCTCCAAATCTGTATCTTCGATTCTCAGCACAAATTTCCCACCTTTAGACCTGCCAAACTCAAAACTCTCAATATTGTTCTGTTCTGAAAGAAAACAAACTCTTAATCAGATCACAAACCTCGCAAACAAGTAGTTGAAAAGAGCAGTCCTTGCTCCACCTACATGGAGATTGCCAGTAGGAGAAGGCGCGAAACGAACTCTAACAGACCCATCATTATTGCTGGGGGAAGAACACGCAACCACCGCGAAGCTTCGCCGAGAACAGTAAAATGGAGCAGATTGACGCCGTCGAAGGAAGTTAGGAGCAAGCTCCGGTAAAGACCTAATCCTAAGCCATGGCGTACCATACACAAGGCTCGCCATTTTCGTTTTTTTCTTCTAAAGTTGAGATTTTCAGAGGATAAAAGGATTTTAATCGGAAGAACAAAGTCGCCTGCTTGAAAAGCAATAAATTCGATTAAAGCCCTCATATCTTTTGTCATTTTAAACTTACATCCCCAAATTATATTATTTGCCTCTATGCTCCATATTATAACGCCAATTCCAGTTATTGGAAAAAGACACGTGGATTGTTATACGGGAGATGAAGGAAACGACTTCGTTTTCTCGTCTGGTCCGAAAAGCAATATTTCTTGTAAAAGCCCCATAACTTTTGTTACTTTGAACTTACATCCCCGTATTATGTTTTTACATATACCCCCCCCCCCACTATATTGCAGAGTCGAGTAACTGTGACATTCTTTACGCCAAACGATTCCATTTTGTCACATTCACTCTTATAGTCAATAGATTCTGAATAAAAAAACTAATGGTGGCATTATCATTGAAGCTAAGAATCCATGGAGAATACACAACTTAAAACAAAGGTCTTTGCCACATAAATGATGCTGCAATCTTATATATAACTAAAAGACAACACAGTAACAGAAACATAACATAGAAGCTGACTCCATATCTGATGGTTTCAAGTCTCTGATTCATGGTTGTCTCTTCTTTCGTGCAGATAGAGATGGCAACAGAAGAAAACATTCTGGCTAAAGCTTCACATGTTTGGTTTCTGTTTCCATGGCCCATCAAAGCAAGAAAGATCATAAATCAGCATGGAATACTAAATGGTTCCTAAGTCTGACAGTTGCTTCCTGAGTCACCAGGATTACTGGCTTGAGGAGGAAGAGGAGGAGTGGCTGGCTGAATCAGATCTTCTATATCTATGAACACCTCATTGTTCAAGTTTGAATTTCCAATGAAATTGCCATCTCCTAAGCAATCTGGAGCTTCCTCGTTTACAGAAACACCAGGCTCATGACTTACCTGTAGATTCAGAACCAATCAACAAAAAGGAACAAAATGAATCTGATTCATCAAAAGCATGATGAAGAGACTTACCTCATTTTGATAGTCGAATCCGTCGAAATGTAAACACTCGTCATTATTATCAACAACAAAAAGATCCAACATCGAATTTAACTCATCATCACTGGTAGGTGCCTGAGGAACCTCAGGAAGAGGTGAAAAAGACATGGGAGCATAAGCTACAACATCACTTGTTAGAGGTGGAAGCACTGTGGTAGTTAGTGGTGGTACATCAGAGACGCAAGATTCTGAGATCACTCCAGGGAAACAATCTTTAGGAGCGTGCGAGTGTGAAGCCATAGCAACTAGACTGGTTTCTTTGCTAGGATCAGGAACAGCGTATTCTGCAGAAGGAATAGCTACATCTTCATGTTCCTCGTCGCTCCAATCCTCTTCCTTAAATGGAGCTCCATACTGAGATCCATGTCTTGGTCCAAGTCCATTTTTCTTAAACAGAGCGCAAAGCACATAAGTATCCTGCAGAACACAAACAACATATTGAGTAAACTTGCAAGAAAGTCAAAATCTAAAGAATAGTTTTTCTAGCCAACAGTCATTACCTGAGGAACGTTCTTTTGAGCCAATACTTTGTCTTCAAGTCTATATTCATGTATGACCCAATCAGTTCGATCACCACGAGGTGTTTTCCCGAAGTGATAAATCAGAGTTCTTATCTTCCCCACAACTTCATTATTGTAAGAAACATCTCTGTCTCTCCCAGTGGTCTTCCAGTAACCACATTCAGTTGATCGATTAGCCTTACCGCCTTTGGGATACTTCATTTCTCTTGGACAGAAGAAGTACCACTTAAGATCTCCAGTCCCTAGACATGACTTATCTGTAAAAACATGAAGAAGCATATCTTTAAAGTTACAAGAGAAATAACAGAGAAAGCATGAAACTTTCCTGAAAACAAACAAGGGTTTGAATTACCGGGTAAATCAGGTGGTTCGAACTTGTAAATGTCGATTTCAGCAATGGCATTGATTTGGAACTTTTTCCCCAAAACTTTCCTCTTCAAGTAATATCTCACAAGCTCAACATCAGTTGGATGAAACCGAAACCCAGGAGCCAAGTTAGTTTTCCCCATTGGAAAAGAAACCCAAAGGAGAAAACTTTCACTACTACACTAAGTAAACTGAAGCAAGAAAGAATTGTGAAGAAGCTAAGGAAGAAAGACAACTTGAAGAGTGGGCTTAAAAGATTCTAAGTCAAAGTCTTGTCTGAAGGTGGATGCACCACAACCTCACTTTGCTCATATAACCACAGTCACACCAAAGAAACGATGGATTCTTCTTGCAGATATCAGCAGTCATCTGTTTTGCAACACAACACACATCAAAGAAATAATAAAAAAAAAAAAAATAATGGACTGTAACAACAGAGATTCTAGGGCTAATTTTGATTTTTTTTGTAAATTTGCCTTAATTTTGATCAATTTTGGAAAGCAAAATAATATCCACAGTAAAATTAACTTCTTTGATCTAAAAAACCATTAAAAACGATATGAAACCCAGAAATCACAAGAAATGGAAAAACCCAGAAAGGAAATGAACAGAGAAGATGAGATCACATCGAAAAATGAAACATAGTAGTGAGAAACATTCACCGGCGTAACGGAAAACAAACAGAGAAGATAAAAGAGCGGAGAAGTCTCACACGTATGAGAATGAGAAGCGGAGGAAACAGACGACTGTAGTCCGGAGGAGAGAGAATGAGAGAATAGCTTGAAAGAGAAGCCAGGGGGGGAGTGAGAGAGTGATGGGGTTTAGGGTTTATATACATCTTATTACGCGTTTATTTAGACACAAATTAAGTTCAGAGATTATTTTGCAATTACTGATAAAATGTATTTAGACCAAAAACCAAAACAATTTTTATATATATTTTTTTCCACTTTTTAAATGTGTTACTAACAATTTTAATATATAGTTATAAATTTATAATCTTCTCTTCAAAAACAGATTATTAAATACAAATTCGTATGTTGGTGAAAAAAAAATATAAAAATTCTAGGCAACTCGAAAATAGGATTTATAGAAAATAAATAAATACATTTTCGGGCTGTCAAAGTTTGAGTTAAGATTTCAGAATTTACAGGTCTTTTTTATAAGATATATATATATATATATATATATATATATATATATATATATATATTTGTAAATGACATTTTATTAAAAAAAAAAAAACTATATCAGCTAAGGAAACGAAGGGGCACCGGAACATCCCTCATTGGCTCGATGACTTCACCAACCTCTCACTTTTGCCATTTCTTCCACAATTTTTTTTTTTTTAATCCATTTTGAATAAGATGTCAGATTTAAATCTCCTGAGTAATCAAATATAACTATCATTTGATAGTTTGTTTATAGTAGTAGCATTTTACGATAATTTTCCTTGTGTCATTTTTATTGTATTCCAACCTATATACACCTAACCATGGAGAAACATGTGAATTCCACTCCACATTTGATACGTTGATGGAATCATAAGAATAATCAATGAAACAATTAAATATACCACATTACGAAAAATGAGTGTAAGGCGAGAGAGAGAGTGAGAGTAACACATTCATATTAACGAAAGTATATATATTTTATAATTTGTTTTTTTAGCTCAGGCTCTAATTTTAACCCAAAGATAATAATACACAATTTATACAATAATATCACATCATCAGTAATCACTAGAAGAAACAAATAAAAACGAAACATTACCCTTTTGTCCTCTGTAAAAAGGGTATTGTTGTTTTGAGGGCTTTGGGAGGAAGAAAATTTCAGGCTTTTGCCTCTCTTTTTTTTTCTCCTCCTTACAAAGAAGAAGAGCAAAGTAAGTAAAGATAAACAATCAAACCTCTGCAAAAATCATTCTGTACACAAACTCTAGTTTTCTCTTCTACGTGTGAGTCGCACGTGTGTGTGGCTGGTTTCTTCTCCCACGCACGTACGGACGCACACACATGATCCCTTCTCTTCAGGGAAAGGCTTTTTCCATCAGCCTTTGGAAGGATTGTGATTGCTACAACTATGAAAAGGGTTCCTCAAAAAACGCATGTCTTCATGAGCTAACCCAACATACATTTTACCAATATGTATGTTGTGAGTTTTTACCCTTATTAGGTTCGATTCTTTGCAACATCACAATATTCCATTTAAGACCCTTTGGTAGTAATCATATTGCCGTGTCCGCCAAGCATCTAAGCTACTACTGATGAGAGACAGCACCAAAGAGACACATTGCTGGTTTTGTGATCCCCACCAAAAAAACAAAAACAAAATGAGGTTGATGTAATGGATCGTGCAAATTCCAAGGAGATAAACAATCGCTTACCTCTTCAGTTAAACTTAGATGAAACCGTTTTCTTAGGTTCTGAATAGTTCGTGGACCACCTTTGAAGCATGGGAAACCCGAATCCTAATAGAGACAACACCAGAGTATGTAATCACAAGGCGAATAAGCCAGATTATAAATTTAGAACTGATTCCAGTTAGTAGATATAGAATTTAGAGATTATGAACCTGTAACATTTCAACTAAGAGAATAATCCGTTCCGCATGTTTTCTACATGTCAGGAATCCTTGAATGCATAGCACCTATGAACAATTGACAAATTAGCGCGTTTCCACATACCAGTTATAGACAGATAAATAATAACGCCTCAAGTGATCTGAAAACGAAAGGTGAGAGAGCAAGACATGCGAATACCTTGAAATAGTCAAAGAACTCACTTGGAACCCCGTCAGCATCAGAGTCCATGACCTGGATGGTGACAAGTGTTTTTTGTAACTGCTTCGCAGGAAGAAACATGACCAGAAAAACTGAGACTAAGAATGAGTGTCTTACCTCAAGAAGTTCACGGGTTAACTTAAATGGAGCACTCTCAAAGTTTACACCACCAGGAGAATTTGAAAGCATAAATCCGAAATCTATGTGTATAATGTGACCCTCTTCATCCAAGAGAAGATTCCCATTATGCCGATCTTTAACCTGAACCAAAAGAAAATCAACCGTGGGCACATGAGCCATAAAACGACAAATCATGCTATTCATGAACCTTAATAAAGGCATCAGAACGTGTAAATCCTATAGCTCCGTCTTGATGCCTAAATATATTTATAGATGAATACACAACGTACTGAGAGAAAGGGTCACACAATCACCTGCAGAAGATAACAGACCAAAGAATATCCAGCCATACTCTCAACAAAATTTCTCTGCAAAAGAAGCCAATGCGCAAGGTTATATACACAACATAGCATCCCGACACAAGTAGGTGGGACTACGTCTCTTAGGTTATGCACAGAAAATTCTTCAAAACCAAGCAGAATCTTTCCTAAGAATCATCCATGTAGAAACTATCTTTAAAATCCAATGCAGCATATCTTTTCAAGAAAATGCAGTTTCCCAGCATCTCTTTTATTTCAATAGTAACATATTTAACAGACTGAAGTCAGCAAATTCATGAAAAAAAAATAAACGACATGCTTGTTGAATCAAACTATTATGATCCACCTCAGCAGTACATTACCTGGGCGAGCTTAAAACTCGAAGAGTTTTCTTTATACTTTGCAGCAAAGAAATCACGTAAGCTCGTGATGTTGGGGTATCTACTTTTGATAGAATGAATAGAAGCCTGCAGGAAGGGAAAGTGGTATAAGTTTTCAATGTAAATAGAAACAGATTGATTACATGATATGATGTACCAACTAAATAGAAACTTTGTTGCTAGTATACTTGAAGAGTTCTGCTTTACATACTTACCGTATCTGGAATTGTTTCTATAAGGGCAGTATATGAAGATGTAACCAAGACTTCATAAGGACGTAACCAGAGCGGTAGACCTGCTTCCTGGAATATATCTAGCACATGAACAAGACAATTACTTTATAAGGCGGAAATATCCCTATCTTAGATAACAGAATAAGAAAGCCTGGAAAACCAAGAAACGAGAAGGCATGCCCTGAGAAATAGGATATTAACAGATATTGGTAAATATAAGAAAGTATCTCCTACCATAAAAGTGAGAAATGA
Source organism: Barbarea vulgaris (assembly GCA_963667165.1). Classification (NCBI taxonomy): domain Eukaryota; kingdom Viridiplantae; phylum Streptophyta; class Magnoliopsida; order Brassicales; family Brassicaceae; genus Barbarea; species Barbarea vulgaris. The sequence goes on along the minus strand of OY763894.1, from coordinate 1,537,086 downwards.
GTTGCACAGCAAGATGTTCCTGCCGACAGTCGTCACCACTCTTCACAATGATCTGCAAAAATCTAGAGCTACTTAAAAATAGTGGTAGAAAGGAATTTCATATGGCAAAATGGTCAACACACAAGGACACAATTCAGTATGGATTAAGCAAGGAAAGCAACTAACAACGTCAATAACAGCTCTTCAATGACAACAAACAAAAATTAATATCAAATGCAGCTGGAAAGAGAGCCAAAAGCATAAACAATATTGCCATATATGTAGCACTTACAGAACGCAGGTCCCAACCAGGTAATTTGCCATATATTGAAGCTTTACGAATTCTCTCTCGCTTTCCCTCCCAAAGTTCACCTGATAAGGCATCACCTTCCTTCAGCATTCCACCATTGGCCTAGTGACAAACATAAATCATAAATAAATTTAATCAGCATTTAAAACAGGAGAAATAAAAGGAAGGTCCATATTCTAAGTTAAACATGCAATCACCCTTGGTTGTGCATCAGACGAATCCTGACCAGCCCCTTTGAGAGGAAGGCCTGGAGGTGCCTCTCCCTTCGCTGCAGCAGCCTGCATAAGTGTTTTAATTAAGGATTAATGACGGGTATAGAAACAATGATAAACAGAGTGCACACAATTTCAATATATTAACTTTCTAACCATAGATGCCTAAATAAGTAATGATGTGCATAACATATTGGAAGACCAAATAGCAAGTAAACATAGACTCAACTGAGTATAAGATCTATTTCAATGACTCGAAAAAGACATGATGCATCAGATATAGTATTCATGGTAAGAACATAAAAGTAGTAACCTCCTACAGGTTATCAATCAAGAAACACTTACCCTTACTTCCTCCATAGCAACAGTACTTGGAACACGACGGTGTTCCTTTTTACGTGGGACTGATGGATCAGGAATGCTTTCCATTCTAAGTCCTGGGTCAGCCGTCACGACCACCCTTACCCATTCAAGATCAGTGTTCAGCCCAGTCCTTGGGGCCTCCGCCAAAACATCATCAAACTGATCGCTCAATGATTCAAGAGCTGAAGTACGATCCTCCACTGAGAGACTTACATTGACAAGTTTCACCTTCACCTCTGACTTAGGAGTCATTGCTTGATCAATTGCTTGGGCAGTGGATAGCGACATTCGGTCAGCACTGTTGCGATAAACCTCCTGAGTAGTCCATAGTGGATAAGCCCATGGAGGTGGCTTTTGCAAGAATGCGTCCCCGTTTGCCAATGGAATGCCTCCCTTAGAAAGCTTCTGGGAGTTAGATGTATCTTTAGCACTGCCACAACAAATTTCAGAAAAGAAAAAGAACAATGGGAGAGTGTTTATCATGAAACCTTTGACACTTTGTATGATTAACAGGATATAGAAAGGAAAATTAAATATACCTGGATGTTTCCGCTTTCAAAACTTCAACAGAGATCATGTATGGCGCCTTTTCCCTAGAATTCAAAAGAATGGATTCATCTTCAGGAATATGGACCACACGATAAAATCCTCTCCCCATTGGAAAACAAATTCCTGGAAGATTATTGGAAATAAAATTCAGTATCTGATAGCAAAAGCATCTATTTCAAAGAAACAATGTACACAGAATACGATACAAAGAATCCAAGAAAGCTTCCAAAAGCTGAGGTTTAGATGCCAGAATGATTGGACAAACAGATTCTTTCGAGAAAGAAATACAAGTCCAGGGACATGTTATACAAGAGAGGGAAATAAATGATAAAGAGAAACAAGAGTGGAAATGAAAAAGGTTCTTCAAACATGAGTGGGAAGGCTGCAGTATGTTCTGAAACCCCAATCAGAGAAAACAGTGGCCAACATCTATCATACATTGGACTTTATGTGTGCAACAGAAATATGATACAAAGGATATACTACTTTTTTTAAACAAGCACCATGATTTAGCTCTCGCCAATAAAGAAACGGCTAGAAAAGTTCACACACTATTTCAGCGAAAAGCATACATGATCGATATAATGTATGTCTGCTCACTATATTTGAGCTACACAAGTAAAGTAAGTCTCCAAAATAACTCCTCTTAAGATCTAAATTCAGAAGATACCTCCGGTGGTTTCAGCTTCCGATAAATGAAAATTGATCTCTGCAAGAGACTAAAACCAGACAAAAGAATATGAAATTCAGTCAGTTGCTACTAAGTAAAAATTGACACCTAAAATTTAATCTTCTATATGGAAGTCAGGTGGAAAGAATCACCTCCCGAAGAGCAATCTTCCGATCTTCGATGGGAAAGATATCTACCAAACCATACGATGTTTCACATAACGCTTGTACAAACTCCAATGACTCGTGGTAAGCCCCTTTCCTGAACTGTGATGCAGTGTTGTTTGGTAGTGGGGGCTTACCAGATGGAGTATCATTCCGCTGGTTAGGTGAATCTGGTCGTTTCTGCAATGGTTATAATAAGAAAGATTGGTATATGCAGAATCAAGCACATATGACAGTAAAGAATGTCCGGAGTATATAAATAATCAATTGAAGTCGAACAACCACCCTGTTTAAGCCAAGATTTGCATCAAGTAAAATTCAGTAGAGATATATGGTTGTATCCTACAAAAATCTTGACAAATGAATCTGAAGATATGGATCGAAAGAAAAGCGGAAGTCAAAAATGAAACAAGTATTTGCAAGAAGACCAAAACACAAAAGAACAAGTCAAATGAGGGCAAACCTCCTTGTGTTTCTTCGATCCAAACAGTTCAGAATCTTCAACAGATTGGTCACGGTCTCTGAACAATTTTCGGAAAAAGTTTTCTGTCCCAGGACTGCTTTCAACTATGCCATTGCTGCTATTTTCATTTTCTGAAGTAGGTTTTGCATCTTCGGGATGTATACGGAATAATCTTTTAAACAGAGAAAATTCTGGAGATTCATCACCCTCGCTTTCATTCCCGTCATCGGCCTTGACAATGTCTTTCTTGTCATCAGATTTTTCCTTAAAGAACTTTTTAAAAAAACCCTCCCTTTCATCCTCTTCACCAGATTTATTATCAGCAGATACTGTTCCGTTGGCCTCAGTGTTTTCATTACCATGTCTTTTGTCATCAATTTTTTCCTTGAAAAGTTTCTTAAGGAACCCATCTTTGTCCTCATCATCCACCGCTTTAGGAACTTTATCTTCCTCAAGTTTGCTGTCACGGAATAGTTTCTTGAAAAATCCTTCAGAGTTTGGGTTTGACTCCTCGTCCTCGTTTTTATTCTCCCGCAACAGCCTCTTGAAGAAACTTTCTGAATTTGCACCCAATACCTCTTCATCTCCCTTGTTATCTCGTAAAAACCTCTTAAACAGCCCATCTGAACTCGATGTCAATTCGTCACTTTCTCCTTTACTACTCAAGAGCCTCTTGAAGAACCCCTCAGAACTGTTTGTTATGTCCTCTTCTTCTGATTTACTGTCTTTCAAAAGGCGCTTAAAGAAACCCTCTGAGTTAGGTGTCGGTTCATCACCCTCACCTTTGCTGTCCCTCAAGAGCCTCTTGAAGAATCCATCCTTTTCACTCTCTTCATCATCTTTGTCAACTGACTTTCTAAACATTAAAGCATCTCTGACTTTAGGACTTGGGATAAGTTTCTTAAAAATCTTATTGTCCTCAGAAGGTAACTGACTACCATCATCCTGCAGGTTGGTACCTGGCGAAGGTGAGAATGACAAGGACTTCTGGGTGGGAGGAGATAACTTTAACGAGAAGAGCTTCTGTTTTGATGATAAAAGTCTATTTAGGACCTGATTCTTGCTCCCTGGGGTTGAGACCTCATTCTGTGGACGAATAAGAGGAGACCACTCACCCATCAAAGTAGCTGCAATTTGACACTTCTCTTGAATCCTGCTGATGCCTTCATTATCGTCAGAATCCTCCAGCTCAGCCAACAAAAACCAATGCACTTTGAGTGCGATTTTCAGTGACTTGGCACAGATGTCTATTACAAACTTATCAAGAGATGGGCTTGGTTTGTGCACCATCATGTAGCAAATCTGGAACAGATAACTCTCAATACCTGATAAGGGAAGCGTATACATCCTATTGCATAAGTAATCCCTAACACCAGCATGTGGGTGCTTGTACAGATAACTAACTGCAATCCACTCACAGAAGAAAGCAGAATCGAAAAACCTAATAAGCCAACCATTAGAACCAGACTCGCCGATGATATTACTGTGTGAGGTAATCTCACGAGGTGACTCAGCCGAGTCTCCTCTGACCAGAGATAGAAACCGTCCCATCGGCATAATTTTTAATCCCTGATCAGCCAAGCATAGAAAGCCCTAGCTCACAAACGCAAATCATCCGTCGAGAAAACAGATCCAAGAGATTCTCTGGAAAAAACCCTACCGGAGCCTCTCTCTCTCCCCGATAACTAAACCCTAGGAATATCCGTAAAACCTTTAACTCAAAAACCTAATAGCCTTGTCTATTACCACCAAAAGCTCAAAATCCCAATGCCCAATCGACGAAATTATGGCTTCACAATGCTAAACTTTCCCACGCTAGCAAACCTAATCGCGAAAAAAACACAGCAAATAGAGATTCCTCGTATCCTACTCCATCCAATCGCCGGAAACCGGAGGCGATCGGAAATTTCTTTAGAAACAAAACTAAATCTCACGAAAATAACCAAGCGATCAGCTTAATCAAACGATAATCCGTTCTTCCTTGCTCTCCGAGATTCTCTGCTTGAAAAATCAAATAAAATTCAGAGCGGAATCAAGTTGCAGAAGCGGCCGGAGTCGATCGCCGTCGTCTCTGCCGGAAGCGGTTTGTGGTGGATACGGTCGTCGTCCTCGGCTGTTGGTGGCAGACAAAGAGAGAGAGAGAGAGGAGGGGAAAGTAATTATTGTTTGCAATACTTTGAAATTATTTTAACTTTTTGTGATTTTTTTTTATTAATTTAATTTTGGTCTTTAGTAATTAAAGTATTATTATGTATTTCTTTTATTATATTTTTGGTTTGGCGAGGGAAGGGATCTAACGTGCGCTGGAAAGTCTACGCGATCATAAAGTTGAAAATCTTCGTGGGAAATAAACGTGGTTTGTCCACAACAGACACTTGGACAGTTGATTAATTTTTGTCCACGGTTTATTAATCAATTTTTCTCCCCAAAGTTTTTTTGTTTTTCTTCCTCCCCAAAGTTTTATTATTCATTAGCTTTGAGATTTTGAATTTTGAATCTTAGAAGCTAATTAGTTATTAACTATTCACATGATGAAAACGGGAGTAATAATCTGAATGAGGGAGAGAGGAAAAAAAAAAACTTCTTCCACGATGTCACGTACATTTTGCTTTTCCTTCATCAAATTTATTAAAAAAATACTTGAAGCAAACAAAAATTTAAAAGATGATGATGTGTCATTTATAGAAAGACTTCATTCATGTGTTATATATGTTAAGTCTATAGGATTATTATACCTTGTCATTGTTATCGGAAAGTATAAATCTTAAGAATGAAAGATAGCATTTGACAAAAGCTTAAAACATGTGCGTTTCGTACGTATAAGATATTTTCTACTCGTTTTATAGGATACTTATTAATTACTACTACGTTGGAAATGGTATTATAGTCAAATACACAGAAAAAAAAAAAAAAAAGTATGAAACGTTTGGCAAGTTTGGGACTTACGGTCATTGAGAGTGACGACGATATTAATGATAACATATCACTTGTGGAAAATATATATGTGGTAGGGGTGGACCATATTATTCCAGAAAGACTGAAAGTCATGTTTAGAGGAGGTTGAGTAGCTTAGTGATGAGCACAAACCTCTCTATCAAAATTTCCCAATCTCATCTAGTTTTAAATGATGCCATATAATTTTACTGTAGTTGAGTAAATAATGTTACATGAGGAAAAAGGAAGTAGAGAACTTTAACTACATAACGTTTGACTTGTTCGCCATTTCAACGTCTTTCAACTTTCTCTTTCAAAAAGGAAATGCGCTTTGTTTAATATTCTCGAGTTGTCTAATTAAGATTTTCACTATATTTAACTATATACAAGTTCGAATTTTTTTTGTTTTTTCCTTATTTAGGACTGACCACGAGATAGAGAGTGTGCCATGGAAAAAAAAAAAACATCGAGGAAGGAATAAACGATAACTCGAATAAAAAGACCAATGGAAAGTAATAACAAACTAGAAAAGCAAAAGCTAACAGAGAGACCGATATGGTTTAAAAACAGAACACTCGAAAACACACACTCTAATAAACCACTAAACCCATTTCATACAAGCCAATATAATTGGTGAAAAAGGCTCAGGTTTTTTACATACTAGAGAACAATACGAACAATACGGAGCTGAGTACGGTTGTGAACGAGATCGGAATCAAGGAAGTTCCGTCGTTTCCTGGAGACGGGTTTGGAGCTAGAGTTCCGACTGACTCGGGACCAGCAGCAGCTCCTCCTGGAGCAAGACCTGAAAAAATTGGTTCCAAATTAAGAAATTTCAAACACATCAAGTTGAAATCAGACAACTAATCAAGGGTCTCACATCCACACAAAACTTTAGTCATGTTTCGTACTAAATATGATGTGACGATTATAATGTTGGAGTTTTAAAGTCTTGATTAATCATTTTCCAAGCACATTTCTTTGTAAGCTTTAATAACCCAGATTATCAATTAAGATTTAAAAACATCAAACAAGCATTGCATGAGACAAAAATTAAGATCAAAATTTAGAATCAGCAAAGGAGAAAAATAAAATACCTGGAGCAGAAGCAGGAGCAACAGATACTGCAAGAAATTAAAAAAATATATATATCATTGTAAGTATATATCTAAATCCAATCTCAATTTAACAAAAAAATTCTTTAATTAAACTGAAATTGATTAAAAATACGGATCTAAGAAACCACTAAGATCTACAGAATCGAAAGAGATCTAAGAATACCAAAAAAGAAGAAAAGAATAGATCTTACATCCACAATTAGCGATGGAAGGAGCGTGAAGCTTGCATGCAGCGGGAAGAGTAGAAGCTTTAGTAATGTTCAAAGTGACACCAAGAGAAGCACTGCTCTTAAACCCTTCACAAAGACAAGCTGCGTCAGTTTTAAGCACTTTCTTAAGCCCTGAGCAACACGAACCTTCCGGTTTCGTATCCGTGCTTCCGCTCGAAACGAAGGATAAACAGTCAGCCATGTTCAGTATCAGAGTCGAACAGTCTACAGATGGTGCCGGAGCCGCCGCGTGGTGATGAGATGTGCCGAGAACTGAGACGGTAGAGACCGAGAGAAGAACGATGAGAAAGAGAGGCGTAGCGGTGGCGGCCATTGTGATGTTTGTTCTTCTCTGAGAGGAGAGAAAAGAGAGATGGGATTTTAATGGTGGGAAGCGGAAAGAGTGAAGAGGAGGAGGAAGAAGAAGGAGAAGGGGGGTGTGGTGGATTTGTAGGTCGGTTAGGGGTTAGAGTGTAAAAACGATGACGTTTTGAATACGTGTCATGCATTTCCATATGGATGCGTGATCGTGGGGTCTTTCACCAAGAGACTTGCCCTTTCATCTTTCCTTCCTTTTTGTTCCTTTTACACACTATTTTTAATATTTATTACTAGCTTTCATATACTAGGAAAATTTTAAATGCACCTCAATTTCTTGTTCATTCATTTCCCTTTTTTTTCTTTTGAATTTTGTTTGTTCATAAGTTGTCATTTCTAGGCGAAACTTGCGGCTTCTTTTTTCTTTTCTTTTTTTGGTGTTCGGAGCAGAAAATGTAAAATAGTTTTTACAGTGTGTAAAAGAATTGGAGTATTTTGATTGAAAGAAATGGAAATTTGATTTGTTAAACTATTAAGCTACCGTAAATTACTTTCGTTAGTACTTTCTTGAAAATGTCAAAAACTTCATTTAAATAAATGTTTTATTTTCAGACCCTTCATTACTCGAGGTTTGGCATTTTCAATTTTTTTTTTTTTTTTTGTGTTTTGGAATGTGGATCGATTACTTCATCACTCCATCTAATGATGAAATAATTGTGTGATTTTATAGCAATTTTCTTGAAAGTGCTCATAGGCATAGCAACGATCTAACAAAAATAAATAAATACCTTTTTTAGCGATTGAACTAGTTGCGTTTGGTTCCAATACTTAGCATGTCAATATTGCATTTATACAAAAAGTTATCAAAAACAAATTTTTTTTAAAAAATATTGCATTTACAGTATGTTGATAACCCATACATAAGTAAATAGATAAATTCTAATTTTAGCTTTCACGATTCACCTAAACATATATATCTATATATATATATATATTTGGGAAAAAAAAAAACAAAAAAGAGATGTAAAGTTACTACTTCTTCTTATGTTTTAAATTATTTTGGAGGGTGGAGCATAATAAATGGCATATGTTATATAACTTACCCTTTACTCTTTACTCTTTAGCTCCACACATGCATTTGTATTTGTATCCAGAATGATCTTCCATTGTATGTTAAAAGCATCAAATCTTGTTTCCGAAAATAAAAAAGATTCCGGTTGGTGATTTGCGACGTGGAAAGATCACAGAATCAGCTACTGACTTCTAGCAATACTGACCGTCCATAAATATAGTTTTTTTTTACTTTCCTTTTTATCTCAGATTTCTTTTTCTTTTGTTTTGTTTTGTTGGCATCAACCGTGTCTATGTCAACAGTAAGAAGTGTTTTATGTTAGTGCATCTGATATGCATGAGGTCCAGATTCAAATATGTAATAAATGTTACTAATAAAAAATATTTTAAAGTTTTCTGAGAAATATATATATATATATATATATTTTTTTTTTTGCTGAATATTTAATTCATAATAATCCAATGTTTTAAGGAATTAACAAGTGTTAGATACATCATGGTTCGAATATCTTTGGACTTTTTTCCGGTGTTTTAGTTGAATTTATTTCCTTAACAAAAGTTTTTAATATGTTAAAAAAAGAGGAGGTATCTCAAATGTATATATTTTAAGTAGCCCGTAAAAATGTAATGGTTAAACCAAATTGAATTACGTCAAACAAAAAACAAAAAACAAAAATGTTGAATGAAAGACCTCACCCCTTACTATTCGAAATTAATTATACTTTGTCACAGCATCGTACTTGGGCCGTTAACCTCAAAGCCCACATATGCTGGCCCTATGGTTCTTTACTCTTTTAAGTTTGAACACCTTTGTTAGTTGAAGAAATATATGATAAAACTACCCCATAACTTCCATCTTCTTCCAAAACTGCCCCATAAAAAAAACTAATTGTATAGATCAGTCCTCAATTCAAAGAATGAAGAGAGTCATTTCAATCTTCCTTCTATTTCGGTGTTCCTAAAATCCAGCGAATACTTACCATTGTCACAAGTCAGACCCAATTCTCATGGACTTCTCCGTCAAACCTCCCGGCGGCTCACCTTCTCCGTCCTCATCCACCTCTTCCTCCACTCCTCACCGTTTCAAATCCGCCACCACACCTACCGCTGCTGCGGCTGCTGTCTCAGGAATCTCCTCCGCTTCCGTCGCCGATCGAGATCCGATGCATTCCTGGTGGGAATCAGTCTCCAAGCAACGCTCTCGCATCCTATCCCTCTCCTCACTCCTCTCTGGCGATTCTCACTCGGAAGACGGTGACGTAACTCCGATCTCCTCTCTTGCTGATTCCGATCGGCCGGCGTTATCGTTACTCTCTTCTCGCGCTGCTTACTCCTTGATCTCGAATTCACTTTTCAATCCAGCTTCTGGTTCTGGATCTGATCCACTCTGTCAATGGCTATACGAGACCTACCTCTCCTCTGATCCACCGCTTCGTCTCGTCGTCCTCTCATTCCTTCCGTTGCTCGTCGGAACGTACCTATCTCGAATTCATTCCTCAGATTCGTCGTCTCTTCCTTCTCTCTCCGGATTCGAAGCTGTGCTTCTCGCAATCTACGCCGCCGAGGTCAAAGCTCGCGCCGGTAAACCTATACTCGTACACATCCCGGATCTCTCTCAGCCATCTCTTTACCACTCACCGAGAAACGGCGTTGACAAATCGCGTGATTCCAATCCCACGGCCTCCGTTGGAGTCTTGTCTCCGCAGCTCGAGCCTCAGGTCGCGGTCAAGTCAACTAAGCGAGCTAGCATCGTTGGCGTGGGACTACAATGCTATTTCAAGGAGATCTCACAGATGCCTGCTTGGTCTAAGCTCGAATTCTGTAAATTCGCTGCTAATTGGGCTGGTCAAGATTGCGATTGCAAAGAAAAGATCGACGGAGACGAAGACAAAGTCTTAGCCCTAACCAACGGTTTTGGAGATTCCTCATCTTTCAATGGCAGTAGTGGACGCAGCCTTGAGATCGAGGAGGATTTTGATAGATTAGCAATCAGAGAAAACGAAGAACACTCTAGCTCTAATGGCGGCCTCATCGGAGGAGGAGTAGGAGGCGTGAGGATTCCACTTCCATGGGAGCTGTTTCAACCTACATTACGGATTCTAGGTCATTGTTTGCTCAGTCCATTGAATACTGAAGATGTCAAAGATGCAGCTTCAAATGCAGTAAGATCATTGTACGCAAGAGCCTCTCATGATTTGAATCCACAGGCGATTTTAGCTACAAGGAGTTTAGTTAACCTGGATACAAGCGCACGAACCGCTGCAAAGACAGTAGCTGCAGAGACTGTTAATGGCTCCTCAAATGTTAACACTCCAAGCAAGGCCAAAAAACCCGAGATTCTTCTGGCATCAAAGTGAGTGTTTCTTTTCATCTGAAATTGTTTTGGTTTGTGTAGGTTATGATGTATAGTTGAATTTGATACATGTGAGGGGGACCAAAGAAAATTCCAGATTGGTGTAGAATCTTTGTGGTTTTATATTGTTGTGGTGTTTGAGTTTTTTTTTTTTTAAGGATCAATTTGGTTTGGGTTAGAGAAGTTTGTGAGTAAAATGAGAAAATGCAACAGCTAATTTGTGGTCTTGGTGTTGTACTTTGTATGATCTTAATTTGCGGTTGTGGCAATAGTCTTTGGATTCTTTTATCAGATACTATCTTTTATTCGTGTGTTCGTCTCCATGAGTTTAATACTAATTACATCTCGCCGATAAATTCTCTTCGTTTTCGGTTAGTAATCAAAAAAATGTCAATCAAATTCTAATACACTGTTCAATTTATAACAATCTTGTCATGTTCCTCAATCGTTAGCTAATCCTTTCTGCAAATCTGTGTAATACCGAAACTGCAAAAAAAAAGGAGCCCAAATCCAGAAAAAAGGCCAATAACTAATGAAATCCTATAAGCCCAAAGTTTTCATTTGTTTGGCCAAGCGTAATTCAGTTAAGTTAATACATCATGATTTATCTTTGACGCTAAAGAGTTTGGAAGGAAATTACAATTATTCTTCAATTTATTATCACAATAGCGCCTATATATTTTGGCACAGAAGCAAACGGAAGATCCGTAAATATCATTCTCCATCTTTCAAAAACTTTGAATGATGAGAATTCTTGGTTTTATTGTTGATAGTCTCCACAATTTTGGAATCACCCTAAAAGATCACCTTCTAGCCATCAACCCACACATATTGGAATTGGATCGCCCATAAGTGATTTGTTTCGAATTTTAAGTGTGGATGTTGCATTGAATATGACGGCATAACCACAATTTAGAAGTCTTACACCCACATCTTGTTTTATTTAACTACTAAACTCATGTTGATGTCTAACATTTTCTTGCCAAATGCCAATACGACAACACTTATACAAAATATATACTACATTCTCATTTCTCATTGGTGTCTATTTTCTACTTTTTCAAGTTGTTTCTGAAAAACCATTATAAATAGTTATAAATTTTACATTTTTTAATACACGCTATAATATTTTAAAATTAGATATATCTTATATATAAACTATGAACTCAATCCAATGTAACCAAAAAAAAAAGAAGAGTAAAATTGTATATTAAAAACAATATAGCAATTACCAAAAAAAAACAAAAAATAAATCCTTTTGTCAAATGATTCCACATGAAAAGTTAGAGATTCAAATTTCAAGATCTATATATTAAAAATTATGGCAAATTGTAAATTCAAATTATATATGTTGTGTATATACTTATCACTTATTAGTAATAAGTTAAGCATCATGTGATACATAATGATTATTAGAAGGAAAAAAATCCCTACTTAGAAAAGTCCTTTTCTTATTAGTATTTTTGATAAACAAACCTAGGATAATGATTAGCGATTGCAACTTCGCTGAAACCCACAAGTAGTCCTGACTTCTCTAAAGTCTAATGACTCTAATCCATGAATTGACCCAAGAACATAAGTAATATATTTAATTATTTACATAATTAAGTATCAACTCCAATATGTTTAATAAAGTATATCAAAACTAGTGATTAATCAATTTATGAATTGCTAATCATTATTGATGGAGAATATATTATAAACTTTCATTAATCTTACATAATCATACACATTGTTCCTTATAATAATTAGTTCGTTCATTTAAATACCTTACATACACGAGTGAAGAAACAAACGACACTTTTATGATAAGTATACATTTTAGTTACAAGTACAATCTGTTTGACCAAAAAAAAAAGTTACAAGTACAATCTTACACTTGAAATTCAACATGTAACCATCGACCACAAAATGCTGTAGGAAGCTTATTAGATAAAATATGTAAATGATTACTATTAATTAACAAATTCATAAATTAAAATCAAACCAAACACTTTGTGTGTGTTTAAACTTTTAAATCTTAATTGATCGCAGAGCAAACCCTACGAATTTCCCCATCTGTTCCAGTCTTAACTTCTATGAGACTCATCTTGGTCATCGACTTCCCGAACTCTGATCCGAACCTCAGAACGGGGCGGCGTAAGCCTAATAAACGTTCTATGATGGCTTTGGTTTCGGTGTCCCTCCATAGGACTAGATCGGATTGGAGGACCACGCGGCTTGACCTCACGTTACTTAGGAACGATGTATCGAAATCACCTGCACTTCCAGTGTCTAAGTCGACTCGGGCCGTTGCGCTACCATTTTGAGGGCAACGAGCCTGAACTAGAGGAACGAAACTCGGGTCGATAGATGGGTCAGGTTGTCCCGTGCCGTTGAAGTTAAAGAATCTGCCTCTTACCAAACCGCAACCAGCAGTTCCAATTGTGTGTCCACCTGGTCAATATTAATTTGCGAAATTAGCTAACAAAATTGGACATGTAAACCAAATCCGGTTCAAACTGAAACTAAATTTCTTAAACTTAAATCAAGAAATTACAACGTACCAACAAGAGTTACGAGGTCTAGTGTGTTGAGGTTTTTAGCAGCAAAGTCTTGCTTCTGCTTAGCGACGCTGTCGCTTGGCCCGGGCAAATTTACATCTGAGGCTTCTGATCTTCGGCCGTCAAGACGTCCCAACGGCACCGACCAGCCTTTTCCACCGGTCTGCATCACCCAAAATTATATTACCGTTAAACACACAATATATCATTTAAATTTATTAAAACCGAATCTAATTTCAATATGTCTTTAATTACCCAAACGACGGCATCTCTAGCAGCAAGGGTGAGGATATCCGCACAAGAAACGGTTCTAGGACAAGCAGCTTCAAGCCGAGTCTTAGCTTCTTCAATAGCTTCGAACCCTCTCAATGCACGGTTAGGAACCGCAGTTCTCTCCGAAGTGTTACTAGTGATGAGAATCGAGCCATCGCAGCCATTAACAAAACAATCGTGAAAATGCATACGCAAAATTCCCGGTGCATTGGCTGGATTAGACCGGAAATGAGATTGAACCACCGTTCTCACGATAGACTCTACGTTTCGGCACCTATTCCCATAAAATCCAACTCGTGGTCTTCGACCACCACCGCGGTTTGAGCCACTGTTCCCTTGTGAGGTTACAGCTGCAACCAATACTGAAAACGTAACTAGAATGAATAGTAAATTATAACCACGACCCATTTTGTTTTTGCTTTGGTAAATAAGAAACTCTTTGAGCTTTGTAAAAGTTGTTGTTGTTGTTTGTTGTGTGTTTTGAGTTTGGTGTTAAAGGGTTTGTATATATAGGCACAAGAGTCGTAGGGATAAAAATCGTTACGAGCAACTTCGGCACACGACACCAAAGTTTATGGGAATTTTATTAATATTATAATCATTAAATAATAATTAGTCTGCATTAATAATGTAAACGAGTCGGTCCATTGAACATGTATATGCATGTATTATACATATTTTTTTTTTTTGTCACTCGTATTATACATATTTTCATATTATTTTATTCCTTCGTGAGCGAAGCTATCTTCGTTTTATGTTGTCGATGATTGGTAAGAGAATCAAAGTTTGTTCAAATCGTACCTACTATAATCATTTGGATCAAAAGTGTCTGTTGAGAAAATGAAAACTAATATATAGATTGAATGGTATAAACGAAAAGCATCTTAAACTGGTTGGAAGAAAACAAAACTACAAGGGCTGCTTCACTTTTCTTTTCATGATTCCACTTATATCATTTTCCGTCTTCAGCGCTTAAGTATTCTAAAATGGGTATCTCTTGAAGAAAACAAGATAAATAAAACATTTTAAAACTAATTTGGTTAGTGTTTTCTTTTCTTACATATGTTCATTAGTGGGTTTACAATTAACACGTGTTGAGGAACTGAAACATATACTGTATACACTTAGATAAATTATAAGATTTTCCAAGAAACACTAAATTGTTATTTTGTAACAAGAAAAAAATAAATAAAAAGAGAGAGAGAAGATATTTGGCTATGAAAACAATTATATATGAACAGTGATGTTTATTTGGGTCAATATTGATTCATAGATTAGCTCGATCAATTGCGTGGCGATAATATTGTTTTAAAAGTTTTGGTCAGAACTTTTTGTGGTTCCGGATAAGTTATAGTTGACTTTTTAAAACATCAAGTTGTCTACTACAATGTTTCATTTGTCTTTCTATTCTTTTGGATTTAGTAATAATTTATGAAGGATTAAAAATTTAAAGTATTCACCGCCATGGAATCTTTGAACGATCGGGCAAAAGGCTTGTCTGCATGGGGAAGAGGTACAAAACAAAGGGAATATGGACAATGATGGCTTTCATTAGTTAATCACTTCCCTGAATTAAAGTAATGAACGAGTAACAAACATAACATAACATTATAGTACTATATATTTATCAAAAAAATTTGTTATCAAAACATAATATTATATTATACTCACAGCTGGCATGCATGTGTAAATTTTCTGATGACGGAAAAACGTGTCTGGCCGTTAAATTAGAACTTGTATGCATATTAATTATTAGTTTTAGCTTGAAGTCGTGGGTCTTTTAATTTTATATATTTTTAGGATCACATATTATAGTTAGCAAGTATTTCTTCAAAATGTTTTTTTTTTAACCCTAAGAAATAGTTTGATACAAATTTACATATAACATTTTAAATAGATACAAACAGTTCTAGTTATCTAATATAAAATTTGTATATCATGATCTTTTCTTTTTTTTTTGGTAATGGGTTAGAAATGTAGTTTAAAATGTGTTCTCAAATTTTGAATTATTTAAGATTCATTAATAACAAAATAAAGTATTGTGACAATTAAATATATATATATACATATATGTATATTCCTCTAGTCATATTTCAGAATATGAATTATACAGCTAAATATGATATTTGACTTTATGAATATAATTAAATAAAATAAAAAAACTATACATACGATTATAGGTCAGATTGGTAAAGTTTTTTTAGGGACGTTTAGGGGTCCCCACTAAATAATAACGCTAATCAAAGATTTTTTTTGATATGCCACACATGTGGCTAAAAAAGTGGAACTGCCATTATCATTAAAGCGTTATCACGCTGGATATTGGAGAGTTGAGGAACGTTTAATTTGCAAAAAAAAATTAATCAAAATATTTAAATTTTATTTTTCTGTTAAAGGATAAATTTTCGGTAAAGAAAATATTTGACTCAAGTCAAAATTTACAATATACTGGAATATGCTTTAAATATTCTCTGATTCAAATTTAAATTAACAGATTTTCTTCACAAAATTAATAGAATTTATTTAGATTTTTTTCATACAATCTTTTATTGTAAGCATAATATCTTAAATAAAATTCTTAATAATGTAAAAAAAAACCCTATAAATATGAACAGCTCAACCCAACGATTATCACTTCACAAAACGTTAAAAGAGCTTAGGTAAGCTTTCAAACAATATATTTTAATCGTTCAGAAATCCAAGCATGCAATGATTCTATTGACACTTGTTTTCATGCAGTGATAATAATATGGCAAATCAAACACAAGGTTCTTCACAAACACCATCTGCTGAGGTGCCTCTCTCTCTCTCAATTTTTTTTCTTTATTTTTCTTAATTTCTTCACAAACACAAGTGTTATCAATGTGATTGATTTTTTTAAAAATTGCATTAAATATTTAGCAAAAAATTTCGTGGACTCCTCAAATGAGTCGTGGATTATTGCAATTATGCAATGATCAAAATGAGAAAGGTCACTGGAAGGGTACGTGTCTTGATGAAATTGCCACTATACATACTTGTAAAAGGAAAACTCAAACGGGAGAGCAAGATAATAATGTTTACTTACTACCGACGTTTCAATAAACTTTTTGTTTACCAAAAAAAAAAAAAAAAAAGTAGAGAAAAATAGTGTAATTGGTGTAGAATTTTATTTTATTTTATGAATTTGGTTAAGAGTGAAGACGATATCTTTATAAATATGGTGAGTTTTAATAAGCGGATAATTGACTGAGAATGTCTTGTTTAATGAAACCACCGAGAGACAACTTCGATGGCATAATATCATTGACTAGCTTTTTTTTCTTTATTGTCAAAGTCAACCACTATGATATACTATATAAATCACTCATTATTATTCCTTTAATCATTTTCCACCAACGATAAGATTCATTTTCGAACAGTGAATTCAAACTGTTTCGTTCCAAACTTTTATTGACTGCTATTGTTATTTTATTTTTGTAAAAGTCATTTTCAATTTCATTTACATTTAAAGTTCGACTTAAAAGATAAAGAAAATAACCAAAATTCATGTTTCAACTATACACAATTTATTATTATATGATATTACCTTTTCGCTGATATCCGTCCAATTTAAATAAAAACCAATCCTACTCTCAAAATTTAGAGAAAAAAAAAAAAGCAGAGAGGACAAAATTGAAAATTCCACCCATCACCAAGTAGTGAGATTGATATCACCGAGTTTTTCTTGCCGGAAATTAGCGGAATTCGGGACACCAACGACTATTTTATGAGATTTAAACGGTGGTTTATTCTAAAAAATGAGTCGTTGTAACTTTCATTCATTACCTTGAGTTGAAAATTAATGTTATTAGTCCAAAAGAAATGTTCGTAATTAAGAATACCATATATATCTTATCAAAAAGAATACCATATATAAAGAGAATTACACATACATAACTTAGTTTTAATTTCCCAAGAGTTTACAATTACGTAACATATTTTTTTCTGCATAAAACACTTATTTCCTCACACTCACATCGCCGTAATTAAAAACGTATAATCACATACCCAAACCGGATCATCATAGAGAATGTAAAACCGGTTTATTATTAGTTACTTCTTTTAATTATTCTTAGTAAGCTGGGAGTCTCTTGAACTTTATTATTTCTATTTGATTAATTACTTTATTATTTATCATAATGATTAATTAGCTTTATAATAATCAGTTAACCGCAGAACAAATCCTACGAATCTCCCCATTCAAACCCGTCTTGATCTCAATCTGACTCATCTTGGTCATCGACCTTGCGAACTCTAGTCCGAACGACAAAAACGGAAACCGTAGTCCTAAAAGCTGTTCCACGATGAGGCGGGTGTTGGGAGTAGTCCATAGGAGCTGATCAGACTCGAGGACACCTCGACCGATCCTCAAGTTGTTTAGGTACGACGTATCGAACTGGCCTCCACTTCCCGTGTCCAGCACGACACGAGTCGCGGGGTCGCCGTTGAGAGGACATTGGGACTGGATCTGAGGGATGAAACTCGGGGCGATGGTAGGATCTGGACTTCCTGTGTTCTTGTAGTTAAAGAACCTGTTCCTAAACACAATACACGACGCCGTTCCTATCGTGTGTCCGGCTGTTATATACCAAACCCTCTATTCGGGTTAGAAGGTGTCTCGATACAAAAGAAAGTATTTATGATTTCACTTGAAAATGCTAGCTAACTTAGGATCCAAGAAATTGTGACATTGTGTTAAATCTATATCATGCTAGTATAAATTTATAGACAGACGTAATATATACATGATTTTTTCATCAACGTAATAAATACATATATATACGCGTTATATTGTTTGAATTTTTGTGAAACTTTTAGATAAACATAAATTTAATATCATAGAATTCTACTTTAGTGTATATATACTCAAATTTTTATTTTAAAATGTATATATATTTTTAGTGAAGTACAACTATATATAGACATTTTACACCAAACTTTATTTATTTGGTGATTGTAAACGTTGTGTTTAGTGTTCACGTTTGTAGGTTTTATAAATATTTTAATGAAAAAACTGGAAAACTTTATACTTTTAAAATAAAAACTCACATGGAAATTAACCAAAGCCATTAAAAATTAAAAAAAACTATGCTCAAGACAATTAATTAAGGCCTAAATCCTTGAATGAAAAGTAGAATTTATAATAGTTTTTGGTTTTTATTTTTTAAAAGCTTACTTTTTAAATAACGTACCAGCAAGGACAACGAGATCTTGGGTATTAAGATTTTTTGCGGCGAACATCTGTTCTTGCATCGCAACAGGGTCCGTCGGTCCCGGCAAATTGACATTTGAGGCTAGCGAAACCCGACCATCGAGTCGTCCCAATGGAACTGGCCACCATGGTCCACCGGCCTTTACATGCAAACATTTAAAACTACCATTTGATTACGTAAAGTTATAATCAATAGATATATATATATATATATATATATATATATATATATATATATAAGTATAAAGTAGGCTATACCAAATCGACGACGTCACGTGCAGCGAGTGCGAGTATATCAGCACAAGAGACTTTTCCAGGACAAGCGATCTCAAGCTTACTCTTAGCTTCTTCGATGACATTAAACCCTCTCAACGTTAGATTCGGAATCGCGGTTCTCTCAGAGTTAGGCCCAGCTAAGAGAACGGAGCCGTCGCAGCCTTCGACGAAACAATCGTGAAAATGCATACGCAAAATGCCCGGAGCATTGGCTGGATTAGCCAGAACGTTATCCCGGACCACGGTGCGCACTATCGATTCTACATTCCAGCATGCACTTCCGTAATACCCGACCGGTGGCCTCGGGGTGAAATGGTGGGTCGCCTGTGAGGTTACGGCCGCGGCTAAGACAAGGAATAACGGCAAGAGTACGCAGCGAGGGTTAAAATTAGTAACACTTCCCATTTTGGGTTCTTCTTTGTTTTAAACCAAAGAGAACAGCATATATGATCAATATAATTCGAATTGTTTATCAGTTTTACTTTTGATTTGTTGTCTTTGATATTTTGAGAATTTTTGTTTGTATTTTATAGTGGAAAAGAGGAGAAGATTTGTGGAGTTAATTAAGTAAGCAATGCCGGGCTACTCATTAACTAATTGGAGCTATTCGTTTTACTGGTATTAGAATTTTATAATACTAGTAATCTTTATTTTATTGACTCGTTTCGTTAGCACTGTTATTATGTATACGAATATGGTCCATATATGTACCTAACTCCCTATATGTAGATTTGTTATTTTTTCCTCTATTTGTTTGCTTCACCTAATTTATTTGCTATTTGGCGTATATATAACTTTGGGAAAACATTTGTATTATTGAACCTCAATAGAGAGTCTTTATGCACTCGTGAATTAGTTTTGTCACAATTCAAAATTAAGAGACGTTGATAATGATATGTTCAAGTTAGTATACCTATTAATATAAAAAAGAATAAGATAAGTTCAAGTTTATTTATTTAGATTTATTCTATCTCTTTGACCCCAAAAAAAAAAAAAAGATATATTCTATCTAAAACCGACTACAGTATATGTAAATTATTAAACTTGAATGATATATCTAATTAGTAACATCTAACTTACCACTTCAACTGTCATGAGTCTGTATCAAATTAATTAAGGGCAAAATTTGATGATGAGGTAGGAAAATATTTCTGCTTCAGTGACTCTCATCAAATTGCTTATGCAGTCGGCTGTTTATTTGCTATGGAACTAGAGAAATTCCAGGATCTCCACTTCAGTCTCCACTACAGCATCTTCTCTCCGTGTTGCACTAGATCGAGCAATCAGGGATCGCCTCCTTTCCTATCCGGCTATTAATTCACAGTTTTTGTCTCTTCTTGTTTATTTTAGTTATATTTCTTTTTTTTTGTAATTTTTGGTATGTTTTCGTAGTTCCATTAGTTTTAACTTTTTGTTTGTAGTAGCCTTTGTTGTAATCCAAAAAACAAAAAATAAAAATAGTGATATAAAGCTTGACATTAAAACCAAAAATAATATATATATTTCTGCTTTGCACCAAAAACACCAAAAAGAAATAGAAATCATTCTGCATGGTTCTCTTCGGCTAGATGAATCGCTACCTCTGGCGGTTACAAAAATGTTAAAACCAAATGTTTTCAACTTTTCATATTTTGCTTTTTAGATATGTGTACTTATCCTACAGTACTAGCTAGTCACAAATATAATATAACTGATCTGTTTTTGTTTCTATTTTTTATTTTTATTTTCTATATATTTTGACTGTTCGAATTATAAATTACACCGATTCGAACTATCATTAAAGTTAAACTTCAAAAAAAATTTCATTGTAAAAATGAAAGTGGTAGTTGTAAAAATAATTAAGGGATTTAATTATAACCATTGCATTTGATTAGTTATAGACTTATAGTCACTATGCCTTAAGTAAAACGCAATGCATAAGAATTAAATATCGAACTCTTTAATTTATGCTTGGGAATGTTTGTCTATGGAATAATACTACGTACTTTCACGTCTTGCACTAAAATAACTAACGATTATGTTTAGTTGAGTTTGTTTATTCTTTAACTCTTACGGCACATATTTTAATACTCATTCTGTTCTAAATTAATAGATGTTTTGGTTAAAAACACACATATTAAAAAATCTATTTTTTTTTACAAAATTATCATTTAATGTTTTATTTAAAATTTATTTAACCAATCAAAATGTAAAATTTGCAAAAAAACTAACAAAACATCTATTAAAATAGAATAAGAAAAAATGGCCAAATTTTTTATTAATTTGGAAGTAAAACATATCGCAATTACATTTAATTGTACATGTCAAGTTTATTTTGAAAAACTTTAACAAAAAAGAAGAAGTTTATTTTAAAATTATTTTATCAATGGGCCAGTGGCTTGTTTGAATTTCATAAGCTAAGAAATGAAATGGTTCAACTCTCTCTAAATAAAATGAGTATGCATTATCTGTATGTAAACATGACTAAATTTATATATTTATATTTATTAATTTATTCTTATTCTTAAAGCTATGGATTTGTGTTGGCAGAAAAAAGAAGAAGAAAGATATGAATGGTTTTTTTTTTTTTTTTTGGGTATAAAGAAAGTTACTATATATGTTGAGTTGTTGACAAAGAAAATAAGAAAAGCACTTAAGAAAGATGGATTGTTGTCTTAACATAAAACCAAAAAAGAAAAGATGGATTATTGGTGACTTGGTGCATATATATATATATATATATATATATATATATATATATATATATATTATAACTAGTTGATCAAGTAGGCCAAAAGATTAAGGTCACGGGACTAAAAAGTTTGAAATTAAATTAACGCTTACACTTTGCATATACTGTCCGTACATAGCTAATTTATCTATCAACAAAATCTCATACCTCTTTAATTACTGACGATTAATTCTTCGTACTATTGGCAAAAATAAATTTTTTAAAAAAATCTTCAAATTAAACTGTTCCCGATAAAAATAATTGGAAAATGGAAAACTATGAACAAAAGGGATTGTCGGCCAATTTCTCTGGTAATTTACTTCAAAAGTTAATTCTTCACGCGCGACGATGACTGCCTTCAACATCAATTGTTAAATTCACTTACACAATCATTGTATATATACGGAAAAACCCCAACTTTCAATTGTTTATATATGTTATCACATAAAGGTCTTCAAATTTTGTCTCGTAGTATTGTGTTCTGGAAAAACCAGGTACACCAATCAAATCAAACAATCTTCAATTATATAATATACATGTTACAATTATATTCGACAACTCCATCACGATATAAGTAAATGGAATCGTTGAAATAGTACACCTTTTACACAGAGATGTTTGTCTTCTACTCAAAATGTTTCGGAGTTTAAGCTTCGAATCAATATATTGACAAGACGCGTGCTCACACGCCATCTTGCAGTTTTTTTTTTTTTCTTATCGTAAAATGTTGGACTAACCTGTATAATTTATACAAGTCATACAATTTCAGGCATGTATAAATTTGATGGCTAAAATAATATGTAACTGTTTTTTTTTTTTTGTGTGCATAACTGTTACATATATATTTCATTTTCTAGTAGGACCAGAACCACAGTGTTTGTAAAATCCGATCATATTTATCTAGTCAGCTCAAGAAAAAGAAAATAAACAAAATTTCTCGATCGCTCCAATGTTTTGATATTTTATTAATAAGTTTAAGATTCAAAGAGTGGAAAATTAATAGCATATTTCAAACTGAAATAAAAAAAGGCTATGAATATTGTTTTTTTTTTGGTTTTTTTAAGCGAACTTCTTATTTCCTTTCTTCCCTACAAGGGGTACCATTTTGAGTTGGATATAGTTTATCTCAACTGAGATGATATATATATATATATATATTACCAAATTTAAAATAAAAAATAAATAACGGGTTGACTTGATGATTAACGACCATTTGACTTGGAAATCTAGTTATCTAAAAATAATCCCGTTTCTTATCCAACTCGATTTTTTTTTTAAAACAATTTGAGCAAGACATCAGTTCCAAACCTAATGAGTTCTTTGAAGTGTGAAAAGAATTATTTACTCGGGTCTAAATCAATACAGCTAATACATTCACTCGATAAAAAATAAATAAACTTATTAATACGCGTAGACAATATTAAGTAGCATATGTAGGAGCCAGTTTATTGAAGTATGACCTTATATTAAAAAAAAATTATCAAAAAGAAAGTTAATTGAAATATGCACTTACATGGGAATAAAATGACAGTGACAAGATAAAAATGACAGTGACAAGATGAAGATGAGGTTGGTAATTCTTTTTTAGTTTTTATATTTCGTTTGGATCTATAGTCTCAGTTTAAATTCATTAGTTATCGGTACATGAGTATGCATGTATAATCTTCGGACGTCTTCCACTCATGGCATTACAAAATTAAAATGTCTTAACCTAGTTTATAAAATTTAAGAAGCAAAAACTAGGAAACTCAATTTTCAAAAAAGAATTTTTTTAAAAAAAAATAGGAAACTCATTAATATCCCTAGTATTTATGTGAAGACATAATTTTTCTTTTAAAAGTTTTTTTGTTAACCAGGAGATTCGGACTTCTTTAAAGACTTAACATTTTATTAATAAAACTAAAAACAAACCGAATACAACACCTTATAGATACAGTTTTCATCAACCCACATTTAGGGTTTTCTTATGTCGTTTTCTATTGGTTTATTTATTACTTTTGAAAGTAAAATCACACTCGAAACAAGCACTTAGCGCCATGAAAGTTTATCACCACTAATTAATTAACCGCAGAGCAAACCCTACGAATTTCTCCATTAGCCCCCGAAACGACACCAATATTACTCATCCTGACCATTGACCTCGCAAATTCAGCGTTGAAGCTGCCTCTAGGACGACTCATCAACTGTTGCACGATGGGTCTAGTGGCTGGATCGGTCCAAAGCACATGATCGGATTGGAGGACTCCACGGCCACGGCTTAAGTTGATGAAGTAGGAATTGTCGAAAGTGGTTGCGCTTCCGGTGTCGAGATCCACGCGCACTGAACCGTCTCCGTTTTGGGGACATTGTGTTTGAAGCTGCGTCAAAAATGGCTGGTCGACGGCTGGATCCGTGTTATTGAATAGCCTGTTCCTGAATACAACACATCCCGCTGTTCCGATCGTGTGTCCTCCTGTTAAAATTTTATGTATAACTCAGTATATGTTGTTTTATGAAGAGTTTAACGGACACATGCACATGAAGAGTTTTTTTTTTTTTTTTTTTTTTTTTTTTTTTTTGGAACTTCACAAGAAGAGTTTCTCTACGTTAATTTTTCGAACTAGTGGTAACTGGTAACTATAGTATTGTATGTAAAGCGTAACCTACTGACCGGCGAGGACGACGAGATCACGGGTATTGAGTCCGACAGCGGAGAACTTCTGTTGTTGAACGGCGACGGAGTCACCGGGACCAGGAAGATTGTTAGCGTTCGAGGCCACAGAAACTCGGCCATCTCTACGTCCCGTTGGTACTTGCCAACCTAAACCTCTCGTCTGCATGCAAATGAATCCATCCACGTAAAACGTTATTTACATGTATAGATGTAACAATAAAAAGTAATGTTAATGCAATTGCGGTTATGGATTAGAGCTTACAAGGACGACAGTATCACGAGCAGCTAAGGCTAAAATATCAGCACAAGAGACAACTCCTGGGCATGCGGCTTCGAGTTGCGTTTTGGCGTTGTCTATGACTTCAAATCCACGGAGGTTGAGGTTCGGAACGGCGGTTCTCTCGGTGTTACTTCCTGATATAAGGATCGAACCGTCACAACCTTGAACGAAGCAGTCGTGGAAATGCATTCTCAATATTCCGGGTGCGATTCTCGGGTTAGAATTAAAACCAGCTGTCACGGCGTTTCGGACAATGGTTTCAGCGGTCGGGCATGTGGTCGCGTAAAACCCGATCCTCGTGCCAGAAACTGGACCAGGCCTTGCAGTAGCTTGACCATGGACCGAACTGATGAAGCAGCTAAGGAAGGTAATGAATACGCATAATGATCTAACCAAACCCATCTTATAATTATTTTTTGATGTTTTAGAGAAGATCAAGTGTGTTTTTAGTAGTAGTGAGTAGAGTTAGTTCGTTTTCGAGTACTATTTATAGAGGAGATTGAGAAATCAAAGAGTAACATGTGAGTCAAAGAAACCGGCTTCAGTGTTTGTGGGGATTAGATAAAACGACGACGTCGTTACAGATTCAAAACTCCTAAACGCGTGTTGTTGTTGGTCAGTGCGGTGTGAGCTGGTCTTCTCGTTGACTTTAAAGCATTTTATTTTGGATTTGTTCGTTTTGATCGTTTCTGTTAAATTGATTGAATATGTAGTGATAGAAATATTGTTTACGTAGGAGTTTTGAAAATTTTGGTCATAAGTATAATTGATGTGTAAAAAATATGTAATTAGAAATGTGGATAATTGCTTTTATTATAAGAAAAATGGAATACATCCATTTTTGGTAGGTAGATCTCAATAATTAAGGGGATTAGAACTGACACTGAGTATACTTCTTTACAAAGTGCACAAGTCTACCAAGTGGATTTCATCATTTTAATATGAAAATATCCAAAGGTTTATAAGATTCCACTTTAAAACTAGTGGTAGTGATGAAATAACATATAATTTGATTATATTTCGTTGTGATTGATTCGGCTTTCCTACGATTTGAATCAGCGATTAATGGTTGGTAAGTAGATATCATAAGTCATAACAATACATTTTCCTACAAATTTAGAAAATTAGTTTTAATTTTGTTTTGAGATTCTTGTCGTTATAAAAAAAAATAATTTACAGCTAACTTTTACTATTATTTTTCTCTTGATTGGCAACCAATCAAGGAAAAAAGAATCTCATGTCTTAATATTAACGTGTTGTTGTCATAAAAAAAAAAACTAATTTTTAATTACTATATTTTTTTCGGTGTATAAAAGTTTTAAAAATTATTGAAGTATTTTTTTTTCAGAAAAGGAAAAAAAAAACTGATTATAAGAATTCAAAGTTTTTTCCTTGAGATTTACGTACATTTCTTATAAATTTGATATTTTGAACAAAAACGTTTTGGAAACCAGGGAAACGAGAAAGTCTGAACCTTATATCAAATCACATTATTTAAATGTGATATTTGGAGTACAATGATTAAAAGAAAGACGAATGAATTAAAGTAAAGATCAAAGCTAAGGGACGCAGCTAAGTTAAGAAGCTTCTATAAATCCAGGTCGTTTATAAAAAATATCTTCTTGTTCTTTAAACGACTTTGGGCAAACGATGACTTAAACTACTTCAAAAACCTAACTGGGGGACAAGCCCACTTGATGATCCCTCCAAATTAAGACTTACTACTTCAAACACATGTAGGTTACACGAAGAATTATACAAGCTAATTTTAATATAGATCAAGATTCTAATTTTGCTATCAGACTCATTAAGCATCATTGTTCTTTTCCTCAGAACTGTTATCCCGCTGACTTTATATATATAAGATAAGATCTAGACAATATATATATATCATCTATCGTCTGAATATAATGAGCTTTGTTTGTCTACTCCTCTCTAAATCATGATTTTCTTTTTGTCATGAGCTCGACTTATTTGATTTTATTATATTAGTTTTTCAACCCAAAAAAAAAAAAAGATTGAGATAACGACCACGATTGCGTCAAACTATGATTGTTTAGCATTTGTGTTTACATAATTCAAATTAAATGCAAACCCCAAAAAAAATCAACTTGAAAATATGGGCTTACATTCGTAGCATGTGATATGTATACTAACAGGGGCAAACGTAGGGCATTGAAGAGTGAGGCAAGTATTTCAATGCTCTATTTTAAAGTTAATGTATATTTAGTCAAGACTTCTAATATATATATTTATTGAAATTAACAAAAGTTTTAAATTCTTTAGACTTATGTTTTGTCTAAGATAAAAATAACTTTTTGGATCCGTCACTGTGTACCATTGTATTACCGTTTTTGATACCATACGGTGTAAGTACTCGGTTTAAACATAACCGCCGTTTATTTTATTTTTAATTCCTAAAACAATAATACATGTTTTAGTTCTCCTTCGGGTGGCCAATGGGCATTCAATTAAAAAAGTTTTACCAATAGAATTGCAGACGAGAGAAGACTTGAGGCATGTGGATTAAAAATTAAAATGATTGAAATTGAAAAGAATAGAAATAGAAATTGATAAGGTTTGGGAAGCTGACTTTGAGCAAAGCTGTCATAAGAAGAGTCGGAAAGAGGCTGCGGAATCCGGCAATTAGTGGGATAGTTTTGGAAGTATCTCCGGTTTATGTTCTCCGACTTCGCTTTTCTAATCAAATCTTCCTTAATTTCCGGTTCTACTTTTTGCTTTTTTGATGTCATGTGTTTGAAGTTCCAATGAACACACAATTTGTATGCATGCATAAATATTTTGGATATGATATATTTTGACAACTAACTACTAAAATTTCAAACTTAACTTGTCCTTTTCCAGTATCTGCGAACTTAAGTGTTGTATTGGGCAACATGTTCTTGTTTAAATATAAGTTTGACTTTGTTTTTGTGCGGAAAAAAAGGTTTTAGGCTTCATTCAGCCAAATCTATCCACAAAATTGATGAAATAGCTGACTTTTGTTTTTGAGGAAAAAACTACGAAAGCTGACTTTTTATAATACATTATACATCCTTCAAATAAATTATTTATCAATTATATTATTTTCGGGAATATGCACTGTAATTCTAGGAATTACGGTTATTATCTTCTTTTCTTGTGAACTAAAGTACAGTCAGTAGCTAACGTAAAATTGTTTACAAAAAGTTAATGTCTCTTGAGATTGTCAAAATTTCACCAAATTTGACTATTGCATTTGCTTTATACTACGTATTTAGCACCTCTGCAAAATTATTTGCTTGAAAAATCTTCTTTTATATATATACTTCTCTAGTATGTAAGGTTTCAAATCAGCTAATTCACTCAACTCAACTCATTTTGATGTAAAATATTGACATTAATCAACTTAGGTTCATATCACCTACATCTTTAGTTAAATGAGTTAACTCACACATATATTTTTAATAATAATAATTAATAAAATAATCTAAAAACATTCAATGATTGAAGAAAAAATATTTTTAACAAATGTTTAAGAATTAATATATATGTGTGTGTGTTGATATATGTTAGTCAAACACTATTAAATAGCAAAAATGAATTTGCTAAAGTAAACCAACGAAATTGTCAATATTTTTACTAACGAAGTAAATAACAAGAATTTAACCCCCCAAAAAAGGGTAAATAAATCAGTCATGTTGTGAATAAAGGAGATTAGGGAAACTGATATCTTATTCCATTCAATAATGTAGTGTATATATAGGGATACAAGACTTGGAGAACAAGTAAACTTAGGGAACAAGTAAGTCTAGAAGATTCTAGAACATGGGCTTATGGGCTTATAATGGACAGTCACATAATTGTTCATAACACTCCCCCTTGGATGACCATTATAATAAGTTGGTATCCAATGCGCTCGAGATGCTGGCTCGTTAAAAACCTTACTTGGAAAACCCAGTGGGAAAAACCAAAGTTAAGGGAAAAAGAGTGCAGCGCGCATTTACTCCCCCTGATGAAAACATCACTGATCTTTGAGACAACGCGAGCCGATCTTGGTGAACTAACTCCTTGAAAATAGCAGTTTGAGCGAATAGGTTGCAAAATCTCCACTTGAACGAATCTTCATTCCACGTACATTGCTAGTCTTCTGCAGTTCATGGTTCCATTAGATGACTCATCTTAATCATTATCTTTCGCTACAGGCGATCTCATTAATGTATGATAAACCTTTTAGGTGTTTATCATTTGCGTGTTCTTTGTTGCCTCGTTAAAAACCTTTTCATGCAAAAACCCAAATGGGACAAAAACCATGATAAAGGAAAAGAGTGCAACCACACATATAATCATATTGCTCCCCCTGAAAGCATCATCATAATACTTGCAATAACTCT
This sequence comes from Barbarea vulgaris, assembly GCA_963667165.1. NCBI lineage: Eukaryota > Viridiplantae > Streptophyta > Magnoliopsida > Brassicales > Brassicaceae > Barbarea > Barbarea vulgaris. The sequence goes on along the minus strand of OY763894.1, from coordinate 1,508,032 downwards.
TCAAGAGCATTGATGATGTTTAAATTAAAATCCCTTTGATCTGTACAAAAATCGTGCAGTTTGAAAAACCGTGCAAAATTGGGGTATAATCAGATTTATACATGATTCGTACAAAATTCGGTCGTCACCAAATATCTGCAAATACCACACTACTTATATACGTGCAGAACTTGTACAAAATCTAATCTTGTATTTTTCCAAAATAATGTTTTCATCTCATCTTCTTTTACTCAACTTCTTTCAGCAATTCAAATCTTTCCGACCTGCTTCTAGCAGTTTAAATCTTGGGGCTAAAGAAAATCTTATTCTTATTTGCTAGACTCTTTATGAACCTAAAAGCCGTTGCATCCACCACATGAGAGTTTCAGGTCTTTTCAAGAACCTTTATGTATCTCTCACAAATTTATAATTTCCGTTCCTTTTGTTCCACTTGTTCACGGACTACCGGTCCAAATACTTATATTTAATGATGGCCCAATCATCACTTTGTGTACGTACACTTTTCAATAAACTTCTATACCGCGGTTTTCTGATCCTCGATTTACATCAACTGCAACCTTGCATGCACAAATATTACGACGTCGATTTGTTTCATGGTCCCATATTTCCAGACATGACAACTAGTTGAAATCTCTTACTTATCTACCAGGTACCTGGATTTCCTTATTCTCATGTCAAATGTCTCTTCTAGAGATCCTTACTACCTCGGTCCTGCCATTTCTATTATCAGCTCCTTTTATTCTCCCGAGAAATTTTATTTTGGAAACCAATAAGTCTATCACACTTCATGCGCTCTTTAGACTTATCTGCAGTTGATAATATTCTTTTATTTGGAGCACAGCTGGTATGTGATTTTATCACACTATTCCGGTCAGTAAGCGTCTGGCAATTAATACGCTAAACTTTATTTAATGAATTATCTTTTGGGCTTCTATTTTATTTTACGAGGATCAAGATAATTCAATTCTTTCTTTTCCAGCTGTTTATTATCTCCCTCTTATGTTGGAAATACTGACTCACTTGAAATAACAGTCTCCTCTTCAAGGGAGTTCATATCCAACATACTTTTTAACCTCCATTGAGGTCCCATCTTAGATTGATGTGGTGGAGCAACTTATATAACACTTTCAAAACTTTAAGATGGGAAATATCTGGTTTCTGACCAAAACCAATCGTACCGGGGAGATCTAATAATTCAATGACCTCATACGATGCTTAACACTTATTCCAATGGAATTCACCAGCATTATCAATCAACCAAATACCTCGCAAACGTCAGATTGCTAGTGGGTGGCCAGTCCGCCAACTCTCCTTGTATACGGTGTACCGGAAAACTAATAGTATCCAAATTTATTGGGCGGTGAAAAGCCAAAAGCTTATTTTCTTCGTATTATCACTAAAACCGGAATGGCATGACCGGTTTTGCCAAACAGTGAGATTTTAAATGAACTTCTGGTTCATACTAATCTGAGTATAATAAAATCTCGATTGTGCAAAAAAAAACGGATTTATGTAAAATCGTAATAATGCATAATTAACAGGATTATTAGACGTGCAATAATCGTACAAAAAAAATAGTGCAAAATTTATTCGTGCAAAAATAGTACAAAAAATATCAGAAAATAATATTAATAGTTAGTGCATAAGTCGTTCAATAACATTAATAAATAATCCGTGCAAAAATCAAGAATAAAATAATAACTTGCAATTAAATCATGTCTGATGAAACAAATAGAATCATAATCAAAACTAAAACCAAAACAACTTTAATTCAAGAAAACCAAATAAAAATAAACACCAAAACCAAAACCATAACAAAATCTATGAATTAATGATTCCCTTCTGGGGTGCGGTGATCATCAACCTCCATGTGATTTTCATCAAGTAGGTCATCTTCAATATCATCATAAACCAAATTTGTTTCTGGATTTTCTCCGTCTTCCTTCAGTGACCGTTGATAAAGGTCAACAAGATGTTTTGGTGTCCGACACGTTCGAGACCAATGATCGTGTGCTCCACATCGGAAACATTCATTGGTTACACCATGATATGTTTTCTCCTCTTGTCTATCAAAATCTTTCATCTCCCACCTTTGATGATAATTGGAGTTTTTAAACGAAACACTTCGGCCTCGACTTCGGCCTCGACCTCGACCTCGACCTTGTCCTCGACCTTGACCTCGACCTCGACCTTGACCGTATCTACGGTTACGACCACGTCCTCGACCATATCCACGGTTATGCCCACTCTCTTGGTAATTTCCATATACCGCATTTGCTTCAGGCAATGGAGGTAATGGGGGCAATGGAGCAGAACCCGTTGGACGAGATTCATGGTTTTTCATTAAGAGCTCATTGTTCTGCTCAGCCACAAGGAGTGAAGAGATCAACTCAGAATACTTCTTGTATCCTTTTTCCCGATATTGTGTCTGCAGGATCACATTATTAGCATGAAAGGTAGAGAATGTTTTCTCTAACATTTCTTCATCGGTCACATTCTCTCCGCACAACTTCAACTTAGAAGTTATTTTAAACATAGCCGAGTTGTATTCGGCTACAGACTTATAGTCTTGGATTCTCAGATGAATCCACTCGTAGCGAGCCTTGGGCAATACTACTAATCTTTGGTGGTCATATCTATCTTTTAGACTGGTCCAAAGAACTTCTGGTTCTTTCACGGTCAGATACTCTCTTTTGAGATCTTCATGGAGGTGATGACGAAGGTATATTATAGCCTTAGCTTTATCTCTGCTTGATGTGGTATTTCCTTCTTTAATTGTATCACCAAGTTCTTCTGAAACAAGGTATAACTCCGCATCTAGCACCCAAGACAAATAATTGTCTCCAGAGATGTCAAGGGCGTTGAAATCAAGATTTGTTAGGTTTGGCATGATGCACTGAAATATAAACAAAGACATTTACGCTTTTGTGCAAAAATCGTACAAAAGAAAATATTATACATAGCATAATAAAAACGATAGCGTGCAAAAATTGTACAAAACAAAACTTTATGCACAAAACTGATTTCGTACAAAACTCGAATCAAAATTGGATTTATGCAAAATTTGATTAAAAACGAAATTATGCAAACTGTTTATAAAATTATATTTAATCGTTTTCTGTATAAAAATCATGCATAAATTTACGTGCAAAATCTGGTTCTTCATATTGTTAGTAGAAAATTCGTGTAAATAAGTTTGATGCAGATTTATCAAAATAATATATTAATAATATGCTGACACTTTAAATATGCATGTATCTATGTGACAAACAAACGATAGAGCAATAAATAAATTATTAGCAATTGTGACGAACTGACCATGATTCATAGTTATTAAATTTAAACCAACAGCCTTGTTAAAACTTAAAACAATAAAAAAAAATTACTACATCAAATAAGTTAACAACCAAAATAATAAACGATTATGCCATGATGAATAAAATATTGATGCAAGACAATAAAAATTCGAAACAAAGTGGAAGACAAATAGATCTCATCATGTGATGTCAAATAAACATTATTAAATAATAAATCATAATTCATTATAAATAATGAAACATGAGATTATATGTTATAAGAATTTAGCCGATGGAGAATGAAAATATTAGATTGTTCAATTAACAATTAGCATGTAACAAATTAATATTATAAACAAACTATTCATGCCTCAAAATCATAAAACGATAACATCAGCTAAATACACAATTATATCAAGTACTTGTTTAGTTATGATGAAGCTAAATAATTATAATAGATCATGCTATAATAATTAAATAATTTAGATGCAGCATCTCATACACGACAATCAAATAACAGCAGCTAAAATTATAAAACATTGAAAAACAAAGTGCTAATGTGACAGATCTCATGCACGTGAATCAAATAAACAATTTAAATAATAAAGTGATTTAATAGATAGTAAACGTTAGAGCATGAGATGATCTGTCAAAGCGAATTACTAAAACCATGATTAAACATGAGGTTGTTACTTACCTCGATTGGAAAGAAAAACGTAGATTTGTTTTCTTTAGATTAGGCGGCTAGGTTAGAGCTAGGGTTAGAGCTTCGTGCTGATAACGTGTTGTGAATAAAGGAGATTAGGGAAACTGATATCTTATTCCATTCAATAATGTAGTGTATATATAGGGATACAAGACTTGGAGAACAAGTAAACTTAGGGAACAAGTAAGTCTAGAAGATTCTAGAACATGGGCTTATGGGCTTATAATGGACAGCCACATAATTGTTCATAACAAGTCATATAATTCATAAATTTTATTGAGCTCGCTCTTTCCTCAATTTTATTGAGCTCCCTCATTTATCATATTAACTAAAATAAATCTAAAGAAAACATAGTTTGAAGTTTGAACTTAAAAAAGCGAACAAAAATACATTTGAGCTAATGATTCATAATGACATTTCAATAGTATGTTAGAATAGTTTCATAAATATTTGAGAGAGAAGTCTACTTCAACATTTCGCATCCTGCATTGGAGTTAAAAAATAGTCTACAAGGCCTTTGCCTCCAATCTCATCTCGCAAGTTTAGCATGATTTCCCAAATAGCAGTTACTTATAATAACTTATAATTAACTTTGTTAAATATTACACAATCAGATCTATTAGGTCTTCCAAAGATTTCTCATAAAATTTATTTAGGTTATAACCAGAGATTCGAAACCGAAAGACTAAAGTATAATTTCCGGAACTTGGAAGTTAAGATATAATGAAAACCATGTCTGTTATTTCAAATGGACAGAAAATATCCGATTATAACATAGTTCTTACACAAAGAGTTTTAATACATCATCTCTCTACTCCGCGTTGCCTGAACCTCCATCGGTCTGAGCAGCAGCTCCTCCATCTGTAAATGATATCAAAGCAACAAGATGGATCAGTAAGTCCTTAAAATTGCTATGAGATGGAGATGATAAGATAAAGAAATGATTTACCTACACCACCCTCGGATGGAGCACATGGAGACTTCCTGTAACGCGTCTGTTGCTGCGTTGGCTGCAAAAGCAGAACAAGATCTTAATACTGGAATTCCGGAAACAAACCATGCCGCTGAAACGTGGTTCAAGCTCATTTACCTGTAACTTGGGACGAAGAGCTTCAAGGGGTCCCTTTGGCTTTGCAACACCTTGCTGTTTAAGACATAAACAATAACACCATGAGAGATAGAGCTTATATGTAATAACCCAACAGAAACAATACTAATACTCGTGGAGTCAAAAGTTTAATACTTTACCTTTCCAAGAGCCCAATCAGCTGAGTCAAAGTATGCACGCTCATGATCCTGATATAAAACCGCACCTTAGAAAAACCAAGTGAACTCCTTATTAGACCACAAAATAACATACCTTGGAGATGAGAGGTGGTTTCTTTGGCATGAGCCCTCCATACTTGTTCTTAACAGCAGCCTCCTACAAAATGCAATTAAAGAAAGAGTTACGTTAGATCATGGTAGTGTATTAATTATGGTATTTGATCATTATCTAGTATGAGAATTAGATGGAAACCTCCTGCTGTGTTGATGGCATTGACTTTTCTGGCTCATTGGTGAGGTTTCCTTCTACTGATTGCCCTTTCACATCCTCTGCGCTAGACATTATGATGTCTCAACGCCACCAAAACCAAAACGATGCTGCACAAGAATATAATATACAACATTAGTTAACAAATATACACAAATTATGAACCAATAACAAAAGCAAGGCTCGAGGGTTTATCAAAAAAGAACAAACATCGATTAAAGGAAGCTAATAACTGAACATGAAAAGCAAATGGGAGGATGTTTTTGATCAAATGATATGATTCCTATTTGATACTAGTTCCACACTCCTGTGACCAAACGATCTTTTCTGAAAAGTGTATAGTATTCAGAACACAAATGAGCCTAACTATGAACAACCCGTAAAACACTTAAGCAGCCAAACAAAACCCTAACTTAAGGAACATATGAGTGTATACCTTATAAAAATAGACAAAGCCTCCAAAAACTTGTCTCAAAACTACTATAAATGGTTTTCTTAATCAAAGCACATATAATAATACTAGTTGATTTTGCGTTTGAGAAGAAGATCTCTATATATATGTAAACAAAACAGCGTCCAGATTTTACAGGGATCAAAATGTTCATATATGAAAGTACTAGCATAAACATCAGAACTTTTTAATCAAATCAAAATTCCAGGATTTCTGATCATGTAAGTCAGATCTCAACAATGCATATAAAAAATGATTTTATAAACCCAGAATTTAGCCTAAACAACACCATAAGATCAGATCACAAAACCGAACGAGAATCAGATACAATCAAAAGCCTCGATCATAAAACCAAATTCAAATCAGAGCTACTCAAAATAAAGCTCTAGCAATAAACAATCAGATTCCTGTGTTCCGAAATTGTAAAAACAACAGAGCAATGATGCAGAGAATCTCAAAAGAAGAACATCATGGAGATATAAGAAGAAGAAACGAAACCTATTGAATAAAGAAAAGTAAGGAATATAAAACGAGATCGAGATTTACCAGGAGGAGGAAGAAGAAGAAGGGTTGTTGTGGCTCTGTGTGTTTCGTCGTTGTCGTCAATGAAGAAATGAAGATCTTGTAAATTGAATATATAGAGAGGTGTGTGGGAGAGACAGAGATAGATAGATTATGATTGGGGAAAGAAAACAAAGGAAGAAGAAAACGCGGCGAGAGGGTTAAATTGGTAATTTCCATAGTAAAAGGGACTAAAACATTAATTAATTATCATAATGCTAAAACACGTGAATACATATACTTAACTAAAATGAAACCGTTATTTGATTTTTGTTTTTTTTCATAATAAAGCGAAGGCTCATAAAAGCTTTTCATAATAACACGTGAATACATCCGTTAAGAGATTTTACGAAAATTAAACCGTTGAGACTTGAGAGAAACACACATAAAAGCTTTTCCCCAAAATGTAAACCAATTATATTTAATTATATTTGTTTCCTGTTGTTCCTAGCCGAATACCCTCGCAAATTTTTCGGTATTTTCGTTAAGTTTTTTAAACGGTACAAAATTTATAATTGAATTGATGGATAAATGTTTTCTATTTTCTGTAGCTTTTAATATCTATTTGATCACGGTGCTTTTTTATATGTTTTCGAATTTGAAATTGCCGTGTATAATCTTTTTTTGAAATTCCCTAATCTTTTTTAGTTTTTGTCAGATTTTCTTAGCAAGACTTTTAACGGTACAAAACCGTGGAACCGATAAATAAAAATCTACATTTTAAGCATCTATTTAATATGTCCTTTTAGATGCTTCATACTTTCTAATTTGGATTTTGTTGTGTTTGTGTTTTTATATAAGGTATTTAAGCTAAAATATCTTCTTTTGTCAAAATATTTTCCATTTTATGTGTATATACATTTAAAAGAAACATACATTTAAAAGAAACATATAATAATTAAATGAATGTTACTTACCAATAAAAACGAAGATGTATGATAAAATTTGGAATAGTTGCAGAACATGAATCTGTTCCTTTTAACCCATCTAAGTTTCTTGTTTTGTTTACCTAGAGCCGACGAACAATATCTTCTAGTCGATGGGGCCGGGATAAAAACCGGCGACTATTTCCAAGTTTACCTCCCTGATCTCAATGTGGCTGAAGCATCACTAAATGCTGTTTCTTCTCAGCTTAGAAATCTCAAGTCTAAAAAAAAAAAAATAAAAAAAAAAATAAAAAAAAAATAAATCAGAAGTCGTAGGAGGTATTGTTTTCACGGGTAGCGAACGCGGTGACTCCTTTGGTCGTCCAAATGCGAACTGGATTCCGCTCAACCAATAACTCAAATATTTATGATATCTTGTATCCTATCTTATTTCGAGAAGGTTTGAATTTATTTATTTATTTTTTTTTGAATTTTTCTATTTTTTTCTAACCAATTTAAACCAAATTCCTTTGAAATTGTTATCCGAACCAAACCAATTGTTGTACGGATTTTTGCAAAATAACCGAACCGATATTTTGTTCAGTTAATTTCGGTAACTTTAGCCTTTAATCGAAGTATCCGATAACCCGAATACTCGAACCCATTTGAACCATTCGGGTCAAAATCTCAGGCCAGTATCGGCACACATGTCTGTGAAGCTGATGCAAATTTTGGCGTAATTTGTCCTAGAACCTCACTCGTGAAACACCACCCCAAATTTGGCGACTCCTTCGACCCTTCAATTGCCCGAATCAAATTTTTAAGAGTCACCTTCGAAGCAAACCGATCGCTCATGTTAATACTGTTGTCTCAGTTTCTAAACAAATTAATGTCACTTCGTCAAAACAGTTTATAGTTTTTTCGACGAATAATGAATCTGATAATTGACTCGATTGACATTAATAGAGGCACATTCTCATGTACGTCATTAAAAGATTCATTCCTAATGTCTTAACAAAAACCTCAAGTAACTAAAACAAAGTAGCAACAAAAAACAACAAGAGACCATCAAAATGTAAAACTTGGGAAGAAGACATTGTAAGAGAATAGGAGGAAATCAACGGAGTCTTCTAGCTTCTCTCTCAGACTCGAGGAGAGTGAGGATATCTCCTTCTCTGACTGGTCCTTTCACGTTCCTCATGATGTAACGGTCTGAATCTGTGAACTTGACTCTGACCTGAGTGACCTGACCACGAGAACCGGTCCTACCCATGACCTTTACAACCACGGCATGCTTGATCTGAGAATCCATTCTGCATCCACACAAATGTAGCATGTCAAAATCCAAGCAGATGAGCATACACTACTCTAGCAAAGGACACTAAAGACAACCAAAGAACTGAGATCACCCTAGAAAGCTTTATTTCAAGCTACACTGATTTCGAATTAATTAGAGAGTTTTCTCTCCGTCTCATTGAAAAAACTAGATTGATCCATTACTGTTCTAGTTCCACAGATCAAATCAAATAAATCACCAAGAACTAGAATCATTTCACACCACGATCTTCGTCTACCGTGGTTTCTGTAACTCAACTATATCTATAACTCATACGATCGACCATCAAACAAAGGGAAATATCTAAAAAAAATTCAATCTCAAGGAAACATCATGCATAGAGAGCTTCAACGAACATGTTAAGAAATCGGAAATAGAAAGAAGAATGATACAATCTTAAAAGATCGGAACAAGTTCGGCAATAGCGAGCGATGGAACAATGAACGAACCTGTAGTCGTATGCGGCGGATGCTCAAGAAGCTATGGTGAAATCCAGACTGCCAAAATAAAATACCCTAATCTCAAGATGCTGCTGAGTAATGAATTTATTTGTTTAGTATAAATGGGCCAGATCTACAAGCTAATGTTAACTACCATGGGCTCTTTAAAGCCCATATTCATATTTCAATATATATATTTGATATACGACCTTCACCACAAGTCCTTTTTGCCCATAATCTTCAGAAATTGTATTTTTTTTTTTCTTTTTAACAATTGACTCGTATCCCATGGCTCGTATCTGATGTTATGTTATAAAACAAACCCAATTCTTTCATTACGATTTCGTTAACATAAAGCTCATGATTTTGAGAAACGTAACTTCGCAAAGCCAATTACTACAGGTATAGTTTTAAAAATTTACTCCTACAAGTAGTGGGAAATAGCACCACAGCAGAGTTGTGTATAAAATCTCAACGACGAAAGCCAGTCACGAACCGATTGATTCCAGCAAAATCAGGAACTATCTTCAAATCACAGAAACAGTCTTCGAGCTCATTGGTCATCATGTAATCTACGATCATCTTGCTTTGCTTTTCTCCATTGGTCTGCATCATTATAAACCAATAAGATCAATCATTCATGGTGGCTGTGATAATTAGTATATATGCAAACATCTTCAAACCAAATGAACATATAATGAAAATTGACCAATCAAAACTATACTAGCAATCATAATTTTCTTCAAATGGCAATTTCTAACTGATAGAGTGAAAGCAATAATAACCATAGGAAACACCAAAAACGAAAGCAAATGCTGTTATTATGAAAAATGCCAAGCAAGACTAACTTTGCCAGTTCTAGTATCAGAGACAGAGAGGAAACAAAAACGATTGTAAAGGCAGGTACCTCGAAAACGAAAAAGCCACCGCGTTTAAGCATCCGAGAAGCCCCATGACAAAGATGGAAAAGACTATCTGTTCCATCGATACCACCATCAAGTGCAAGTTTTGGTTCGTGTCTACCAACTTCAGCTTGTAGGCCTGGAATGTCATCACTTGGTATGTATGGTGGATTACTCACAATCCCCACAAGTTGTCCTTGAAGATCTTTCAAAGGATCAAACCATGATCCTTCCCTTACCTCAATCATCTCCTGGAATTAGTCAAATTTTATCACAAAAGTGAGAAGAAATTCAAAGCTAAAGAATCTTTCAAAGGGCTCAAAACCATGATCCTTCCCTAAATATCAATTCCCTTAATATCAATCATCTCTTAGATAATTCAAATTTCATCACCACTATGAGAAGAAATCAAACTGAAGAATGTTGTAGGAGAAATTCTTCGATCCATCAAAATTCTCAAATCCAATTGATAGATTTGTGTCTTAAGCATGAAGAGCAATTAAGTTTAGCACGAAAAATCAACTGACCTGAAGGCCGTATCTCTGCACATTGTGGCCGGAGACGGCAATTGCCACCGGACTGAGATCAGTGGCTATAACTCTCCCATGGCTTCCCAAGAGTTTAGCAACGCCGATTGCAATTGCACCGCTTCCAGTCCCAAGATCGGCCCATAAACCTTTCTTAAACCATTCATTTTTCGTTACCAGCTCCTCCACCATATCAATGATCAGTTCCGTCTCCGGTCTCGGAATTAGAACCCCTTCCTCGACGCACAACACCAAATCTCTCCAGTGTTCGCATCCGACGACGTACTGAAACGGCCGACGCGTCTCGATCCTCTGCCTCCATAAATCGTAAAGCTCCTCCAATGACGCTCTCAATTTCACATTCTTCTCGCCGTCGTCCGCGATTCCACTTCTGTGATGAATCACCAAAGGATCGTCTACGATAGAGTCTTCTATCAGCCATTTTAGCTCACGGAGGAGAATTACAGAGTCAAGGCAATCTTCAGAATTGGTCGAAGATGCCTCTACGGAAGAGGCCAGATCTTTCGCCCAGTCGTGCCATTTCCAAACCTCCGACAAAGGAGTTGCGTGAGACGGCGCTCTAAGGAATAGTGGAGTCCTGGGAACTATACTGAGAGATTTTGACACCGGAGCATATCTTGACGCGTATTGCAGTGGTTCTCTCGCCGGAGAAGATGAGCAAAGAGGTTTTACTGCCGAGAGCAGAGAAGTAAACCGTAAGCTTGGGAAGATTCTTATCATTTCAAGGTTTTTGCCGCACCAGCTGACCAAATCGGTTTATAAATCTTTCTCTAACTTAACCGGATAATTCGGTATAACTGACCCTATTTCCGGTTTGGTTTTAGCAGTTTTTGAATATGAATTACAAGAAATGTAGGGGCTAAAGAATAAATTAAGAAAAAGTTCTTCTTATTCTCGTTAGCGGGGACAGATCTTCGAGCATCAAAGATGAGCTTGACGCTGCTTCAAGGCTATTCTTCTGCGGAAGAAGAAGAAGCAGAGGAGAGAACTATTGGGGATTACGAGAACTCCGACGAAGATGAGGACCATGGTGTTCGGAGATACACTTCTGTGTTCGATTTCTCGGCATCTGCCTCCGCTAAAGACTCCGGACTTCCTTCAGCTAACGACGTTTTCTCTCAGGTGATTCTGTAATTTTCTTCACTGATTTCATCGAATTCTATTTTTTTATTTGAGAAAATTCTCGGTGGAATCGAGTGATTTCTTTTCATGGAGGTAGAAAAAGTTACTTAGATCTGTAGATTTCATGTGATTGACATTTAGGGTTCTATCCGGAGAAACGATCAGTTTTAGGATTACGAGACTAAGTAAGTTTTAACATTAGAGAGATCTGCTGATAGTGAAAATCTGTCTGTGAACTTGTTGGTTACTTGAAAAGCTTTATAGTAAACGGTGCTTTTGCTTCTATTGAATTTTGCAGATTTCAGGGCCACCAGAGTTTCTAAATAACCGCACGGAAGCGGATATAGAAGCTTCAGCTAGAGATGCAGAGCATGCAGAGCGAATTAGCCGCAAAAAGAAGAAGGTTAAACCAAAAGGTAGCAACAACTTGTTTGCATCTTTGTATCAGTTATTTCACATTTGAAAATGTTCTTCTTCTGGTGATGTTAAAGTATTCACATCGTAAGTTCACAAAATACTGGATTGGTAACTGGAAAATAGATGTGAAATATGTGGATGTAGCTTTAGAGGCTTGTTTTTGATACTTTTAAGCATTGTGAAATAAGAAACCAGGCACTTTTGGTTGCAATCTCTATCTAATCGGTTCCACAGTATTGTTTATGGAACTGTTGTGGTCTCTCGATCCAAACACTGACGGGTTTCAGCTTATCGGCCTGTAGGTGTTGTCATGGAAGCAAAACCTCAACTAGTAGGAGTCCATGAGAGAGTAAGAAACGATATTGATGCACCACCACCATCTTCACAGAGTGGTGAAAAGCGGATATCTTCTGCAACCATTCCAAATGCAGAAGAAGCTGCAGATCTCTTGAGGTATGAATAACCTTTCTTCATTCTTTGGTTAACCCAGATTTGCACAATCTGAGCTTGATTTAAATGGCTTTCTTTGATGAGTTTAGGATGTGTCTGCAATGCGGTATACCCAAAACATATACAAGTGCGAAAGGAATGGTATGCCCTGTTTGTGGTGACAGGCCATTGCCCGACTCAGATGCGAAGAAGAAAGGATCTACGATCAAAGATAAAGAGAAGAGCAAAAGAATGAGAGGACAATCCTCTCACGCTTCTTGGAAAAGTGAAACCGAGATGCAACTTAGGCAAACTTTCGATTAGAATGTTTCTAAACTTTCTTTCTGCTATTACTACATTGTACCATCGTATTCCAATTTCTGTAACAAAGTTTGTGACACAGTTTCATCTACCATTAGTGGGGTTGGCATCACTTTGGAATGTCGAAATTCGTCAAAACTTGATATATATTTGTGGGATTATTAAACCGTGAATGGAAAATAACCTTGAGATCCTTAATCATTAAAAAAAAAACAACAAATTCACAGCAGTAATTTTTTTGGCATTACAGAATAAAAAAACTTGCAACTTTATCTACATAATGGCTATGTTTCTCTACTTCTTCCTCTACTTGACAACTTAAACATATTACAAAGGCAAAGAAAATGTCTCAAGACCGGGTTCGGGCAACCAAGTGTACAATCAGGTTTGGCCCGAATTCTAAACCAGAAAGTTATCCCAACACTTAAATTCAACTGTGTTACAAAATCCATGATTCTAATGAAAGAAGCAGTTAGGATTTTGTTAACTAACCTGAGCAATTCCGCTGAGCCAAAATCAAGATTAGTGTTAATAACCATATCTCAAATGCTTCAGCAGTGAAATTGCCAGTTTTTGTTGACATCATTAATTGTTGTCACTTGTTACAACTTCTGTTTCGCTTCTAAGTTCTGGAGTTTCCTCTTGTTTGTCTATCCTCAGGCTCGGACTACTATTGGGCTGAGGAATCTGTGGAGCATGATGGCTAAAATGAGGCACTGTGCAACTACCATTGGGATGTATGAGAATTAAGGGTTTCTAAAACTTACCATGGGATGAGATTTATAAGTAAGAACATCGTTATCTGATGAAAGAGATGAGTCTGACGGCCTGTGAAACAGCAAATGAGCTATGGATCGGTCTATCGGGTTTGTATCAGTCTCTATATCCATGAATCCAGCGTACCTGGATGAGACCAAATACAAATATCAAAGATTAGAATCTACATGAATTGAAAGATGAGTACAAGTGCCCCAGTGGAAGTTTCTAAAGAAGAGAGTTACTGAATCTGTCCACGACTCGAGTCTAATCCTATATAAAGTTATAAGTTGGTCTCAAGAATTTTAAGTAGCAACAGGAGATTAAGGATGAACATATTAGAGAATTAAGTAGGGTGGTGCTTACTTCTCTGTTTCACCAGTCACGATATGCGAGTCTGCACCTTTATCCTGTCTGTTTCCACCATTATGTCTCTGTTCCGCACTTTTTGCCAATCGGTATAAGCTGTCTCTTATGCATAGCTTTGTCCTAACATCCAACTGGAGCAAGCAAGTGCACATCAATCAAGTATACAAATGTCCACGTAATTTATTAAGATGTATACACTTTGCTATCAATCACAAAGGAACTGCAAATTTTTACCAATCACTTTCAGAACTTGCAGGAAATTCTTTTCCTTATATCACCCATTATCTATCGACAAGTAGTACCTGTTCTATAACTTGTTGAAGCTGGCGAAAACTTGTTGCTTCCAGTGAAATGTCATCCACTATAGAGCTAACACAAGAACTTCCCTGCATGTTTGATGTTTCCAATTTAGCTGCAGTTTTTCTCTGGCCATTCTCAAGTCCAATCTTCTGGATAGGAGCAGCATCAGGAAACACCATGGGCTTTGTGTTGCTACTCTTCCTGGTACTAGCAGCAAAAGACGGAGGCATATCTTGCCCAGGCTGCAAGTGAACACTCTTTTCGAAGCCCTTCCTACACCGATCATCAACAGTTGGACCTTGTAAGCTCTCTACAGATTGTGCCTGATTTGATGTGTATGACTCATTTGAAGCAGATGAAGGGTTGGGTTTGTTCTCCGATTTGATACCAGATTTACTTTCACATGCTGATATTTGATCTGAAGGCTGCTCACTATTATAATGTGAGTATGGAACACCTTGCTGTTGGAATGCGGAGGGAGGGTAATACTGGTTTGTGTCCATAATTTCCCTGGAAAGACCACTATTCTGTAAAGTAAAACTGTTCTCTGAGTACCCATCCAGATGATGAAGATGATCAGTCTGCTTCTTTTCAAGATTTGCCTGTATAACAAACAAACAAAAAAAGTGCGCAGATATGAAATTGCTGGAACAGTATCAAGGCTTCAGAATTGGAAATATCATATCTAATAGAACTAGCCCTAAAGAAACCATAAGCCACCAATGAGGGAAAATTGTAAGAAGCATCATATTATGATCCAAAGAGTAAACCGAGGTATGCCAAACATGCAGTAAGCAGCCAAATTCATCAAAGAAGGCAACATCTCATGTAACTAGCGGTGGCGTGTGCCGTGGAGGCCGCACAAATTCTGTAATAAAAAATTGACTGACCTCGACATCTAGCATCAATATATCTTTCTGTTGCGAACTTGTATCAGATGCATTTTCTGACGATTTCCCTTGAGCAGAATCTCCCGCAACGGTATATCCATACTCATCTTCAACAGCATGGTTGGAATCACTGTTGTTCAAAAAGTCTTCAACCTGCAACATTTGATTTTCCAACATTTTGTCTGGTTTTATATCATCTGTCATCGCGCCTTCTGTCTCCTGATTTGGCTGAGCAGAAGAGAACCAGCCCAAGTCATCTTCATTACTAAGACTATCCAAACCGAAAGTTGAATCACAACTCCTGCAGCATCCAAAAAACAAATGTAAGCTCAGTACAATGTTACTATGTTTGTCCTGTAAGCCATAAGCCCCAGTGTGTTAAGAAATTTTCTAAAAGAAAATATCTAAATGTTACCTAAGCATGTTGTCCACATCCTCAAAATTTCCTATGTCACCCCAGCCATAGAAGAGATCGTTGCTTTCTTTATCACCATTGTCAAAAAAACTGAGATTATTTTCAGCATCCGGGATGTTGTTGAGAGAATAATTATATACACCATCATGTGTTGCAGCGGAACTGTCACACAACATGGGATCCGGAGTGCATAAATTTTCAACATCTATGTGGCCACCATTGAAACCATTATCTGAAATCTTTGTATCCTCCAATGTCATATCCTGAACATCTTCGCCTGATCCCGCGTCACGAGAAACTGGAGAGCCACCACTATTTTTCTCAGGCCAGGTATTCCTTCCTAACATATCGCCCTCCCTCTTGATAAAAATATTACTCTTTAAGAGATTTGTTCCGCTACCCATATCTTCATTTCTTCGTTTCTTTCTGCTACGAACTATAACTGGAAACTGACCTCCATCCTCATATGCGGAGTCTGGCACTATACCATCGTCGTTCCCATGAAATTCATCCGAAATATTATCGTCTAGCTGAAAAGAAAATAGGAAAAATACTTCAGATACCAATTAAAAATCCGCATTAGCAAGTCAAAGAAAACAAACTAGGGAAGCATCAAACCGATCAGAATAACAAAGAATCCCCAAACCTGATACAACACATCCTAGTGGTAGCGATAACAAGAAGTAAAATCTGAGATGACAGAACTGCCCATGTTTTTCTAAAAAGAATTTGAACCGACTAATTTCTCCCGGGAATATACGAGAAGAGCAACAACGAAAGCTCTTAATCCATAGTCTCACAGAAGTCATACAAACAAATCACCAAAACAGAATAGACATATCACTGTGACTCAACTCACCTCATCAATGTAAAAGTCCGACATTTCCTCCCAACTTCAAGACTCTTTAATCACCACTAAAATCATGAACATTATCCCGATATGTCATCTCTATTGCAAAACATGTAACTCCAACAACTAGTTCTGGTTCTGACTGAATAAGAAACATAAGATATTAAACAGCTGGAGAAGGCTCCAATACCAGAGATATCGAACCCAGCATATACGAACACTCTTTTTCTTATCCAGAACCAAAACCCCTTCATATTAACCTATCCTTTCCGAATATTCATGATTCCAAAAGGTTGACTCAAATTCTACAGCCAAAAAAAAGTCAAATCTCATAGCTAGTAGCACAAAAACAAAGTAGAAAAATACATACACTTCATCTAATTTTGTGTTCGTAATTTCTAGCAAAATCGAGTTAACCTATCATCACTATAACCGATACAACTAAATCCCAATTAAAAATACGCAATAAATGAGACTAAATGCACACCAACCAATTTTTTTTTTTTTTTTTTAATCAAATCTGAGAAAATTCCCCAGCTGCTGCTGCTGCTTGAGGATAAGAATCAATCATTTCAAATTAAACTCAACCTAAACAGATTCCAACCAAAAGTAAGAACGATCAAAAGGATCCTAAAATTCCCAAACAAATAAGCTCACCTGTCACACAGTCTCTTCCACTAGCAGCAACTCCTGAAAACTTCACCGATACAAATAATTTACCAGAACAAAAGAAAATCAGCAGATCTTCGCGATTGTATCAATTCATCGAAGCTGGATCCAAAAACTAAAATACAAACTCGGTAGGACTTTCTAGAGATGTTCGGCAGAAGACGATGAAGGCTTCCTAATTTTTTTTATTTTTTTTTTATTTTAATTTTTACAATCCCAAATTTTTTAATTGTTGATTTTGCTTTGGGAGAATCAAAAGACAAGTGACCATGATATCGACACGTGGCAACGCAATCAAAAGGTTTAACGGGCTGGGTTTAATATCAGAATTCGTGGACGAGAGAAGAGCAGTGTGAGATCCTATCAGTTCCCGTGATATTATTGGTACACGTCATTAGTATGTTCTCGAAGCTGGGCTCGTGTTTTTATCTTATTGGCTTATATCTGGTATTGTTCGTAATGATGACATCAGCTTTTATTTAATGTGGTTGCATGACATATAAAAATTACCATGAGGTTAAAAAAGGGCCTATATGGGCCTAAGTTGTGTAAGCAAAAGAAAGCCCAAAGAATCTTTAATTTGTTTCCCGATCGATCTGCGAGTCAAGTTTGATTTGCCGGCTAAAAATTCTCCGGGAGAGATCCTCTTGATCTTCCCTATGGAGGAGCAGATCGGAGGAAGCGATGAGAGATGGAAGGGATCATTGGATAATATAACGGAGATGGCATCGAATCTAGATTCTCTTCAGAAACTTCTCCTCAAGAAAGCAGTCTTCGTCGAAGAAGACACTTTCTCTAGAGCCTCTCTCGTCTCCGAACAAGCCCGAACTATCAAGGTCCGTTTAATTCTAGTTCCGGTGATTAATTTGGAGTTTATAGAAGTTAATTGGCTGAATTTTTTTGTTTTTTTCTGTGATTTTGATGATTAGTTCTGTGATTTGTGGATTTGATCGTTCGATCTGATTGATCTCGATAGCTCTTTTTAGTTAGCTTTAAAATAACTCTAGCTCAGTGTAATAGTGGGAATTTGGTATTGCATAAAATGGTGAATTTGGAAACTTATCCAATAAGAGCTCAGAAACATAGAATCTTGCGGCCTTAATTGTACCAAATCAGATCTTCCGATCATTCATAACCATTTGAATCAGTAGTTACCATATTATTTGATATGATTCTGGCCGTTATTGGATAGCAAATTGAGCTTGTAGTTGGATTTTTCGATCTGTTTATGGTGCAAAAGATCTCCAAATCCTGAAAGGTTGGACCTTGAGGTTTTACCATTAAGTGTCCTAGTGAAGCAATGTTTGCCTGTGTAGTAAAGTTTTTTTTTTTTTTTTTTAATGATAGTATAAGCAAATAGAGTTGTGTTACATATTTGAGTCTTTGAGATAGTTTCAGATTTTTCTTTACTCTTTTCAATGTTTGTTTTAGGTTCTTGAGCAGAGGGTACAAACACTAGAAAGAGAACTAGATGCTGCCATCACAGCTGCTGCTCATGCTCGGTCTGAGAAACGCCAAGCTGAGTCCTCTCAAAAGGCTGCTGAATCACGTGCTCAAGAGGTCACGAAAGAGCTCGAGAACACCACAAGTACCTACTTTATTAACAACCACTCACAACTCTTTTTGATTAATCCGCTTCTTGGGTCCACGCACCACTCTCTCCCCCCTACGTTTATATCCGCTTCATATTATCCGGTTTAATTAAACGACATTTGCTTGTTTGTAACTCTTGTTTGCAGAGGTTTTTAAGCTGCATATGGAAGAGCTTAGAGGAATGCAAGAACAGATATCCAAACGCGATAAGGAGATTAAACTCTTGGAAGCTATAATCCAAACACTCGGCGGCAAAGAGCGGTTGGGAAAAAGCGGTGTGAATGGATGATAAATGCGTTTTTTTCACTTGTAAAGTTTGTGGAGACAGTTTCTGTATCACTAGTAGAAGAAAAATGTATTCGCAGTCCGTTCTTGTCTGTTTTTTTATCAAGAAATGAAAATTACCTTTGGCTGGGCCTACAAGTTCTTGCCTGTTTTTATTAAAAGAATGAAAATTGCCTATGGCTGGGCCTTTAAATGGGCCTAATGTGAATCGATGCTAATGTCGGCATACACGTAGGCCGATGGTGCTCCGATGCCAAGATTCAGAAACTCGAATCTCCTGCCGTGTGGAGCAAGAAACTACGTTAGTTTGACAGCTGAGGAAGCACTTTCGTATCTAAATATCACAAAAATATATACTAATAAATGAAAGAAAAGAGGATTGTGACCAAATTAGAGGCAGTGTGATGGTTTATTGGTTTTAACGTGTGGGTGTCTCTCTTGATTATCTAATTTTTTGGTAGATGTGTATATTAATTATCTTATTTGGTAGAAACTTATGTGGATGATCTAATATCATTCTCTTACTAAATGCAGTAAAGAGTAATGAAAAAAGTTTTGAGTAATACAAAACTTAAATTCGGATCCGACAGCGAAATCATGTATTGAACTAATTTTGGGTACCTTCGTATTTCTCTTGATGCTACTAATGAATAAGAACTATTTTTAGCAGTTTGGTTGCAAACACTTTAAGATTTTTTATATCCCTTTTCCGAAAGCAGTTTATTTCGGGAAAAAAAAGACACTTGATGTTTTTTCCGATGACTAAAACCATTTTAAAATTTTAAAATATTAAAGTACGAATATAATGATAATTTTCTTATTTCAAGGCTCAATTCAGTAAGGTAATAGAAATGGGGGATGTATCTAAAATTATCAGAAGAAAAAAAAAATGTAATATAATATTATATCACCATGTAGATGACTAGGTGGGGGTGAACCAAAGAAATACGCAAAGTAAATTAATGCAAACTGCAAAGGCAATTGTTGTTTACTTCACGCAGTGAAAGTGGTTAAAAGAATATTATGGCTAATATTTATTTTCTTATAATTTTTTTTTGTACATTTGGATAAAAGCAAGAATATAAACCCTTTCTGATAACAAAGAATCTGAATTTCATTTTCTGGTTACTAGTCAACTCTTGTCATGCATATCATAGCACAGTAAACTATCTCTACCATATTTAGAAAGAAAAACTCAGTTACACTCTGATATAAAAAATCAAATATTATTCGTAATCATGCTACTTTTTTTTGAATAAGAAAATTGTGGGACTACTAATTTCGCATACTTTTCAGAAATTTCATTAGTAATATTTGAAATTAGAAATTAACAAAAAAAAATATTGGAATTACCATTCAATTTCTAGTAAAACTACTAAATCATGAATTCGCCCCAAAAAAATACTGTATATATAATAAGGCATACCGCCGATGCCAGCTATATATTAACAAAATCTAAAATTTGAAGTGATTGTTCTGACAGATGAAATATTCCTACGAAATGAAAAAGTTTATTATTTCACTTTTAGCAAATTCAAGCTTATCACTTCATTATTCTTTTTGCAAAATCCTGCACATAACGAATTACATATAACATAAATACATACATAATATATATATATATAGCGTGGGTCTATATATATATATATATATGTGTATACGCAAACAAAACTCAAAACACAACAACATTAAAACAAGATGTCCGAGAAGTTCCCTGATGTATTCACTTGGATACAAAACATCCCACAAATCACCAAATGGCGTACAAGTTCTTTTTGCTTTTGCATTTGCCCCTCAACTTCAAAATTTCCGAATTCAACCCTGGATCTCATAGCACAAAAAAACACCAACCCTACAGTTCTCACTTTCTCCATCATCGTCCAATCCAATAATCATCCCCCTTTGTATCTATGGACCTCTAAACAACTACTTAACATCAACACAAACTCACCAAACCCTTTCGATGAACAAACAATCATCTCACTTCTCTTCAATTTCGTCGAATCTATCTTAACCTATACCTCCAATAGCTCCAACTATTCAACGATCAAAATCCCTCATCCCGATCCATCGAAGATCGAGGGTCTTAAAGACATATTCAACACCGTGATCCTCACTCTCTCATTCGTTGTCTGCGTCTACGAAGCTCCTTTGTACCTCCGTGAGAACTGCCTCAATACCATCAAGAACCATTTGGTAACTTGTCATGCAAGGCAAGCAACGGTATCTCTGATGAAGCTTCTAGGGTCTAATTTGGAAGAACAATGGATGAGATCGGTGAATCTAGCGTTCACAAATTGGATCATTGAGCGTCGTCGTTGTCAGTCCACTAAAAAAACAACAACTCCTTTGTTTTCTTACGCTGTTTCAGCTTATGGATTATGGAAAGTGCAGTTGTATTGTCCGATTGAAGCTATGGAAATAGAGAGATCGAGTAACCCAATAGCTGACTCGAGATTGTTATTCTCTCTCACGTTTAATCAGCTTGAAGGTGTGATGCAATTCAATCATAAAGTTGTAGTTAGAGATAAGTGGATCGATGTTATCGTGAAGATAGACAACATCAGGTACGCACATGTATAAAAACTCTGGTTTTGATAATAAAATGGCCTTAAAACTTTATTTTCTTCACAACCATTATTTCTTCATTTTTTTTTTTTTTTTTTACACGTAAAATTACCGAGTCTTTGTATTGTACGATTGTAGATTTTTTTACTAGATCAACAAGAAGCTATTTTCTTTCAGTGAATTAAGACCATTTTAGCAATTTACAGCCAAAAAAAAAATATATATATATATATATATATATATATAATATTAAACCATTTTATATTAGTTTTCTCCTCTGCCAGTTTCTATTGCACCAAGGTATAGGCTTGTCTTTTAGAAATTTTTTATCATAATCATAATCGTAATTAATATAAGTAATGGATTATTTGTTAATCTTTATATCATATTACAGATACGATGTAATAAAGCTTGTAAACGAGAGACTGATGTCTAGAAGAGGAGCAGGAGAACACGAGAAGCATTTCCCATCAAGAATCACTCTGCAACTAACTCCAACCCTCCAAACCGATTTCATAAGCGTTTCGGTTAGTAAATCATCAAACAACCCGGGACGAGAGTTCGAGGTGGAGAGATCCATCGAAGGCTCGTTCGACCCTCCGAACTCACTAGGCCTAAGAGTCGCAGGACGTGAAGCCTCGACCATGACAATGACCCCATGGAAATTCGAGCAGTCTGTGCTCGGCTACACAGCCAACCTTAACTGGATCTTGTACGATAGCAGCGTTGGAGGAAGAGAGGTTTTCTCGACAAAGCCATCACGGTTTTCGATAATGAGCCCGAGATCTTGGTTTAAGGATCGGTATGCTAGGGCGTATCGGTCATTTACAAGGAGAGGGGGAGTGATATTTGCAGGGGATGAGTATGGAGAGAGTGTGGTATGGAAGATTTCGAAAGGAGCAATGGGAAGAAGAATGGAGTGGGAGATTAAAGGGTTTATTTGGTTGACTTATTGGCCTAATAAGTACAAGACTTTTTACCATGAGACTCGAAGATTGGAGTTTACACAGATTCTTCATCTCACCATTGCTTGACACCAAAACAGTTTATCACTTCTTTGTCATTGAAAATAGAGAGACCAAACCAAAACAAGTTGTATAAGTTAGTTCTTTGTGAGCTCATCTTTGTATTAGTGATAATATATACTTCTAATCAGAAGGGAGACAGAGATAAGTGAAACTCAACTTTAAAAAAAAAAATAAAGAGAGAAGGAACAGGGAAAATGACTAGGAATCCTTTCAAAACTAGATTGAAAACTCAACGAACCAGGCTCTTCTTAGCATTGGGCAACAAGTTAGACAAAGATGCAACTATATATAGTGGGAGATTCAGCAGATTGCTGTGACCAGCATCGATCATCTACGGTTTCATTAACAGCATCAACAGCTACAATCTCAACATGGTTGTGCCATCTTCCAAGTCAATTCTTTTCTCGAACCAGACTAGAAAAATCCAAGACAAGCCATGGGAATGGAGTTAGCATCCTATGAATTCCAAACCAAAGATGATTCAAACAAACAGAGCACAGTCTAAAGAAGCTGTAGAATAACAGACGGTAATAATCGTTGCACATAGACACTAAACCCATAAGATAACAGGAAACAAAGATACAGTCAGTAGTTTGGGGGCACCTACGGAAAGCAAGCAATACTACAGAGAGTAGAAGTTCCAGTGCTTGACGATAAAACATCATCAGTACAAGCAAACATGTTTTTCATACACCATGTCTCCTTCACAAGTGGCTGCAGTTTATTCCTGCAGAAAAAATGCGAACAAGCACAATTCAGACATCACGTTTCATTCGTGATACACATCTAAAACCAATGTTTTTTAACCCACCGCAGCATAAGGAGATGGACTTCGAGAAGCAGCAGCAACTTTGCCCCGGGGAGATTGGCTACCAGGAGATGGGGATCTCTCATTGCTGCGCCTATCAGGAGAAGGAGATGCCTTCTGCATGGAGGGACTTTTTGGGCTGAGACTGCGGCGAGCAGGAGATGGAGACCTCTCATTGCTTCGTCTACCAGGAGAGACTTCTCTAGGAGGAGATGCTTTTTGTGGGGAGGTACTTCTAGGGCTGAGGCTGCGGCGAGCAGGAGATGCACTGCATGTCAAAAAGTTGGAATCAGGATAATTTATACATAGTAGCGTGGGGAACAACATGAAGAGGTTCACAATGGAAGAAACCTCAAAGAGCGACTGCGACTTGCATCATCATAACGGCCTCTGACTCTGCGTTTGTCATCTGGGCTGACACTACGAGACCTACTGCGACGACGATGATCTCTATCCTTCTCTTGATGCCTTTCACGCCCCTCATAGCTTCTACTTCTGCTCCTGCTCCTGCTCCTCTTCCGGTAGTCTCTTTCCCTATAATCATCTCGGGACCTAGAAGTTACTTAACTCAATTAGAATTATCAGATGCATATGGTTACCATGAACTCCCTGTGGTTGAATTCACACTTGAGAAGAAACTTACCTCCTCCTGGGACTGCGGCTTCTCCTAGGACTACGTCGCCTATGTGGACTACGACTTCTCCTGGGAGAACGGCTTCTTCTGGGAGAACGGCTTCTTGACCTTCGTGACTTTGGAGGTGGTTCCACAACTCTTCCTTTGGAACTGACATTATAATTAAGAGCTGATCAAAATACAATTACAGATGCACTTTTTTACTTCTTAGAAGTTCCAGTTGCACAAAATTCCGGGAATGGTCTAAGAGGAAACATTCATAGGGAGCTCCCGTAAATCAATAAGTAAACAACAACTTACAATAGATAGAAATCTTGAAATGAGCTTGGCAGTCCAAATACAATGGATGATAAGAAACTTAGAACAATCATATTACTAAAGAAAGAAGCTTACATCTTTTCAGCATTTGGGCCATATTTCGCAAATTGAACAGTTATTTCTCGGCCATCAACAACTCTTCCTGAAACGAAGATAGAAACTTGATGTTAAATCTAGGCACCAAGTACATAAACTGATACAGCAAACCAACAATCACTAAGAAAGAAATAAAAAAAGAGAGATCTGGATAATTTACCATCAAGCCTTTCGACTGCTTTGTGAGCTTCATCTTTATACTTATACCGAACAAATGCAAAACCACGCGAATCACCAGTCCTAAATTGACACAACAATACGCATCCAAAAACATTTAAAAACTTGAGCTGATTCAATAATAGAAATAATGAAACCCTAATTTCTCAATCGAGCTCGAAGAAGAAGAAATTCAACCTTCGATCTCTGGGGATAAAGACATCCACGACCTTTCCATACTTTGCGAATAGAGGATAAAGATCATCTGCAGTCGTGCCTACACACAGAACAAACCCTAATCTATTAGAAACATAGCCCAAGCGAACCATGAACAGTATTGTAACGAGGTTGAGAAAGAAAGATTACGGAAGGTGATGTTGAGGACGAGAAGAGAGTAGGTGTCTTTGATATCCGGCGGACCTGACCTTCCGAAGTGCGACATGGTTTTCCCGCCGGCGGAGAAAGTGGAGAAGAAAGAGAGAAAGAAAGTGAAATTAGGTTTAGCTCGTATATGAATTAATGGAATCTACTAGATACAGGGATTTTTAATTTCCCCTTACGATTTGTTTTAATTACATTTATACCCTTCGACGGAAAAAAAAAAAAGAACCGCTAAAAAATACAATCTAACCGGATAGTTCTGATTTTAGTTCGTACCGGTTTAGCAACGATTAGTAAACCACATTTTCGTATATTTGTGTGTGTTCAATTTGCGATTGGTCTCAAAATCTAAAACATTTTTTTCAAAAAACAATTATAATTCTATCGATTAATTTACAAAATAAAAACCATACAGATTCTACTAACTCCTTTAATACATTCAGACAAACTCATATTCAAAATCATAAGGAAAGTCAGGTAGAAGACACTTTGAACTTGGCTAGTGATAACCAATCGGAGCTGCTGCTTCTTTCAATTCCTTTCCTTGATTGCGAATGTCCTGCATATAAACTCACAATATTAACAATTCACAGACACAACAATAATGACAAATCAACATATGAAAGTGTTGTGTTTTAGAATTACGGAGGCAAAATGGTTGACATCTCGATGATGAGCTTCATCAGCACGAATCACAGTGACAACATCTTTCAACGTAGCATCTTTAGGCAACTTCCAATAATCAATAGCAATCGCCGGCGCCGCAACATTCTCGATCTTCCCGTCATCGATATCTTTAAGAAACTCGGTGTAGGAATGAATAGCTTCTTCTTCTAAATATCCGACGATCCGATGAGCCAACCGCGGGGAAATCACGTAGCAAACGAGAAAAGAGTTGAAGAAAATGCCTTGAACAAGTATCACTAGAAGACGCTCGTACCATTTGGGCTTCACTAACTCCATCATCGTCATTAGATGCATCCTCTCGTTCTCTGCTTCTTCCAGTAATGCTTTGATCCAACCGCCGCTATGTTCGAATCTTCGGAGTGATTTTAGGTGGAGAAGCATTCCTCCGACCATTCCTGGTACTGCAGCTACTGTCTCTAGCATCATTGCTCTACATCCGTATCGTCTCTATCAACAAAAGATATAATTTAATTAATCCGAATATAAAGTGAACTAACATGGACTGAGATGATGATATATGCATATAAACCATTATTTTGGTTTCGATTAAAATGAATCCGCAAAACTAATGAAATCTTAAACATAAATAATGCCTGAAAGAAGAGATCAGTGGGAACACGAAGGAGTTTGACTGTGTGGTAAGCGATTTTATCGGCGATATTCTTGGGAACGTGATGCTTCTTCAAATCTATCGACACGTCTGCTTGATGCGTCTCCCATCGCTGTTCCAACAATATAATTAATATTCATATATATATTGTTTAATTTTTTCTACGAAGTTGAGATAAATAGTAGTATTAGTTTACCATAAAAGAGTTCCAAGGCCAGTCTGATCCATCTTTCCGAGAAATTTTCATCTTCGTTGTCTCTATACCCCAATAACTCGGAACCACCACCGCTCCACCGCCGTTTTGATCTTTCCTCGCAGTCGGATTTTCATCTTTCTTGTCCGTCGCTGATTCAGAACTAATTCTCCTCAGGTTCCACTTGAATCCACGGGAAACGCCGCTGCAATCATGAACACTCGTCGTGTTTGTTATATCCGCCGGACTTTTGAAAAAGGCGGAGGAAATCGACTTAACAAACATGCCAATGTCTCCTCCTCTGCCGTGTACAAGCACAGCCTTTCGTAAAGTTGTCCTCGTAGCGAAATGACTCATCTCACGATACATAGATTCACTTCTTAGGTTCCGCAGATTTTAGCTACTATATAGATTCGGCTCTAATGATTCGAACTCTGTTTTATTGAAGACGACTCGTTTCTACGAGAGGAGAACACGTGCAGTCAGCTCTTTCGCGGCGAATGCTGCTAAATACACGTGGTTCGTATCCAACCCGTGAGGCCGTGCTTTGGTACTAAAGTAAACTTGTTGATGGTAAATGATTATTTAAAAAAAAAATAAAAGTTTCAGACAAGTTTAGGAAAAATAAACAACAAAAGAACAACAAAACACGTATCAACTAAAAACATTTTAACTAAATGGAGCATGATTAAACTTAGTAATAAACACAATCTATCCATGAACGAATGCACATTTTTTCTACTATGTCAACTTGTCCAATTTTTTTTTTTTCCTATTTTGGATAAAATAGTTTGTCCGAATCTTGAAGAGACGTTCACAAAACGTGGATCTTGGTCCGATTTTATACTGTCTCGAATAATTCGGGTTAATTGACTGGCAAGAGTGTATTAGATTTAGAGTTCAATCATCTGAGCGTATTAGAATACAATCATTTGAGCGTATTAGAATACAATCATTTGAGCGTATTGATTTGGTTTTTATTGGAAGTCATATCATGAAGTCTCCCGATCTAATAGTTAGATCCAAAATTTTAATTTGATGGTTTTCTATATTTATGAAATTTTATTATTAGAGAATGTAATTTACAATACATTACATGTAGAACTATGTGTCGATGTCTCTAATAATAAAACATGAAATTCTTCGTCGTAAATATAGTGTAGATGAAACTATTTTTTTCGTAGATTCCTTTCATTTGAATGAAATTGCATATTGTAGAACTATTTAAAGAAGAGTTCACCACAAATTTTATGTGCTTCATGTATTTTTTGTTTTTTTTTTGTTAAAATGCTTCATGTATTTTGAAGTGATATTTGTCTAGCATAGCCAATAAAGATAAAACATCATCTTAATGATGATTGTAAACATGACAAAATAATCATTCAATTATTATAATGTTGTATATAATTTTCCACTTCATATCAACTCAGTATTATTTTCATTATAATAATTAGTTTTGTTAAGTACCAAAATAAAGTAAACAATAACTAATATTTAATTATTATTAGTGTGAAAATATTTTGAATCATTTTAGTTTATAAAAACTTAATTGATTTCATGAATGTAAGCAAATTATATAAATTAAATTAAATGCTAAAAATGTTTGGAAGTCATTGATTTCCAAATTCCACACATGAACAAATTTCATCCATGTATCCACGTGTAAGATTGTTAGTGGATAAATTTCACTGGTTTTATAAACAGCCTCCACCAGATCGGCGCTTTCCTTCCGATTTCCTCCAAAAAGGGATTAAAGAAAACAAGGAAAATTGATTCGGTTTCACACACACCTGGAAAGCTCGAAAAGAAGAGTAAATTATAAAGAGCTGAGCTCACTTCATACATACCCAGATCGATTTAGGGTTCGTTGATTTTTCTGTGATTGTGACAGCAAAAACAAAAAACAAAAATCTCTGGTGGATTTTGGGTTTATGTTCCATGGCGGATCGTGGATCTTTCGGATTTGCCCCTCGATTAGGTATCTACGGTTTTTTTTTTTGGATCTGATCATTATTAATTTTGTTTCTTACCCCTCTTTTATGAACTTTGTAGATATCCAACAGTTGCTTTCAGAAGCACAACACAGATGGCTGCGGCCTGCTGAGATTTGTGAAATTCTTCGCAACCATCACAAGTTTCATATTGCGTCAGAGCCTCCCAACCGACCACCGAGTATGTTTTATTCAGTTTTGGTTGCAAGATATTTTACTTATCAAGTAATGACTACGAAGCTACATTAGCCTCTACTTGGGTTTTAATTCTGTTTTGCATTAACCAAGTTTATGCTTTGGTTCTCCTGATTATAGGAGTTACTTACACTGCCTCGTTTTTCCTGTTGGACCTTAATAGTTAACACTTTTGTGTGTGCCTTGACAACAATTTAGTAGTGTTTTGTCTTCTGTAAATTGACTTTAAATTTCCTGCTCTTCTAGGTGGTTCACTCTTTCTCTTTGATAGGAAGGTGCTCAGATACTTTAGGAAAGATGGGCACAACTGGAGGAAGAAGAAAGATGGGAAAACGGTGAAAGAGGCTCACGAAAAGCTCAAGGTTAATATTTCTACTGTTGTCTCCTCGCTAATTTTTATTATTGCAGACTCATGCAATGACCGCGAAAACCATTTGCTTGGTTTTAATTCTGATTATTTTAGGTATATAGATGATAATGCAATATTTCAATGTTGGAGATGGAGAGTAACATTGTTTTATATATATAGGTAGGAAGCATTGATGTTTTACATTGTTACTATGCACATGGGGAAGACAATGAGAATTTCCAGAGGCGTTGCTACTGGATGCTTGAACAGTGAGTCTGTGCTTGTCCATTTTTCTTATGTTTTGTTCTGTTTAGTATACTGTTAACGTCTTTCTTTTTTTTGAACATTGTTTACTGTTAACGTATATTTTTCAGTTTTTGTGCTTCTCCACTGCATTTTTCTTCTTTAATAATCGAACCACATAATGTGTGCCTGGTAGTCTGCTAGTGTCCTGGGAATGACATTTTTATTGAATTAGGAGATGTGACCAATAAAGGACAGAGAACAGATGAGTAGTAATTTTTTTATTACAAGATCCTGCTAGAAAAAAACATCAATTCGTGGTTTGTGAGATGAAATTGATGATAATGTTGTCATCTAAGACCTCTTGCAACCTAGTCATCCAAGAAGCGATCTCTAAAATCCTTAATTACTGGAATGAAATGTGCTTTTTTGAAGTCTTCTTCATTTTGTGTACTTTTCTGTTTTAGTGCTGATGTCCTTATGTTATATGGATACAGGGATCTGATGCATATTGTTTTCGTTCACTACTTGGAGGTTAAGGTATAACTTTTATTTCGGCACCATACTTATATATTCTTAGAATATGAACTTCCTTTTGAGCAAAACAAAAAAAACCGTTATATCTTTCTTTTAAGTGGATGCTGTCCTTCCTGGGTGTAGTTTTGATGTAGTCATCTTATGTTGTACGTCCTGCTATTTTACAGGGTAACCGGATGAATACTGGTGGAATTAGAGAAAACAATTCAAATTCTCTGAGTGGCACCGTTTCTGTTAATATTGATTCAACAGCAACCCCATCCAGCATATTGTCACCATTATGTGAAGATGCTGATTCTGGTATATAATTTCTCTTATATTATGTGATTTGGTATCTTTTGATTAGGAATTTAGTTTTATCAATGGATGAGTCTCTGTGGTTGATTGGGTTCTTGCTCTTGGTTCTGCTTGTAATTTTCCACACAAACTTATATCATTTTAACACAGGGGATAGCCTTCTAGCAAGTTCTAATTTGCAAACAAATCCTGAACCTCAAGTTGGTGCTCCTCAGATGAGGCATCGTCAGAATACTAGCACAATAAATTCTTATAACACGGCCTCTGTTTTGGGTACTATATTTGCTTTATGCTTAACAAGCTAACTTCTTACCAAATTTCCGCTTGTTTGCTGAGATTGTCTTCCGTTCCTAGGAAATCGAGATGGTTGGACATCAGCTCCTTCTGTTCATGGGAACAGAGTCAAAGAAAGTGACTCCCAAAACTCAGTTGATGTCCCTGCATGGGATGACTCCTTTGAGAATTCATTGGCAAGATACCAGAATGTACCTTATAATACTCTGTTGACTCAGACGCAGCCTTCTAATACTGTTTTGTTGCCCATGGAAGGGAAAACAGAGAAAGGTTCCCTGTTAATGGCAGAGCATCTCAGAAATCCTCTTCAAAATCAAGTAAATTGGCAGGTATTGTATTCATACATAAGCTAATCATTTAAAATCTTCAGTGGAATTTGTACCTATTTATTTCTTATGGTTCCACTCTTTAATTTGTTTACCTATTCATTCAAGCATGCATTTTATTGTCATGTCTGTAGATTCCTGTCCAGGAAAATGTGTCATTGCAAAAATGGCCCATGGATTCACATTCTGGAATGACTGATGGTACTGATCAAAGAGCCCATGAAAATTTTGGGACATTTTCCAGTCTTCTAGGCAATCAAAATCAGCAGCTTATTGGGAGTAGTTTTCAAGCTCCGTTTACTAGTACTGAAGCAGCATATATACCTAAACTAGGCCCCGAGGATCTTATATATGAAGCAAATGCAAACCAAATGCTACCTCTTAGGAAATCGTTGTTAAAAAAAGAGGACAGTTTGAAAAAGGTTGACAGTTTTTCACGGTGGGTTAGTAAAGAACTTGGAGAGATGGAGGACTTGCAGATGCAGTCTTCATCTGGAGGTATTGCATGGACCACTGTTGAATGTGAAACTGCAGCAGCTGGGTCTTCCTTAAGCCCTTCTTTATCCGAGGATCAGCGCTTCACTATGATTGACTTTTGGCCCAAATGGACTAAGACAGACTCAGAAGTTGAGGTAATTTTTATTATATTTTTGAAAATATGGTTTTGTGGTGTAGCATGTAGTTAAGATCGTTTTTTGGTTAATCCAATTTGCCTTTCTTTTTTTTTTCTTTTTCTCTTTTTGTAATTGTGGTTTTGTTTTGCTCTTTCTCTGGTAAGAACGTTGAAGCTCTTTTCGTTGAATATTTTTTTTGCAAGTGGTAAGCATGCATACGCTTTAGAGCAGCAGTTTCATTCTGCTGTTCTGTTTTATGTATGGTTATGTATTACCCATTTAGATCATATTTTTAGCTCTTTCGCTTTTGAGCTTTGTTAGGAGATAATTCCTTTCTCATCTACCCTTTTAATTGTCGAACAGGTCATGGTTATTGGGACGTTTCTGTTGAGTCCTCAGGAAGTAACTAGCTATAGCTGGTCATGCATGTTCGGGGAAGTTGAGGTTCCGGCTGAGATTTTAGTAGATGGTGTTCTCTGTTGTCATGCTCCGCCACATGAAGTCGGTCGAGTCCCGTTCTATATTACATGTTCTGACAGATTTTCTTGCAGTGAAGTACGAGAATTCGATTTCCTTCCTGGGTCTACCCAAAAGTTAAATGCTACTGACATTTATGAAGCCTTTACAAATGATGCATCACTTCATTTGCGGTTTGAAAATCTCCTGGCGCTCAGATCTTCTGTTCAGGAAAACCATATATTTGAAGATGTTGGCCAGAAACGAAAAAAAATCAGCAAAATCATGTTGCTGAAGGATGAAAAGGAGTCTCTTCTCCCCGGAGCAACTGAGAAAGATTTGACAGGGCTGGATGCAAAAGAGAGACTTATTAGGGAAGAGTTTGAAGATAAATTATATCTATGGCTCATCCATAAGGTGACTGAAGAGGGCAAGGGTCCAAATATACTAGATGAAGATGGACAGGGTGTTCTACACCTTGCTGCAGCGCTTGGGTATGATTGGGCTATAAAGCCAATTTTAGCAGCAGGAGTTAGCATCAACTTCCGCGATGCAAATGGATGGTCTGCTCTTCATTGGGCTGCATCCAGTGGCAGGCAAGGAGCTCAGGCTTATCTTCCTTCAATTGCTTTATTTTCATAAAAACTTTTTATCATTCATCTTGGATTTGAAAGTTCTCAGTCTTCTTTTTCATTCCTCTTAAAATTCTCAAACCGATTTGTTTTAAACTCTGACAGTTGGTTCATATCTTCCATATCGAAACTAACTCTGTGTGTACTGTTAAACTTCAGGGAGGATACTGTCGCTGTACTTGTCTCTCTGGGTGCTGATGCTGGAGCATTGGCGGATCCATCTCCAGAACATCCTCTGGGCAAAACAGCTGCTGACTTGGCTTATGGAAACGGACACAGGGGAATTTCAGGTTTCCTTGCAGAGTCGTCCCTCACTAGCTATCTTGAAAAGCTAACAGTGGACGCTAAGGAAAACAGCTCCGCTGACTCGTCTCGAGCAAAAGCTGTTCTAACAGTAGCTGAGCGTACAGCTACTCCTATGAGTTATGGTGATGTACCAGAAACACTTTCCTTGAAGGATTCGCTTACTGCTGTCTTGAATGCTACACAAGCAGCTGATCGTCTTCATCAAGTATTCAGGATGCAGTCATTCCAGCGGAAACAGCTCTCTGAGCTTGGTGGCGACAACGAGGTTATATCCGACGAGTTAGCTATTTCTTTTGCAGCTGCAAAGACTAAGAAGCCAGGACACAGTAATGGTGCTGTTCATGCTGCTGCAGTTCAAATCCAGAAAAAATATCGTGGGTGGAAGAAGAGAAAAGAGTTCCTTTTGATCCGACAAAGAATCGTGAAGATTCAGGTTTGAATAATATAATTGTCTGAGGATACGAAGCTTAGTTTTTTTTTTTTTTTTTTTTTGACTTCTATCTCATTGCTGGAAATCATTGATAACCTTTTAGGCTCATGTGAGAGGACATCAAGTCCGAAAACAATACCGAGCCATTATTTGGTCTGTAGGATTACTTGAGAAAATCATCTTGCGGTGGAGGCGTAAGGGTAGTGGCTTACGCGGTTTCAAACGCGATGCAATCGCCAAGCCACCGGAACCTGTATGTCCTGCCCCACAAGAAGATGACTATGATTTTCTCAAGGAAGGAAGGAAACAAACCGAGGAAAGGCTTCAAAAGGCTCTAACCAGAGTGAAGTCTATGGCTCAATATCCAGAGGCAAGGGCTCAATACCGTAGGCTATTGACTGTGGTCGAGGGCTTCCGCGAGAATGAGGTAACAATTGTGTGTATATTTAAATTTCCACAACAACAATAATTGAAACTTGAGACTCTCCTTTTGTAAATACATGAGCAGGCTTCTTCGAGCTCAGCTATGAACAAAAACAACACAGAGGAAGCTGTGAATTACAACGAGGAAGACGATCTAATCGATATAGATTCTCTTTTGGATGACGACACTTTCATGTCTCTTGCATTTGATGATGATCACCGCAACTGAGAAAATCCGTACATAAACCACCCAATGCTTTCTAACTATCATTTAGGTTTCCATGTAAATACAGCTGCATTAGAAATCTCTCATGACGGATTTGATTTATTAGTTTGGCTTCTTTTTCAGTTGTATGTACCTATAGATTTCTGTCTTGTCTTCTAGGAATATAGCTCTGTGCAACTGCAAAGCCTTTGTACACTTAACCATTTGGGGTTTTTTTTGTTTTGTTTACATGGTCATTGGTCTCTAGGGTTTAGTTTTTTTTTCTTTAATATAATATACATGGTTGGTTTTTAAGATTGATCTCAATAAATTTCATATATATTGGTATGTTTAAAGAGAGTGGTAATTATATAACAATAAAATGTTTATTGTAATTCGAGTTACTCTACTAATTCACATGTATTTTTAAGATAATTTACGCAATCATGTCTGTACGAATCTTTTGATTTGACAAAGACTATCTTGTTTCTTCCTGTTCAAGGCATTGCAATTAAATTTGGATCTATAAACCAGAGTCATTTAGCTTTGATTCAAACGGCAAAACTTTTTTTTTTGTTTTTTAATCCAGAAAGATCTTTCGTTGAATACCATATACCATAATTTGACATTTTTATGTTTGAAAACCAATTTAGTGTAGTGTGGACATAATAAATAAAAAAATAAAAATAGAAAAGCGCGTATATATAAAAATGGAAATCATTAATTAATGGAAATAGAAACTCATATATAAAGACTAAAGAGCTGTCGTATAAGACTATAAAGCATCTCCAATGGTAATACATGTATAAAGTGTTTTAATAAATTGTGATTATAACTTTAAAAAAAATTGATCAATCATAAAATGACACATGTGTGTAGAGTGTCTTAACAAATATTTTGAGGGTTTTATATAAGACATTTTTTCATTTTTTCATTTTTTCATTTTTTCATTAGTTAAGACACTATATATATAACCATTGGAGATGGTCTAACTTATAACCAACGAAAGAGAAGAAGAAAAATCAATTAGAGAGTTTGTAACCGCAAAGAAAAGAATGGAGAAGCTGTCATCAGCTGCTGTAGTTCCTCAGCTCCTCCGCAACATCATTATCGCCGTCGTCGTTTTCGCCGATGAGTCTCTCCTCCAAATCTCCGGAAATTCGAAACTTGTCGAGAAACTCCGTTTATTTCTCGTCACCTGTTTCTTCTTCTTCTTACGCTCTCTTCCTTCTGTTGTCCCTTTCGCAAACCCTAATTCGAAGAGAGGTTTAAAACTCACGTCGGAGAAGAAGCTCGAGATCAGCGATTGCGTAGAATCGGGAATCGGTCGAGCGATTTGGCAGCTACTGTCGGCGATGAATGAAATTCCGGTGAATTCTAGAAAGTACGAAGTCGTTCGATCACTAGCGGAGAGACTAATCGACGAGAATCACGGAGAAAACTCAATCGCCTTATTCGATTTGAACCGTAGGGTTTTAAACGCGTCGTTTCGTAGAACGTTAAGCCGGTTAGAGGCGGCTGTTGAGCGGAACCGGAGAGATACGGGTGAACCGGTCCGTCGTGGATTAAACCGGGTGGTGAGAGCTGCGGTTAGAGCCGTGGGAGATGGATTTACCGGTAAGGGTGGAGAAGAGACGGCGGATCAATCGCCGGAAACGGCGGAGAAACTAGCGGCGGAACTGCTTTGGTTGGCGGAGAAGATGGCGGTTTATGGATTCGTCGATGAAGCCGTTGAGAAATGGGCTTCGGCTTCTAACTTGGCTTGGCTCGCTCTTTGGTCTGAACCACGGCTTCAATGTTCTTTGGTCCAAATTTCTGGTAATATTTTCTGGTTTCCTGCTAAATTACAATCATTATTACTAATTTTAAAAATAATTCGCTGCCTGAAAACAAAAACAGTCATTGTAAATAGAATAAAATTAAATCTCTTTCCATTTGGGGAAAAAAAAATATATATCAGAATGATGCTCCTTTCTATTCAGGATATTCCTTTTTGTGGTAAAATATTTGACTTTCCAGAAACAATTTTCATTTAAAGCTATATATATTACATCACATTAAACTTTACAAACCCTAGATTTATACGCTGTAACAAAAAAAATACTGCTGATTAAGAATGTTGTGTTACGTTGAAACTTGTGGCGTCTATCTGAAGGGTCAAAGTAGGGCCCACAAAATCCCGCTCAACTGTTCTAATGATTTGGATCTTCATTTTTTTCCCGTGAAGCCTTATTGTTAAAAGAAGCCAAGGACATTGAAGCAGAGAAAGAGAAATGGAGAGAGATAAAGAAGAAGATGCTTATATCGTGGATTCCATTGCTGTGCCAGGCCAGCAACGGAGCGGATAAACCGGTGTTGAGAAGCGCGGAACGAGCTGAGCTAGAGAAAGTGTTGGAGAAGATGATATCAGAACTGAAAGAAGAGGAACAAGAACAAGTTTTCTCACTTTGGCTTCACCATTACACACACAGCTCTTCCTCTGACTGGCCTGACCTCAACGGCTCTTATGTTCGTTGGTGCCATTCCTCTCGCAAGCTTTTGCTCTCACAATTATAATAACAATGCCTAGTTATATATGTATGTTGATGATGTTGTCTCAAGATTACTCATTGTTGTTGTTGTTGTTGGGTATAGGTAATTAAAAAAAAAAAAATGTCTTTTCCAACAAATGATTATAATATTACATTTTGTATCTATGTTCATTGATAAAAGCTCCTATTATGCCACTGTTCATGAGGAAGTTTTTCTTGAGAGTCACTTTGAACCATCACAATCTAGGCAAAGTCATACTCAAAGAGAGACTAGTCACTCATGGTTTCAAAATAAGCAAATAGCAAAGACATCTAAAATCAAGTTTAAAAAAAAAAAAAAAAAAAAAAAAAGTCTCGATTGGTTGGAATGCATGAAAGAACATGTTGTTCTAGGTGGGTGATTCACGCCTTCCACTTCGAAACAGATTATTATTATTATCATTATAAACTGGGAATATGTTAATATGTTTTATTTTTCCTTTTAATGGGTATGCTATGTTAATAAGTAAGCCAATTTATGGGGAGTAACTCGAACATTTTTTTAGTATTCATTCAAAGTTTGGAATCGTATTTGATTGGTTGAAAGGCATGAGAGAAAATGTTGTTCTAGGTGGGTGATCCCGCCTTCCACTTAG
The DNA here is from genome assembly GCA_963667165.1 of Barbarea vulgaris. NCBI lineage: Eukaryota > Viridiplantae > Streptophyta > Magnoliopsida > Brassicales > Brassicaceae > Barbarea > Barbarea vulgaris. The sequence continues at coordinate 1,471,033 of OY763894.1, read as the reverse complement.
AAACAGAATAATATTATAAACTATACAATCATTATGTGAAATTGCGTAGAAACTACACAATCATTCTCATATATGAAATAAGTTAGAGAACGTTTATTTTTATGAAATAAAAAGAAAAAGCGTAAGACATTCGCCGTAGCAAAACAAATATACACACTTATTTAATTAGCTGATCATAAAAATATTGAATACTCCACGCAACGCCTCATCATGGCGGTGGTACATGCGTATTGCATGGCCGTGATTTTATGAGGTTATGACTTATGAGGCCTACACTTAACAATTGGTATCTCCGGAGGAACTCTAGAAGAGTCGATTCTGATGAAGAAAGTGGATAACCCGAAGAGTATTATGAGACAACATAGTACATCGGTCGGATCAATTTTGCTACTTGTGAGAATTATATATATATATATATATATATATGTTAGTTTAGTTAATGCATGAATGGGCAGAACTCATTGTGAGAATTGAAAAGGAAAACAGAATCAAATTGCAAAATCAGAATTGGAAGAGACGGTAGTGGGTGGAATAGAGATATGCGAGATGTAGTTGACCCAAATCAATATTTGTTTTCTTTCACAGAATCATATTCCATTATAATTTCTAAGAGTTTTGTATTCGAATTGATTCAAATAGCAACATGGAAGCGTAATTACGTGGACAAATCCACATTCCACATTTCTTCTTTTCATGGATAACAAGGAATATATCATTTCTCTTTATAAACTCATCATCACTCAAATGCATTTGTACCAAAACAAAAAAACAAACCAAAGCTCAATCATGGCTAGCCGGAGAGAAGTACGGTGCCGTTGCGGCAGACGGATATGGGTTCAACCGGAGGTACGTGCCGTCCAATGCTCAGCCTGCCACACCGTCACGCAGCTCCACTCGCTGGTGGATATAGCGCGTAGTGCAAACCGCATTATCCATGGGTTTCAACAGCTACTTAGGCAACATCAGTATCATGAACAACAACAACAACCGCCACCGCGGCTGCTCGAGCCTCTTCCCTCGCCATTTGGGAAGAAGAGAGCAGTTTTAAGCGGCCTCAATTATAAGGGAAAAAGTTATAGCTTGAAAGGTTGCATCAGTGATGCTAAGTCCATGAGATCTTTCTTGGTTCAACAAATGGGTTTCCCTATTGACTCTATTCTCATGCTCACAGGTTTTTTTGTCCACTTAGTCTAATTATAGCCTTTGTTTCTTTCTTTCTGATGAGTGTTGTGTTATTTTGTTGCAGAAGATGAAACCAGCCCGCAGAGAATACCAACGAAGAGAAACATGAGGAAGGCTATGAGATGGTTAGTTGAAGGAAACAGAGCAAAGGACTCACTTGTGTTCCATTTCTCTGGTCATGGATCTCAGCAGAAAGACTACAATGGAGACGAGATTGACGGTCAAGATGAAGCCTTGTGCCCTTTAGACCATGAAACAGAAGGCAAAATCATCGATGACGAGATTAATCGTATACTCGTCAGGCCACTCGTCCATGGAGCTAAGCTTCACGCTGTTATCGACGCCTGTAACAGCGGCACTGTCCTTGATTTACCTTTCGTTTGCAGGATGGAGAGGTTTTAAACCTAATCAATCATTTCTCCTCACTTCTACTTTGACTGAGAATAATGTGAGAAACAATCTTTTTGTTGTTTCAGGAATGGTTATTATGAATGGGAAGATCAAAGATCAGTTAGAGCTTACAAAGGAACAGATGGTGGAGCAGCTTATTGTTTCAGTGCTTGTGATGATGATGAAGCCAGTGGTTACACTCCTGTATGTTTTAATCATCTCTTCATCATCATCATCATCATACAAGTCAATCATACTTATATGCTTTGGATCAGGTGTTCACGGGGAAGAACACAGGAGCCATGACTTATAGCTTCATCAAGGCGGTGAAGACAGCTGGACCGGCACCCTCCTACGGTCACCTGCTTAACCTTATGTGTTCTGCAATACGAGAGGCCCACTCTCGCCTTACCTTTGACCAAGACTACACAAGCTCTGATGCATCTGCGGTATTTGTAAACATTTAAAACTTGGATTATCTGAAACTTGCAATATTCTCAATGATTCTTGAGTTGCTTTGCAGGAGCCACTGCTAACATCATCTGAGGAATTCGACGTGTACGCCACAAAGTTTCTACTCTGAATGCTGCTGTACCATATATACCTATTCTGCAAATTGCTTGGAGACGTTTTCCACATATACACCTACTTTTTCTATGTGTACGTATTATGTAGCAGTGATGTCTGCAGCTAAACTTGTCAAAGCGAACAATAAGGCTATGAAATCGAACACTATGAGGTTTCCTTGAACAGTATTATTAAGGTCACGCTAGTATAATTGATTCACTTTGAGAAAACCGTAAGACCTTTACTTAATTTCAATACCATAAGGTCTGGTGGTAAAAGGAATATAGAAAATACACATGATGAACACAAAGATCTATCCACAAGCTGTAGTACCTTATTATATATGAGGTAAGAGTACTATTATCACCATCCGATTCCAAAGGCAGTAAAGTTTTTTGTTTTCTCATGAATTTGAGGCTGCACTGGCATATCATGTAGCAGCATTGTTCAACTTTTGGAGGATCAGAAGCTGAGCTTCTTCCACAAGATTTTTAACTACCTCTCCAGCTGGTAAAATCTCTTTGATGAGGCCTACGCTTTGGCCTGCATACATTGCCATACTCTCTAAGTCTCCCGTTGTTGTCTTGTTCGGTACAGTTCCTGCAAATCTTCTTATCTCCTTTTCCTGTAATGCAATTTCCCTTATTCATACCATACTTGGAGGCAAAAACAAAAGGGAAATATGCAAATAAATAAAAAAAACTTACAACGCCATGTATGGTGGAACGTCCAATAATAGGTTGGTTAACTTCATTCTCATCAGATTTAAGAGATCTCCAATCATCAAAGAAAGGTGTCTCAAGAACACGTTGTGGCGCACCAGGCCACCTTGCTCGTCCAAATATATCTGTGTATTCGGTTTTTTCATATTCAATCAACTTCCTTTTGTATATTGGGTGTGCGTAGCTCTCATGAGTCGCCACAAACCTAAATAAAAACAAAGCTTCTTCGAACTCAGCCCAACAAACTCATTCAAGCTATATCAAAACTTGTGGAAAGAAAGAAGAGCACACACACACACACACACACGACACACCTTGTGCCTAAACAGACCCCTTGAGCACCAAGTGACAAGGCAGCAACATAACCGCGTGCATCCACAATTCCTCCAGCAGCTATAACCGGAATATCACATTCCCCAACCAAATCCACCACTCTTGGCAACAATGAAAAGAGACCCTCCTGAAATAAAAAGTTTGATGATATATCAAACATTTAAAAACAGGAATTATGTAACTAAAATAATTAAGGCTTATTTACCTTGCCAATTACATGGCCACCTGCTTCATGGCCTTGGACAATAATGGCGTCTACTCCTACAGCTACGGCCTTTCTAGCTTCTTCTACATTCCCCACCTTTAAAATTAACCAAGAATCAAACAAGTTCTTTGTGGTAATAGATATCTAAGGAAACCAAACTCTCTTTACAAAGTTTACTCATATCTTATACATTAGTGAGTACCTGAGGAACAACTTTGACACCAGCATGGTGAGCATCATCCACAAGCTCCTTTGAACAATCACCCCAATAAAGTTGCAACACAGCAACCTTCTCTTCTAAGATTGTTTTTATGTTCAATTCATGAGGAAACGCAAGAACCACACCAATCCCAAATGGTTTGTCTGTTAATGTTTTTGTCTTCCTTATAAGCTCTCTCAAGTAATCAGGACACTCCTAATTGATTCACATAATCAAAAATCAAAATAAATTTAAAATCAGTGAAATAATAATATTCGAATAATTGATCTCTGTTTCTTCAGAAGAATAAGACGAAAACTTTAATTCACCCAATCAGGACATCTAAGAAGACCGATCCCTCCGGCATTAGCGACGGCGGCTACAAGCTCTGGTCCGGAGATATCTGGTCCTAATGGCGCCTGAACTATTCCGTGTTCGAATCCTAGAATCCCTTTCAAACCCATCTTTTCACTTCCTCTGCTACTAATCTCATCGGTCTTCGTTTTATAACTGAGGGAGAAAGAAAAAGGAAAAAAAAAAAAACAGAGTCGTAATTGAATTTTCCTTGGCTTTCATTTTCAATTATTTAAATAATTATCGTTCGATCTTCTAAGCGATGACTAACACATTGCAAAGCTTTCGTCACATACTACATCACTCCACGATATAAATGATTTCTGTAAACTTCCATTTTTGGTATATTTTCATCTCGATCGTCTTCTTTACAGCTAAAATTTCCATCACACGCATTTGAGAAATTAACTTCCACAAACCCTGAAAAGTCTTCTGCTAGTAGCATCTGAGAGAGGATGATCCAACAACTTTTCCTGGAAATATCGATTCCCATTTTGTCAAATCACTATTACTTCAGTCAAAATAACCGTTAAGTAAATTATTGACTAACAACTTCTACTGGGCTTTTCTTGAAAATTAGTGGACTTAGATATTAAAGGCCCATTATGTGTCACGGATAGCTAATTTTTTTTTTTTTTTTTTTTTGGCAGCCACACTGGTGTTTAAATATGCACTGCAAGTCTGCAATATGACCTCTAACACAGTAACACTCACTCAGTTAACAGAAGTTAAAAAAAAAAAAGTTAATAATAATTTATAAAAATACTCACTATCCTAACCGAAAATAAAATTGGAAGTACAACTTATAAAGTCCCAAAATAAACATAAGAACAACATGTTAATCCTTTGTAAAGGTTAATAAGCCATGTATATATGAAATAAATTTGGTTAATGTTAAGTTGTTTTAAGCAAACAAATAAAATAAACATAACAACAACACCCTATTTTAAAATTTCTGCTAAAATCCCAAATTAAACATAAACATTAAAAAAATCCCGAATTAAACATAAATATCAGGAAGATTCCAAGAAAGTGGACTTTTAGTCTCGCGGGTTACGTATGATCATAAAATAAGTATGGTCGCATAATGGGGCCAATACATGTACGTAAGCGTTGGTCGCATAATGATGCCAATGCATGTACGTAGGGGTTGGTCTTATGACCAAATCAATATGAAACAACTGGTCGGTCGGTCCACGGCAATATTAGCTCCAAGTTCGTCACACATTAATTGGATATTGATTAATTTACGCTAACTAATCCCAATTAAAATATCCACTTAGCTTGTTGATTGTTTTGTATCAATCGTTTGCTGAGATGATATAATGACAATAGTTTCTTCATTTGGTTATTTAGATTTAGCTAAGTTTATATTATTTTTGTCCTCTAGTATGCTAAATTCAAAAAAAAAGTTTGTTTGATTTTACGATTGTACGTGAGTTGTAATTTTAATATTCGTTGGTTATATATATATTTGTACAGTGGAATAAAATTCTTCAGTATTTCACTAATATTTATTCATTTGCTCATTTCTCTGACAATCGAATCATTTATTTTGTTTCTACATGTTAAAGTCGAATTATTAGTATTTCTTTTGTATATAACACGCACGATTTCTAACGAACAATGCATACAAAAGCAGTGTTGGAGATTTCAGACATTTTTAGTCATAACCAATTAACCATGACAAGCTAAATGTTTTATATATATGTTTTCACAAAACCGATTTTTTGTCGACCACAAACTAAAATAATGTCTTTATACATACAGTATCTCACTTTATAAGTCCTATGGACGAAATTTTGGCGCATGTCCACTTCAATATGTACAGTTAAATAATTATTTACGAGGACAATCATTATCATGTTTTCTATACGTCGAGTAATATAAAAGACAAAAACTTTGATCTCTTTCTTTTAAAATTGTTCATATAAACCCAAATTCGGGTTTGAAATTATTATGCTTAAATATTGATTTGTCATTTTCACTATTGAGCATGCCGTATCCGTACGAACAAGTAAATAATTGCTTTCGCCAGTAGACATTAAAAACTGGTTAAAATTAATAATAATAGAAGTGGACATAATAAAACTAAAAATTTATCATTTTTTTGGTCAACAACTTAAAGGGTTTGTTATAAAAGATCCATAACTCATTGTCGAAACTGATTCATAGACATATGTTGAAATGTTCGAATTTGTTTATATTCTAGTAATGTTGTTTCCAAGGGATTCCAAGCTTTTTTTTTACCTTATCACCTAGAAAAGAAAATTGGGAAATACGATAAACACAAGAGGAGGCAAAGTGGGTCGGCATAAAAAATATCCTATAAGGCCAAAATCCATCTCCCAAAGTCCCAAAGTCAAAAGTTAGAAGTTGGAATGGAGAGGAACGTGTGTTTTAACATTCGTAAATATTTGTAGAACTATTCTAAATAATTTAAAGATCTAGTCGGCGAACTTTGTTGACTAACTCCCCATATATACGGCAATTATTATAACCGTTGTATTATATATGCATGGTCCCTTCAAAATTTTCAAATTCTCTTCGCTTATATGTAACACGTTATTATTGTCTTACTGATACACAAAAATAAATGTATATGAAGAAAAATACTTCGCAATCATCAAACAGATATCTAATGATTTTAGCAAGTAGGCTTATTAAGTTCCGGGTCAAACCAAAGTACCTAGCACACCATGCAAGCGGGTCTAATTGAAACCGAACTCCCTTTTTATTTAATTTTTGTGATAATATATGTAGCAATTGCAATAAATGAGTATGTAGGTTATAGGTCTCTCGTATAGAATTGAGACAGCCTAATGAGAGAGATATCTCATAATCTCATAAAATGTCACTACAAATAATTGGGACAACATCAATATCTCGGAAAATAGTACACGTACAACACAAATCGTGTTTTTTTAAAGGATGATGTGTCACAATACTAAAGGATAATCGTGGTTAATATAAGCAGCGCGTGGCTTACACTCTCCACTTTCATGGTTTCACCGATGTTTTGTCGCTTTCCGTGCCGACTACGCAATTTCCCATCCGCACGTGAGACTCCTTTGCCTTCTCTTTTACTCCTTTTATTAATTTCTCTCTTATTGGATTTGATTGATTAGATATTTCTTTATGGGTTTCCAATCTATTTATAGCTTTGTCGTAACTATGAATTCGTTCATTCGACATTAATATTTTTTCCAAAAATTATACTAGTAATCTTGTGAAAACTAAAACTCGTGACACTTATATTAGTATCAAGTTGGTTATATATATTTATCTTATCCAGTGTCATAAAACCGAAAAGGTTGAGATGATGGGTACAAGAAATGTACTGGTCCTTGTGAATGTGGAACGTCGGCCAAAAAAGTCTTTCGAAGATGTTGTTTTCAGTTCACCTTTTTATTAATCGCGATAATAAACATAACCTCTCCATTATAAAATGCTCTTTTTATATGAAATGATTCAATGATATATGAATTATTTTAGTCTATATTCTTTGTATTAGAATCAATTATTTTGTACACTAAAACATTCAACTAATAAATCATGAAAGTGAATTAGTTTTACTAGTTTTCACTCGATATGTACACAGTACATACTACATAGCTAGCCTCGAACTCAATATCGCGCGTGTGCTTCGCTTTTCAAAAGTCAAATCGCACGATAAAAATTATAGTATATATAAATACCTCTATAGTCTATAGATTAGTTGTTTAAAATGTTTGTTACCCAAAAATCCGTAAATTTTCACTGAATTAAATTATACATTTACATCGTTTGAATATCACAAACCACAATAATAGTTAAACCATTACTATCATACCGCTCCATCAACCACAATACAACACCACCTTTTTGGAAAAAACTGCTAAGATATTTCTTAAAATGCCATTGAAAACTCTGATTAGCTGCTAAGATAATATGGTTTTGCATTCAGCGCAAATTATATTAACAGAAAAAGACAAGCTAAAACTAAACGGTGACTTGAGAAAGAAAAATCCTAATGATGACAAAACCAAGTGTGGTTATGATTCTACCAAAAGTGACCGATGTGTCCATCCAAAAAGTAATGGGTGACTCAGGATTTACTTAATAACTTTTACCCATTCATTTTTGTTCACAGGGAGAAGGATGAAATATTTCACGTGCCAAAATATATTGTAGAGGCAAAGCTAAGTGGATTACTACCAATCCTATTGCGATGGAGTACTTCTTCTGACACGTGACGTAAGTTTTTTTGAGAGATTTCATTATTTGCCATTAAAATTTATAAATCTTTCAATTTTACCATTTTACTATTTCAAGGACAAATTATAACAATAATTCAACTATTCATGACAATTTTGCCTTTATGGCCAAATCCAAAACTAAACCCTAAACCTAAACCCAAATCCAAAACTAAACCCTAAACCCAAATCCAAAACTAAACCCTAAACCCAAATCCAAAACTAAACCCTAAACCCTAACCTCTAAACCCTAAACCAAAACTAAACCCTAAACCCTAAACTCTAAACCCTAAACCCTAAACCCTAAACCCTAAACAAAATGTCTTAATTATCTAATTATTATTGATCCGTGGACAAAAACATTATACAAATATGTACACGAAAACATATAGACAAAAAAAACTTTAACATAACCAAAGGCAAAAAAGTCATTTTACCATAGCTGAATGGCAAAATCCGAATTTTGAACAGTACAATGGCAAAAATGGAATGTCATTGCTACAGTAGTGATTTTTTTTTAATTAATTCTTTTTTTCTTATTTTAATTTCCTTTTTCTAAATTTAATAAAAGTGTAATTAAATATGGAACCACAAAATTCAGCTATATCGTAGACCACCCAACAAAAGATCAAGATCTAACGGCTGTGAGATAACCTTTTTTTGAAATAGTATATTTAACGTTTTCAATGAGCTCAAATTTAACAATCTTCTATATCTATAAAAAGATAAAATAAACGTATCTTCAATCTATATATATAACAAAACTTATTTTTCTGGTGTGCAGAATATATACACTTTATTTGTATCCCACCCACTGATATATTTTCTTTAGATTTCAGTTAATTTAAAAAAATCAGCATATTCCAGATTTTTTACTTTATTTTGAAAACTCTTTAGTTCATTTTTTTTTTTAAAGCAAAGAGAGTTTTCAAAATAAAGTAAAAGGAAAGAGGATAGAAACAAGGGAGGAGTGGACCCCACAGATGTAAAAGGCAATAATGGACTGGAAGGGGCGTGGTTCGTAGAGGCAGGCGTATCTTGCCAAGCTACTCAAGTTCACTTTATATATACATACACCTACACTGTAAGTATATAATTGTACATATATATATATATATATATAACTTAAAATACGTATGGCTTGTGCGGTCCCTACAGAAACCAAAAGGGACCTTCCCCAAGTAAAGCGATTATCACACGTTATCAGGTCCCTTGTACTTTTCTCAAAATCAGTAGCGCCCCCTCAATACCAAAGAAACCTCCCTCAAATAATAGTATTTTAATAATACATTAAGGTTTTCATTTTTTTAATTAATCAAACCGTGTAATGACTTCTTCTAATACGGGTCAAACTACTCCCGTTCACTGTTTTTGCGTATTCAAGTGTACACAGTATTGCTCATGCCTTATATTGCCACGACTCCGAACAAAAAAAAGTTAACAACTGATATTCAAATTTTATTGTTTACGTGCCAGGCGATCATTTTTATTATTATTATTTTAAATACTTTGTTTTTCTATCCAACTCATGAAACTCAAAGCTAGCTATTTGGTAATACATGTGTTGAATGTGTCTTGGTATCCAAAACCAGATCAAATACAACTTCTTCTTCTTCTTTTTTGTTTCTCTTTTTTTTTTTTTTTTTAAAAATCAGTTGATCTACTATTCTTTTTTTTTCTCTTTTTTTTTTTGTTTTGAAATCAGTTGATCTACTAACTGCATATTTTTTTGGTCAAACATCTACGAATTACATTTGAATACAAGTTAATTTTAATCTATTTTCACATGAAATTATTTTATGTTTTTTTTTCTTGTAATGAACTTATTGCATTTAAATTCAAAGTGGTCTTTGTTCTAAAATATACTTAATCTGTATATATATAGACATTCAAAATTGTTATAATTTTTTTTTTTTTTATTAAATCAGTTTTTGTTTTGTTTTATTCAAATATAGACTAGTGTCTCCGTATATTTAAAATAACCAACTAATAACAAATTTATCGGCTAAGCATCACTTAAATTTAATACACGTACGTAATGGAGACTAACCACGTCACACTATAAGAACCTTACAGGCTGTCAAATACCCTTCTCTACCCAGTCACATATTTCCACGTGGCGATCCTTGACATTGACACCTTTGCTACTACAGCTGTCGTACAACTCCTCATTTCAAAAAAACTTTGGTATAAATATATCTGAAATCACACTACACATCTTATAAACCCCAAACAGAACAGCTTATATCTCCTCAATCTCACATCTGCCCCTCTCAATGGCCTATAATTACCGTTTTGCCTTTTTTCTCACTTTACTCTTCGCCTCCGCCGGCTTTTCCGCCGCCGCGTTGGTCGAGGAGCAGCCTCTTGTTCTCAAATACCACAACGGCGTTCTCTTGAAAGGAAACATCACCGTTAATCTCGTTTGGTACGGAAAATTCACACCAATCCAACGCTCCGTGATAGTCGATTTCATCCGCTCACTCAACTCCAAAGATGGCGCCGCCCCCTCCGCCATTCCTTCCGTCGCGTCGTGGTGGAAGACGACTGAGAAGTATAAAGGTGGATCCTCAACTCTCGTCGTCGGGAAACAGCTTCTCCTTGAGAACTATCCTCTCGGAAAATCCCTCAAAAGTCCTTACCTCCGAGCTCTATCCACCAAAGTTAACGGCGGACTCCGTTCCATAACCGTTGTTCTAACGGCGAAAGACGTTGCCGTCGAGGGATTCTGTATGAACCGTTGCGGCAACCACGGATCCTCCAGCTCCAAATCACGTCGCGCGGCTAACGGTGCGGCTTACGTTTGGGTTGGGAACTCTGAGACGCTTTGCCCTGGATACTGCGCGTGGCCGTTTCACCAGCCGATTTACGGACCCCAAACGCCACCGTTAGTAGCACCTAACGGTGACGTTGGAGTTGACGGAATGATTATAAACCTTGCAACGCTTCTCGCTAACACCGTCACAAATCCGTTTAATAATGGATATTACCAGGGCCCACCAACTGCGCCGCTTGAGGCTGTGTCCGCTTGTACTGGCATATTCGGGTCGGGTTCTTACCCGGGTTATGCAGGTCGGGTCCTTGTCGACAAAACATCCGGGTCTAGTTACAACGCCCATGGACTCGCCGGTAGGAAATATCTATTGCCGGCGATGTGGGATCCACAGACCTCAACGTGCAAGACTCTGGTTTGATCCAAATCCAATGAACGTGAGTTAGCCACGTGGCATAGTATAGAGACCGACGACGAGATCTAGATGGCATCTGTAGTCAAAACAGGTTGCACGCGCGCGTGTCGATAAAAATCTTTCGGGTTGTAGTGTGGATAGGGCTCTTTGCTTTTGTCGTCTTGTTATGACGTGTAAATTATGTGCTCGGGAATGTCAAAATATATGCATATAAAAATAAAAAAATCATTTTGTTTCTACTTTATTAAATTAAGCACTCGGTTTTACATAATGATCGCCTAATTGTTTAATTAAAGGAATCTGGCTTTTTATATTAGTGTATATAAGATAACAGTAATAGTTTTATTTGTTGTATCTAATTTGGTGATAAAGTGGATAACAATACAAAGGAAAATGAGAGTATAAAGTAGGCAGCCCTATGGTGATGTTCGGGTCTGGGAGACCAAATAAATTGCTTAGTAAATACGTTACGCATAATTAAACTTTTGATTTTCTACGCATACTAATCTATCATTTGTAGTTGCAAATCTTATAGTTTCAAATCTATCGTTACTTGTAGTTACATACGCATACTGATTATATCAATCGTGATTAAATTTGCCTTATTTAAATAGATTGAAAGTTAGATGTAGTAAGTTGAGAAATAAAGTTACATCCGATTTTTTAAGAAAAAATCTCATACCATCCAATATTTTGAAAAAGTCTTATATTTTATTTTTTTATTAAAAACAAGTCTTACTATTGAGTGAAAAAGTAATCCAGTGAATTAATTATCAAATATCCCATAAATTTATGTTTTAGTAATTTAGTTGTTCCGTATTTTCTGAAAATGGTTAGTGGGGTTGGTGAAGTTCTTCTCCCTTGCATCCATTCTTTATGCCAAAGGAAACTTTAAAACATTTTAAAGTATTGAAAAAGCTTATCTAGAATATATTCAATTCAATTTAGTAGTTATGCATTCTTTGTTCTAAAATTTATATAATCATATATTGATTTCGATCATGATATCTAATTTATCATACATAAAAAATAATTAGGTATTTGATATATCACTAGCTTCTAACACTAAACTTGATTAAGGGCTCGACTGGTTTAAACGCAGTGGTTGCGGTTGCGGGTGCGGGAGTTTGCGGAAGCGGGCGGTTGCGATTTTAAGCGTTATTAAGCGGTTTGAACGACTGGTTTAGCGGTTAAAAATGAGAGTGTTTGCGGAAAATTCGTGACTGGTTGCTCAGCGGATAAAGTAACGGTTAAACCAAAAATCATCAAAATAAATGCAATATATACTAATAAAAACTATAAAAAACCACCAAAACATACTATTATTATAAAATATAAATTATTCATCATGAATAATAAAGAAAAAACATAATAAAGCACTAAATAATTATTAAAAAATAAATAAATTTATACTAAAATGTTGATTACTTCATGCATTAAGTTCATCACCAAAAATTGTATCAAGTAGTGTGACAAACTGCAAAATGATTGCTTGAACGTGTAGATCTTCCGGATTGACTCTATAAATATGATAAACTCTCTTCAATGAATCCAAGTGGTTTTTTACTGAGGCCAGCTAAAATCATTATCAAACTGGTTGTTAATATTCTTAACAACATTTTCTCTATGAGGACTATTTAGAAATCTTTTTCCTTTGTCCTCCGTTTGTTTTTCCATGATCACCCATTGAAGTTGTGCACAAGTCATCTCATTTCACCATGTAAATCTCTGAAATATAAAATTATATTTAAATTATCTAATTTTAATGGAAGAAATTAGATAAATGAAATTAGGTTAGATAATGGAGAAAAATGAAATTAGGTTAGATTATGATTAGGGTAACGTCATAAATTTATATAGAACTGATTAAAATTTTTTTTTTTTTTTCAACTAACTGCAACCGCCCGCAACCGCAAACGCTTGCGGATAGGTGCTTTTGAAATCGAGGGATTTTGAGCGATTCAAAGCGGTAGAAAGCGATTTGTATGAACTTTTTTAAACGCTAACAACCGCAACCGCCCGCAAACGATGCGTTTGCGGGTGGTTGCGGGCGAACCAATCAAGCCCTAAGTTGTAGTGGATCCGGACTTTTCGGCTATACCAAGAGTAAAAAAAATTAGTGATGATAATGCTAAAGAAAAGACACTTTATTATAGGACTAGGATACATAATATATTTTTAAACAAGATTGGTCGGTATTAACGAATGAGAAATATGTGAAAAAAACATGCACTTTTTACAAGGATATTGTGTAATTTATTTTCATATTATTATGGAAATATGTGAAAGCATGCACTTTTTACAAGGATATTGTGTGATTTATTGCCATATTCTTATAGAAATATAAAATGTTTCCCCTGTTAAGGAAAAATTTGAAGGATAACCTATAAATCCAAATGAAAATTTCATTTTATCATGAATTTTAAAAATACTAGTTGAATAAGATGAATAATAGTCTATCGAACCAAAATAAATAGAATAATTAAAATGAGATGAATGAACAGTTTTATATGGATAATCTCATTCATCTCTTATTTTGAGGATGAACCATATAAATTTAAAATCCAGTGTGGGGTATTGAATGTAGTGTTTTAATGTATTTGAATGTATTTTAGATTCTAAGTAAAATCCAGTGTTATTCAATCATGTATTTTTTGAAATACATTAAAATACATTGTTATTGGATTAAACATTTGTTTGTGTATTTTAAAATACATTAAAAACAAGTGTTATTCAATATTGATTTGATTTAGTTGCATATGGATTAGAATGGATTTTAATGTACTTTTTTTTATTAAAACATGAGTAAACAAAATACCAACCTTTTACCAGGTATTTCACAATACCTCTCAAATTAAAATACGTTAAAACCTTGTAAAACCTAATTGAATAACACCTCCTAAGTTGAAACAAAAAAATTCCATATATTATATGATGTTTAGTAAAATTAGAATATAAACAAATTTATTGTAAATATTATCTTTTTGGATGAATAAAGTTGGAAAGTAGATTCTAACTCTTCCAAATTCCTCAAATAAATCAACCATTTGCACCCTTGTGTACTTGAATTCAACTTAAACTATCGAGCCTTTTGTTTATTTCGGGAGTGAACGAAAGCTTTATATTGAAGTTTGGGCAAAATATGTATGTTTGCGCAATAAAATATAATAGCTTAGGCAGAAATTGCATTCATACTTTTATGAAAAAGAAAAAGAAAGATTACATTCATATGTAGATCGTTTGAAATTTTGGAAGTTTCACTCACATTTGTAGATTTATGTATGTTTATCGATGGTGGACGGGTTACGCTGAAAAAACACAAAAATATTTTGGACTCGTTTATTGCGATTTAAAAGATGAAGATATTTTATTAGTTTTTAAAGCATGCAATAGCTAAATGTTTATTGGCCTATAAAGAATCTGTATGCGATTTTTATATGGATTGTAGCTCTGTTACATATCCGACTTTTTCAGAATATTTTCATCCGTATCTGTATCTGGTATATTTGTGATTGTACTATCCGTATTTGTATTCGAAAATTCCTGAAATCTATATCTCGCGGATATTCGTATTCGGCTATTTTTTATATATATATATATATATATATATATATATATATTTAAATCAAAGTAATAAAACAATGTTATAATAATAATGAAATTAAGGATTTTCAAAAAAATTATTAGAATATAAAAAGTGGATTTGAGTTTGAATATAGAAATATGGGCTAAATTTAAAAGCTCAAAACTAAAAAAAAACTAAATTTTAAAAGTACAAAACAAAAAACAAAATTTTATTTTTTGGCCAGATACGTATATCCGGTTTAAATTTTTCTTAATATCCGTATTTGTATCCATCGGATCCAGAAATTTAATATTTGTATCCGTATCCATTCTCTCCAGATTTAGATAGGAAACCAGATATCCGCTGGATACAAATATTTCTGCCCAATACTAGTGGAGTGGAGGTGTGTTATCGTATTCTTATTTTTTTTTCTTTTCTAATTGCAATATTGCATGATCAGATTCTGAAATTTTTGTGTAATTAAATTCTTTAGTTAAATAAAAAAGAGAGAGAGAGATACAGTATGTATTTTTTTTTTATGGCCATTAGAACATACATATTTCGGGTTCTGTTAGGCCTTCTGGGCTTTTTTTGGGCGAACCCAAATAGATAAAAAAGTATATTAGCCCAAATTAAAACCTCGCCCGAACTTAAAAACCGACTCCCTCAATTGGTCGGTTTCAGTCACTTCATCTCCAACTCGTATTTATTAATTTTATGGCTTAATCTGGATAAACCCTAATTCTCTTTTCTTCTTCTATTTGCTCGCTCTATACTTCCCCTCGTTCATTCGCAGGCGAGTTCCGATTACCGGTGAGTTCTTCCAATCTTCGTTTTCGATTTTACGATTCATTACTCTTTTATTTGATTGATTTGATTATACTTTATATATCGATTTGTTTTTCTGATTTACTCTTCTTCGTTTTCTACTTTCTCAGTTCTTTCCGTTTTGTTGTTGGGGAAAGATTCGTTGAGTATTCGATAATGGCGGATCTAGATCCAGAGATCGCTAAAACTCAAGAGGAGAGACGGAAGATGGAAGCAGACCTTGCGTCTCTCACTTCTCTGACTTTCGATCGCGATCTGTACGGAGATAACGACCGTGATTCCTATTTGACTTCTATTGCACCTAACGATGAGGAGGATCCGAATCTGGACACTACTGGTTCGCTTGTGGCTCAACGGCTTGCGTCTTACACTGCTCCTAGGTCAATTCTCAACGACGTGGCTCGTGCTCACAGCGAAGAAGACGATGGAGGATATAAACCTAGGCAGACTATTGCGGAACGTGAGGGTGATTATAGGAACAGGAGACTCAATCGAGTTCTCTCTCCGGATAGAGTTGATGCGTTTGCTATGGGTGAGAAGACGCCGGATCCGAGTGTTCGGACTTATACGGATCATATGAGGGAGACGGCTTTGCAGAGGGAGAGAGAGGAAACTATGAGGCTTATTGCTAAGAAAAAGAAAGAGGAAGAAGAAGCTGCAAAGGGACAGAAAGATTCTGCTGCTCCACCTCCTCCTTCTGCTGCTTCTTCCAAGAGGAGAAACAGGTGGGACCTCTCTGAAGAAGACGGTGGTGCTGCTAAGAAATCTAAAGCAGCTACTTCAGATTGGGATTTACCTGACGCAGCTCCAGGGATTGGGCGATGGGATGCTCCAACGCCTGGGAGGGCTTCTGATGCCACACCATCTGTTGGACGAAGGAACAGGTGGGATGAGACTCCTACACCTGGTCGTGTTACTGATTCTGATGCAACACCAGGTGGTGGTGTTACTCCTGGTGCAACTCCTTCAGGTGTTGCTTGGGATGCGGCTACTCCAAAAGGGCTTGCAACGCCTACCCCTAAGCGTCAACGTTCAAGGTGGGATGAAACACCAGCCACTATGGGGAGTGCTACACCTATGGGTGGGATGACTCCTGCTGCTGCTTACACTCCTGGTGTTACCCCAATTGGTGGGATTGATATGGCTACTCCTACTCCAAGTCAGCTCAATCTTCGTGGTGCTATTACCCCCGAGCAGTACAATCTGTTAAGATGGGAGAGGGATATCGAAGAGAGAAACAGACCATTGACTGATGAAGAGCTTGATGCCATGTTCCCTACAGAGGGATACAAGGTCTTGGATCCGCCTGCTTCATATGTTCCCATCAGAATCGCTGCAAATAAAATTACTGGAACCCCGACACCCATGACAACTCCTGGCTACCTTATTCCTGAGGAAAACCGTGGGCAGCAGTATGATGTGCCCCCCGAAGTTCCTGGTGGGTTGCCGTTTATGAAACCAGAGGATTATCAGTATTTTGGGGCGCTGTTGAATGAGGAGAATGAAGAAGAGCTGTCCCCTGACGAGCAGAAAGAACGCAAGATAATGAAACTGTTGTTAAAGGTTAAAAACGGAACACCTGCCCAGAGGAAAACAGCTCTGAGGCAGCTTACTGATAAGGCTCGCGAGCTTGGGGCTGGTCCTTTGTTTAATAAAATTTTGCCATTGCTAATGCAACCCACTTTGGAAGATCAAGAGAGGCATCTTTTGGTCAAGGTGATTGATAGGATTCTGTACAAACTTGATGAGCTGGTAAGGCCTTTCGTCCACAAAATCCTTGTTGTTATTGAGCCTTTGTTGATTGATGAAGATTATTATGCTCGTGTAGAAGGAAGAGAGATTATTTCTAACCTTAGCAAAGCAGCTGGTTTAGCCACTATGATTGCAGCTATGCGTCCTGATATTGACAACATCGATGAATATGTGAGGAACACAACAGCGAGAGCTTTTAGTGTGGTGGCTTCAGCTCTTGGAATCCCTGCACTCTTACCGTTCTTGAAAGCTGTGTGCCAGAGTAAGAAGTCGTGGCAGGCACGTCACACTGGAATTAAGATTGTTCAGCAGATTGCTATACTAATTGGCTGTGCCGTACTTCCTCATTTGAGGTCTCTTGTAGAGATTATCGAACATGGTCTCAGTGATGAAAACCAGAAGGTTAGGACTATTACCGCCTTGTCACTGGCTGCTCTTGCCGAGGCTGCTGCTCCTTATGGTATTGAGAGCTTTGATTCGGTTCTGAAGCCTTTGTGGAAAGGTATTAGGTCTCACCGTGGGAAAGTTTTGGCTGCATTCTTGAAGGCGATTGGTTTTATCATCCCCCTGATGGATGCTATATATGCAAGCTACTATACAAAAGAAGTGATGGTTATCTTGATTCGTGAGTTTCAGTCGCCTGATGAAGAAATGAAGAAGATTGTGCTCAAAGTGGTGAAACAGTGTGTAAGTACAGAGGGTGTTGAATCGGATTACATTCGCAGTGATATTCTGCCCGAGTTTTTCCGGCATTTCTGGGTTAGGAGAATGGCTCTGGAGAGGAGAAACTATAGGCAGCTTGTCGAAACCACTGTGGAGATTGCGAACAAGGTTGGTGTTGCAGATATCGTGGGGAGAGTTGTTGAAGATCTTAAGGATGAGAGTGAACCATACCGACGTATGGTTATGGAAACCATTGACAAGGTTGTCACAAACTTAGGAGCATCTGATATTGATGCTAGATTGGAAGAATTGCTCATCGATGGGATTCTTTATGCTTTCCAAGAACAGACTAATGACGATACTAATGTTATGCTTAATGGATTCGGTGCTATAGTGAATGCTCTTGGTCAGCGAGTAAAGCCTTATCTTCCCCAGATTTGTGGTACCATTAAGTGGCGGTTAAACAACAAGAGTGCAAAGGTAAGACAGCAAGCAGCTGATCTTATTTCTAGAATTGCTGTTGTTATGAAGCAATGTGGAGAGGAACAGTTGATGGGACATCTTGGTGTTGTCTTGTACGAATATCTTGGGGAAGAGTACCCAGAAGTCTTGGGATCGATTCTTGGAGCTTTGAAAGCTATAGTAAATGTGATTGGTATGACAAAGATGACTCCTCCTATTAAGGATCTGCTTCCAAGACTGACCCCGATTTTGAAGAACAGACATGAGAAAGTGCAGGAGAATTGTATTGATCTTGTTGGTAGGATTGCTGATCGTGGTGCTGAGTTTGTTCCAGCCAGAGAATGGATGAGAATCTGTTTCGAGCTTCTTGAAATGCTTAAAGCTCATAAGAAAGGTATCCGCCGTGCCACGGTCAACACTTTTGGGTACATTGCCAAAGCCATCGGACCCCAAGACGTTCTTGCGACGTTGCTGAACAATCTCAAAGTCCAAGAACGTCAGAACCGTGTTTGCACCACAGTCGCAATCGCCATAGTTGCTGAAACATGCTCTCCCTTCACCGTCTTACCCGCTTTGATGAATGAGTACCGTGTTCCAGAGCTGAACGTCCAAAATGGTGTTCTGAAATCTCTCTCCTTCCTCTTTGAGTACATTGGGGAAATGGGCAAAGATTACATATACGCAGTCACACCGTTGCTTGAAGATGCGCTCATGGACAGAGATTTGGTTCACAGACAAACTGCTGCTTCAGCTGTGAAACATATGGCTTTAGGTGTAGCTGGTTTGGGATGCGAAGATGCTTTGGTTCACTTGCTTAACTTCATTTGGCCCAACATTTTCGAGACATCTCCTCACGTGATCAATGCGGTGATGGAAGCCATTGAAGGAATGAGAGTCGCATTAGGTGCAGCTGTTATTCTGAACTATTGTTTGCAGGGTTTGTTTCATCCAGCTCGCAAAGTCCGTGAAGTGTACTGGAAGATATACAATTCTCTATACATTGGTGCTCAGGACACGCTTGTTGCAGCTTACCCGGTTCTTGAAGATGAGCAGAACAATGTGTATAGCCGACCAGAGTTAACGATGTTTGTGTGAAAGAAGATTGTCGGATCTTTCTGGATTCTTCAGTGTTACTCTATCTACTCTCTAGTCTCTTATAGTTTTTGGTATCGGCTTTGTTGCAAAGGTTTACTTTGTATAAAACACTCTTGAACACAGTAACGGTTCTTTTCACTTCTTTTCTCTTTATGCATATTAGAAAACCTATTTGCACTTTTCGGTGTTTCTTGTTGACTTCAGATTCATGTTATGCGTTACAGCTGCAGGTTCAGGGTACATAGTATAATCTTCACGGCTCGAAACAAGGAGAGGTTTTTTTTTTTTTTTTTGTCTTTCGCATTGTGAGACTCTTGGTGAAGATTAGGCTTGGGCCTTGTACAATTTCGAGTCATTGTTTTCAGAACTACATAATGGTTAATTTCGGTTCATGTTGGACTACAAAATTCATTGACAGACGGAAAATACGATGGAATCGGTTGAAAATGATAACACGATTAAAGATTTTTCTAACGCGTACATTTTTAATGTTGTACTAACACAAACCAGTCGGCGTTTGGCTGTGAACCTGAATCAGGTAGATTAGCTGACATTTTTCAAACGATACCCTTAAAACCGATTCTGTTAGGACTTGTAGTTTGGATCGGAATGATTAAGTGCTCAGTTTTGGATTCTATATTTTCAGTAGAGACCCAAGAATCTCCACCAGAAAGATCCGACAACTCCCCAGATGATCGCTTGTACAAGAGCCATCACGAACCCGAGTCTAAACATATCTCTCAGATCTACATATCCAGCTGCAGATCCAGACCAAGATAAAATTGTAAGAAAACGTCTAAATAGATGGATTAATTCGATACCTAATTCGAAGCATATGAAAAATAAGATAAAAAGAGAGAGAGAGTAAAACGGACCTCCAAAATATAAAGCAGCTGGTCCACTACTGTAATGTGCCAATGCACCAGATAGATTGTTGTTGAAAGCCAAGCAAAGCGCTGCTAAAACCCCAGGCACTCCAGCAGCTATTTGCATCGCCAAGAAAGCCGGATAGAGAGCTCCTGCGTGAGCAGTTTGGCTTGCAAATAGATAATGGATCAAGAGATAACAAGCCTGGAGGATAACGAATGAAGCAGGCCACGTCAGGGAGAGAGATTGTAGCAGTTTTGCCACACAATCCGACATCCAACCCACAACCCCGAGGTTAGTTAGCTGTCCAGCCATTCCAATCAAAACCGCAAACCAAGTCAGCGAGTCCCATGCCGATTTGTCGCTTAGACAGTCGTTCCAATTTATGACTCCTAAAAGCAGAAGCGTCGATAGACCGATCATTGCAGATACAACAGTTGCTATTCCTATTGCCTCTCTGAAATGAATCACCATTCAAAGTTGGATGAAATGTTTCATCTATTATAAACCGGTAAATTAAGACTGATTTCACAGACGGTTGAATTAATTTATCAATACTTGGCGGGAAAAAAAAAAAAACAAAATAATTCGGTTAGAATACTTGTTAGTGAATTCTATGTAGGTAAATGGTTAGAAAATATAATTATGTAGATGGTTTTAGCATTTTTGTTACGAGTTCATGTAGTTTTTATATGCTATTTCTCTGAAATGATACTAATGCCTTTGTTCAAAATTTGCAAGAAACGTTACCCGAAAACCCAAAGAGAAACAGTGAAAGCCATAGCGCCGAGCATGATCCATTCGTTTTTGGTGATGGGACCTAATCGTTCCAGCTTCTTAGCAGCTGCAGCCGGAGCTTCTGGTGTGTGTTTCAGCTCAGGAGGGTAAAGCTTGTAGATGATGAGAGGCGTACAAATAAGAGACACAAACCCAGGAACACTCGCGGCTTTAAACCAAGAGATCCATGGATTCGAGATTACAACACCAACTTCTCTGGCCAGTTTCAGACATAGCAAGTTTTGTGCAGCTGATGTGAGGAGAAGCGCACCAGAAGTTCCTGAACACTGCAACAGAGTAACATAAACCCCAATTTAGACTATAGTGTCATCTTATGAGGCCTATGCATCAAATTAAGAGTCTTTTTGTTTTCTGGATTGTAAATTTCTGAATATTTGCGTTTTACCTGCAATTGGGTTTGAATCAGAAAAGAACCTAATTTTCTGGAAGATGGATCTCCGGGATTACTTCCGGCGGAGAGAGAAAGAGATTTGATCACCGGCAAGAAAACACCACCGGCTCTAGCCATCGTAGACGGCATTATCAGACCCATAAGCGTTTCGCAAAACGCGAGACCATAAGATAGACCAAGAGTGCTCTTCCCAAGCCATTTCACGAAATAAGTAGCGATTCTGTCGCCAAGACCCGTTTTGATAAATCCACGAGCGAAGAAGAAAGAAATCGCGATTAGCCAGATGAGCTCGTTTGTAAAAGCGGAGAAAGCGGTTGAGAAAGGAAGCGTTTTGGTGACGATTGAAGCGGTTAGGCCAATGAAAGCCCAAGCTCCGACTGGGAGTGGACCAAGGACGAGACCTGAGATCGTGAAGAGAAAAACTGAGAGCAATTGCCATCCTTGTGACGTCACTTGTTCAGGTCTTGGGATTAAGAATCTGACGATGAGGCCGATCGAAACGGAGATTGCCAGAGGAATCAGCTTTGCTCCTTGCGGCGGTTGAGCCGGCGAAGTAGAAGAAGGAGGAGGAGATTGAGGTTTAGTATGGTTCTCCGGCGAGGAAGAGGCGGTGGCGCGTAGAGTGAGTCGAGTGGAGGAGATGGAGAGTGATCGGAGGGTTGGGGATGCGTAAACGGAGATCGACGGTGGAAGTAGTGACAACGATTTGGAAGAATAACGACGGAGAGAGAGATAGGTGGCTGATGAAGAAGCGGATGTTGATAGAGAACGGAGAGCGAAACTCTCCATTGCCGGGAAAGAGTGAGAGATATCTCCGATTACTCTTTTAGTGTTAATTCTCGTCGGAGGAGGGAAAATGATTTTTTTTTTTTTTTGATATTTTTCTTTTGTTTGTTTAAAGTTTAAAGGAAAAAATGCAACTCGTTTGTTTTCTATCACGGTTGTAAGAGTATGTACAGTGGGAGTCTCTCACAAAAAAAAAATAATATAAAAAATTAAAAAAGTAGGAAAGAGAATAAAATGAAATCTCATTTGAGAGATTCTGAGAACCTGCTGAGAGACTCATCTGACACTTGTATCAAAATGATTGGTTTTGAATTTTATTTATGATTTAAATTTTAAATAAAAAAATTAAATTATATAAAACTATTAAAATAATATATTTGAGAGACTATGTGAGGTTCCCCACTGCACATGCTCTAAGAATCAGTGACCAGAAATTTGATTTCACATTTTTCTAATAAACTAACTTTATTTATATATTTTAGGATTCCCTTGTAAAGCCAAGCTATTTTTGTAAAAATATTTTGGGCATGTCATAAAACATTATTGAATAACAACAAAATGGTGTACCATACCGAAACATCATATCATCAATGACAAATATGAAATATGAGAGTGATGCTTGTGGAGCTAATAACTTCTTTTGAGTTATTGTACGTTAGCTACTTTGTTCCTCGCTCCAATAATTTTAAAATCGATCCGTGAAATATATATAGTTAATTTGGAGACTCACTCCTTTCTATCAGAATTTTCTCTATTTTATCACCCAGACATTTTCGTTTTAACAAGACACCCCAAAAAACAAATCTTCATCTTGTTGCTTAAACTTTCTCAGAAAAGAAATACGATATTTCATAAGAGAAACAAAGCCAGATAGATCCCTGTATATATCTATCTATGTGACAAAGAATGTCAGATTCTCTAATTGCAAGTAGAAAAAAATTGAAGCCTCAGAAAACCAAATGATCAACAAAGAATTGTACCGTCTTTGCAAAAGCTTCAAGAACAACTTCTTCAGGGGAGCTCTTAATAGAGACCCAAAAATTTCCACCAGAAAGTTCCAACTACTCCCCAGATTATCGCATTGATCGTAGCCATCACGAATCCAATCTTGAATACATCAGGCAGATCAACATAACCAGCTGCAAATAAAGAAGAAGAAGAAGCAAGCGCAAAAGTTAAGAGACTTAACCATAAAGACAGAGAGACCTCTGTTCTGTTCTTGGATGAGAGAATATTAAGATACCTCCATAGTAGACAGCGGCTTGACCGCTACTGTAATGAGTCAAAGCACCAAAAAGATTGGTGTTGTAAGCTAAAGCAAGTGCAGCTAGAATGCCCGGAACACCTGCTGCTATATGCATAGCAAGGAAAGCTGAGAAGAGCGCTCCAACATGACCGGTTTGGCTTGCGAAAAGGTAGTGAATGAAGAAGTACGCTGCTTGGAGAAGTCCAAACGCAGCAGGCCAGCTCAAGGAGAGAGACTGGAGAGATTTGGCTACACAATCAGACATCCAAGTTACAACACCGAGGTTTGTGAGCTGTCCTGCCATTCCCACCAAGACAGCAAACCAAGCTAATGTGTCCCATGCTGATTTCTCGCTTAGGCAATCATCCCAATTGAGGACACCAAGTAGAAGAAGTATGGAGAGACCAATCATGGCAGCTACAACACTAGGTATTCCCAGTGTCTCTCTGCATGGAATGTTCAGATTTTAACCAACGCTATTATACAAATTGACATGAGAGTTATCTAGGACTTACCCGCAGATCCAAAGAGTGACAGCAAGAAACATTGTACCGACCATGATCCATTCGTTTTTAGTGACAGGACCCATTTGCTTGAGCTTCGTTGCAGCAATGCCTGGAGCATCAGGTGTGTCCTTGGTTTCTGGAGGGTAAAGCTTATAGAGGATAAGTGGAGTACAAAGAAGTGATATGATTGCGGGTAGACTAGCAGCCTTAAACCAAGAAACCCACGGGTTTGCGATCACTACTCCAAGCTCCTCGGCTAACTTGAGGCACAGCAAATTTTGAGCTGCAGCGGTCAAGAAAAGAGCACTAGAGTTTCCAGCACACTGTCAAAGAAAAGAACAGAAACAGAGAAGGAGAATCAAATACGGAAGACTTGTTCGATTGAAAACTGCTGCAAAGTACTCACGAAAAATTGAAGATAAGCATGGAATGAATTCGACAAATTCAAAAAGTTCTCTCAAGTCAAATAATAACAAGAAGAAATAAACTTTCATGAATCTAAACTAGAAAGCAGCCTAGAGGGAAATTAAAGGCTCTGTATTAAACTATTAATGATATAAACAGCTAAAGATATGGTTCTCACTTCTCAGCATCAAAGCAGCTCTCAGGTTCAGACACAAATTCGAACAAGCTGCAAACTTTGTTTCTCAGCATTACATACCACGCACTGCTAACTAAGCATTGGAGCCAACGGATCCAATTTCGAGACAAGAAGTGAAAAGTCAACTCAACAATCAAAGAGCATAAACAAGAACTAACCTGAAACTGAGACTGGATCAGGTAAGACCCTAATTTCCTCGAAGACGAATCTCCTGGTTTACTTCCAGCTGAGAGAGACAGAGATTTGATGATAGGCAAGAAAATGCCACCAGCTCTAGCAGTGGTACTAGGCATTGCAGGAGCAATCAAAGCTTCACTAAGCGTGAGACCATAAGATAGACCTAAAGTGCTCTTCCCAAGCCATTTCACGAAGTAAGTAGCGATTCTATCACCAAGACCTGTTTTGACGAATCCACGAGCGAAGAAGAAAGAGATAACGATCAACCAGATAACCTCGCTTGTGAAAGCTGTGAAAGCGGCTGAGAAAGAAAGCGTTTTGGTGACGATTGAAGCGGTGAGGCCAATGAAAGCCCAAGCTCCGACTGGGAGAGGACTAAGGACGAGACCAGCGATTGTTGAGAGGAAGATCGAGAGTAATTGCCATCCTTGTGGTGTGACTCCTTCTGGTACAGGGACAGCGAATCGGAGGATAAGACCGACGGAGATTGAGAGGATTAGAGGAATGAGTTTTGCTCCTTCCGTTGGTTGAGGAGATGGAGATGGAGATTGAGGAGGAGGAGGAGGAGGAGGAGGAGTGTTGTCTTGTGGTGTGGCGGCGATACGTGTGGAGAATCGAGGAATTGGTTTGAGGAGAGGGAAGGAGAGAGGTTGAACGGAGTGAGATCGGAGGGATATTGTTGAAGGCGGAGATCTCGAGGAGGTACGGCGGAGAAGAGAGAGGCGTGAGGGATGATGATGATGATGGGAGAGGAAGGAGGTGGAAGTTGCGGTGGTGGAGAGAGAGTGAAGTGCGAAGCTCTCCATCGCCGGCGAATAGAGAGAGACAGAGACAGAGACAGAGATAGTGACGGCGAAGGAGTTTAGTTTGGTCAGTCGCTGTGTAATTCTCGCCGGAGAGTAATAATATGATGAGTAGTGATGCAAGGAAGAAAGTGAAATTACACTGACTGAACCTAAAAAGTCTTCGGTTCTTACTCCTAACCGGACCAAACGAACCGGAATTATAGTCAACTTGCACCCGACCACTTTTCAATTTGGTTCAATTGTCTAGGATTTTATAATCAATGTCCGATTAGCGACTTGCATACATGACTCATTTCCAAGTATCAACTATGTATTATGTAAACCTCCTCCGGTACTTGTTTCAAAGGATTAAAAATCAGAACTCTTCTTTATGTTTCAAAACTAGGTGCTAGCCTACTAGTTTTTTTTTTAGCCTACTAGTTTCGCTCCGGAGTAGCTTTTAATATATTATTTAGTTGATGACAAAAAAAAATACATATCGTACGTCCAATTGTTAGATTTCATCATCACTGTCGTATGAATACCAACAACGCATATACACATAAATTATAATCCACATTTATTAAAATATTGTATCATTTAACAAAACTTATAGTATCTACTTTTAATCGTATATCATACTATTTCATATCATTTTATTATGTTGCATGGGTCATCCGACCAAGAAGCGAGGATGAAGAAACATGAAAATGTGCGGTTGGTGTCTCATGTGGATGGGCTGCCACTCAAATATTACAACCCAAAGCTTATTTGGAATCTTGGAGGGTCCAAGCCCTTTTATTTTATACATTTTTATTGCATACCATACTAGCATAATAGAGGACAGGATGGGAATCCCACTTGTACAGTGGAGCATATTTGTTTATTGAGTTATTAGCATAATCGTGAGATCACATAAAATAATATCCTTCCTTTTTTTTGGGGTAGAATCTAACAAATAAGCAAGTTTTGATTTAACTAAAAACTCGTGAAATGGTGTTGGCTTTAGAGTTACCTTTTCCATAAATCTTACGGCATCTTGGAATGAAATAATTCAACCATTCTAATATTTTACTGACTAATTAGATTTTCAGTCACCATGTCAAACTGCCTGTACCTTGAATCAATCAATAATGCAATATTTAGTTAGGTACATGTTTAGCTGAATTCATAGTCCAATAGTCATAATCATTTTTTTTCTCCATTATGTATCAACATATAAGCACTTCTTAATATCATTTGATTATTGCCTAATTGTCGAACCTGTGACTGATAACTTTAAACGCAATAGTTTACGGTAATAGTAAGGGATGTCCTGCTTCTATTGTGATCAAATTAAAATAACACAAAACCAAAACGGTACCAAATTCTGACCATTTTACGTTTACCACTACGTTTTACTTTTAATCATTACTAAAACGTCATTACCAACTCTTATCTCTCTTATTGAAAATCTGTAATTTTATCACTAATCTTATCTAGATATCATCAATTTCTATCCTAATTAAAGAGATTTAAGCGACTAATTTGACACGGGTTTGTACTTGGTAACATATTGATTTATGTGACTGTTGTTGTTTATTTTTTGGTCTATTAACGAATAATTAGTTTTAGAAAGCAAATAAAATTAGAACAAGATTACAAGACTAGACTTTTCATTGTGGTGTAACCAAAAGAATCTGAAAAAAAAGTCTATAAAAGGTGGCGTTGAGCAATTGGTTGGTGAAGACAAGTCCCAAGCAAGTGTCTTATCTTCGCCACCGAATCCTCAAATTCCTCTCTTCATTTGCGCCGCCATTTACAAAAAAAAAAAAAAGCTTCGGTAATCGCTATCGTCATCCGCAACTAACACCCATTGTCTCTCTTTCCTCACTTTTCCCCGCATCTTCTTCATAAAGCCGAGTCCAATCGAAGAATCGAAGTGGGGTTTTTTCTGAGATCGTGAATCAAATATTGGATTTTGCGATAAGGGTTTTATTTGATTTCGTCGACCAATAGCGAGAAATGTCTTCGATCAATTTATCGTCATCATCATCTCCTTCCACCATATCTCTTTCCCGCTCAAGGTGAGTTTTTTCTTCTTCTTCCTGATCTCTTCTTTTTCTCAATCCGTTTTCTTCGTTTTTGTTTATTGGTTGATTGATTTTTGAGGATTATGATTACGCATCGACTCGAAAAGAGATTTTCGAATTGCAGCTAATGAAATCTTTTAGGAATTGAAAAAAAATTGTGATTCGAAATCGATCACGAGATTCATAGTTTCCACATAACAAAAGCTTGCTTCTTCAATAGTCTTAATGATTTAATGATTCTGTGCCAGATTAAGCCAAAGCTCTACCACATTGCTTCATGGACTATACCGTATTAGTTTACCATTTAACAACGCATCATCATTTTCCATTAAAACCTCTGGAAAAGTTAAGGCTACAGTGATCTCTAGAGAAGATGATCTGCTCTCTTTTACCAACGGAAACGCTCCTCTTTCAAATGGATCTCTCATTGATGATCGGACCGAAGAACCATTACAGGCTGATTCTGTTTCACTTGGAACACTTGCTGCAGATTCAGCTCCTGCACCACCCAATGGTTTTGTTGCTGAAGATGATGACTTTGAGTTGGATTTACCAACACCAGGTTTCTCTTCAATCCCTGAGGCCATTGAGGATATACGCCAAGGGAAGGTTCGTTTTTCTTTTGCCTTGTGAAGATCAAATTTTTCACCTTTTTTTCTTTCCCTTCTATTGATTTGGCGGTAATGTTGCAGCTTGTGGTGGTTGTGGATGATGAAGATAGAGAAAATGAAGGGGATTTGGTTATGGCTGCTCAATTAGCAACGCCTGAGGCTATGGCTTTTATTGTGAAACATGGAACTGGTATAGTTTGTGTGAGCATGAAAGATGATGATCTCGAGAGATTGCACCTTCCTCTTATGGTTAATCAGAAGGAGAACGAAGAAAAGCTCTGCACTGCATTCACAGTGACTGTGGTAAGTGTCATTCTCTCAAAAAGGATCGATCATGGTCCTTGTGGTGATTATCTAATTTGTTTGCTCATATGTTTGCCTTCATAGGATGCAAAACATGGTACATCAACGGGAGTATCAGCTCGAGACAGGGCAACAACGATATTGTCTCTTGCATCAAGAGATTCAAAACCCGAGGATTTCAACCGTCCAGGTCATATCTTCCCACTGAAATATCGGGAAGGTGGGGTTCTCAAAAGGGCAGGACACACTGAAGCATCTGTTGATCTTACTGTTTTAGCTGGATTGGATCCTATTGGAGTACTTTGTGAAGTTGTTGATGATGATGGTTCCATGGCTAGATTACCAAAACTCCGTGAATTTGCAGCGGAGAATAACCTGAAAATTGTTTCCATCGCAGATTTGATTAGGTAAACGACTGTAAATTTCAAGTCTGTGTGTCTTTTATCATTTATTTACTTCTCTTGAAGCTAAAGATCTAAACTTTCTGTTTCAAAATTACAGATATAGAAGGAAGAGAGATAAACTAGTGGAACGTTCTTCTGCGGCTCGAATCCCAACAATGTGGGGACCTTTCACAGCTTACTGCTATAAATCCTTAATAGACGGAATAGAGCACATAGCAATGGTTAAGGTTAGAGCAATGTTTTTAAAACATATCTTGTCCATTTAACTTGAGAAAATCTGAGGATTTAGCGAAAACTCATTTGTCTGATATTATGGTAGGGTGAGATTGGAGACGGTCAAGACATTCTTGTGAGGGTTCATTCCGAATGTCTCACTGGAGACATATTTGGGTCTGCAAGGTGCGATTGCGGGAACCAGCTAGCTCTTGCGATGCAGCAGATCGAGTCTACTGGTCGTGGTGTGTTGGTTTACCTTCGTGGACATGAAGGAAGAGGGATCGGGTTAGGACACAAGCTTCGAGCTTACAATCTGCAAGATGCTGGTCGAGATACGGTTGAAGCTAATGAGGAATTAGGACTTCCTGTTGATTCTAGAGAGTATGGAATTGGTGCACAGGTATGAACCAGGAGCACATTGACATCCAGAAAGCCCTTTATTTCCGGGTATATCATTAATTCTTGTTCAAATTGCAGATACTGAGAGATTTAGGCGTGAGGACGATGAAGCTAATGACAAATAATCCCGCAAAGTATGTTGGTCTGAAGGGATATGGATTAGCCATTGTCGGGAGAGTCCCTCTCTTGAGTCTAATCACAAATGAGAATAAGAGATACTTGGAGACAAAGCGGACCAAGATGGGTCACATGTATGGCTTGAAGTTCAAAGGCGATGTTGTCGAGAAGATCGAGTCTGAGTCAGAGTCCTAAACTAGAGAAGCAGGAAGAAATATAGATAATACTTGGAAAAGCAGGAAAGACATTGATACAGGAGAACAAGAAAAGACTTTTGATGTATCAGAATATTTGATTAGATTGGTTTATGTTCTAATCTAATCTAATCTCATCTTTTTGTTTTTTGTTTTTTTAATTACAATTCTTGTGTTCATCATTGTTGGTTGTTTTTCACTGGATCATTTTGATTTGTGGAGCTGTGAAAAGAGGAAGATATGATGTGATGATCTTCCTTTGCTTGATTCCTTGTAAAACCATATATTTCACATTTAAACCATAATTATACAGTGAAGAGGGTTTGGGTCACTTTCTCAATTTCATCATCGTATGATTAAATTTTCAGCCAAAAAATTACACTCAAACCGAACCCGAATTCAGAAGATGGGAAGAAGAGAAAGAAAGAATATGGTGGGTAGGTGATGAGACACGAAATAGTTTAGAAGATCCCAGGGACTCGTGAACACTGCTGATGCTAAGAGGAAAACGGGAAAGAGAAAGCGTGAGATGATAACTGATTTGTGAGCTAAAAAGAAAAAAAAGACAAGAGTCGTACAAAGGAGTCAAAGAAGAAGAAGAAGAAACAAAATGTGGATTAAGAGGCTGAAGAAAACAAGTTAAGTTTACCAAACCATTGTTGGACGACCTTACCAAACTAGATGCTGCTTGCTTGTAGAATCCAGATGGAGAAGCGTGAGAAACCATTTGTTGCTTCATATCGGCTAACCGGGAACTAAACATTTGCAGACCAAGTTGAGATTTTGTCTTGTACTATTACCCTCACTTAGCTCTGGCCTCTGAGCAAATGCAAATATGACTTTGCCCATAGACCATTTGATCCACAAGATTCAAGTTTAGAAACAGGGACATGTGTATGTTATATCACTACTTTAAATGTGATGTTATGTTTAGTGATCTAAACCATAATTAAAGTGTCATGATGGGTCATGACTGGGAAGACTAGTAAAAAAATTCTTAAGTCATATTGTTAACAGTAAACACTAAAAAAGTGTTGGATTCAAATTCAAAATTTTATATATCTTAACATTTCACTTCGAGTATCTCTGAAATTGTTTGGCCTTTGAAAGATACAAGAAAATTGCAAAATACTTTTTGTCTTTTCTTTAATGTTATATTTACATTTCATTTAATATTTTCTAAAGAATTTATTTAATAATCAATTTGTTATATTAAGACAACCATGCCAGATATTAAAGTTAAAACTAACAAAAATGAATGATTTTATTTTATTAAATACAATCTGAAAATTAGAGATAAAAATTTCTATTACAACAATCAAAACTCAGAAGAAAAAAAAAACATATAAAACTCAAAAAGGAAAAGTAAAAGAAAAAAAAATAACAGAGTGGACCATTTCTCCGCGTAATCGA
The DNA here is from genome assembly GCA_963667165.1 of Barbarea vulgaris. Classification (NCBI taxonomy): domain Eukaryota; kingdom Viridiplantae; phylum Streptophyta; class Magnoliopsida; order Brassicales; family Brassicaceae; genus Barbarea; species Barbarea vulgaris. The sequence continues at coordinate 1,439,407 of OY763894.1, read as the reverse complement.
CCGTTTAGTTATGGAAGAAAAGATCATGACAACGGCCATATTTTCCTTTTACATCACGCGTCAATAAACCCAACACGTGTACGGTCAAGGTTCTATCAACAACAGCTGTCATAGAGCCGTTAGCGCCGTAGTCAAGGGGTTGAGCCAACCGCGTTCTCTTTTTCTTTCTCATTTGGCTTTGTGCTTTTCTTCTGTATAATGATATCTCAGCCGTTGGATCTAAGTCGGTTCATGTTTTTTTTCATATTCACGGTGCAGATTCACCATATACTTCAAAACACTGGACCCCACTTCTTCTCTATATAATAAACCCGTCTCCGAGTTTTGTAAAAGCAACAAAGCAAAGCAATTAAGCAAAAAAACAAAAAAAAGAACTTACCAAAACAGCTACTTTCGAAACGCTCTCTTTCTTACAATGGCTTTTTCTAAATCTCTAGGGTTTCTTCTTTTCGCCGCTCTTCTTATTTCCTCCACGGTGGCTCAATCTCCAGCACCAGCTCCTTCCAATGTCGGAGGAAGGCGGATTTCACCGGCGCCTTCACCTACGAAGACGACACTTGCTCCAGTGACTTCTCCTTCACCAGCTGCTGCATTGACTCCAGAATCCTCTTCCTCGCCTCCATCTCCATCGCCACCTCAAGCTGATTCTCCTTCCTCCGACTCGCCGTCTGCCACTCCATCTCCGATCTCCAATTCGCCAACTGAAGCTCCCGGTCCTGCTCAAGGCGGCGCCGTTTCTAACAGTTTCACTTTCTTCGGATCCGTGGCTGTCATGTTTACCGCTGCCGTTTTGGTTATGTAGATTCCAGGATTTTAACTTTATTTTATTTATTTATTTATTTAGATATATATGAGTTTTGCTTAGAGATGGCTCCTTTTTCTGTTCTCTTCTTTTTATTACATCTCGGAATATTTTTTTGTGTGGTTTCTTCGGCTGATCCTTTGAGCGATGTATCTATCTTTATTTATATTATGATTTATCAGATTTTATTCTTCTATTTATTTGTTTTCGTCTAAGATATAATTTGGTCTAAATAATGAAATGAAAATAAAAATTTAATTAACACGAAGAAAAATACTCTTCTGCCGTACTGTTTGTTTATTTTTTCTTCCTGCTGTCTACAACTAAATTATGTAACTTAGCTCAAGCAAAGGTAACATGCGGCTAATATGGTAAAGTGAAACAAAATCATAATACATGTTAGAAGATGAAGAACAATATCGTGTTTAAGTGAAACAAAATCATCATCATAATACAAGTTATAATAATTAAAGAAAAGTGTAGATTCCCTTCAAGAAAAATATGGTAACATCAGGATATTTTTTGTATATATTTTACTCGTTAACAAATTAACCCAACTGACCAAATAAAGAGTTACAGCAGTATAACAGCGACAAATCCATCAAAAGATGGGCCTTATTAAGGCCTTGTTCGTTGCCCACTAGACGTTTAAATAGAATAACTGAGGTACCTGAAAAAATTCATAATTCACATTCCACAGTTACAATAACAAACAAACTTCTTCTCTTATCATTTTAATTTCAGAAAACTGCAATATCAAAACCTTCGTCTATCTAGTGTTTCTTGGGGAATAAGACTCCTCAACAAAATTGACCAAGTTCTATCATTTGGAACAAAACCATCTTCAATGCCTTCATCCAGAAGCAAGCAAGCATCATAAACAAAACCTCCTTTGCACAACCAACTCATCAAAGTGTTATAAGTCACCGTATCAGGCGATATTCCTTCAGCCTGAAGCTTCTTCAACAGACTCAAACCATCTTCGATCCTACCGGCCCTACACAGACCGTTTATCAGACTGTTAAACGTCACAATGTCCGGTGTTGATCCTCTCAGAACCATCTCTTTCTGAAATTCAACCGCTTCTTCCACCATCCCACTTCTGCAGAGCCCGTTTATTAGTATGTTGCAGGAAATGCTGCTTGGTACAAGCCCGTCTCTTAACATCTTTTCAAACAAGCTTCTCGCTTTATCGACCTCCCCGGCCCTGCACAGCCCTTTTATCAGACTATTGTAGGTTATCTCGTCAAGTGGGGATCCCTGGAAAACCATCTCATTGACTAGTTTACGAGCTTCTTTGATTTCACCTCTTCTGAGAAACGCGTTGATCAAAGTGTTGTAAGTAACAGTGTTGGCAACCACACCTTCTGATATCATGTCTCTGTGCAACCACAAGGCATGCTCTATTTCATCGACCTCACAGAGTCCAGATATCATTGAATTAAATGTATACACATCGGGTTTACAGCCTTTTCTTGGCATCTCTCTGAAAATCTCTATGGCCTCAAGGATTCGATGTTCCTTGCAGAATGCTGATATTAAACAGTTAAAACCAACAGTGTTGAGTTTCAGCCCATCGACAGACATTTCATTCACAACATTGTAGGCTTCATCTATATCTCCTAATTTACAGAAACCATCAATTAAGATAGTATAAGAGAAGACGTTTGGCTTACATCCCTTGTTTTTCATATCGCGAAGAACTTCGAGAGCTAAACCTACAAGACCCTTCTTCCAATATCCATAGATCAGCGAGTTAAACGTGCAGACATCAGGAACTATACCATGAGACGTTACCATATCTGATAAAACAGCTTTAGCATCATCAAGTCTTCCGTGAGTCACAAACCCGTGAATAAGAGTGTTGAAAATCAAAACATTCGGCTTTGGAATTCTGCTAAAAAGATCCTTTGCAGCATCAACCCGGCCTATCTTACATAGACCGTTCATCAAATAACCATAAGTTATATCATCAGGAGCAAACCCTCTGATCAGCATCCGGTTCACCATTTTAGCAGCTTCGTTAATACGATCGAACTTACAGAGACCAAGAATAACATCATTAAACGTTTCAGCATCAGGAATACAACCCATCAGAAACATCTCCTCAAGAAGTTGAAGCGCTTCATTCACTCTATGAGACTTCGATAATGAATGTATAAGAGTCTGGTAAATCACAGAGTTTGGAACGCAGCCATATTTCGTCATGTCCTTAAGCAGAGACAGAGCCGAATCGATTTCATTAACGGCACAAAAAGCTTTCATCACAACACCAAATGTGAAAAGCGTTGGAGGAATTTTCCGGCTAAGCATATCGTAGAACACATTAGCTGCAACTTTATAACAATCAGCAGCAACCAAAATCTCCAAGACAACATTGTAAGATTTAAAAGTGGGTTCACAAGAAAACACATTCCTCATCTCTAACATCAATCTCGTAGTTTGTCCAGGAAAACCAGCTTTTTCGTAATCTCTCATAATCGAAATGAAAAGAGATTCTCTAAAAACGATTCCTTCTTCTTTCATTTGCATTAACAATCTATCAATTGTTTTAAACTCACCATTCGCACCGAGCTTAGCTATAAGCACTCGGTACACATCGAAGGAGTGACGATAACCCTTTTGAGAACCCGTCCATGAGAACAACTCCATTGATGTATAAACGTCGAGTGGTAACTCAAGTAGCTTACAGAGCTGAAAAGGAGTGATCTTGTGAAATGAATTCCTGAGCGAATCGAGATCGAATGGTTTAAGAAGCTTCTCCCATTCGTTGGATGAATCGGAACCACCGATTTCCGGTAAACAGCCGTCATCATCTCCGCCGCCGCAAAATCCAGATGTGAGAATCGAGATTCTCAGCAAAGACTGTGATCTTCTGCTCACATCTACCGCAAGCTTTGATCTCGTTAGCATACCCCTAAAGCCCACATTAATCTCTGAATTAGGATTTTTGCTGAGAGTGACAGAGACTCTCTCTGGTTCGAATGAGAAAGAAGACCTTCACAACACATGTAATTACTAATTTACCCTTAGACCTCCTTGCTAGTTTAGGTAGAGGGTTCGAAATTCTTTTTGTGTTTTGTTTTTTTTTTTTTTTTTTGATCTCTTGTTGGGCCCGTTCTTGAGCCCAAATAAAACAGAAAGAGGAGTGACTTAAGGTTAATCCTGACCGTTAGATTTTATCGTAATGTTTTCCCTCAGCCGTCAGATGAATAGATCCGGTCTGATTGGAACCGACAATTTCACACGTAATTTTTAACATATGAAGGCGACGTGGCATACTTATCACCACTACGATAATCAATAATAATGCGATTTAAATATAAGCCAATAATGTGTATTATAAGATCACAATATAACATTAAGTTGTGTAAATAAAGCCCCGTATGCCGTAACAGTCCAATCAATATGTGGCCATTATATAATTATGATCAATACATATGTGGAGGTGAGAGTTAGAACGTGGTGATTGGTTCTTGGATATGACCATCAATCATAATCACATGTTTTCTATAGTACAATGTGATTGAAAACAAAAAAAGTGTTTCAATCATTCTAATCTGAAAAAATTAGTCGGACCTGACTAATCTTATTGTACCATGACTGATGACTCCTGTCGATAAGAGCTCTGGGAAGTGAAGTCACCAGCTCTTATCCCCCGGCGTATTAATTCACACTATATAATATTTTGAATATGCATCATCTTTTTGTATTGGCCACACTAATTATATATATATGTACCTAAATAACATTCTTCTGGACCACTTCTTCTCTATCTCAACTAATGTATGTATGTATGACCAACCTTTGTTTTTAATGCTCTCTTTTAATTTTCCTCCAACTTTTCCTTCCATTTTATATCTCATTGAATTGATATTTATTGTGACTACTTATCTAACATTTATCTAAATGTTTATTTCATGAAGAAATGTCTAAAGTCATAAGTTACCAAAAATTGATATTATGATGAAGATATTTAATATCTCTAACCAAGTAGTGTTTTTGGATCTCAAATTGTTAAGTAATTTTACTGGTGTAAGCAATTTTATTATCCGGATTTAATGTCACCGAAACAAAACATTAATATTTTGGGAGAAATAACTAGTGTAAACAATTTTATTAATGTGTAACAACACAAACATTCAAATCTGAATTCAGCAACAATATATAAAACACCGTTTCTCTAATTGGTAAACCTAATCACATTAGAAACAAGAAGATTAGGGGAAAGAAATAGGAATAATATGAAAGAAAGTAAGAGGAGATATATGCAAAATAGAGAAATGGACCCATAAGAGAGAAGCCTCAAAGAAGAAAAAGGAAGTTAAATGCAATGTACATAGAGAGGATTCAACCACATCAAAAACAGACAGGCAAAGAATAAGGAACGAGCCTTTGTCATAGTTAATGACACTCACTCTCCAACTTGTCCCCCTCCCATTTTCATTTTTTTTTTTTATCATATTGTTTTTGTTTTCTCCTCTTAACCAAATCATATCTTCACTGAAAAACATATAACAACAACTGTCAGTAATCTAATAATGTTATGTAAAATCTAAAAAGACAGATAGAATATCTTGAATTATATGATAAGAATGGGCAGAAATTATATTACTAAAAAAATTATGATAATTGAGAAGCATAGAGTTTAAAGCCCATTACTTCACAGGCTGTAGATATATCAGAGACTTTGGTTTTTTTTTTTTTTTTTTTTTTTGTTAAATCTCTCTGAGAAAATAGACAATTCAGAGAAAGCTCCAACTCTCAAAGCATCCCATGTGGGGATAATCTCTCCCCTCTCACTCTCAGTCTCTCTCTTTCATCTTTATAACTAAAACTAATTAATCTCTACTTTCTTGGAACTCTTTGTTGCATTCCAATCTTCTCATCCTCTCTATTATCTTCTCTTGGTAATTTCTTGCTCCCATCGCAGAGAGTGTAAAATTTGTGAGCGATGTGGGAATCTGAGAGTGACGCCGGGGTTGGAGGAGGAGGAGGAAGAGAATATGGTAATGGAGTTTTGAGTCCTAACAAACATGGCGGCGTCAAGACTGATGGGTTTGAGCTTAGAGGCCAATCTTGGTAAAAGAAAAAAAACGCTACAGTCTCTGCAAAACAACATGTTTCCTTGTTAGATAAGTTAATATTCATATTGTTTTTTATTAGGTTTGTTGCTACGGATATCCCCAGCGATCTTCTGGTTAAAATCGGCGACATGAATTTTCACTTGCACAAGGTATATATATTCATGTTCTTCAGTCAATATTATTACGTTGGAGTTTCAGAAAACGTATGGATTTATATGTTTCTGTTTGTTTCCTTCAGTATCCGTTGCTTTCACGTAGCGGGAAGATGAACAGATTGATATACGAGTCACGAGATCCTGATCCAACGATCCTTATTCTTGATGATCTACCTGGAGGACCTGAAGCGTTTGAGCTTGCATCCAAATTCTGCTATGGAGTTCCCGTGGATCTCACGGCAACTAACATATCAGGGCTCCGTTGTGCAGCTGAGTATCTTGAGATGACAGAGGATCTTGAAGAAGGGAATCTAATCTTCAAGACAGAAGCTTTTCTCAGCTATGTGGTTCTGTCTTCATGGAGAGACTCGATCTTGGTCTTAAAGAGCTGTGAAAAGCTCTCACCTTGGGCTGAGAATCTTCAGATTGTAAGGAGGTGTAGTGAATCTATTGCTTGGAAGGCTTGTAGTAATCCAAAAGGTATTAGATGGGCTTACACAGGCAAAACTCCATCTCCATCAACCACAAATTTCGCGAGTTCTAGTCCTAGATGGAACGAATCAAAGGATTCAAGTTTCTATTGTAGCCCGAGTAGGAACAATAATAGCCAGCCTGTTCCTCCAGATTGGTGGTTTGAAGATGTCTCTATCTTGAGAATCGATCATTTCGTTCGTGTAATCACAGCAATCAAGGTACATGGATTATTTTCTTTCAAGTATTTTCACAAACACTTGGTGTGCATATCTCAATTTTCCAACTATAATGCTTGAAACAGGTGAAAGGTATGAGATTTGAACTACTCGGAGCTGCAATAATGCATTACGCCGGAAAATGGCTTCCGGGTCTGATAAAGGAAGGAGGAGTTTCAGTAGCTCCAGCAATGTCCGCCATTGGAGGAGGAGGAGGAATAGGTTTAGGAGGAGACGAAATGAGTGTAAGCTGCGGAAGTAACAGCAGTGGAGGAAGCTCCGGTCCAGATTGGAAAGGCGGTCTTCACATGGTCCTCTCCGCCGGAAAAACAAACGGACATCAAGATTCCGTCGCTTGTCTCGCCGGACTAGGAATCACCCCAAAAGATCAACGCATGATCGTCGAATCACTAATCAGCATCATCCCACCACAGAAAGACTCAGTCTCTTGTAGCTTCCTCCTCCGTCTCCTTAGAGCAGCCAACATGCTCAAAGTAGCTCCGGCGCTGATCACAGAGCTCGAGAAACGCGTCGGAATGCAATTCGAACAAGCGACTCTTCAAGATCTTCTGATTCCTGGTTATAACAACAAAGGAGAGACAATGTACGATGTTGATCTTGTTCAGAGATTGTTGGAACATTTTCTCGTTCAAGAACAAACGGAAGGGTCGAGTCCGAGTCGAATGTCGCCGTCGCCGTCGCAGTCTATGTACGCTGACTCGGGAATTCCGAGAGGGAATAGCAACAATGGTAATAATAATAATAATCAGAATGCGAAGATGAGAGTGGCGAGGCTTGTGGATAGTTATCTCACTGAAGTTGCTCGAGATCGGAATTTGCCGTTGACGAAGTTTCAGGTTTTGGCTGAGGCGTTACCGGAATCTGCTAGGACCTGCGACGATGGTCTTTACAGAGCGATCGATTCATATCTCAAGGTAATATATATGAAGGTCTTATTGGTAAATTCGTAGAATATTCCACACTGTTTATTTATTTCCATGTTCAAAATGTTTTTCTCACTTGCGATTTTAAAGTAAATCATTTTTTCCAGTTTTATGCAATTTCGGTTTTGGTTGGTTTAGATTCGGTTCAGTTTTACTCTTTTTATTTTTAAAAAAGCTTTATATTGCTTTAGCTAACATTATATTATTTAATCATTGAAATTTGCTCTCTATTTGATAGAGCATGTTAACCAAACTCTCATTGGCAACAGTAACACTATGCTTTCATAAAAAAAAAAAAAAAAGCAGTAACACTATGATGCAATTATGAATTCATATATATCTTGCATAATTTATTGGCATAATCATTAGAAATTTGAATAAACTCAAATCTTTTGATTTTTTAGATTAACCTTAATGGCTAACATAAATTGTGAGTCGGCATGAATATGTGGTTTGGATAAACAATACGGTCAATCTTGTTTCCTATATTCTTCAGTGATGCTTTTGATCATGTTGCTTTGGTTTTTTGTTGTTGTTGTGATAGGCGCATCCGACATTGTCGGAGCACGAGAGGAAACGGCTATGCCGAGTAATGGACTGTCAAAAGCTATCAATGGACGCGTGTATGCACGCGGCACAGAACGAGCGGTTACCATTGAGAGTGGTGGTTCAAGTTCTCTTCTCGGAGCAGGTTAAAATCAGCAATGCCTTGGCCAACACATCACTCAAGGAGTCAACCACGTTAGGAGAAGCAATGAATACGTACCAACCAATGATCCCAAATCGCAAGACATTGATCGAAGCAACACCACAATCGTTTCAGGCAAGTAAGAGAAACGACTCTAATCAAAATTCACACATATTCATTTCTAATTCTTCATTATGATAACCTTGAAAACAGGAAGGATGGGCTGCAGCTAAGAAGGATATTAACACGTTGAAGTTCGAGTTAGAGACGGTGAAGACAAAGTACGTTGAGCTTCAGAATGAGATGGAAGTGATGCAAAGACAGTTTGAGAAGACAGGGAAAGTGAAGAACATACCGTCTTCTTCCGCGTGGACCAGCGGTTGGAAGAAGCTAAGTAAACTGACTAAGATGAGTGGACAAGAGAGTCATGACATGTCCGGAGGAGAACAAAGTGGTGTTGATCCTCAACCCACCAGGAAACCAAGACGATGGAGGAACTCAATTTCTTGAAGTGATGATTGTTTTGTGTTTTCTTGATTTGATTTTTTTTTGGGAAGAAAAAAAAAAAAAAAGCTTTTGTTTGGTCCATATTTGTAATGCTATTTGGTTTCTAATATGGAATAATAAGTGACATAAAAAGATTTGATTTTTTTAATGAAACTCAAACAAAAACCAAATATGTGACAATACAATAGATGAACACATTACACAAGAAAACCAGTAACATGTGGGCTGAAGCAAAAAGACAAAGTAATGGTTTGCATTATTACAGACACTTAAAATTTATTACATGAAGATGACATAAATATTCATAAAAAAACATGGACCCACTTAGTCATCATATTGACAAAAGAGAGTGTGGGTCAGAGATATTTTTTTCTTACCTTAGGGGAGATTCATAGACCACGCGAGTTAGAGATGAGACTTTGAATATTGCCTTTTGATTTCACCATCCACACTCAGCCAAAAAAGATAATCATTGTCGATCAATGACCATGACGACTTTGGCTTTTCTTTTTATATATTATTATTATTCCACACAGAGAAGAAGAAAGTGACCTCTTCTTTTCTTCTTTAACTTTTTGAAATTGCAGAAGCATATATACCTAAAGTAGTCCACTATATACAGCTAAAAAGCTGGTGCTGACTGCCGAGGATACGGACCCAAAAACCACTTCACACGTTTTAACTCGTGAGAATCTTCATGCCTTATCTGTCTCTAGATTTCTTGTTCCCCATGTTGTCTCTTTACCCAACAAGATTGGTGACTCAATGACTGGTCGAGTTTTGCTTCTTAACCTCTGTTGAGATTAAGTCTCGTTTCAGTAACTTTAGGTAATCTATTGCTTCGTCCAGAAGTAAGAGAGCTTCATTTCCTTTTGCTCCTGGAACTATGCTCTCCAGTATTTTCAGAGCTGTGCGGATCTTGTCTTTCTTCGACTGCTCGTTGCTCAGACCAGAACCAGTGTCTTCTTTGGTCGAGATGTCTTTTGATTCAGGGAGCTTTTTGTCCTTGAGAAAGGACGGTCCATTGAGCTGTGTGGAACTCTTATTAGTGCCCACAAGTGATGATGAGTCGCTGATGTTGTTGTCCTTAACCACTAGTTTCTGCCTTTTACAAGGACCATCGATTTCTTCTAATTCCCTTTTGTTGCAAACTCGTTCAATTGGATAAGGAGAGTGACCAGTGCTCATTACTTCATCATCACTCTCACAATCATCATCATCATCATAATCATCATCTGAATACAGCAATGCATTGATCTCTTCAGTGTCTTCATGCATTTCAGACTCTTTTCCATTTAAATGGCTCTCATTTATCTCTTCACGATCTTCCTTGAAAGCTTTCTCTAGATCATGTAACTCAGAGAGTTTCACTGGCTCTGCAGCCGTATGAGATGGAAACCGTAGAGGAAATGGACACTGTAATAGACGAGTCTGGTTTCCTGACTGATCAAATATCAAAAGTCTTTTCTGAGAAGACTCTAATGCTCCATGCGGAGTAGTAGTAGCAGCAGCAGCAGCGCACCAAGACCTCAAGTCAGACCGTGAGAATCGTTTTCCACAAGACTCCTTATCATGACTGCACAGAAAAGACTGTAATGGTGGTGGCTGGAAACAGCGAGCCTGAAGCTCAGCTGCATATAGTTTCCCAAGCTCAGGGAGAGGAATTCCAGGATGGACAGACCGAGCTGCTATATCCTCGAAGCAAGCTTGAGGCAAATCCCGTTGCCTCGTATCTTGAGGCATGCTCTTAGCAGTTTAACTCGAGAAAAACTTTGAAAGTACAACACTGCAGGACAAAATAGAGGCAACAATCAGCTCAGGAAAGATTAAAGTAAACAAATTTATTAGAGGAGTAATGAAGGAACATTAGCATACCGATCTTTAAGTTGGCCAGTCGGGTGAATGCAATACTTGTTGTTTCCTTATCGAGTAAATGGTAAAAGAAAGACGAACGAACAAAAAAAAAAAAAAAACTCCCAAGATTGAAAATTCAGCGAAGAATCACAAAACAACTACGTCACTGGTTTGAGTAGAAGTCTGAAGTATTCAGCCTGAAACACACAAAAATGAAAAACCTCACAATCACAACACTATAAACTAAGAGTATGAATAACAAGAGCGCTCTTTCGGGTACAAACCTGGCAATTATCCATCGGTTGATAGCATTCAATAACTCTGACTACAATTGTGTGTTTGTTAGCGTCACCTGTCTCGTACTTCAATGCTCTAAATCTTGTCTTACCAGGTGATTGACAAACCATAACTTTGAAGAAATCTTGATTGAAAAAAAAGCAGACAAAGGAGGAAACTTTTGTTGTGGAAGGAAAGAAGAGAAGAAGCTTTTTGTCTAGCTGATTCTTTGTTCACAATGGTACACGTAGAAGTGTTGGGATCCCATTTTCACAAGTGTTAAAGTTATAAAGGAAGAAGATGAATAAGAAAGAAGAGGATTTTGACTGTTGAAGGTTGGTTGGTAAAGAAACGATTTACAGAATGACGCGGCAATAAAGATTCAAGCGCAAAACTTTACGGTATACGGCAATACACATGCTTGTTTGCTCTTTCTTCTTCTCCTCTTATAACCACTCTAATTGATTAGTATCTCTGTAAAGGAAGCATCTCATCAACATTACAAATGGGCTTATTCCAGATTATCACAAATATTTCAAAGGACAGAAGCAGAAAGGGCCTATAAAACACCTAGCAAGCGAGTGTATTCACACGGCTACAATTACGCTACATTTACAATTGCAACTCAGAGAGTATACAAAATTTACAAAATGTTCTGAGCTTGATTCAGAGTTCAAATTAGAGAAATTTATCAGTTCACGTACGATTTAAACCGTTTTTAACCAAAAATTTCCAGATATGCTAACAGAGAAAACAGTGTGATGCAGACGATACGATAGAAAACATAGTAAAGAGAGAAATATCGAATTTGATACCTTACAAAGGAACGATCTTTTGCTCAGATCCAGAGAAAACGTTTTGAGGGTTTTTTTTTTTTTTTTTTTTTGGTATGTGCTGAATCAATGCAAAAGCGAAAGGGATAAGAGAGATGAAAGTGACCAACGAGCAATAATGTGTATCCGTAGAAATTTTTTCACGAGAAGTGTTTTGTAAAGAGGTGAGTGGCAACAAGAGTAACAAGGCTTTATAAAAAGATTTTATGACGCTTTTGCCCTTCTCTTTCTCTTTTCTACCAAATTACCCCCTCCTTTTTTTGTATAAGTATTTTTACACTCTCAATTAATTGTTTGTTTTCACATAGATTTTTTCTTATAAGGAAATAAATGAGCAGATGCAAAGTTTACGTATTTTGATTTACATATAAGAAAAAATAAATGTTACTTGGATTTTAATTGATCTAATTGTAATTAAAACGGTGGCAATTTTTATTGTGCTTTGCTTGAAAGAAATGGGACAAGGGGGCCGAACGTGTATATACGTAATTATGGTATATATGATGACAAAGTCTCACGGTCCATAATTTCAGGTTATACTTTACGATTAAATAATTTCATTGTTTTCTAACCAATATTGTCTTCCTTAATACTTTCTTGATTGTTCGTTAAAGTAAAAGTCCCATACGTTCTCTCTTATTTTCCATTAAAAGCTAAGTTAGTGAAAGTGTGGTCGAGCTTTTATTATCCTTAATAATTATTTTCTAATTCAATAATATTTCAGGTTACCTCTTTAATTTTTTTGAAAGCTAAGTTAGTGAAAGTGTGCTCAAGCTTTTTTTCATCCTTAATTATATTCTAATATACATTTGTTCAGGTGCGTGTTGTGTGTTTCAAACACCCATTGTGACGGAGAAGAATAAAAAGCCAACCACCCTTTTTTTATATTTTGAATTTTAATTAACAATTTAGCATCTAGCTTATACAACGCCAAATTTAGGCTCCATGCTTTTGTTTTCTTTTTTCATATTCTGTAGACTTCATTTATTATAAATAATATATTTATCATAAAAGTCTTATGTGATTGGGGAATGTGGGTGAAAAGAAGAAATAAAAGTAAAAGAAAGAAAATGGAAATGAAAAAAAAAGAAAAAGAAAAAAGGGGCATAAGTGATGATTAAAGAAATGCACGGGAATTTTAAGTGCTTAATTACCCGCACGACTTCTCTCACATTTCTCCTTTTTTTCCTTTCTCTTTTGTAAACTTATTAGAGCATGTGCAGTGGGGAGAACCCCACATAGTCTCTCAAATATATTAATTTAATAATTTTTATATAATTTAATTTTTAAAAAAAAATTTAAATTATAAATAAAATTCTAAGCCAATCACATTGAGACATGTGTCCTGAGAGTCTCTCATCAGGTTCTGAGAGTCTCTCATTTGAGAGACCCATTTTTTCTCTTTCATACTTTTATATTTTTTTATATTTTTTTTTGGTGAGAGACTCAGTGAGAGACTCTCCACTGCACCTGCTCTTATATATCCTGTCTGAAAAAGTGTTTAACTTTCGTCTTTTATTCCTTTGATTTGATATTAAGAATAGTAATTACTGTGTTAGAATTAGAAGGGTTCAATTCACATTTCATTATCGTTTAGGTTACAATACAATCTAATTTGATCCAAACTCATATTTTTATTCGTCTAACAGATTTAAAATTTGGAGGATTTATCTTTTTGTTAGTTTTTTTAGAACGGATCGATTGGGCTGATCTGAATAAAACACTCCCGAGCATCCACACTTAACAGTTATAAAATTGTAAAATAACACAACGATAATCTCATAGTAATAGCAAAAGAGAAACATTCGAACTGAAACAAGAGACGAGTCTTTTTATTTTATTTTAGATCAAACGTTGTCCAAGAGTTTAAGAAGAGCCATGACATGACAAAGTTTTTGTTTCATCAAGATCCCAGAAGTAATAGAGATAAAGGATTGTCACATGTTAATAATTTAACATTCAACTTTCAGACAGTTTAGGAGGTGGAGAGATCATCACTGCACGCTCAGTACTTCGATTTCAAAGTCGAGAACGGAGTTTGGTTGGATACCCCAAGCCGGGAATCCACCAGCACCATATGCATAGTCCGGTGAGCACTGCAGAAACAGATTAAGTCGTTAATATTACCGGGCACACACACAGAGCAAATGGTTTCAACGATATAAAAAGATCTAAGTAACCATCGTTAGAGATAAGAATGCTTTCAAGATAAAACACAAAGCTTAGAAGACGGAGGGAGATATAAGAAACATTATACATACCCGTAAGCGAGCAACCTCTCCAATTTGCATTCCAATAACGCCTTCATCCCATCCTGTAGGCAAAGAAAAATCATATAAAATTCTCCAAAGAAAAGGAAAACAGAGCCATGATATTTGAAAGGGTAAAACCATGAAACAGAGGAAGTATTTTACCTTTGATCACAGCACCTTTACCAATCTGGAAGGAGAAAGGCTTTTGCCCAGCGTCCTTTGTGCTACATTATTATAAACGTTTAGTCTTACGAAACACCAAAAAAGAAGTCTTAGGAAAGACCACGTTGAATGACAAAACATATCCATTTATAAGCGAGAGTGTGTGTTTGGATTGATAAGAAAAAAAAAACCATATATATAGTATGGCTCTTTATTTGATCCTTGAATCAATGAAGGCTTTCTTATTTACCTCCAGAACTGCTGGGATAGATCACCATCTTTCCCTGAAAGAAACAAAACAAGACGAATAAATGATTCATAAAACTAGAAAAATTTATCAGAGTTTCAATTTCATACAAGAAACCGGATTACAAGACAATCAAGTATCTTTCCATTTGATTTCATATCAAGTTTCAGATGAGCACATAAATATATATATATATATATATATATATATATATATATATATATATATATATATATATATATAGCATATTAATTATGACCTAAGGGAAACAAATTAGCTAACGTATTAGCAGAAGATAAACCCCTGATTACATTCATCCACAAATAAAACAAACAAAATAGCTCAGATTTGTATAGATCGAATTATTCGCTACCATGAAATTTTCAAAGATTTGTAGATCAAAAAAGTGTAATAAGGTTACCGAATCCGGTGCAATGGACGGTGACGGTTTGACCCGGAGCGGGTTTGGGACCGGTGCCGGGTCTGATCACTTGCTTTTCCACCCCCATCGCTCCTTAATCTTTTCTATATTCTCTCGCGTCACTGCTTTACTTTGCTGCCGCTTCGAATCTCGAGATATGCTTTTCCTGATATGATATGTATAATGAATTAATTGATTGATCTTTTACTATTACAAGGCTTACTATTACTCCAAAGCCCAATTTTATCAACGTTTTGGCCCATTCTTTATTCTTTCTTTTTGTATCGGATAAGATAAACCGAATTTGTTCATCTCCAAATGGACCAATTCTTAACCACAATTTTGTGCCCGACATTGACATTGTCCATTTATCGAAAGTGCACGATGATCCCAATATTTACTTCCACCGTTGACCGACTAAAATAAAACGTATATTTCTTTCAAAGCTACCTTCGATAATCTGAATTAAGCATTGGATTTTCTAGAAAGCTTACTTTGATTTCAAATTCAAGCAACACCTGTCAGCTATATTCAACAAGACCTATATTTATTGACTATCAAAATTTCCTTTGCATTCTTCAAAGATACATGCATGGTTGAAGAAGACAGAGCAAAATAGATATGAATCTTGTTTTCTCCACATGCCTTTGCTTTTCCAGAAACAACGAACCTGTCTTCACAATTATTAGGGGAAACAGATTATATTACAGCTTCATTACCAACAATTGAACCTTCACTGCATCGCTGAGATAGCTTCCGTATCTCCTTGTTCTGCAGCCTCTGGTTACAGGTAAGTGAGATTACCTAGTTACAACCACCACCGAAAAATAAGTCGCTACAAAGTTCTTTACCTTATTTTCCTTGCCTTATAAAGCATCGAGGATTACAAAGGCTTTCGATGAATGAAGCAAGCAATGTGCCCTGTCACTTTACCTCTTCGTTTATCGGTTCACAAGGCACATAACACAGTAATTTGTCTACTGAATGAACATTAACAGAAAGACGCAGTAACCACAACATGTAAATAAAGATTTGATCGACCCTTCTTTTTTCACTACCCTGAGAATTTTTGCACTATGGCCTTTTGAGTTGAGGGAACAGAATTCTTGTGCAACATAACAAACTTGGGCAGAATAAGTAACTCTTTTTAAAGTTCAAAATCACTTGGCTACTACTCTAAAATGGAATAAAACCTTAGCGCCTTACTCAAAACTCAAAAGACCACCACCATTACATAAACCATGTTCCTAGTTACCATGCAGAGGATTATAGACAATAAAGAGAAGAAAGCATCCCAAATAACATCAACAGATTGCAACTACATGAATTCCCGGATATCGAAATGGCAATATTTTCACTACAGTTAAACACCAATAAAGAACATAAAAGCTACGGCCTACAACAACTGCAAGAACTGAACAGCCTTACCTAAACCAAGAAAGGAAAAAAGCCTTACTTCACTAAGTAGCCTTGATCTTATCATCTCCAACAACAGAAAGTATGGGCAAACTATTCAAGAATTCATCAAGACCCTCGAAGAAGCCAATCCCTTCCATATTATCCACCTCCCTGTTACTTCCCAGCCCATTGCCTTCATTTCTCCCACCTGCCACACCAGGCTCTTCCACTTCATTACTGAACTCGACATTCAAATCCAACCTCCCCAGGTTCTTAGCTCCTGTTCCCATTCGTTTTCTAGTAGCATAACTCCCAGTTTTAGATGAGGAAGCAACAGCCGCACCATCTGAAGCAATTGAAACCACAGGATTCCTAGAACCACTACTACTTTCTACATTTTGGATTCCCTTCCCAGCTTTCTCAACTCCATGTTTCTTGTTACTCCTCACAAATGTTTCTTTCCCTTTCCCAGCATTCGATTTCTTATTCACTTGTACCTCACCTTGCCAATCACCATCATCACCAGCATTATCTTCTTCAAAATCATCCTCAGAAATGGCAACATAAATGTCATCATCGTCATAGTAAATTCTCGGAGGAGCCGGTTGCTTTCTCTTCTTCAAGGTTGGTTCATCATCCACCTTTTGCAAAGGGCAAGCAAAGAGAGGTGAAATAGGTGACCAGCTTGGGGTTCTAAACTCACCGGAATACCCTAATGGAAACACAGCCCATGAGCAAAAGTAAACGTCTTCGTCGTCTTTCCCTTCCACCGGAGGTTTTTGTATCGTCACAGCTTGAAACGCTCTTCTGCATTCTTGACATTTCAAAGTGCATTCCTCATAAGCCTTAGGGTACTCAAAGAGTACAAAGCAGTAAGGGCAAGCGGTCCAGAAGCTAGTCGCCATAGGATCAGTCGAGGTCCCCGCTTGGCTCTGCGACGTAGCTGGTCGAGAAGGTTCCTGTGCTACGTTGGTACAATTGCTAGGGTTCCGCGGGAACGTTTGGGTTTGGGGATAGAAACCAGATTGGCCGAGTTGACCGAGTTGACTCAGTTGCAATTCTCGGTCGTACAATGACTTCTTAGACGGATCAGAGAGCACGAACCAAGCATCGGAGACGATTTTAAACGCTCGATCGGCGAAAGGGAGATGATTAACGGAAGGATTGAGGAGAAGAGAGAGTCTATGGTACTGAGTGGCGACGTGTTTAGGGTTTTGAGCTAACCGACCGAGTCGGAGCACGGCGTACCAATCTGGCAAGTTTGAATCACCTAAACGAATCTCTCCGGCGAGAATAATGTCGCAGATTGCGAGGATGTAATCCGCTGCTTCAGCTCGGGTAGGGTCGGCTTCGCATGCACGGATCGCAAATGTCTTCGCTCCTTGAAGATCATTTGATGCTAGAAGTTTCTCCGATGTTACAAGCCACCGATCCGCCTCCGCTCTATTACCACCACCGACTCCGCCGCGTTCGCCTACCATATCTCCCTTTTTTTTCTTTTCTCCTCTTCCCGTAAATTACAGTATATTGACTCCTAACATGATTACATGATTTTACATGATTTTATAATTCTTGTCTAACAATTAATTTTTTAATTTTTCTTGAAAGATATTTTATCCCGCAATTTCTCACTTTAAATATCCTATTGTGTAATTTTCTATATAAATTATGTTCAATTTAGAAACCAAATAATAAAATTTAACAGAAAATAAAAAGTTAAAAGTCTCTATTTTATTGTCTGATTAGTTGTTTTTTAAATATTTTGGTGGTCAATATTTATAATTTCGAAAATATAATTAAAAATTAGAATTGAAAATAGAATAGAAGATTGAGAATATAAATTCACAGAAATGCTCCACTACACATGTTTAAATGTTTTATAATATTCACACAAATCATGTTTTATATATCTAAATATATTAATCATTTTTATTGTAATCATAAATTATAGATTTGACGTGCATTAATATTTTAGCTGGCACATATCTTAATCATGTTAAATAATTAAATAATTGACTATTTAATAACTTTTACATATTTTTTAACAGATTTGTTGAATAATATAATTATAGTTTTTAGTAAATATATTATTGAGATTAATATATAGGTTTGTAATATTATAAAAAAAGAGAAAAACTTTTTATGAGTTAGAGATTTAGAAACTATTCAAAATAAAAATAAAAATTAATAGTATATATGAGTTTTTAATATTATAAAAGAGTATTTCACCAAATCTTTCAAAAAGGTATAAATACACAAATTATATGAAAAAGATCTTATATTTTTCAGATTTTATAATTTATGATTCATTTTTATAATTTTCGTGTTCTAATAATTAAAAGATTCTAATTTTTTGTATATATAAAACTTTTAAAATTATTAAAAGATTAGATTAAAGAGGATACAAAATATTTTATATGTATATATATTTTGTTATTACAAAATTATTACTCATAAATATATATATATATATATATATATATAGAAAAAATTTGGAAAAATACCCTATTTATGTTTTTAAATTTGAAATATACCTTCTCAAATTTTTATTTTTAAATCTAATGTTATTTGACTAAAATATCCTTAAACACTGATTAATAATTTGTAGAATAAATTGATTTTTTAAAAAATAAAATCAATTATTTGGTTTTGTAGATAAAATAACTTTTTTTTTGTGGAGAATAAATCTCGAGACAGATTTTATTTAAAAAAATATTAAGGAAAATCTCTAAAATATCTCTAAAAATCTAACTTTTAAAAGTTTATATATAAGTAAAAAAACAAATCTTCTAAATAATTACAATTATTATTATAATTTAATTTTTTTGGACATAAACATGTTTTATTATTTTCTAAATTATTTTCTTCTTCCTACACACAACTTATACTAAATATATTTTTAGAGATTTTTTTTTCTTTTTTTTTCTTTTCATCCGATTTTTGAGATGTATTTTAGAGATTTTTTCAAATAAAATCAGTCTCCAAATTTTTCTCCACAGACATAAAATATTTTTTTATTTACAAAAAAAACTAATTGATTTCATTTTGAAATACTGATTTATTCTAAAAATTATTAATTAGTGCTTAAGGGTAATTGAGTCAAACAATATTAATTTTTAAAAAGAAAAAAATAAGAAAGTAGTTTTCAAATTACAAAACATACATAGGGTATTTTTCAAAAAAATATTTTAAATAGCTTCTTTATTGAAAACCCTTAAAAATCAATTTTTTGGTGTTCAAAATTTTTTGGATTAAAAATATTAATAAAATAAAATAAAAGTTTTTGGCTTAGACTCTGCCTGGAACGAGAAGCAAAGAAGGGCCCAAACATCTGCACAGCCTAAATCAATATCACCTTACACAGTTCACGAGCTGTCACGACATCGTTTAAGTAATAAATTAAATTAATCATGTTCTCGGCTTATTGTCGCTGTCATAAATAAAAGTCATCGCCATCTTGGTTTCGTGATCGAACCTGAAAGGGGAAAATTCGTGGAGAAAATGGATAAGATGATCTCAGAAAACGGAGTAACAACTGCCGATGGATCGATTTGCGGCTATGAGTCGCTGGACCAACTCTTATCCGCCAATCTTAAGCCCCAGCTCTATCAGGTGAACTAACCATCGCACAGATTTGGGTTCCTGGTTTTACGTCAGCATGATCTCAGAGAGTTTTCCTGTGATTTCTTTCTTATTAATCTCGTGAATTTTGAATGTTTCTGTACGTTAGTTAGTAAAATTAGGGTTCTTGATTAGTCTCTAATTCGAATGATGATACTATGGATTCAATTGTGGTTACAAGTGTTTAGTTCGTGTTGATGGAAACTGATACTTCGAAGAAATTGATTGTTGATTGGATTTTTCAGGAGGTAAGCCGAGTGCTCCTTGGAAGTAACTGTGGGAGATCACTTGAGCAGATTCTTCTGCCGGAATCTGCGAAAGCCTTCTCTTCAAAACATGATTTTGATCTACAGGTTGACTTATACTATAGGATCAAATCATTAAACTAATAAATCGATAAAGTGTTATGATTTGATCTTTGTACAACTATTTTATAGGCTCTTAGCTTTTCAGCTGCTACAGAGCAAATGAGAAAGCCTCGAGTGGTCAGAGTTGGTCTCATTCAAAACTCTATCGCTCTTCCGACGACTGCTCCATTCTCAGACCAAAAAAGAGGAATTTTCGATAAGTTGAAGCCAATCATCGACGCTGCAGGTGTTGCTGGTGTTAACATACTCTGCTTACAGGTTTGCCTCCATTTGCTTTCTTTATGATAAGTTATTAGTTTCATTGTTTTAACTTTGAATGGTTTTATCCATAGGAAGCTTGGACTATGCCGTTTGCATTTTGCACAAGGGAGAAGAAGTGGTGTGAGTTTGCAGAGCCTGTTGATGGTGAATCGACAAAGTTTCTTCAAGAACTTGCGAGAAAGTATAACATGGTGATTGTGAGTCCTATTCTTGAAAGAGATCTTGACCACGGTGAAGTGCTTTGGAATACCGCTGTGATTATAGGGAATAACGGAAATATCATTGGCAAGCATCGAAAGGTAAATTTGCATCTACATGTCTATTGTTGCTTCATCCTTTTCTCTTGATAGCTAAATTTTATTGCTTGGGTGGCAGAACCACATACCGAGGGTAGGAGATTTCAATGAGAGCACATATTACATGGAAGGAGACACGGGCCATCCTGTGTTTGAGACGGTGTTTGGGAAAATTGCAGTCAATATCTGTTATGGAAGACACCATCCTCTAAATTGGTTAGCTTTTGGTCTAAATGGTGCCGAGATTGTCTTCAACCCTTCAGCAACTGTTGGTGCACTCAGTGAACCAATGTGGCCTATTGAGGTTCGAGTTCTTACTCTCCCTTTTAATCCAAATTTGAAGCTTTCTTTGTCTGATAACATGGTCTTAACAATTCAATCCGTTCCTTAAAAAATTCAGGCACGTAATGCCGCAATTGCAAACAGTTACTTTGTGGGATCCATTAACCGAGTTGGAACCGAAGTATTCCCCAATCCTTTTACATCAGGCGATGGAAAACCGCAACACAATGATTTCGGGCATTTCTACGGGTCAAGCCATTTCTCTGCACCGGATGCTTCTTGTACGCCATCTTTGTCCCGATACAAAGATGGGTTGTTGATCTCAGACATGGATCTCAATCTCTGCCGGCAATACAAGGACAAATGGGGTTTTAGAATGACTGCAAGATATGAAGTCTATGCCGATCTTTTGGCTAACTACATAAAACCAGACTTCAAGCCGCAAGTCGTCTCTGATCCATTGCTCCACAAGAATTCTTCATAAGAACAATATTTCGCGACCTCTTACTTTAAAAATTAAAACTGTGAATCTTCAAAAGAAATAAATGTTCAATAATTTGTGTAACAGTAATAGAAAATCTGTATTTGTGAATATTTCGGAATACGTTGATGCCGAAAGACCTCTCCTCTGCTTTTATTACCGAACCGGTTAATAACCGAACCGTAATCAAATTTCGAAAATAACCGTAAGCCGATGCGATGTGGCTATGGAATTGGTTATCTCCTTAATTCGCTATCCGAATTTTGAAGCGTACACCCAGCTGTGATTGAGTTTCGGGAATGCTCCAAAGTCCAGAAAAATAATGCAATCTCTCACCATAAGTCGGTACCCATCTCCAATTTCCCCGCCAAGACTCGATCTTTACCCGCTAAGACAAACCGCAGCTTCTGTTCTCCCTCCTCCGACCACCGTCATCGATCATCGCGGGATGGCGTCTCGCCGTGAGTCTGCTTCCTTTAAGTCCCTCGCCGTTGGTCGGACTTCGACTGGAGAAAATGATGATGGATACTGTACTCTCATTGACTTTGCAGGTAACAAACTGCTCTGTCTGAGCGAACTTAGTTTTTGTATTCACTCTGTCATTCTCTGTCCGCAAAAACCGGACTTTATTGGAAATATCCTAACTTTAGCATATAAAATGTGCTTAATCGAGTAAGTTAAGTCTTGGAAACTCTCTCAGTGAGACACAACTATGGATGGATTTTGAGGGTTTCCTCTGTATATACAGCTTTGGTTGAAGTTTCAGTTTTGTCTGTTTTTAAATTTGTTTATGA
The DNA here is from genome assembly GCA_963667165.1 of Barbarea vulgaris. Lineage (NCBI taxonomy): Eukaryota > Viridiplantae > Streptophyta > Magnoliopsida > Brassicales > Brassicaceae > Barbarea > Barbarea vulgaris. Next base: position 1,416,989 of record OY763894.1, on the reverse strand, counting down.
AATTTTCTGTGCTAGGAAGAGGAGAAGGGGAAAATGTAGGAGATGATCTTGTGGTGTTGCTTTACCACTTACAACATGCCTGCAAAAGAATCGCTTCTCTTGTCGCTTCTCCTTTCAACTCTTCACTCGGAAAGCTTTCTGTTAACTCCTCTAGTGGATCAGACCGAGATGCGCCTAAGCCACTTGATATTGTCTCGGTCTGTGTTTTTCTTTACCCTCTTTTCATGATCCATTCATATAAAGATTTCAATCTTACAACTCATGTTTTGTTTTGCAGAACGATATTGTCTTGTCCTCTCTTAGAAACTCAGGAAAAGTAGCAGTAATGGCTTCCGAAGAAAACGATAGTCCCACTTGGATTAAAGATGATGGTCCTTATGTTGTTGTTGTAGATCCTTTAGATGGGTCACGGAACATTGATGCTTTGATACCTACAGGAACTATATTTGGGATTTACAATCGCCTCATTGAGCTTGATCATTTACCAGTTGAAGAGAAAGCCGAGCTCAATTCTTTGCAGAGAGGAAACAGGCTTGTAGCTTCTGGTTACGTGCTCTACTCTTCAGCCACTATACTCTGCGTTACTCTTGGCTCCGGAACACATGCGTTCACTCTAGATCATTCCACAGGCGAATTCGTTCTTACCCATCAAAACATTAAGATCCCTACTCGAGGTAAAAAGCTTCCAATGGTACATATGACTTGATCAATTGCAACATTCCTAATTATGGCCCTAGAAAAGCTGCATTGATCATTGCTCCTTGTATCATCAACAGGACAAATCTACTCAGTGAATGATGCGAGATACTTCGATTGGCCAGAAGGTTTAAGGAAGTACATTGACACAGTGAGACAAGGCAAAGGTGAAAACCCGAAGAAATACTCAGCACGTTACATTTGTTCTCTAGTGGCTGATCTTCACAGGACTCTCTTATACGGTGGAGTGGCTATGAATCCAAGAGACCATCTTCGTTTAGTCTATGAAGGAAACCCTTTGGCTTTTCTCGTGGAACAAGCTGGTGGTAAAGCCTCTGATGGTAAAAGAGGTATACTTTCGATACAGCCTGTGAAGCTTCACCAGAGATTGCCTTTGTTTCTTGGCAGCTTAGAGGATGTTGCTGAGCTTGAGAGCTATGGAGATGTGCAGCAGACTGTGAACCCTGGCTATGAAGTTTGAACGATTCCTCTGTTTCATTTTCATGTGTAAAATAAAAAAAGAATGAATCAATGTTACTTAGATCTTATTGATTGTAACATTTGGTATTTGGTATAGGAATTACATACGTGTATCGGTTTATCAAGATCAACTGGTACAGTCTCAAGTTTTTTTGTTTCTTTATCAGAAAAACAAATAACAAGCCTTTCTTCGTTGTTTGTACTTCTTGAATCAAAGATTTGAAGTATGATTTTTGGCAGATTTGGTTAAGTTTAGTTAGAAGGATTTAACCGGTGCGATTCAGTTTTGTGTTTTATTTTATTTTATTTTATTTATGTTGTTTCATAAGAAGATTTTTTAAATAAAACTAAAAATTTTAAAATATTATTTATAGTAACTTTTCTTATGTTATTTTGAACTATTTAACGGTTTATTATCATTCATAAGTTCATAATCAGTATGTTAACATTTTCTTCCAATTCAATTATTTTCTACAACCGTCATTTTTTTAACGTCAATTTGAATATCACTTTAAATCAGAGTTTACAAAGTTTTAGAAAAACTATTCATATACATATAAATATAAAAATAGTTTAAATAAAGAGCTAAAAAACGATACAACTTAAAAAAAACGAAAATTCACAATGCTTCTTTTTTGAAAAGATTTTACTGATAAACAAATATTTCATTTTCGTTTTTCGTATCAGAAACCTAACTATTGCGCTTTTTGACTTTCATTGGACTATGGAACACAATATAAACTTCACAAATTTCTATTTTAACCACATTTTTTCTAACTACTTTTGTTTATAAACCTCTGGAAAAATCTGAACTGCCTTGTTTAAACTACATTATTATCATATGGTTGAAAAAAAAAAAAAAAAACTACATTATTATCAATCGAACCCAAATTAGAAAATTGAAACGGCGTCATTTAGGTTTAAAAAGACGCTACTAATGCGTTTCTTCGGTGCAAGTTAGCAACTTAGCTCAAAGAGTTTCACCTGAGTTCTGACAACTTCTTCGCCGGGACCTGCCGTGACGAGGTTACTGAGAGAGAGAAAGAGATCATGGAGGGAAACAACTTTCGTTATCCTACAGAAAAGAGATCCGGAGCGGTCGATCCGAGTTCAGGATTCGGATCTTCTAAGAGGGTAAAGACGCATCACACACAGCTGCTCGCACCTCTTGTTGTGCCGGTGGGACACGCGGCGTTTCGATTGCTCTGCCCTATATCACAAGTCGGTGCAGTGATTGGAAAATCTGGAAGCGTTATCAAACAGCTCCAACAATCAACCGGAGCTAAAATACGGGTTGAGGAGCCTCCGTTTGGGTCTCCGGATCGGGTCATCACGATAATCGCACCAGCGGATTCGAAATCTAGGTTAAAATTGGGAGTTGATAACGCAGACTCTGAGAAGAAGGAAGAGGAAGTTGAGGTGTCCAAAGCACAAGGAGCATTGATTAGGGTGTTCGAACTTTTAGCAGCGGAAGCTGATAGTAGTACGGTCGTGTGCCGATTGTTGACTGAGTCAAACCATGCTGGTGCTGTGATCGGCAAAGGTGGACAAATGGTTGGGAGCATTAGGAAAGAAACTGGCTGCAAAATTGCGATACGGACTGAGAATTTGCCGATTTGTGCTGAAGCTGATGATGAGATGGTGGAGGTACGGAAGTTTCAGTTACTTGAGCTTTTAATTCTTAAATTGGTGATTGGTTAAGGAATCGCTGGTCAGGAGATTAGAGATTTCTTGGTTGATCATGCAATTGCTTTAGGTTTACATACAACTACATTGATCTTAGTAATTCAAATTGATACAAAAATTTGACAATTTGCTAAACTGAGTTCTGTCTTTGCTACTTTGTTTGGATTCTAGTTGCCCTTTTTTCGGTTTTAGGATTTGGATTCAAGTTTGATAAGTCAATACAACAATTTATTATGGGTTGAATACAATTTATGAATATCTCTTAGGAGAAAATTGTGCGCTGAAAGGTTGATTTAGCACTCTAGATGTTTTTTTTGTTAGAGACTGTATTGTATTGTTTCTCATATTGAGTCATCAACTATGTGGCAGATTGAAGGAAATGCTATCTCTGTGAAGAAAGCTCTTGTATCTGTCTCCCGCTGCCTGCAAGATTGTCAGTCGGTTAACAAGATAAGGGTTGTCGGGAACAGACCCCTTGAAAAAGAGTTCCAAGCATCTTCGTATAGGCCCATAGAAACAATCATTCAGGAGACTCTTCCTAGGTCCTTCGAAGTTAACCAGTATGATTATAAACCGAGAAAAGACGAATTGTTTCCTCGCAGCACTTTAGCTCGGACTAATGATACGATTCCTCATGATGCTTTGCATCATAGGCATATCGAGGTGGATCCTCAGGGTAATTTACGCAGGCAAATTGAGGCGGATCGGCATGATGCTTTACGCAGGCATATTGATACAGACCGGCAAGATGTTTTACGCAGGCATATTGATGTGGCCCCTCGAGAAACATTATATAGGCCTTCTGGTGTTGTCAGGGGAGATGTTTTTCGACAGCATAGAGAGATGGATGATTCTCATGATTCCTTGCATAGACCTTTCGAGATAGTTCAACGTGATACTATGGGCATGCCTTTTGAGTCGTTTCCAGGTGATTCTTTTGGAAGGCCTATTGAAACAATCCTACAAGAAACTCTTCGTCGGCCAAGTGCAGATTTTCTTGCACATTATAATTCTACTTTAGACACTCATCCCCACAACATCACTAAGTCTGCTTTGATAAGTAACACTTCCACCATGAAACCAGCTCCATCAGAAGTGGAAGTAGGGAACCAAGAAGTGGTTTTTAAGATACTTTGTTCCACTGAAAATGCTGGTGGCGTTATCGGGACTGGGGGTAAAGTTATCAGGACGCTTCATAGCGAAACAGGCGCCTTCATAAATGTGGGAAATACAGTTGCTGACTGCGAAGAACGTTTGATTGCAGTTACTGCAGCAGAGGTTGGTCCTTTTTATCTATTCGCATTTTCATGGATGCTTTTGCAATGTTATTCTATCTTATTTATGGTTTGATAAATGTTGCTTGTTCATCATGTAGAACCCTGAAGGTCAAAGCTCGCCAGCCCAGAAAGCTATTATGCTTATTTTTTCTAGATTATTTGAGCTTGCCACTAAAAAAATCCTAGACAATGGCCCAAGGACATCTATCACTGCACGGCTTGTTGTCCCAACAAGTCAGATTGGTTGTTTGCTGGGAAAAGGAGGTGTTATTGTTTCGGAAATGCGGAAAACCACTGGGGCTGCAATTCAAATTTTGAAGGTTGAGCAGAACCCAAAATGTGTTTCAGATAATGATCAAGTTGTGCAGGTACTTAGATCATTTGTTGTCCTTATGGTTATCGTACATATTCCAATTACAAGGTACTAACTGGTTAAAAGATCTAAAGTGATCATAACAATCTCTCATATTATTTGTGAAGCATAATTTGGAATCAGCATGCTAAATGTTAGAGCTTTACTATTTATTATCAAATCCTGTGTTGGTCTCTATTCATCTGTCACGCTTGTCATAAGTTTGCGATATTTAGTTATCATATTTTCTGAAAGAAATTGAAGCATTCATGCGAACAGAGAGAACCAGATTCTTGCATTTGCTGTAAACTTGGATGAGGGATTAACATGCGATTTTTATTTTTTTAAATTGATCTTATAAGGACATTGTGAAATGCAGTTTTCATATTCTTCTTTTTGTGAGCATCATTGTTCTTAAGTTGTATGTCATAAACTCATTCTTTGCTGGCCAATAGATTTCAGGGGAATTCCCAAATGTGAGAGAAGCCATTTTCCATATTACGAGCAGGCTGCGAGACAGTTTTTTCTCCAACTCAATGAAAAATCCTGTAACCAAGAGCAATTCTACCTTAACTACAGAGAGAATCTACCACAGACAATCAGATAATCCTCTGTCTATCGGGTCTCATCAATCCTTTAGCTATCCACCTACCACCTCTTCAGGTCTGCCCAGAAGATCTGATGATTCCTTTTTAAGTGGGTCTCACTCTTCAGTTAACTATTCCAGACCTGTTGGCACAGGTCCTTACATAAGACCAGAAGATCCGTTTTCTGATAGGTTAAATCACTCGGCAGGCTTTTCTCCTAATTTTGGTCGGCAGCCCATTATGGACCACAATGATATCTCCCATCACTTAACTGAGGCCCCATCTCGTTTGTGGGCATCCCCAGTATGTCTCCATCTTCTCTCTGTATTTTCCCATTCTCTACTTTCTGGTGAACACAAATAGGTACTTGTTGATAGTCACTGAGGGATTTGGATCATTTGATCTGCTCCTAAACATACAGATTTTGGACATTTTTGCCGCTTCCTCAAAGTTATCAAAGACAGTTTGTGCTTCTATGTTAACTTTTGTAGCTGATATACATAGTCTTTATGCAGCCACCAGCAGCTCCAAGAGGCTTATCTGATGCCAGTGGGGGATTATCTTCTGCAAGGGCTGGCCTTGTACTTGGCAGGTAAAAACAATACACTTGTAGACAGTAATGTGAGATTATTGCTCTGATCTTTGCGTAATTTTACATGCTGGCTTGGTCTTTTCCAGTGGACACAAATCTGCCGTGGTTACAAATACAACTGTAGAGATTAGAGTTCCCGAAAATGCTATGAGCTTTGTGTATGGAGAGCATGGCCACAATCTGGAGCAACTGAGACAGGTAAGACTTAGTTTCTCTTTCAAATCTTTTCTTGGTTTGCCCCATAGTGTCTTCCAAAGGAAGTTAGACCATGATTTTTTTTGCTCCACAAAAGCAGCCATAGGTTTTAGTTCTTGAAATCATATATCAAGAATCAACAACAGCTAAAAGGAATACGGAAGTGAACTCTAGGGTTACTAAAAAGAAAGCACGAGAAAACAAAAATCCACATACGTAAAATCTTATACATGGTGCAAACCATCCTACCACCTATAATCTAGGTCAATAGGGCTATCCTCAACGATGTTTATAACTTTACTCAAAAATCTGATTTAATTCACGAAAACTCCATACTTCTTTGTTTATAACCCCATTACGCAGTTTTACAGTGTGGTTGTTGTTTAAAAACGGAACCTTCATATAGCCCCATATAATCATGAGTTAATCAGCAACAAATCATATATCTAGTGTCAAAAAGATGAAGTAGCACTCTGTTGGTTGACCTAAACCGCTTAAGCATAGCTTATTGGTGTTTGTTATCAGATATCGGGTGCGAGGGTCATAGTCCATGAACCTCCTCTAGGAACAAGTGACAGGATCATTGTCATATCAGGGACACCTGATCAAACCCAGGCTGCTCAAAACCTCCTTCATGCCTTCATACTTACAGGGGAAACCTCATTGTCCAACAGATACAACATAAACTAGAACCTCCACAGTTTTCACCATGCAGAAAACAAAAACTAAACAAGCTCCGGCTTGTTTCTTGTTTTACCTAATCTTTATTTTGTTCTTTGGGATCTTTTGAACTCTTGTACAGCATCTTTTTCATTTTCAAGTACTGAGATTAACACTTTGATGGAATCAGTTTGATCTCTTCTTTAAATTTTCACTTCGTTTATCACATGTTACTACTACATGGAATTGAGATTTGATTGAAAGGAGCTAGAGGAAGTTTCATATTGGTATAGAAACTCGAAAACTTTTTCAGTAGAAAATCTTAACAAAAGGAAAATTTGAGAACAAGGGGGGTCACATGTTTTTTGCTTTGGAGTGCTAAAACTTGCTCGCCCAATCGTTTTATACTTGACTGTTCTTTCCTTTTCAGTTTGTCTCACCTTACTTAGCTATGAAAATTGTAGAAAATTTACAGTATTTTTACTCAAGTTCCAGAATCAAAGCTAATAAATTGTTACCTTTAACAGAGTTTCACTTTATAGCTTTCATATTCTCAAAACATATTGTAGCAAAACTGTGATACAAGCTAAATCTAAGATTCTAAACACATATCCATTCTACTCACAATCAGTAATCGAATCAATAGTAATGCAAAACTAAGAGTTCATGCGTAAAATCTAGTGTAGTCAAATCGTCAAACTCTGAAATTTGAGTCTATCTAGATTGTAGTGTGTTTTGCTCTATTGAATATCTGTATGTATTGTACTCTACATTTGTTCGTTATCATCCAAAGATGAAGATATTCCATGGTATTAAACCAAACCAGTCAGGGTCAGAACCAAATATGGAGCTTTTTATATTATAAACAAACAAAGTCTAGCATTTTTTTTTATTTGTTTAACAAGTTATTTAAAACAAAGATCATGTATTTGTAATTTTGTGTTGACAAAGAATAATCTTCTGCTAAAAATGTAAATCTGAACTATTACTTTCGTCGAGGTCGAAAGTTAAATTTGATGGACCAGTGACGCCAAAGAAAAAAGGAAGAATGATTTGATGAACTTGTAATAAAAATCCAGATTTATTGGGCTTTTTTATATTAGGGTTTGGGCCAGAAAAACTTAACAGACATACGAAAAGTATAGAAATTATCAAGTTACAACCAATTAAAAGCGTACACGTGTACATATGACCGTGTGGTCTTGACCTTGTCTGATAGCCGACTCCGTTTTGTTTTTTCCTTTATAAAGAACCGCCTCCAAAGATAATTGATGCTGAACAGCTTATTGTAATCTCCATTTACGTTTTTTAATACATTCATTTCTTCGCCGTCTTTCTATCAAAAAAATGGGTCGCCGTAGCTCAGGAGGTAAGGCTTCTCTTTTCCCATTTCAGATCTATCCGATTCTATTGACTTTTTCGATGATGACGAAACCGTTGTGTTTTTGGTTTGGGTTTGTTTATACGTATATCACCCCGATCTAGGGTTTATCATCGTTTTCTCTATGATATATTCTTTATTTTTTTTAAAATTATGTCTCGGAAAGTCAAATACTCTAATCGATTATCCTTATTTTGTGTTCAATTTGTAGAGAATTCGGGATTCGGTTAATTTATGAATAATTTTGTCATTTTGTTTGCGTTTGCAGGAAGATCTGCTCCTCGTCCACGCCCTGCTGCTGCACGCAGCCCAGCGCCTCAACCTGGTAAATCTGATTTGAATAATTGTTTTGGTGGCTATGACTATTCTATTTAATCCACGATTTTTTCATGTTTTTAAATCTTTTCTTTCGGGTTTTTTCAGTTCACCGTGCACCTCCTCCAGCTCCAGCTCAGGCTAGTAGTGGTGGTGGCATGTTCTCGGGCATTGGTTCAACCATAGCTCAAGGTAAATGCGCCAAATTTGTCTTGAAACATTTCTATGTGTGGACCCAAGTGTTTTGTTGGAATGAGACTCTCCTGACATGTTTGTTTGTGTTATTTGGGAACTAGGTATGGCTTTTGGTACTGGAAGTGCAGTTGCACATAGAGCTGTTGATTCTGTGATGGGTCCACGAACCATCCATCATGAAGGTGTTGAGGCTGCTGCTGCATCTGCTGCCCCTGCTGCAACCAACATGCTTTCCAGCTGTGACATTCATGCTAAGGCCTTCCAAGATGTAAGTGTTGAACCTTATTCTCTCATTTGAATTTCATTTTTTTTGTCTTTGTTTTATCATTGATGCAAGCTCTTCTGTGATTATGGGTTAGTGGTAGTGATTGGTGTTTTAACTCTACTTTAAGCATCTACATTGGAACTTTGTTTCCCTTAGGGCCACTCTGTTTCCAAACATTAAATAAAGTTATATAATCACAGTTTAGTTGTTGAATTCTAAGGCTATGTGGCTTATGCTTGGCTCTTTTCTTATTAAAATGGATGATGCAGTGCCTCAGCAGCTACGGAAGCGAGATAAACAAGTGTCAGTTCTACATGGACATGTTGTCTGAGTGCAGGAAGAACTCCGGTTCCATGAGTGCCTAGAGTTCCATTTCTCATTTCCTTTTATCTAAAACAATATTCAGCTGTGATTTGCTGAAGAGAATTTGGATTACAATATTTTTATTTTCCAATGCAAGTTTGAAGTCTTATGGGTTTTCGTTTGTAAGACTACTTGGGGTTCTTTCCCTTTCTAATCAAATAATGCATTATTATGGAGATAATAATGGTAATTAATTGCTCTAGTTAGTACGTTACACAGAATTGTTGCGGTTTTTTCCTATTTCTGTTTTGCCATTTTCTGTATCACAAACGACGCAGGCCTCATGCAAAAAAAATTCAGTCGAAAAGAAGCTGCAAAGAAGTAGTTGAAGGCGTTGATATGGACAACAAGTCCCTGAGCATCCCATAGTTGGCTTCAAAATCGTCTGCCTTTGAAGAGAAAGTGGCTGTCTTCAAACGAGTAGCATGCTTTATGAGATACGTAGCCATCTCTAAATCTCCTCGTCTTCCTTTGTAACCGCTCCACGCGAAAGTTTCAAGACTGTTGGGTATAGAACTCGGCCGCTTCCAACAATCTGGAGTTTCTTTACTAGGAAAGATGAGCTCATGTGAATCGGTGAGTTTGAGAGTTGCTAGTGTTGGGGAATTCTGGAGCATTTGAGTGAGAAGCTCCGACCAACCTTGCGCACATGTATTTAGCTCGAGATGAACAAGCCGGTAGAAGTAGATGTTCATACTAGGAGCCTCTGAGAGTAATTGTACACATAAATAAAGTCGGCAGGCAGAAGCAAGAGCTCTCAGAAACCTGTGTGTAACTCCATGAGTGATGTCAACATGTGCCTCGGTCAAATTGGGCATGTTCTCAATTCGACGGGAGTCGTAAAGAACATCATCAACAATCTTAAGGTACTCAAGACGAGGAGCTTCTATCACATATACACCCTTACTCTCTTTTCTTGCATCCCGCAAATGCAAATATTGTAAACGAGGCAACGCGATAGTGACGATGTCTTCTCCACCGTCTTCTTCTTCTTCTTTCACAATCATTTTAAGAAATTGAAGATTAGGACAACCGGATAAAAACTTCGGAAGAGATGTGTAACCCACGTCCTTAAGGCACATACGTCTTGTCACTAAACTACAAAGAGACCGCCATCTTTTCGAGACACAGCTTGCGGCCGTGATGGCGTCTTTTGTGGGAACAAGCGACAGTATTCGCAACAGCAAGTCATCTGAAAGTAAATTGATCTTGTCCATCTCCTAAACTGCAAAAACCAATAGAAGAAGAAAGGATACGCCAATTGAGAGAACGTATAAAACCAATGTCGAGAACAAGTTTAAGAAGAAACAAACTTACAGCGATTGTTTGGAGATACGGAGTTTACTTTGTTTCTCAAAGCTATCAAAGTTAATATACATACATATATATATACCTGATAAAGATCCGTAGTTAATAATAGTAAACACTTTGACAAAAGATATAGGAAAAAGATTTAAGGAGAAAATCAGGGAAACCGTAAACATAGGAAGTCAGTTAGTCCTTAACTCCTTATAGATAATCAGAAAATCAAAAGTAGATAAATAATAATCGATATGATTATAGATAGTTACGATTTGATCAAACCTTGATTCTCTTACCAATCATCTGCAAACTCACTACGAAGATAACTTGACTCACAAGATAAATGATAGGTATGTATTTTAGTTGGATTATTTTCTAAATTAAAGTTTGAAATATTTTGCTACTTAATATAATACAAATGTTATATATCATAATACATTGTTGTAACACACACCAATGAAACATTGGATTATTTAACCGGACAACCATGAACAATTACTCCTCTAGCGGTTGGACACTTAGCTAGATCACAGTGTTCACCTCTTGTTCCCCACCAATCCAAACTCTTCTCCTCCATCCCCACCGAGAAGTACAACAAAACCGCCATGAACGCTACACCAGCATCCATCGCTGCCGAGAGAACGTAATTATACCTCTGCCACCAACTTTTCCGGTACCGGAACACAAGCAAGTTGAATATAGTCCCGACCAATATCCACGAATTGTAGTTCACCGCAGTCGCAGGTGGCATCATTGCAGTTGCTCCTAGAAGAACCGGGAGATTCACAAGTGGAATCCAAGAGCGTTTTGGGAATGCTTTGTGCAGTGACCACACTATGACTGGTCCTAACGCGCCTCCGAGGAAAAACCAGTTCATGGCTGCATAGTTTCCCTTAGAGCCAAAGATCCTTTTTGGTCCGACCAATCCCCAAATGACCGATGCATCGAAGAAAACACGGTCACCAGGACATGTCCATGGACTGTTTGGAGGTAAAAGTTCTTCTTGACATATGTTGTTAATAGAGTTTAATTGCCACCAAGCGACCGTAATGTTGATTGTTCCGGCAAGAATTGTACCGATGAATTGAACCAAGAACATGGATCTTGGTGGGATCTTCATGTAATGACCAAGTTTGAAGTCATTTAAGAAAGAGACAGCTTGTGCCATACTCATGTATCCATAGACTTTGAAGCATACGTTTGCGATAGGTCGTCCCGGATAAATAATTCCCATTGCGTATTCCGTGATTATATTCAACCCTGGTGTCTGCAAAAAAAAAAAAAACGGATGAAAAATAAATAAAATAGCTCGTTGCAAAAAATTACACTAATTAACCATGGATTAATTATTGGTCAATATTGCGGCTCACTTGGTTAGTTGTTGCGGTAATGATGCTAATGGGAAGTGTGAACGTGAAAGCCAACGCGCTAGCAAACACAAGTCCCCACCAAGGCATTTGAACCTGATCTTTCAAGAAAACACATAACGCAAGAGAGATAAGTAATGTAGAAGCCAACATCAAGTAGAACCACCATGAAGGTATGTCTTCATATCTCTTCATTAGCCTAGTGTGTATATCTTCTTTGCCCTTGTATGAAACTCGAAACCTCTCTGAAATTTCCCTGTTGATATGATACAATAAAAGAAATGATTTGAATACATTATTATATCACTCTCTCATACTATACATAAACAAGAAAAAAGAACTGTAATGTTGTTTTATATGTACCTGCCATAGAAGAGAGCTACATGAGTGAGTGTAGAAGCAATGGTGGCGAAACCAAGGCCATAGGTAAGAGCAAAGAACATGCTCAAGTTGATCCTTCCTTGTTGCTCATACTTGGCTATATCGAGCTCAAAGTTATTATTGACAATGGCAGGAATATCGTATATCTCACCAACCGAGGTGAAAAGATGCGACGAAAATATAGGAAACCTTGTAGCGTTATAAGAATCAAGACCCCAATATGATACAGGCAAGACGATGTAGATCAAAAGAACATAACCGATGAAAACATTAGCGATGGCGAAGAAGGGGCTGATAAGTGGACTGAACAAGAAAGAGGCAACTGCGGTCCAGTCGAGTGTGAAGGCTCCAAGACCGAGACCTCTCATTCCTGAACCGACCTGTTGAGCAGTGACTGATCTTGGAAATGCCCAACATATCCATGAGATGCTTGTGAGTGTTGTGAATAGATAGCCTGGGACTATGTACCATCCGAAACTGCACACTAATGCTATTACAAAGAATTTTGCTCTCGTCATCCTTTGCTCGTCCTTCTCATGCAATGCCCTACATCCATTTTTTTATCATTTTTCAATTATTTCAGTTATGTGATTAATTTGGGGATAATCAATATTGGACTGGTTTTTTGGAATTACAGCACCTATATGAAATAATGTGATGGAGGGAATTCGGTTATTATAAGTTGATTTATAAGATAGATCATCTATTGATTATTAAAAAAAAATTATTTATCATCGTTTATATATATATACCAAAAAGATTTATATATCTTTTATTTTCTTTTTTTGTTAAAAAGATTTGGATACCTTACTCTACTATTGCTTGGACTGGAAACCAAAATCCAAAATGGGTTCAAGACAAATTATTGTTCTGTTACCAGCTGGCTACTACTACGTTGATAAACAGTTTCATTAAATAATTAAACTATTTCCTAATCGTACGTGGTTATTGAGTTAATGACGTGTTTTAGTACAATTCATAAGAGGTTTGGAACTATATATGTTTGTATTTTTAGAAGTCTACATTGCGACCACTTTTGGTCTTTGACTACGTTTCTTTTTTTATGTCAACGTCAATGAGTGCGGCTTCTATTTACAGTATATATATACGCGTAATACTTTTACTAATTTAAATGCCGCTTTACTACTTAAAATATACACGTAATTAATTCGTCATCAGTAGAATTAGATATGTATCTAAACTTTTCTTTGTCATCAATCTAATTTTTTTCCTAAATTTCCAATTAATTATAGTTATGTTGAATAGTAAATACGCATAGACCCACCACCATGTGCAACATCCAACCACAGCCAGTCAGTCAACCATAGATTAGACAAATTAAGTCCATCTACTGTTATTAAAATTTTAGAAACTCAATTGTCGACAAAACAAATTAAACTCAATTGTTTTTTGTTTTTTTTGTTAAACCAAAGCCAGTCAAGACGATAGCGTGTGTGTATTGTTGTCCTTCTATGGAAGATTTCGCAATATAAATGATTTATTTTCGTATAAAAATGATTTAGTTTTAAAGTAAACATTTATATTTAATGTTTTATTTATTTTATCATGATTATGAAATTTGGAAATATCAATATAAATGATTTATTTTCGTATAAAAATGATTTAGTTTTAAAGTAAACATTTATATTTAATGTTTTATTTATTTTATCATGATTATGAAATTTGGAAATATTAATCAACTTGAACTTGTAGACCACCGAGTGAAATAAGTAAGGTGATACATTACTTACGTAGACGCAAAAAGACCGCCATGTCTACAGCTTGACTCACGTGGATTCATACTTATTCATTATATTTTCCTTAATAAATATTTAAACTTATATTTTGTACTGCTTGCAAATTTTTCTATTTAGATACACCTATTTATTATATATGTACGCCGTACGCGCACTATGTATGTATACCTCTGATCAATCTTCTCTAAGTGGATAAGAATTGAAGAGTTTATGCTCAAAAAATAAAAATAAATAAAGAGTTTGTGCTCGATCAATCTTCTCTAAGTGGATAAGAATTGAAGAGATTATGCTCAAAAATAAAAATAAAAATAAAAATAAAGAGTTTGTGCTCTATCAATGGATAGCCCACAAGCGTGGGCTATAATTTGGCAAGTGTCCGTTATATTATAGTGAGTAATTCATATTATTATTTTCTACAAAATGAGATAATACTATATTTTCTATATTGGCTTATAAAGAAATCTAAATTGCTTTAAATTCTGAAAACATTAGATCTGTGATGTATTCTTTTTTTTTTTTTTTTTTGTATTTTGCATTATGTATAATCCTAACCCAATCGATGAGAGGGTTGAAAATTACAAAAGAAAACAGTGTGAAAATTGGAAAATAATAGATTCGAAACTTGAATGCCTCGAGGCTCGAACTCGAAGAACTAAATCTTCATATACGACAAATATTTATATAATTTTGTCTTTGGTTGTTTTTTTTTTTTGGGGAAAAGAGATATCGATAAGCTTGTATTTATACTATTATTTGACAACAAAGAAAAATCATTTTTAACTTTTGGATTAAATTAAAATTAACCCTAAAGTTGCTTTCTCCCACAGATTGATGCTTACTGCTTAATCACAATAGTGTACAGCTTTATTGCAAAAGATGGAATAGTAATAATAATTAATTATCGACATAATAATTTTTTTTTTTTTGTTGTGTGTCAATAGACATAATTAATTAAGAGTAGAAAACTCACCGAAACAGTGAGACTTGAACCAGCGTGCTAGGCCACCACATGTGAGCCGGTTCGACCACATATTTCCTTAACAAACCGGCCCACCCATATCCCAGTACCTGCGGTTATGTAAGTATTTTTACATCAATTATCCATAAAATTAAAATTACAATCAAACGGAAACGGCATCGGCGATAATACCAAGCCAACGGAAAATTTCCTTTTAAACCACAAGTCTACTTACGTATAAATTAATGCATGATTTTATTATTTTGTCCTTCAACGAAATTATCTTGTTTCAGACTCTTTTTACGTTACTTTATTGAACCCTCATAAGTTTTTAAACTGTTTTTTTTTTTCGAATATTCAACTGTTTAGTTACTTTCACTAAAATCATATTACTGTAAAAAAAAGAAATAACAACTTAATAGAATGATTAAAAGTTAGTTAGAATACCTGAGTAGTGATGATGAGGAGCCAACCGGCAATAAAAGAAATATTCTTGCGATAAAAAGCTTTAATAATTGTGACAATCCCAATCGCATAAGCCGACCCGGATCCGAACGCACTACCCGCATTCGCGAAAATTGAGATCAACACATGCTCTTTCATGTTAAATGGACCCGGATTCAACGAGAACCGGGTGGATCCAAATCCGGGTAATCCAAACTGGGTTTTCGGAAGCACCTTGGCCAAGAAATGGCCGATTGGGAGTGTAGCGACTTGAACCGTGATTTGAGTGATTACGAGCGGTTCGGTTCGGTACGAGAAGAATTGGTTAAGGAAAGACAGAAGTGAACATGAGATTAGACCCAAGAACCACATCCTGAATGTCCAAACCGGTAGTGTCGGGTCGTCGGTGTTTGTTACCGTTAAACGGACTTCTTCAATCGGCGATGTGTCTTCATCGGAGAATTCTTCGGCGATGGCCATTCCGGTTAAGAGATTATGTGTTTGTTTGTGTGTGATTGACGAAGAGATAGATGGTAAGAGACGAAGAATCTTTATGTGAGACTGACAAGAACTATCTCTCTTTTCCAATATAGATATTTTAATACATTTTTAATTAAAAAAAATAATGAATGGGGTTTAGATTATTTTAATAAAATTGTTGATTGGCTTTAATGAGTCAACTATATGAAGTATCTACATCGTTATAATAATTTTAACCAATGAGACTTTATTAATTATTTTCTTACTAGTAGTGGCCAAAAAAAAGAGAAATTTTAAAATTATTCTTGATGCCATGACGTGAAAATAAAATTATGTTTTAGTTTATAAATTAGATGGTTGTAATTAAAAAAATAAATAAATTCAAAGAGTTGGTTGGGGAAAAAAATATTACAGAGTTAAGGAACCTTTTTGATGTTGATAGTCTTCATCTTGCATCTTTTAGTATACGTCAATAAACTATGAATTTTCCTAGCATTCACATTGTAACGCTATCATCTTTTCAGTTTTAATGAGCATGTCGAAAATTTCATATGACATATTAATTTTATTAAGTTATCAACTATATCTTATAATAATTCGAATTTGGGCATAACTCCAAAAAAATTCATAATTGTTCAGATAAAATTCGTGGAACAAAGATAACAAATTAGTTATATAAGACATCTTAAAACGTTAGCTTTGTGTTTGTGAATTCATACCTCTATTTTCTTGAGCGATACGAATTCTTATGACTTAGTCCTGAGTTGTCCTAATTGGTTTTGCCGTCAGTATTGATATGCTTTTAGGTCCAAGTTTTTTTCTACCGATATTTATTGTTTTATGTCCACTAATTAAATGGCTAAAGTAATTAATTTGTAGATTCTTTTGGGTAAAATAAATTATCATTGAAATATTTAATGATAATCTTCTTCACATGTTATCTTACCGTTGACAATATCACTAACGAATTTGATTTGATGTGATAGATTTCTTAGCTCACAATCCATGTTCATCATCATCAACACCGGTAAATGTAAACATATCATTGCCTTAGTCACTAAAATGTTAATACTGTAGTTTGATTCCATATTATTTGGAGAATCAAAAGATGCTAAAACAACATTCTAACTATTCTCGTCCTATAGTGCTTGAGCTTGGACTTTGTAAAACTCTTCAAAGCCTGTTAGGTAGAAGGACTTAATATTAGTGTATTATGGAGAAGAAATAATATATAGAAGTACTAGAACGAACAATTAAGATTCTCTTGGCTCTTACCATGTTATGGGAGTCTTATTTTTCTTTAGACTATTTTTGTTTTCCTTTATATAGATGCATGTTTCGTTGACAACAAAAAAAATAGAGGCATGTTTGTTGTACCTATTACTATTAGAGTGGATAGTCTGCACTTTTCCAGAAAAAATTAATTTTTCTTACATCAAAATTGGAAAACAAAAATTGAATTTTAAAGTTGTGATATGAAAAATACATTTAGCTCCAGATTATCCGGTAACACCTCGATTTAGAGACGAAGGACATATGAAGTGAAAAATAGAAAGTATATAAAACACTTGAGAGTTTGGAAATTCTATTACCATGTGAAGGTAGTAAATATGAGTTTCAAACTCCTCTCGTTGGACTTGGGCTGTGTTTATCTATTTCTCATACCCAAGTTATTGTTATAATTTTCCTAATTTCGTGAAATTTGTCAATATGGGCCTAAATTTACCAAATGAAGTTGGGCTTCATTACATTTTTAGTTGTATGTATCATGTTCATCGCCGGGCTTTGAAGAAAAATTCAAACCAATAGCTTTAAAATATATTTTAAGCTAATTTGTCATTGTGGGCTTTAGTTTTCCAAAGCAAGTCGGGCTTTTGACATTTTCGCTCTATATATTGAGATGAAAGCAAACAAATTTCATGTTCATTGAAAGATTTTGAAATGTATATAATCTTTTGCAAAGACATCAAAGCTTGCCAAATATTAAATTTCCCGGCTTATAATCTTTTGCAAAGACATCAAAATTTGAGAAAGAATAAATTTCACGGCTTATACAAAGCTTGAGATATATATATTTTGGTTTTTAATATATATATATATCATTATAAATGATTAGAAGATAAATAATTGTTTTGGTTTGTATATTATGAAATTCAAACTAAACAATTTTAACAATTCACTCATTCATCTAACCAAATATTAAACGAGTTTACATATATAATAATTAAATATAAATCGGTTTTATAAAAAAAAACACAATTGCTTATAAACAACAATTTATTAAATGTAAATATAAATTTTTTAAAAAATAACTCAATAGCATAGCGCAAATATTTATTTAATCTTTGCAAAGACATCAACCTATGGACATAAAATTTATGATATAATATAATTTAACTTATTACCATTCACCTTTATTTTTCATACAAACTGAATTTAGCTATATAAGTTTTGTTTTTTTTAAGAGTTAGAAAAAACAAAATATAAGTGTTGTTTTTTTTTTTTTTTGGCGTTATTAATATAAGTTTCTCATCAACCATTTAAAGTTTACATGTGAAACTTGGTGTCAGTTTGAAAGTAAATTTAAGCTTATCTCTTTCTCTCCTCAGAAAATTTCAATTGATTTTTGCAATGGTTTAGTCTCTTCTGAATTCGTCTATCTCCCTCTCATGTTAACGTCTCCAACAGTCTTGTTTAAAAAAAAAAAAAAAAAATTCTCCTCAATTTAATCTCTGTTTAATAAAGTAATATTCTAAATGATGGAAAATTACCATTTTTTCGCACAGCTGTATATATATATATATATATATATATAATATATATACACTTCTAAACCCTAAACCCTTACAACATAACTTATTGTGTCGACTTAGGTTTATCTGGTGCCCCAAATTTCCCAATTCCCAAATTCAAAATCGAGCATTTTTTTTTATGGGCAGTAAGAAGAGAAGCAGCGAAGATTCTACGGAGGTGGTGGAGAAGAACCATACCGATGCTCCCTTTGTGAAGAAGAAGAAGAAATCAAAGACTGATATGATGAATGCTGATACTGATGAGGCGGCGGCGGCGGCTCCCGGTTTTGCCAGTTCCGGTAAAGATATGGAGAAGAAGAAGAAAAGGAAAGCTTCTGACAAAGAGAGAAAACGCGCAGCTCTTGAGAACAAGGACGATGCTGAACCTCCTCGACCTAAATCTAATCCTGTGGTTGTCAATTCAAACTCCGATGAAGACGACGATGAGTCTGTCCCAGCAGCCGCCGCTTCTTCCTCTTCTTCAACGTTGCCGGAGTTACCTCTTAACTACTTTAGGGATTTGGCTTCTTCAGATGCTTCCGTTAGAGAAGCAGCTGCTGAGTCGTTGGTGTCGAGATTGCAAGAGATTCAGAAGCAATACGAGATGCTACCTGATAAGGATTCTGTTGACGGTGGTTTGATGCTTGAAGCTGAGAAAAACGATGGCTTAGATAACTGTGCACCGCATCTCAGATACGCTCTACGCAGACTTATTCGTGGAGTCTCTTCTTCAAGAGAGGTATCTATCTCCTTTCTGCTTCAGCTCTTATATCCAAAGATCTTATTTTTCTAGCAATTTCTGATTAAAGAACACTGATTTTTTTCTTTAACAGTGTGCAAGACAAGGATTTGCCTTGGGGTTGACATTACCTGTTAGCATTATTTCTAGCATTGATGTTGGCTCGTTGCTGAAACTCATTGTTGATTCTTTGTCTGTATCTTCATCCATGAAGGGACAAGTAAGTAGCAGTTTCTATGGTTCGTTTTATGTGATTTTTTTATTACAGAGACTCACATTGCTTTGATATTGCAATTGACACAGGATGTAAAAGAATGCTTATTGGGTCGGTTGTTTGCTTATGGTGCCCTTGCACGCTCTGGAAGACTGATTGAAGATTGGGAGTCTGATAAAGACTCTCAGATTATCAAAGAGTTTACCAATGCTCTTATTGGTCTTGCTGCGAAAAAGCGTTACTTGCAGGAACCAGCTGTACATGTTCTTCTAGACTTTGTTGACAAGGTATAATAGGTTCATTCTTATGTGGAAAGTGTACTGTGGTTTTATAATGCACTCTGAAGTTTTTATGAAGCCATCTTTTTTATTGTGCAGTTGCCTGTTGAACCTGTTGTGACTCATGTTATGGAAGCTCCAGAGCTTCATAAATGGTTTGAACAAGCCACTGAGGTTGGAAACCCGGATGCTTTGCTCTTAGCCCTTAAACTCCATGAAAAGATTTCAGTCGATCATCCTGTATTTTGCAAGCTACTGCCAGTTCCTTTCAGTTCCGGGAAGTTTTTTTCTCCTGATCATCTCTCTACCATTGGTAATTGCTTGAAGGTACAACACATGCCAATCTTTTTAAATCTTATGAGTCGTCCTAAAATTATCTTATGAATTGTCTATTTCTGGAGATTTTTAATCTTATGTATAGTTCTAATTTCATCTTACTCATATTGAAACGTCATTAAGGGTATTTTTTTCCCCACCATTGAAGGATGTTTTTGTGAACTTTTACAGGAGTCTACTTTCTGCCAGCCTCGTGTTCATAGCTTATGGTCTGTTATAGGTGATATGCTGTTACCGGAAGCAGTTGTTCAAAGCGAAGAGGTTACATCAGCTGCAAGTTCCTCAAAAAAGCAAAAGCGTAACCGCAAGTCCAATCCCATTGAAGAAGAAGCCACAAATAACATCAAGAATTTCTCTGAATTTTTTATAGAAGGAACCCTACTCTCTTCATCTCATGATCGCAAGCATTTGGCATTTGATATCCTGCTTCTTCTTCTTCCAAAGCTTCCTGCAAGTTTCGTCCAACATGTTTTATCATTCAAATTTGTTCAGTGCCTCATGGATATACTCTCCACAAAGGACTCTTGGTTGCATAAAGTTGCAACTCATTTTCTTGTGGAGTTAATGGACTGGGTGAAAGACGACGATACTAAGAGGGTGGCTGTTACGATGGCTCTTCAGAAACACAGTGAAGGAAAATTTGATAATATGACCCGTACAAAAACTGTTAAAGATCTAGCTGCAGAGTTTGAAACTGAGGATGGTTGCACACTTTTTCTCCAGAACTTGATGAATCTGTTTGTGGATGAACAGCATGTACCTGAGGAATCTTCAAATATGAAATGGTCCCTAGAACCTTGCTCTTTGAATTCAGACCAGAGTCAAACAACGGATGATAATTCTGAGATAGGTTCAAACGAGGAGAAGGATTCAGTTGGTACAGCTAGAAACTCAGATGTTCTGAAAAGCTGGGTCATTGAATCTCTCCCTGGCATTTTAAAACATGCTAAACTGGCCCTTGAGGCGAAACTTCGAGTGCAAAAGCAGATCCTGAAATTTCTCGCTGTTCAAGGTCTATTTCTGGCTTCTCTGGGTACTGAAGTTACATCATTTGAGTTGCAGGAGAAATTTAAGTGGCCAAAGACAGCTACTCCTACTGCTCTTTGCAAAATGTGCATTGAACAGCTTCAGCTATTGTTGTCAAATTCTCAGAAGATTGAGAATCCACTATCTAAAGGAAACGGCCTGGAGCAGACCGATGATCCTGTTTCATACTTCATGAGATTCCTTAGCACGTTGCAGAATATTCCCTCAGTTTCGCTCTTCCGTTCTTTGAACGAAGCAGATGAAAAGGCATTCAAAGAATTACAAGAAACAGAAAGTAAACTTTCAAAGGAGGTAAGTTTCTTGCTGGATTTGATTTAATGCTACTATAAGTTGAAATCTTACCAAAATAAATGTTGATGTGCTTGAATGTTGAAGTTGTGAAATTTTACAATTTGGCAGGAAAGGAATTGTGGATTATCTGCTGATGCAAATAAATTTCATGCACTGAGGCACTTAGTTGTTCAGCTGTTGCTTCAAATACTCCTCCATCCAGGAGAGTTCTCGGAAGCCGCAAGTGAACTTTCAGTATGCTGTGACAAAGCTTTTAGTTCTTCTCTTGATCTTCAAAAAGGTGATGGGTACTATGACGCAGACGATAAAGAAGAACCAGCAGTCATGGATGTCCTCGTGGACACATTACTTTCTCTCTCGCCACATTCTTCAGCACCAATGCGGTCTTCTATTGAGCAGGTAATAAGCTAGTCACAAGCCAACAATTTCTCTTCTTTTTACTCTACATGAAGTTTTTGATCCCTGGGTGCGATAATGAGATTCTATTTTATTTGATCCTTTGGTTCATTGTTTCCAATTGGCTCAAGCTTAAGTTTAAATAGAAATCCGCAATTTTATGTCTCTTGTAGGTTTTCAAGTACTTTTGTCAAGATGTCACCAATGATGGACTGCTGAGAATGTTGCGGGTTATCAAGAAAGATCTAAAACCGGCTAGACATCAGGAGGACCAAGACTCCGAGGATCTTGATGATGATGAAGATGATTGTCTAGCTATTGAGGAGGAAGAAGAAGAAAATGAGGAAGTGGGTGAGACTGGTGAGAGCGATGAGCAGACTGATGATTCCGAAGCAGTCACTGGTGTTGTCCCTATGGCAGTTGACAGAGAAGTTCCTGAAAATTCCGATGATTCTGATGATGATGATGATGGGATGGATGATGACGCAATGTTCCGCATGGACACTTACCTGGCCCAGATATTCAAGGAAAAGAGGAATCAAGCTGGAGGCGAAACTGCTCAGTCCCAGCTTGTTTTGTTTAAACTCCGTGTTCTCTCCCTTCTTGAAATCTACCTCCATGAAAATCCAGGTAAGTGCATCATAAAACAATGACTTGGCATGATGGAATTCGCAATATTAGTGTCTACTGAGTTCTGGGTTTTGTGTTTGTGGTGATGTTTTAACAGGTAATCCTCAGGTTATGACAGTGTACTTAAACTTAGCCCAGGCACTTGTGAACCCAAGCACTGCAGAAAGTAGTCAGCAGCTTCTACAGCGCATATGGGGTATCATTCAGAAGAAGATTTTCAAGGCTAAAGAGTTTCCAAAGGATGAATCTATCGAATTGCCTGCGCTTGCTTCTTTGTTGGAGAAGAATCTGAAACTGGCGGCAAAACCATTCAAGAGTAAGTCAGGGGTTGATCCTTCCAAGAAGAAGCAGTCAGCTGCGTGGAACCGACACAAGATGATTTCTAACCTTGCCCAGAACTCAACTCACTGGGTTCTGAAGATAATTGACTCGAAGAAATTCTCAGAAACTGAACTGGAGAAGGTCTTGGATGTGTTTCGGAGTGTCCTTGTTGGTTACTTTGATACCAAGAAGTCTCAAATGAAGATAGTGTTTCTTGAGGAAGTGTTTAGAAGGAGACCATGGATTGCACACCAACTATTTGGTTTCCTTCTGGAGAAAAGCGGGAATGCAAAGGTTGAGTTCCGTAGAGTGGAAGCTCTAGATTTGATCTCTGAAACTTTGAGATCGTTGGTTCCCATAAATGAAAACACGCAAGAAGATTCGAAAAAAACAATGAAGACCCATATGCAGAAAGTGAGTCATTTGATTAAACAACTAGTTGCAAAGATGCCTGAGAAGCAAGTAAGGCGAGCTCAAGTGCGTAAATTCTGTGGAAGGATCTTTCAAATGGTGTCTTCGTTGAAACTCACCAAGTCTCTCCTGAAGGGTTTAGGACCAGATGGTCAAACAGCTTGTGAATCTGCACTTGGTGATCTGTTCTTGAATCTCAAGAAGACTGAGCATTAACACAAGCCACAGAAAGAATCACCAGAGGCTGATCATCTGGTGAATAAAGTCTTCCCTTTTTGTTGTTCTTTTTTTTTTTCTCATCTTTTGATGAAGGAAACTTGCAGGATTTGAATCACATGTTTGAATTGGATTTTCCCTATTCACTGATTCCAAGTCTTTGAGTTTCTTCATTTGTTATCAAAATATTTTACATTCTCACTTTGTCCTGAAGAGATTATTTATGATGATAACAATTTTGCTTTCAGTCTTTTTTTTTTTCTGTTGGTTATTATTTACAGTTATGTAATATGTTGAAATTATGGATTACATATGTTTTTTCTTCGTCAGATATATTGATTTTGTTAAACGTTGTTTGTTATTTGAAGGAAAACAGTCTACAGAAACAGATTTCTTGAACATTTATGTGTTTATGGGTTTCTAGTGTTCTCTGTTCTTATATGAGTTGGGATGATGTACATCGGAGATGATGTTCTACAATTGGTCTTTTTATTATTGTTCTTTGTGATATGTAATATAAGGTTTTCGGGTAAAAACAAGTTTGGGAATTCACAAATTAGGTTTCATGCATATAGACAGAGGATGTAATGACGAGGTGGACACATGGAGATTATAGAATAACCAAAAACAGAAAAAATGATAAAAGTAAGACTTCCAACGACATAGACTAGTGTACAAGAGACACCTGTTTTAGATATCTTAAATTTCTTGAGTTGGACTGTTTTGATTGATGCATGATTCAATGATGATATCTTAAATTTCTTGAGTTGGACTGTTTTGATTGATGCATGATTCAATGATGTTGATGATGATGACACATAATGATTGTCGTTAAGGCAACATACAATAAATGGGTTCATGTCATGAGTCATGACGATAGTCGATAAGTTGCAGTGAGAGCTGGTGCAGTGGTGTTATTCTAATATTTTTTATGTAATTTTATTTTTTATTTAAAATTTAAATTACAAATAAAATGTAAAACCAATTATGTTGAGACATTTGTCAAATGAGTCTTTCAACAAGCTTTCATAATTCATAGTCTCAGAGACTCAATCAGAGCACTGTACATGCTCTGAGTAAAGCTTTTTTTTTTTTTTGTTAGATTCTAAAAAGTTCAAAAACTCTCAAGTCTCAACCTAATAACATCCTTTCCCACTACACCTGTTCCTAAGATTGATAGTTTGGCCATTTGATATATATTTTTAATCATATATTGTAGAAAAATACGGTTTGAATTTAGGTCATCTGACATGACACCATCCACCAGTATAATACATTTAACTAATAATCCAATCATATACGAGTGTGTTATATTAAGTTTGAAATGTTGATCTTCATTTTTCTTTCATGTGGAACGACCCAAATATCTACCACACCAGTATAAATATTTAATCTTAATCTTGTAGAAAAAGGCCAAAATAAAAGGTAAAAAGAGCTTAAAAATGCTGCCAAACAGATGCAACCAAATAAACAAGAGAGATATTTCACTCACTAAAGCATACGTAAAGCAAAAAAAGAAAAGTTGCAGAATCAAGAACATCATCATATAAGCTTATAAAGAAGTAGATAAGAAAAAGAAAGAAAAAAAAAACATTATTTATCAGACATCCAAATACCAAAGTGATCTCAATTACACTATTTATATATGATGATGATGATGAAATTTGTAATAGATTAACAATAATCTGATTCAACACCATAATACCTCATAATCATACTGCAGAATCTGAACCCTGCGATGAAACTTTGGGTGCCATATTCATAGCAACAAGCTTACCGTCCGGTCCAGTTCTCAATTCATTCATACCAGTCACAGGTAACCCAATTCCATGGTACTGTGTCGGTGGTGGTGCCTCCGTATAGTAAACTTGTTTCCCCATTCCTCCGGCGTAAGTCACCTGAGTATACGCTGACGTATCTGGTAATCCGACGACTTGTCGTGGTGGTGGAACTGCGGTGTATTGCGGTGGAGGAGGACCGGAGGTAAAAGGCGGAGGAGGTTGTTGTTGTTGTTGTTGTGCCTTTGTTCCCACTGGTGGCTGAGCCACGTTGTATGGTTGTTGGTGTGGTTCCCTGTAAGTATCCGGAGCAGCCATTCGCTGTACCGGAGGATAATAGCCGCCTTGGTTTACTTGTCCTGTAGCTACTGGTCTCATGACGCCTTGCGGTTGCTGTGGTGGTGGCGCGTGGTATACCGGAGATGGAGATGGAATCATGTATACTTGCTGCTCCGGTAATCCTAATCCTGGTGTGGTTGTTGGATATACGCCTCCTGGATTGTGGTTTCCTTGCCAGAAGCTCGTCATCGGAGGAGCTTGTTGATTTGTTAAAGGAATCGTCTGCTGCGGCTGCGGCGGTGGCGCCGTATTTTGAGCATACGGAGGAGAGAAGTATCCTCCGCCAGTTTCCATTAAACCGTCTTCGTTGTTCTTCCTCCTGTATACAGCTTCCTGTTGTTGTTGCTGTTGTTCCTGATCCCTAATTTGCATCCTCTGAAATTCCTGCATTTGTCTTTGAATTTCCATCGAATTTACGCCGTGATTAGGTTGAATCACACGCGGATCGTTGAATAAAGGCGGTTCAAGAGCTACCGGTACTGGTAATTTCACCTCAGACAGTGGCAGTGACGGTGGCGGAGCTGTAATTTTATCCGATCCAAACAGAAAATCCGCATTACTCAGAGGAGCAGTTACTGATTTCTCCGATTCAGATAGCTTAGGAACTGTGTTCAGAGCCTCTACAAACCGATCTCGATCCGATTGAGTCGAACCTTGAGAACCAAAACCGCCGGAAGCGGAAGAAGCCGGGAATAGAAACAAACGCATCCTCGCTGGCTTTGACGACATACGAAGCAAGCGATCGTACTCATGCATCATATGCTCCAGATCATCGTCGTTGGTGACCGAGATCAAAGCGTCTAGGTCTTCTCCTGGAAGCTGATACTTAAACGAAACGTCTCCACTGCCATCACCACCACTGCAGACGGCGGAGAGCTTCGACGCTAAAACAGGGAATCTAATCCCGCGATCAACGGAGAGGATCTTCGTTTCTCCGTTTACATAGGTGAGCTGATTATCATGAGGCCGTGGCTGAATCTTACCGCCATAGCTGCACATGAACTTCACCTTGTAGCTCTGTGGCTGCTGCTGCTGCTGGTTCTGGTCATCCCATGGCGGCGGGTTATCAAATTCGATCTCGCGAGATCTTGGAGAAGAGTCGGTTGAATCAGGATAAGAGTTGTAGGAGAATTTCTCCATCTCGTATTTTTTTTTTTCCTTTGAGCCTTAAATCATGAGGAGAATTTAGAAAGAAATGGAGAAGACTCTAAAATGGTTTTTATGAACATGGCGAAACGGTGGTGGTGTTGGAAAATGTTAACTTGACAGGACGTTGTACGTGAACTTATTGCTCTATTACACGTGGCCTGTCCGAATTATGA
This sequence comes from Barbarea vulgaris, assembly GCA_963667165.1. Classification (NCBI taxonomy): domain Eukaryota; kingdom Viridiplantae; phylum Streptophyta; class Magnoliopsida; order Brassicales; family Brassicaceae; genus Barbarea; species Barbarea vulgaris. The sequence continues at coordinate 1,390,146 of OY763894.1, read as the reverse complement.
GTTTAAGGCGGTCATGTTATTGAGTCACGGCCTGTGACGTTAGCTAATCACCCCATGGATTAATATGACTTTTTGGACGCTAAAGTGGGCCCAATTAGCAAAGGAGGCCAGCCTTTTACATGTTTTTTTCTTTTCTTCCCACACAGTTCACTTCAAGCAATAAGAAGCACAATGTTTTTTTCAACCTCGAATTGAAAATAACTCACAACGTTTGGTATATTATGGTCCGAATAGTCTTTGTGTTATCTAGAATATACCAGATAATAACCGAGAAAATATCTGCTTAGATTATTATACATTGTTTAGATTATATTTATTTTATATTTTTAACTTTCTATTTATCTTATTTATTTTTATTATATATGGTTTGTATTGTGTTAATTAAAATTATTAATATATATATATATATATATATATTATGTATAATATGATTTACTATTAAAATATATATATATAACAACGATATTGTAGTTTGCATTAACAGTAGTAATATGATACACATTTAAAAAATTTAAACAAATTGATTGCATATCCCAAAGAGTGTACTTGATTTTTATTAATTGTCATTCCAAAATGCAATATATAATGGATATTGTCTTCTCTTCATCTAAGGTCAATCTTAAGAAGCATTATACATCTTTTTTTTGTTCTTCTAAAAATTCTTTTCAAAACCCACGTCTTGCATAGATAAATATTTATTAATTTTTTCTTATATTAAACATGTTACTGGATACATGTTATTACTTTTCTTTTTATCATTAAACATGTTATTAAAGATTATAACAACCTATATATAATATTATATGTTACTTAATACTAATAATATAACAATGTTATTATGGACTGAAACTAATTTAATCTGGGATTAAGTATATATAAAAAATAAATTTATATTCAGATCATAGTATGTATCACAAATATATGTAGTTGATTTGTATAAAATATAAATGTGACATTTGGTTAATGACATTTTAAGTTGTTAAATTATGAATATAAATCAATCACAGTAATTTCATTTATATAGTATTTTTTTTCTTCTTATATTTTTTGTTTCATCATTTTAAGATGAAACATATAATTTTATAACACATTAGGTGAATGTCATATAAAACTGAGAAATTTAAATAATTTTTTATTAAATAAAAACTATAAATATAGACATAAATCATTGCTAATAAATTATAATTTTTTAAAAAAAATTTAAATTGTATATTATTATATATAATTAATTATAAATATATTTATATATATAATTAATCACTTATTTCTTGTATTTAAAATTATATTTGATTTTACTATATTTATAATTAACCCTACAAATTACAAATATAATGAACATGTTTTAATAATTTTACTTGCATATTAGTGTTTTTAATCTCAAACTTTATATGTGAATATCCATAAAAATCATAAATATGGAAAAATATTTTTACTTTGCGTATTTAATAAATATTATAATCTTTTATTAAAACTACTATATAGAATACATGTTCATCCATAAACTAAGGGAACTGATTTGGTTTGTTGTGTGAATTTTATATTATTAATTGAATTTTAATGTGAATTATGGTATTTTTTCTTTGAGGAATAAAAATAAATTAAGTGAGACCTACATAGTTTTTTCAACCAATCAAATAGAAGCATCAAAGTCAGATTGAATTTGTTGTGACGAAATTATCCTTAATGACATATTAATATTTGCTTAGAAAATAATTATAATCTAATGGCAATTTTTGTAATATACCACATGACTATTGGTTAAACTTCTTTTAACATTGTTCAAATAATAGTATAGAGATATATATATACTGTATCTTTTTGTCAACATCTAGAAAGACAAATTTTTGTTTTGTTTTGTTTTTCTTTTTTGTATGCAATGCGATATGTCCTTGGATAACTTAACTTCTACTCAATAAAAGAAGATAATTTAACTTCGTCAGCGTATTATTACTTTCTCAACTGTTTGCTACTCCATAGTTTATTGGCCCTGACCAAGAAAACTATACAAAAAAAAAAAAAAAAAACTCATAGTTTATTGCCAACTTGCACCTTATTATAAACGGTTAAATTGTTGTAATTATTCTAACTTATATCAGACGTATTTCACCAGCATGCCTAAGGTGTCATCATGATGGTAGAAAACAAAATTTTTATTTTCGAATAAACGAAAATATATTCTTATAACTGTATATTCGAAACAGATTACAAAATATGTTTGCGAGCGATAATCACATCCTATAACATGTACACTGTTCATGTGAATTCGACATTTGATAATTATTGTGTTAGAGATGTTTCTCAATGAGTCATAGATCAAGTCGTGCCTCTTGGTCGTTGGTAGATTAAGTCAACCAACCAAAATTTGGCAAAGGTGCATCTAGTCCAACACCAATTCATCTCAACCAATACTTTACATTTCTCTTGAGATATTATATATTTTTACATTTTTCTTCCCTAGATTAAATCAACCATATATATGATTACTCTAAAACCCCTTCGATAGTTCTATTAGGGAGACTTTTCTTGCTGTAATATTGGAACGTTTCAACGAATCAAAATTTTCGGATCTAGTAAACCAGAAAAAAAATGGAATCGAATTTTTAAATTCTTAAAATGAAACGATATTTACCAAATTGAACATAAATCCATTTTTTTTTAACTTAATTAAACCTAAACAAACATAGCGATATTTTCAAATGTCCAAACTTATTATATTTTTTTGTTTGTCTCTGTAGTAGGAAGTGTATGTAACATAAGAAGAGGGCAGGTGTAAAGATTCACTAGTTAAGGGGCGAAAGTTAAATATTAACAGGATAGGAGGGCAGTTATGTGAAACATTGTTAAAATCGAGACGACAAGTAAGATTGAATTATATGAAAATCAAAATGAAGAAGCTGATGATCATTCAAGTTTCCAACAACTTCACCGCTCACCCGCACGGCTTTCACGAGTCGGATCAACTTTCTCATCAGCCTCCACTTTAAGGTTTCTGCTTTCAGGTTTGCAATCCACAACCATTGCGCGTTTCGCTTGTGATTCTCGTTTCTTTTATCTGCTGGAGTTTCTTCTTTTTCCCCTAAAATTTCTGCCTTCTTGTGGTTGATTGCTTGGATGATTCTCCTATTCTCTTAGGTCTTAAGCTGATTTTGTTTCCTCTTGCTATGCTTCTCAGAAATTTCAGAACAATGACTCTTCGATTTTGTGTGTTTTTTTTTTTGTAAAAATTTCTCCATTGCTTTGACTTATAGAACAGTGACGTATCATATATTAAGATTAAAAATCCAACTTATTATTATTTTATTTTATTTTTTGTCTTGCTTGATACTTTGTTTGTAGATGGGTAAGTATCAGGTCATGAAACCGGCTAAGGAGGTTGATGTTTCTGCTGTTAAATATAAAGCTGAAGACATCAAAGGTTGGGTACTTATACAATGCACATTTAATTACGTTGGTTTTGCTGAATTTCATACACATCATTATGCAGAGGGATATGTGCCTGCACTTTTCTGCTTATGTATTTTATAATTAGCTCTTACTAATTAATGAACTGTGTTTTTATTTAATACTGTTTTGCAGCCCCTCATTTGACTGGTTTTTTGTTCAAGTTGTTCGTTAAGACGGTTGAAGCACCATTTATAGGCTCCCTTATTATAGATTCATTGAAGAAGGATAATGGCATGACCCAGGTCTGTTTTCATCAGACTGACTTTATGATCTTTTTGCCTTTGTTTACTGGTTCTCCTCAGGGGCTTTTGATTGGTCAATGTTCTTACATTTTTTTTTTTTTTTAATTGATGACTGCCAGGTTTTTCGCAACACAGTTATACCAGAAGAGCCCATGTTCAGACCGGAGTTCCCATCTCAAAGTATATTCTTCTACAATTCGTTTTTATCATTCATATGTTTGTATACTTACATGCAACATTGGTATTAACTTCACAAAATATATGACTGTGACTATTGTTTTCAATTAGAATCGGAGCTTGATGTTGTCATTGTTGGCGAAGATGAAAGTCCTATAGACAGATTGGAAACAGCCTTGAAGTGTCTTCCTCAGTATGATCCTTCACGTAGCTTTCACGCAGATCCAATGTCATCCTTCCGTTACTGGAAGATTCGTGATTATGCATATGCTTATAGATCTAAGCTGACTACCCCATTGCAGGTTAGTCATCTTAATCTTAAGTTTTTTTACTTTTTTTTTTTTTTTTTTGGCACAAACAGATAATCTTGTTGCTTATTGCTAGGTAGCAAAAAAAATAATCTCAATCATAGAGGAGTTTAGCTATGACAAGCCTCCAACACCATTTTTGATTAGCGTTGATGTCAATGAAGTCATAAAGCAAGCTGAAGCTTCTACACAGAGGTTTGAAGAAGGTAACTTATGCAGACTCCCAGATATATTTTTAGTACCAGATTCCATCTTGGCGGAAGTTATTTCATACCTACTTAAAGTGTCAAGCTTCAGTGAGGTTTCAGACGTGATTTTAGAGATCTGTGTTGATCATGTTGGGTGTGAGCTGTGTAGGAAATCCAATATCTGTTTTGGATGGAATTTTTGTGACGATCAAGGACGATATTGATTGTTTACCCCATCCGACAAAGGGTGAGTATGTAATTCTATATGTTATTTAAAATACTTCCAGTTACAACAGACCTGTCATAGAATTTTTCATTAAAGGTGGAACAACATGGCTGCATGAGGATCGTTCTGTGGAAAAGGATTCAGCAGTTGTTTCAAGACTACGTTCTTGTGGTGCAATCTTACTTGGCAAGGCAAATATGCATGAGTTAGGCATGGGGACGACAGGAAACAATTCAAATTACGGGTAAGATACAGAGCAGAGGACACACAAATCTTTTATATGAAATATGCTATCTGTCTTGCGGATAGACATAACACTGTTTTGTTACTTGATACGGTTTCGCTTCAATACGGTCATGTGTATGGTCTATTTTTTCTGGTATGCTGCATTGCAGAACCACAAGAAACCCACATGATCCTAAAAGGTATACGGGCGGATCTTCCTCAGGTTCAGCAGCTATTGTAGCCTCTGGACTATGTTCAGCTGCTCTAGGAACAGATGGTGGAGGTATCAAAGTAATTTTTATTTGTTTGATCTGACTGACCTATGATCTGCATACTTAGTAGGTTTAATGTTTCTGAAAATGCAGGTTCTGTTCGCATCCCGGCATCACTTTGTGGTATAACGGGACTGAAAACAACATATGGTCGGACAGATATGACAGGGTAAGAGAATCAGGATTCCTAACAGAAAACCATTACGCCATTTTCCCCTTAGGTGTTAACAAGTTTCTACTTTTTCTTTCATCTTGTTGCTATATAACCATCCAGGTAAAAATATTTTTGGACCCTTGGGTCCACCGACCATGTCGCGATTAACATAATTTCACATCCTTTCAAAATATGGAACGTTTCATAATGTCATAATTTCACTCAAGCTCATAAGGATCATGTCGGTGCTCTGAACGTTTAGATATTAGTGATAATTTGTACCAGAAACTAACTGCATACATTTTGTTGTTTAAAAATATGAGAATGGCATACATTATTGGCACATTAATTAGAAAATGATCTGGTGTCTTGGCATATGATAAACAAAATCTGATCTGATGTATATGGCATATGATTTCTTTTTTTGACCACTTTCATGCCCACAGGTCATTATGTGAAGGTGGAACAGTGGAAATAATCGGTCCACTTGCTTCATCTCTGGAAGATGCCCTCTTGGTGTAAGTTTAACTTTGTTGAGACAGGAATTAGACTAGCGAACGCCGAGAAAGTTTTGCTGTTATTTTTCTACTCTTTTAAATTCTTGACATCTTTGTAAATCATCCAACAATAGTGAGTAGAGGTGCAACAAACGAAAATGAATAATCTGTTTAAAGCAAAACCACACATTATCTATTTCAGATGTTTTGTCTGGATTTTTAACTAACTAGCTTTGTGTGTGTTTACAGGTATGCTGCAATCTTGGGTTCTTCATCTGCTGATATAATCAATTTGAAACCGGTAACTTTTTTAACCATAAATATATACTAGACAACACTCTTGATCAAATCTTAATGAATTAAGTATGAAATATTGTCGTTTGTAGAAGTGTCTCAGTTTATACACAACTTCTGTTCCCAGGAACATATAGTCTTGTAATTCTTGTATGATTTTGTTGTTGCAATGATTCTGTAGAGCCCACCCTGTTTTCCGAAGTTACTGTCTCATAACGGAAGCAATGCTATAGGATCTCTAAGACTAGGGAAATATACAACGGTGAATATTCTATCCTTGCTAGTTGATCTGAGTTGGATATTATAAATTCAGACTGCATATTAGTGCGTTGTTTTTATCCATGCAGTGGTTTAATGATGTTAATTCAAGTGACATCTCTGACAAATGCGAAGATATTCTTAAGCTTCTATCAAACAATCATGGTTGCAAAGTAAGCTGACCATTTCAATAGTTTCCTCTCTTTATACGTGTTTTGTTATCAATATATTGTTTCAGGTACAATCTGTATATGGTATTATTGCAGGTAGTTGAAATAGTGGTTCCTGAACTGGAAGAGATGAGAGCAGCTCATGTTGTGTCGATCGGGTCTGCAACACTGTGTGCTCTCACTCCTTACTGTGAGGCTGGGTATGCCTTAAAGCTTTTTCTGATTTCAGTAGCAGTAAGACTCTAGGTAGAAGTTTGGTCTAACCATTCTATTCATTATCTTACGTTTCAGGAAAAATTCAAAACTAACGTATGATACTCGCACCAGCTTTGCGCTTTTCCGGTCATTCTCTGCTTCAGACTATATCGCTGCCCAATGTCTTAGGTAAATGACATTCAACAAGTGTAAAACTTTCACCTTTTGCCTTAAATCACAGGAGTATAAGTATTACTAAGTGAAGTCCCTTAAGTCTTTGCAAGAAGTGCCATGGCCTGATTATATTAGCAGATATATATGATTTTTCAACAAATGATATGCTCTAACCAGAAAACCCATCAAGAGTCAGTAACTGGATATAGACAAAGTCTGATTCTTGCAGGTGAACTGTTATTACCTGATATTTATGAGCAGATGAATGACTATAGCGGCTCTTTGCTTGTTTTATTGCAGGCGAAGATTGATGGAGTATCACTTGGATATCTTCAAAGACGTTGATGTTATTGTAACCCCTACATCTGGGTACGTAAAATAGAGAATTCGTATCATATGCAACCAAATATTCAGCTGAAACTTTGTCTTGTAAAAACAGTATGACAGCCCCTGTGATACCCCCTGATGCTCTCAAAGATGGAGAAACCAACTTTCAAGTGACAGGTTTGTCAAATAAAAATCTCAGCTTCACAAATACATGAGAGTCTCCAACTTGTGATATTCAAATTTGCCTCTTTTCCAGCTTATTTAATGCGATTTGTTCTAGCTGCAAATCTTCTGGGCTTCCCGGCCATATCTGTCCCGGTAAGCAATTCTTTTATAAGTCTCTGCTCTATCCAAAACTTGAAGCTATATATATTCGTCTACGTATTTCATTCTTGCAATAATCATATACGTTTTTTTTTCTGATTGATCACTCTCTTTTTAAACAAATGGAAAAAATGGCAGATAGGGTATGATAAGGAAGGACTTCCAATAGGATTACAAATAATGGGAAGACCTTGGGCCGAAGCTACCATCCTTGGTTTAGCTGCTGCAGTTGAGGTACTCTCTTTCTCGGAAATGATACATACGTTTTTTAAAAGATCATGTAGACAGTAGTGCGGTAAATACTACTACTAGTAAAGAGCATTCATTTATTTTGGTATTTCAGGAACTAGCTCCAGTTACCAAGAAACCTGCTGTCTTTTACGATCTTCTCAATACAAACTCTACTCATACGGAGGATGTTACAGAGAACTGAAAACGCATGCATTTTATCTGAGCTGTGGAATAACATCATTTGTGATTGCATTACACAATTTACATGTTAATTGATTGTGTTAGATATATGATTCTTCTGGTTAAATCTCACATTTATAAGATTAGAAGCAAAATAAGTGGTGCTGTAGAGTGTTGTGCGATAAAACGTACTGAATTAATCTCGCACATTGAACGAGTGTTGTGCTATAAATCTTTAGTATTTAAAAACATTATTAAGCCAAGCATCTTTAACTCAACAAAGTCAATAGTAAGACTAATAAGAGAGTTGCATACAACAAAGGAGGGGTTTGCGTACGGATAAATAGAAGAAAGTTGAAGACAATAATAAAGTGTTTAAATAGAAGAATCATTCAGCTTTAATGTTGTTATCATCTACAACAGCATCACTTGGAACATCACTCCCCTTTGGAATCTTTCCTGGATAATCAGTCACTGAACTGTCCGATCCCAACATACTGTCAAATTTTAAACATGAAAAGACAGACATTAGAGACTAATATATACTTGGTTAAACTCTCCAAAGCCACGATTGTATTTAATGAAGAGACTCCAAACCTTCTATCGACAATGACCATTGATCGTAGCTCGCAATTTGCAAAGCTGCAATTCAAATTAGATTATAGAACCCAAAGATTATAATGTGATTACTTTTCTTTTTCTTAAAAAACAGCAACATTAGTGAAAAGAGAAACTTACTGGCTACAAATTTCCTTCTTAACATCTGGGTGACACTCATTTTGTAGTGCATTCAATGTGTGAAACAAGAAACCACTGTGTGTCACTATCGCTATCTCTTTTTCTTTCCTTGTCCATAGCCTACAAATCCAAAACCAGCCATCATACACAGTTCTGATTCCATCAGCATTTATAAGACTGACTGAGATTGTTCAAATTCTATGTTGAACCACCGTACATTGAAGGATACAAACTACAGAGTGCTACAGAAATTGATACTATTTGATGCCAAATTCTAGTTACTCAATGTCAGGGAAGCTACAAGAATATGCCGCACAATCTATGAAAAAGAATCAACTTTCCTATATCTTTACGCAGGTTTTAGATTAGGTATAAAAGAGAATGTACCAGTTCAGGAACTTTTTCCCTCTAGCTGCAAGTTCTTCAATTGTTTCTCTAACGTCAGCCTTCCATAACTTGTCTTCGTCGCTTTCTATCTGAACGCAAATTTTGATGCGAGGAGTCATTTGAAACACATATAAGTTATTTGGCGGAGCTGTACGCTGCTAACAGTTAATTGAGCAACCAGAAGATTACAAGTAATAATCAATGCCAGGTACATCTAAGACTCTCAATTTTTACTTGCCAGTGAAAAGTCAACTGCTGGAAAAAGAAACTGATAGTCGCTGATACTTCTCCTCTGATCACATGGATGCACTCCCTGTGTCCACAAAAAATTAGAAAAGTGAAAACTTGATGCAGCTAAGCATAACTACCTATATTCTTTCCTAATGAGATTGGATCAGAAAAGGCATACCAAATGTTCCCTGCAGGACTCCTCTGTAATAATCGGTGGGCAGTTTAAACTCGATATAGCTGCACGGTTGCTATTTCCTGCATTTGCTACCATTAGAGGTAGTACATCACTCATATCTGTATAGCCCTCTCCACCGAAAACACCAACAGCAGTTTGCAATGTTCTACATATAAAGCAAAACATCATTATACAAATATATTAACAAATTTAACATTTTCAAAAACTGAAGTTTTCTGTTTAATATAAAATGTGCATTTTTCTTTTTAAAATTACTCAAATGAGTTGCAGCACATAGTCTCACACCATCTATTGTAATATGAGACTATGTGATCTTTGTAATATTAGACTATTGTAATGTGATCTTTGTAATATGACTAACGTACCTCATCAGAGGAGAAGAGATGACCAATTCAATCTTCTTGTGAAGTCCACTTGACTGAACATGCTTACGCAAACTATCTACCTGTCACCAAGAGAATTTATCTATTCAGGAACTGAAATTGGAAAGCCGAATCAGTTTAACATCTGGCTAAAGAGGTGAAAATGCAGCTCAATCTTTCTGCATACCTGTTGCCACCCAAGTTGGGTCAACTCTGCATCAAAGTAGTCATGAGACATGTAAGCCTTATAGTTCTTTTCCCCATCAACATTGTGAATTCCTTGAGCATGTCTGACCTGAAAAAAGTAGTCAATATGCAAACACTATATCATCTTTGAAACTTTGAAAATCATAAATTTCAGCTGAAAGAGATATAAAAGCACTCACAAGGTAAATGGTTTTGCAGCGGTGCAAAGGGTACAAACCTATACCAGCACCAGTCTCCATTTTCTGCAAACTGATTCAAGCATTGACCCTCAATTAGAGGCATTAAAAACATAAACTAGGATATGGTAAAGAGATGGAAATAACTTCTTTAGAAGCTAGGAAACTAATAAGGCAAAAATGCACACTCTTCTAAAAAAGTTTCGTTTTTTTATTATGACAAAATCTGAATCAGAGACCTTAAAGTGTACAATCGAGACACCAAACTCGAATTAACAGAAGCGAAACATCAACACCATTCAAATTGCTCAAAACCATCCAATAGTCTCTTAAGGATGAGATTTAACTCAAAATCAAGATAACCAAAAGCCAAATGGTTCACTATCACACAAAAAAAAAAAGAAATGAGCCAAAACAAAAATCCTACGAGATCTTACAGTAAAAACCAATAATTGAGCTAAATCTAATGCTACGAAATCACACAACTGAAGAAGAATACGCGAGACAATGCAAGCGATTATGATTTAAAAAATTACCCAGAAAAAAAAAAGACATTTTCACACATCTAATCATAGAGATAGATGATGAATACTTATATAAAATATGGAATATGCATACATTTGTTGACTTACCGGAGATTCGAGCTAGTAACCCAAAGGAGGCGGATGAGAGAAGATGTGAATCAAGTAAGAGAAGAAGAAGAAGAAGAAGAATGGATTAGTTTTTATTTTTAATTATTATTTTATCAGTTAATCTGCAATTATCGTTTAATTGTTTTGGATGCAATGAAGTGGACCAATGAAAATGATTTAAAATTAGCTTCCTACCAAAAAATAATAAAATGGTGAGAGCCGTCAATAATACTACTAAACCATCTGGGTCCGCTCATACGTTACAAGTACAAACCAATCCAAAACAACACTCTAAAAGAACCAAAATTGTATTTTACATTTTGAACCATATAATATTATTATCCATATCTTTATCCATTTTATTTCAATTTCCCCTTCACAATTTCTTTTCTTGTTTCAGTTAAACTAATTAATTTAGTACATCAGATTCTTAAACTCTAGTTATAGCAGATAACCAAATGATTCTAATCAAAGACCCAAAACCAAATAAAAATAAAATCCAACCGAAAACCATTTAAACCGGAAGAAAATTAATCCGAACCGGAACAAATTACCGGTTTAAGCGTGAGATTGCAGTGAGTCTTCACTCTTCATCGTCTTCTCTTCAGATTTCGCGTGAATCGATGGAGTTGGGATCCAGACGAATCTACACGACGATGCCGTCAAAGCTCCGATCTTCACTTCTTCCACGTCTTCTACTCCTTTCTTTCCTCTTACTCCTCTTCTATTCTTTTATCCTTCTTCGCCGTCCGATCACTTCAAACCTCGTCTCTCCTCCGCCGTGCGATCTCTTTGCCGGCCGATGGGTCTTCAATCCAGAAACTCCGAAACCTTTGTACGACGAGACTTGCCCTTTCCACAGAAACGCTTGGAATTGCTTACGGAACAAGCGAGAAAACATGGACGCTATCAATTCATGGAGATGGGTACCCAATGGCTGCGCATTGAGTCGAATTGACCCAAATCGATTTCTAGAGCTGATGAGAAACAAGAATGTCGGGTTTGTTGGGGATTCTCTGAACGAGAACTTCTTGGTTTCGTTTTTGTGTATACTGAGAGTGGCTGATCCAAGTGCTGTCAAGTGGAAAAAGAAGAAAGCTTGGCGTGGAGCTTACTTCCCTAAGTTCAATGTTACTGTTGCATATCACAGAGCTGTTCTTCTCGCCAAATATAAGTAAAATTCCTTAACTTCTAAGAGTTTGAAATCTAAAGCTTTTTGCTCTTAAAATGATCAAACTTTTTGATTTGTAAACGGAAAAATTGAAATTTGATCTCAGGATTTTGGGTATAGGCTTGTTAGTTGATTTTGCTAAATGTTTCAGAGTCCGAAGAGAAATTTAAATTACTTTCTTCAGCTCTTAATGCCTTTAAAGATTTTGTGGCGATTACTGAATTGTGAATATCTTAGATCAAATCTACATTTCATGAACCTTTATATGTCTGAATTGACACTTGAAAGCATAATGAATGTGTTTTTTGTATACGTTGAATTTGTCCAGCCTTATGTTCTTCTAAACTGATATGATAAAAGGTGGCAGCCGAGACCTTCTGCTGAAGCTAATCAAGATGGAGTGAAAGGAATGTATCGAGTTGATGTTGATATTCCTGCAGATGAGTGGATCAACGTCACTAGCTTCTACGATGTTCTCTTATTTAACTCTGGCCATTGGTAATAGTTATGTCCTTCACTTGTTGAGTTTTCTTTATGCTTACAACTTTGTGGAGAAATTTATTCAAAATATTTGCTCTGGTTTTTGAGTTTAGGTGGGGTTACGATAAGTTTCCTAAAGAGACACCTCTAGTCTTTTATCGAAAGGGAAAGCCGATAAATCCTCCTCTTGATATATTGCAAGGATTTGAAGTTGTTCTTCAACATATGGTTTCTTATATCCAAAGACAAGTCCCAGCAAAGACCCTTAAGTTCTGGCGCTTGCAATCACCAAGGCACTTCTACGGCGGTGATTGGAATCAGAATGGAAGTTGTTTGCTGGATAAACCACTTGAAGAAAACCAGGTATGCTAACGAGCTTTACAAAGCAAAGTCCGGTTTTCTCAATCTCTATCCTTGCTTCTTTTTCTGGATTCTCCTGATGGCGGAAAATATTATATATGGATTGAACTATTTTGTGTTCTGATAAAAAATGTTGTTGATGCTAAGACCTAGACAGCTTGACTTGTGGTTTGATCCCAGGAATAATGGAGTGAACAAAGAAGCAAGAAGGATCAACAGAATCATCAAGAACGAGTTGCAAACCACAGAGATCAAGCTACTTGATCTGAGCCATCTAAGCGAATACAGAGCAGATGCTCACCCTGCTATCTGGTTAGGGAAGCAAGACGCGGTGGCTATATGGGGACAAGACTGTATGCATTGGTGCTTACCTGGTGTTCCTGACACATGGGTTGATATCTTAGCGGAACTCACTCTCGCTAACTTGAAAACAGAGTGAAGACGCTGGCAGAATTAAGAACAGAGACTTGATTGGGCATTAAGGTTCAGATGTCTGAAAGGTTCCACCTTTTGGTTTAACTGTAAATGGTTCATATTTTGATGAAATTTTGTTGGAATTTTTATTCCTTTTCCAACACTCGCCTTCACAAAACATGAACATTTTAACTTGTATTTTGATACATCTATAAATTAAAGAGTTCTAAATCTGTTTGTCTTGCTTGTAATTACTGTTTTCGTGAAGTTGATTCTTTCATAATTGGGGCTTGTTTGTGACTTTGAACGGCATGGAATCTCTAATACCTCGAAAGGTCCCAACTTTGGATTAGCCGATTAGGTCGATGTCTCAAAGGCTCAACCTTTAGAGTGTGAACTATTGTAAATGATTCGTTTCGAGGACAGTCGATGGTAAAAAGAGCTCTCTAATAATGACGATTAGTACCGACCCGGATAATAATAATATTAAAGGATTTGGGACAAAGGGGACAAAAGAGAGAGAAGAGAGCAGAAAAATGTCGATGAGATTACTTCATCTTCTTCCCCAACAAAGCACTAGCTTTTCTCGGAATCTCGAATATCATCAGCATCTGTTGACCCGACCCGTAACCGTAAGCCGGATTCAGTGCATAAGGAGAGACGATGAAGACGAAGATGAAATCATCAGTAACATGAGGTTGAGGAAGCCCAAGAAGAAAAAGAAGACTATGAGCGATTCGGAGCTGGCGAAGGATTTGGCAAGAGAAATCGGGAAAGCAAACTCAGTCTCGGAACAGAGACGAGAAGCGATGAAGAAGAGCGGTGAGATTCTATGGGGAGAGTTTTGTCGGCATATGGAATTGAAAGAAGATGAGATGAGAAATAAATGGAAGAAGATTGGTGAAGATGAGAAATTGGTTCTGGTCAGAGAGTTTGTGGATGAATGGAGTGGAGATTTTCAACCTTTATCTGTTAGATCTGTCAAGGAAATGGTTGAAGAAGAGTGTTTGAATTCTGAAAAAACAGTTGAATCTTCTTCTTTTTCTTCTTCTTCTTCAATGTCTTCGTTTTCTGGCTTGTTTCCTGGATTGAAGAGAATCATAGGGTTTGAATAGGATCTTCTGTTTTTCTTGTAATCATGTTTTGTTAACTGAGAACTTATCCCCCGCAGTTTGCTATCTTTCTGACCAAAAAAAAATGAGGTGAGAATCCTGCAACATATTTTTAGCGCGCATATGAGAACCAAATCGTTGTGTTTTGTTTCAGTGAATTGATTATAGATATAGAAACAGAGAACTAGTGATGGAGATTGTTGAATGAATGATTTTGAGTCCAAAATGAAGAGAGCAGTAAATAGGATTCAGAATTGAGCTCAGACTATGTTAAGTTCATTTGGTTAACAAAATTGAACCATTGAACTAACTATGATATGATTCTTACCTGCAGGGTTGAGGTTTTTCTTTCTTTAATATGTTTGGGGCTCTGGTTCAGATTGACCTGTTTGAGGAGAGTTATTACGAATACTGTTTTACACAAAGCAAATGTATTGAGGAAGCTGCCTAAGTCGCACAACCCCAAAACGAATGCATCAAAATTCAGAGATGACCGTTTCAGTTCGAAGTAATGATCAATCATTCCCTACGAGTGAGAGTGATAACAGTTGTAGAATTATCCATAATCCATTGAAGACCCATCTCATATCATCTCTGGCTCTGTTTTTTTTCTAGCTAGCTACTAATTTTATGGAAGTTTTTGTTAGTGATTTTTGATTAGGAGAATACGAGTGATTCTTGAGTGATGAATAGTTGGATCTGTAGCTTGTAGTTTTTTTTTTTTTTTTTTTTTAATTTAGATGAGTAGCTAGGGCTTTTCCTAGTAGGGAATGGAAATTATATGGAAATGAGATTCCTTGTAGGGAATGGAAATTATATGGAAATAGTCGTTAGACTTCACTTAATTTTAGATGAGTTATATGTATATTATTTCTACTATTCATCTGGTTTTCACAATCTGGTAACGTATTGTGTGTTATGATATTTGGAGGGGTAATTTCAATAACTAAAGTATATAAAAACCAATTATATAATTTTTTGACTTGAGAGTAATATCCAAGTTAGCCGTTACTTGATTTTTTTTGGGAAAACGTAATATATAGTTCAACCTACGTATTACATAACATAATCATTATATCAACCAAAAAAAAAAAAAAAATCAATAAGATTTTGAGGTTGAACATCATAGAGAAAGAGAAACCTAAATTAATCGAATATGATCGATCACCCGAGAAATTTAAAAACGAAAACCAGAAAAAGAATTAAATGATAAAACAAAAATAATAATAGAAAAATTAAAGAAAACTTAAGGTGACCGACTTGTTTTTATCAGCCTTGATTTCTTCAAACAGTTATGACAAGAATACCCTCCATGGACTATTATCCAAAAATCGGATATCTCAGGAAACCGAGCTTCCTCCATGAATGTTGACGGAGAAGTTGATCGCGGTCAAAACCTTAGAATTATGGAGAGGGACTCTGATTCCATCAAAGATCAGATCGCAGAGCCTTCATGGTTTTCCCCTAAAAAGTAATTTCTCTTCTTTCTCCATTGTATAGGTTTCTCAAGCCAAATTACCTTAGATTCTGGGTCAAATTGGGCGAAATGTAGAAGCTTTGAGTTATGGTGTGAATGAAGTAGGAAAATTTTCATGTTTAGCTTTGGAATCTGCTAATTGGTTGTATTTTATGAAGTTATGTACATTTGATGAAACTAAGTCGATGATCTTTTTTTTTTGTTATAATTTGCAGCGAAAGCAGTCTACTTTGTTTGATATGTTGTATTATCAACTTCTGGGTTAAATATAGTTTTCTGGAATAAGCAGATTGATGGTGACCAAATCATTTCAGCTTAGAATAAGAATTTGCTATTAAAGTGGGCATGAAGATGCACTTTTTGTTGCTTTATAACGCTTTAATATAATATGAAAAAACCTCTCTCAACTTATTTTCAGCAATTCCTTAGTCTTTTAACTCTTGGGAACCCGAAATATGTGGATGTTTGATTGACGAGTGTTTTGGTGATGCCTTTGTTTACTCACTGAGTTAGTCTTATTCTTGTGTGCTTATTTTGGTTTTTCTCTGCAGGCTTCTCTTTGTGTTTTGTGTAGTCAACTTAATAAATTATATAGATCGAGGAACTATAGCCAGTAATGGTGTCAATGGGAGTCGTGGTACTTGCACCTCAACTGGTACATGTTCAGCTGGCACCGGTATACAGTAAGTTTCCATTTGTTTGCCGTCTATCCGTTAAAGCACTAGGAATTGGAAGAATACTGTCACTTCAGTCAACTTTTATTTTAAGCTCGAGTACCAACTCGAGCTGATCATCGTCTACAGTAGAAAATTGTCTGGTTTTGTTGTATCCATCATCATTAGTTTCAATCCACTTATTTTTGTTTGTGTGTAGATATAATATTATGTGAAAACATAGAAATCTAAAGATATCAGTATTCGGTTTCTTGGCTGTTTAGTTATAATGCCCATGGTTGTACTACACAGGGGGGATTTCAACTTGAGCAATTTTGAAGATGGAGTTTTGTCATCTGCTTTCATGGTTGGGCTTCTTGTGGCCTCTCCTATATTTGCTTCATTAGCTAAGAGGTGTGTACTGGATCCCCCTACGTTTTGAGTACAAATGCATCAGTTTTAGTGATTTTGAATCTACATTTCATTTATCTTTAGGGTTATTTTTCTCACTCAATGTTCTGTGTTGCAGTGTTAATCCGTTTAGACTTATCGGAGTTGGATTATCGATCTGGACTCTCGCTGTGATTGGCTGTGGTGTTTCATTTGATTTTTGGTCCATCACAATCTGTCGCATGTAGGTGTAGTTTCTATTTTCTTTTCAATTATTTATTTCATATTATATTTTCAAAATCATATACTTATCCGTTATACCTATCTCCCCTTATTCAGGTTTGTTGGTGTTGGTGAGGCATCATTTGTAAGTCTTGCTGCCCCATTTATTGACGATAATGCCCCACACGATCAGGTAGTTGCTTCTGGAATCCATGGTTTTAGAAAAAGGATGGTAGTTAATTTTCTATAGGAAGGAAACTAATTATTCACAAAAGCACTTTGTTTTTTTTTTAACCAGAAATCTGCGTGGCTTGCTATATTCTACATGTGCATTCCAACAGGCTATGCTCTTGGCTATGTATATGGTGGACTTGTGAGTTGTTTTTTCTTTTCTCGTTCTGTCTATGTCATGATATTCTGATTATATGGTTCTTGTCTTACAACACCTTCAGTGACCTCGGTTTCGCTTTTTCTCTTTTCTTTTAGGTGGGGGATGTTCTTCCTTGGCGTGCTGCATTTTGGGGAGAAGCAATACTTATGCTTCCTTTTGCTGTTCTAGGTTTTGTTATCAAACCCTTGCATTTGAAAGGTGAGTGTTTGAAGTTGCAAACACACACACCCTATGTCCCTGATGGAATTGAGCTGCTTCTAATGAATATCGTATCTTCAGGTTTCGCTCCAGATGATACAGGAAAACTCCGGACAGATAACTTAAACGTTTTACCAACTGTTTATGGGTTCTCATCTGTGATGAACGATTTGAAATTGCTTTTGGCTGATAAGGTTTATGTTACAAACATTCTTGGTAACCATATTTCCTTCTCGTGTATTAAACAATATTAAGTATTTATGTCGTTGTATGATTTTGTGAGTATCTGTAACTGCTGTCTTTCTTTTCTCAGGGTATATTGCTTATAACTTTGTCTTAGGCGCATATTCATATTGGGGGCCAAAGGCTGGTTATAACATATACAAGATGGTAGAAAATTACCAGAGCGTGTTTGTTTCCTTATGTAGAAGTATATTACTTGATGCCTTTATCAATCTGTTTGCAGGAAAACGCTGATATGATATTTGGAGGGGTCACAGTTATATGTGGAATTGTTGGCACATTATCAGGAGGAGTGGTTCTAGATTTCATGGATTCTACAATTTCAAATGCTTTTAAGGTAAGATCCTCACGTGTATATAAAGTCCCCATTGCCTAACATAAATTTCTACCACTTATGGTTCATCTAGTTAAACAAGTATTTGATCTGTGTGTTTCTGTATTTTGCAGCTTCTTTCAGTGTCAACATTTATCGGAGCATTATTTTGCTTTGCTGCTTTCTGTTTCAAGAGCATGTATGCTTTTTTAGCTCTTTTTGCTGTTGGTGAACTTCTCATCTTTGCCACACAGGTAATCTCAGTTTCCTCCATTGATATACTTGATTCTATTATGTTTTACATATCTGATTGATTTCATGATGTTTTAGGGTCCTGTAAATTTCATAGTTCTCCATTGTGTCAAACCAAGTTTGAGACCACTTGCAATGGCGATGTCTACTGTCTCTATTCATATCTTTGGAGATGTACCTTCCTCACCACTCGTTGGAGTTCTTCAGGTTTGGTTTCTCAGTTGTATCCACAAAATCTTGATACAAAGCTCCAATGTCTTAATCAAATTAAGCTTCAATTAAACGCAATTTCCCTCTACTGGATTTATTACATTTTAAAACAATAACTATCTTCTGGATTAGTTCGAGCCATCAGTGTATCTGACTTGTGAATGTTTTGTCATTTGCCCACGCAGGACTACGTGAAGAATTGGAGAGTGACTTCTCTTGTTCTTACACTCGTTTTCTTTCCAGCTGCTGCAATTTGGTTCATAGGTTCGTTTTTTAGCCACACTGGGAATTCAAAAATCAAAAAATATATATACTTAGCTTAAAATGGAGTTAATGATTTTTTCTGCGTTTGTGACTCGACAGGGATATTCCTGAATAGTGTGGATCGATATAACGAAGATTCGGAGGCTGATGTAATGGCCAGAGAATCAACCGTTGCACCTCTTCTCGAGGAAGCATGAGGCCAGAAAAACTGCAAATGTGACTGTTAAGAGTTTTATGGTTTATACTCTTTTCTTTCTTGTACAAAAGAAACGTGCCTGAAACATGAAACAAATTACCTTCATTTGTATACCTTTGTTTCTCTGTTGCAAAATTATGAAATATTATCAAGATTTCTCTACGAATTATGATCGATCTCTCAGTTCAGGAACAGAAATATGATATCTTGATTATTATCTTCTCATCCTTGTAATTTGGTGAATAAGAGTCTTTAACTATGCAAATTGCATCAAAACCAAGAAGAGCAAATTGTCACTCAATGAATGGAAATTTGTGGGATTATCTTTAGACTATTTCAGAAAAGTGAAAGATCTCCAGGAGAAACTGATCTCTTGACAAGTTTAGCCCATGATTCGTTGGTCTCATGAATGATCTTCAAAGCATAATCTTTGTTAGCTGGTTTGTTTCCAAGACCAAACTTGTTAGCAGGCTTTCCATCTGGGATCTTGTAGTCTCTAAACCAATCTCTAATAGCTGTTAGAGTACCCTGAGAGCAACATCTAAAGTCAGATAACTAAAAAAGTCCAAAAGACTTGAATCTTGAGTCTTTGAGGACATACCGGGAAATGTTTCTCGACATCATCAACATCATTCACAAGATGAGCTTTAGGATCATCTAACGAAATCGCAACAATCTTCCAATCTAGCTCTCCTTCATCAATCATAGCTAAAGCAGCTAAAGGCTTAACCTTCAGAACCTCACCAATCTTCCTTTGCTTTTCACCAATCTCAACAACATCAACTAGAAAAACAAAAAAAAAACCAAACCCAAAATAAGCTAAGCTCTGGAATCAAACCCAAACCCTGAAACCCAAATGGTATTACATACCTGGATCATTATCTCCAAAAGCACCTTCAACCTCAGAATTTGCCTGAGTTGGATCTTCCCATGTTTGTGGAAGCAATCCATAGTTCCAGTTTATGTTGTAACTGTACATAACCAAAAAACAAGAAAATCGTTAAGCTACTCATCAATCTAAAGAGATGCAAATACAAAATCTAGTAAACTTCTCTTGTCTTACGGATAATATCTGAGCTTCCCTTTCTTAGTGTCTTGCTTAATAGGAGTGAAAGGTTCATCAGTAGCAACCTCCATTTTTGCACTAGACTCTTTAGGAATCTCCACTATAAAGTGAAAAACCCCATCTCCTAAATGCAATGGTATATCATGCCATGGAGATACCTAACCAAAATTTCATAACATCAGCACAAATTACGATCAACAGAGTATTTGATTCCTCAACACATTAAAGAAACGTGAAAAAAACAGAGACTTTACCTTCTTTGCGGAGCCATCTTGAAAGAAAACTCTGTAATCTAAAGTTTCAGATTGGCCTTCTTCAATAGTCTGAACCTGAGGATTGTAAATGGCATTACAAGAAAAGGGTCTTTTCGATTTCACCACTAATGTTCTCTTGTTGAAGCAGAGACCGTTAAAGCCGCAGACTTGAAGAACAAAAGGTCGCTTTGTGAACAAACACGACGTCGTTTGGCTGGCGGCTGCTGCTGCAGCTGTTGTCATCACTCTAGTGGCTGCCATTTTCGGGGAGGATCGAGATTTGATCTATAATACTTTTTTTCTCTACAAAGTGCTGACCTTTTGTTGACCGTGACAACAAACAAACAAAAATTTGATTCTTTTTCTCGTTTTTTATTTTTGGGTCAGACACAGACAAAATTTTGTGTGTGTTTAAATACTGTACTAATGAAGGAATATACTCCTACTAGGCATACGCATATTAACCAAGATACCGACTCTATTCATTACTCATCTTAAATATTGGAAGCCGTGAAATTCAAGAAGGGGTTTCCTAGAAATTTTA
This sequence comes from Barbarea vulgaris, assembly GCA_963667165.1. Classification (NCBI taxonomy): domain Eukaryota; kingdom Viridiplantae; phylum Streptophyta; class Magnoliopsida; order Brassicales; family Brassicaceae; genus Barbarea; species Barbarea vulgaris. Next base: position 1,369,121 of record OY763894.1, on the reverse strand, counting down.
AATTCAGATCCAATATGGTTATTCTAAACTTTCTAATCACAAAATATGGATACTGAAATGTTACCTATTGAGAGAGATACGGGGCATGGTACAATTTGGCTAGGTACAACCAAACTTTTTTCCCTTACCGAGCTATTATAATTAAATGATGACATTGTAAACAATTGGTTTCGTGGTGTAGTTGGTTATCACGTCAGTCTAACACACTGAAGGTCTCCGGTTCGAACCCGGGCGAAGCCATCCATTTTTTTTATTTTTAATAATAATTTAATCATTTTAACTTCTCAGGCTATAAAACAACAGCGTTATATTATAATGTATCTCTAACCGTTTCGTGACTCTCTTACCACGTCGTGGCATCTTTGTTGATCTCGCGCCACATCACTCTCTTCATTCTCATTGGTTATTACTCTCCACGTCATCATCTCCTACCTTGAGAACACGCCATTTAAAAAGACTCCATCCTCCAGAACCATCCACATCCTTCTTATTCGTACTACCAACAACAACAACAACATTAAACACATATCCTAATTTTGGTCCTTCTAATTTTGCGCAATCAAAATCTTCGAGCCTCGTATTTAAGTTCATTCTTCGCAATTAATCAGCGCTTAAGGGCTTTTCGTCTCGTAATCCTATAAATCTCCAGGGTTTTATATATTTTTTCAATCCATTATGGGTCACAGATTATTAGTTTGTGTCGGAGCTCTGTTTCTGATTTTATTCACCATAGTTCCATCGTCTACAGCTTTATTTTCGTCTCCTGAGGCTAATCCTCCTTACCCTAAAGCTATCTCGGTAAGAAATTTACCCTTTTTTTTTTTTTTTTTTTTGAATATATGATCCTTTTTTTTTTGCCGCTCTAGAGTTTATAGAGATTGATGAAGAACAAAAGAGTTTTTATTTTTTTAATTTTCTTACAATAGGAAATTTGATTCTTTTCATAATATACTGTAGTATCATAAAATGTTTCATGTATAAGCTTTTCACTGTTCTGACTTTGTATTCTCTTTAAAAATTTCTGATTTTGATAGGATTTGAAGGAAACAATTGTAAAGGGACTTGGATTCCAATCCGATGAAATCAAGATTTCTGGGTTTGATGTAAGGGATGCATTGGTAGGGCATACTGTTTCATATGAATTTGATCTGGAAATCGACAATAAAGTGCTTCCATTTAAGCTTCTTGAAGATGTGAACCGATGGGAATATGTTGATCTTCCAATTTTCCAAGTAGAACAACCCATTGGATCCATGGATGAGAATGGTTTAGTTCCTATGATGAACAAGAAGAAATCTAGTGATGTGATACCTGTATTAGCTCCGTTTCAACTTGCTGGTCCCATGGAACTTTGGATCCAAGATGCAAACAATATGCGTCTTTCTTTACCTGTAAGTTAAAGACTTTTATACATTGGTTATGTTTAGAACTATCATAATTGGTTTTGTTGTATATTGATTTATTTGTCTTAATTCTCTGCAGTATGATGTGGATGCTGGTGTTTTGAAGAAAGTGATTTTAGCAGATGGTGCTGTTGTAACGGTGAAAGGAGCTAGATCAGTTAGTTTGCGTCATCCCATTGATTTGCCACTTCCATTAAACCAAAGCTCCAATGATTTTGCTTCTGGACTTTTGTCTTTAGCTGAACAACTTCGACGTGCTTCAAGTGATCAAGAAACTCCACTTCTTTCCCTCCGCATTGTTGGTCCTACTTCTCTTGCATCAACTTCACCATCTCCTGACAACAAACTCAAGCTTAAGCGTCTTGCTCCTGGACTTGTGGAACTATCTTCCATGTCTAAACACAAAAGTAGTCTCTCAGCTATTGATGGGGCTACTACTACCACTGTTCTTACCCCAAGAGAGTTTACGACCATGTGGCCAATTACTTCAATCAATGGCTCCAACCATAACTTACTCGGCCTTGAGAAGCTACTGACCTCTGTTTTGGGTTCCAAAGCTCAGGAAAAAGGTTCCTTTAAGGTGTTGAAAGCGGATGTGGCGGCTCAAACGTTTATGAAGATTGGTTTTGGTGTAGAGAAAAAGCTGAAGAAAGTTGATCTTGATGGTTTAAACTTTCCAGAGTGGCGAACAAAGCCTGAGACGATGAAATGGTATTTTGAGGTTCTTGCTAAGGTTGATGGAGAGAAAGTTATCCCAGAAAACGTAATGCAAGTTGATCCAATACCATTGGAGGATACGATTGCGCAAAATGTGATCTCTGGGAATGTAACTATGTCGAAGCTTCCAATCTTTCAGCCTCCTCCAAGCCCTTTCACTTTGTAAATCAAGTGGACATATAAATAGTTCATGTTTTGTGAGAAAATTTTCAAACTTTTGATCTTGTCTTTGTTTTACTTTACTAATAACCACCACTTCGCAGAAGAAGTTTATATTTAGACTTCACTGCAACTTGTAAATATTCCTTTTTTGGTGAAAATCAATACTACATAATTTGGCGTCTTTTGACTGGTTGAATGACTCTTTGCCTTTGGGTATCTGATTAGGCCACCGTTAAATCCATGGACAAATGTGAATAATGACAAAAATTTGAGGACTAAGCTGAAAGATTCATATAGTCCATTGGGCCTAATATAAACTTTTTAGGCCCATAATGATTGTGTTTAAGTTAAGCCCATAGGCATTATCACTCTTTTAAGCCCATATATAAATTCGCAATTACCTCCGGCTAGTCGCCGAGATTTGTACATCAGAAGAGTGACCGGCACACTAGCGTGACGAGCAATGGGAGAAGATGAAGCTCGTAGTTGGATTCGCGGTGACGAGACTGCAAAGCAGATGCTATCCAGGGTTCTTAAAGACCGTGCGTTCCTTCTTCTTCCGCCACTTCACCGCGTGCCTTTACGCGCTGGGAACGTAGTCGAGATCACCGGCGCGTCTCCGACTGCGAAAACGCAGATTCTGATTGAAACTGCGATCAGTTGCATTCTTCCGAAAACGTGGAACGGGATTCACTATGGAGGATTAGGGAAACTAGTTTTGTTTCTCGATTTGGATTGTCGCTTTGATGTGATGCGTTTATCTCAAATGCTCAAACATCGTCTTCTTCAAGCTAACCGTATGCAATTTCTTTAAACCTCCCTTGGATTTTGCAATCAAGCAGTCCTAATTGTGCATACTATACCTAAACTAAACAGTTTCATATTCATGAAATTGAGATAATCTGTAGTCATGTCATATATAGGCTTTGATAGTGTCATGTTTTTTTGTTTGATTGATATATAAATCGAAAATGGTTGAATGTAGTTCCTTTCAGCGTGTCAGGGTTAGGCAATGGAGCATGGTGGCAACTTGAAGAGTCAAATGTTAACAATTGCAGATCTGAACAAGACAAGTCAAAGACTTTGTTTGATGAGGACTTGTATGTTTCATGCATGACAAGGTTTCTGTATGTTCGCTGCTATGATACTCTCGAACTTTTGTCCACTCTCAAGGTTAGTGTTTGTGTTTGTGTTGGATTCTAAGACCCTGTTTAAAAAGTTTCTCTCATTATATCATTGTGTTGCAGACAATGCATTTTAGGATCCGACAACAGGAAGCATGTGGAAGTCAAGTCGGAGTGCTTATGATTGACAGGTTTGTCTTAGAATCTGCCCATTTCTTATTCGGTTAGATCTACAGATGCTAAGATTCCTTCCAGGACCATTCCAGAACTTTTTTTAATTCTCTAAATGCTGAAACTAATTTGTCAAAGGATAGGAATATGAAAGATTCTTATCTTTGAGCTAACTATTTTGCTATCTTTTTACCAGCATTGGTGCTTTCCACTGGACTGATCGTCTATCGTCATCTTTGGCATTGGAAAAACATAATAGGTAAGAAGATATCTACCTTAAGACAGTCTAAAGGAGACTCTAGTTATAGTCTCATCTTTCTCAAGCTACTTCATTTAAGGTCCCTGCCATATGGAAACTTTAAAAAAAAAACTCAAATGATGTATACAGTGTAAAGAAACAGCTTCTCTGTTTTTCTACAAGTTAGGTTGTTTAGTTAGATCCTGTGTCTTTAGCTTACTTAATTCAACGTGTTCGAACTTTAAGCTTGATACTTTTATGTGAGACTTATATTCATGACATGTAGGAAAAGTCTGTCCCTTACTAATGTGGTGGAGACGATAGTGCAAGAGTTGAAGAAGCTCCTGCAGGTGCACTCACTAGTAGTAATTGCTACTAAGGCTACAATTTACGAAGACAAGTACTCAACAAATGAGAATAATCGGTTAGTTGGTTAATCACACGCTCTGCATACGGCTTCTTTTGTGTTGTTATAGTCGATTCATCTCTACCTTCCTGCAAATTTGCAGGAAGTTCTCCTCAAACGACGATTTGTCAGGGAATGCTTCAAGTAAAGCTCAACAACCTCCGATTCGTGAATTTATGCCTTCTTCTTGGCAGGTTATTTTCTGATGTAAACCCTTAAAGCCTCTTCTTGGAATGCTTTGTTGATCACTTTTGAAACAACCATTTCGAGATCTTCTCAATTTCATTGATTATTTCAAAGGATGATTTTTTCTCACTACCCTCCTTCCTTGATGGTTACTGCAGGCATTTGTGACGCATAAGTTAATCATACGAAAATCAGGTTAGAGTATTGTCGTTTGGTTTTGGGCTTTCTTTTCATGTCTTTGTTCATTTACTTGACAACAAAAAAATGACTGTTTATCATCTCTGCAGCTGATCATCATCAGTCTTTACAAACGGGACAAAAACATTTGTTGGCGGCATATTCACTTGAATGGTTACAACCGCAACTTAGTAGCATAGACCGATTCATAGTAGACGATGTAAGTAAACTTATCAAAACCATTGCAAGTCTAGTTAAACCCCATATTACTCTAAACCGTTACTCATACTTTTTTCCTACTCCATCATCTCATGCAGTCTGGTATTGTCATCGTCTCGTGACTTAGATTTCATTTCAGGTATCTCTCTCTCTCTCTCTCTCTCTCACAGAGGCTCACACATGCTTGTAAGTATGTAATATGTCGAAAGAAACCGTAAACAATAGTGAGTTAAGTTGCCAGATGTAAAGTTAATGCTGCGTTTGTTTATTTATTTTACATCAAAAAGAGGGGAAAAAATGGACAGCAAAAGTTGAATTTTTTAAAGATAAAACCTGTCCTTTTTTTATCTTTACTTGATTAGGTTATTCTTACAACCTTATCTTAGATATAAAAAGAAATAAAAATCACACTTACAGTTACGGAACACACACACGTATTGGATTTTGAATTGGATTGTAATATCTTTCTAAATTTGTTTAAAATATATTTCATGATTTTGACATCAGTCTTTGAAAATGCAACTGCACGTGTTAGTTTTATATCTCATTCTTAGAGCATCAACATTGGTAGAGACTCTATAAATCTTTCACATATATTTTTTAATGCAATTTAATTATTATTTTTAATTTTAATTTTTTTTTAAAAAAAAAAACAAAAATCAATCAAATTTTAACATGTGTGTAATGAGTTTCCAGAGAGATTCTCATGGGTTCTTGATTCTCTTCTCTCTCTCCTCCTTTTAATATTATTGAGAGACTGGATCAGAGACTTCCACTGTGAATGCTCTTACAAAATCATACCCCTTATTTTTTTTTTACTTTTACTTTCCTATAAAATTGAAAGTGATTCTTAATGGGACGTCACTCACTACTCAAGCCTTAGCACTAGGAGTCGTGTTACATTCTTTTCGACATCAAATTTCAAAATCATATTATAGCATTTTGCTTGTGGATTCTGTCTTTTTATACAGTCATCAGTTTTTGGTGGTTACTTTTCTTTTTCCAGAAAAATTACATCGCGTTTTCACAATATTTATCTTTTCTTTTTGGTGTAAAACTATATCTTGGAATTTAGCAGATAAGAGTCTTGTCTCATGTTATGTCATTTAATCTCCATCTTATGGAAAATTATGATTAACTTGGATTTAGAAATCATTATTGTTTTATGTAATAATTAGGTTTTTCAAGGAGTGGGAGTAGTCAAATCTTTTGGATACTTGATGAGATGAAACATTATTACAAATAAGTTTAAACTTGGCTTCCACTAAAAAACTTTTATATGTTGGACATATGATGTGTGTTATCTTTCTTTTTTAGATTGCGTGGATTGATTTCCACAGGTATGTATGCATATTGTTTTTCTTACTTTTAAGAAATATTTAGTGTTTCTATGTCAGATAGACTATGAATTTACTAGTTTTGATATGTACTTTTGTTTCCAAAAAAAAATGTCTTTTGCATTTATCAAAATTAAGAGGGATTTTTGTGTACGATGCCACAAAACTGATTATACATTTCTTTTGTGTCCTTTTCTCATCTAGCTTTCATTTATGCCATTTTTTTATGGCATTGATTGGTGTTAAATGACGTAACTACCCTGGATTAAAACCTGGGTTAAAAAGATATGAATGAAAGGTGATTTGTATACTAACAGGTCCCACACACTCTGTCTATTATTGATTTCAAACAATCTTTATTTACATCGTCCGATGAGTCACAAGATTGGTAGTCTTGTCTATCACCAACTTGTCCTTCATCATCATTTTCATCATGTTTATCACTTCTATCAGCAGGTTCTTCGTCGTCCTCTGACACATCATGGGTGTCACCCGCATCATGGGCCTCTGCTTCATCATCTTCGTTGTCCTCTGCGTAGTCGTCCTCTGCTTCATCATCTTCGTCATCATCTTGTCCATCTTTGCTCCCTTCCTTAGGACCACGTTCAAGTTCGATGATGTCGTCCTGTCTATCAAAATCAGCATCTTGTCCATTGCCATCTCCGAGCTGATGTTGTCCATCATATTCGTCGTTTTGGACTTGTCCATCATTCTGCTCATTTTGTCCATCATTATGCTCAACCAACTCGTTGATATTTCGTGTTTCGTTCGCAGCTTTTATACCGGCGTCATGTCCATCAAATTGAACATTTTGTCCACTAAAAACAAAATGAATCTAGAATTGAATAAAAAATCACCAAAAGGTTCCGACGAAAGTATTTGAAATGAGAAAAAAGAAGATGAAGCGTCCTTGTTCCTATAGATCTAAGGGACATAAATTAGGGACATAAATTATGTTTGATAGACAAAAAATAGATTTGAGAGACAGATCTGTTTTTCGAGCAGATAAATTATCGAAAGACAACAAATAAGTCTAGAAAAACTAACGAAATCTATCTAAAAATGGATAAAAATCAACAAAATTACCTATTGGAAGAACAGCAAGAGAGATTCCGGTGGAAGAAGAGTAGAATGCCGGTGGAAGAAGCGAAAAAGTGAAAAAGAGAAGATGGAGAGTTGGTTTGGAATGATGTAGAGTAAGGCTAATTTTATCATTTTATAATGAAAAAAGGGTATGAATGAAAGGTGGGTTTAAAAATGGCATTGCATCTAAAAAAAACATAAAGATGGCATGACATCTAATTTTCTCAAATTAATATGCATCACCTAATTTGGTTTGAGCCATTTCTTCGTAATGAGTAAAGAACTCGCGTAAAAATAAATTGTTTCCCAAAAAAATATATTTGGGGAGATGTGTACGCATTTAGCCATAGGAATCGGATTTACGTTTTTCAGCTGTAATAACTTAAAAGTAAGATGAAATGGGAAATAAAAACGATGGAGATGAACTTTACGACTCAGCACTTGACTACTCGAAGAACACATCATCGTAACTCCAAAAGCTTATAGTCTAAAACACTTAGATTATCCAAAAGCTTTGATGTTCCAGATTTTTTTCTTCTGAATGCAGATTTTGAGGCTGTTTAAAATTGAGAAGTGACTAATGATTTTCAAAGAAGAATTAACGGCGTTTAGATTTTATCCTTTAAAAGAGACGTGGCCTTTTATGAAACTAACAATTTGCAAAGTTTGTCACATTTGACTTTATCTTCAATCATATCTTCTCAACACATCTCCCTCACAATTTTATTTACCTATTCACCTGGTCCATTGTGCAGCATCAGATGTATTACAATTTCATTTAAAGAGCCTCAATAAAGATAGTTCCGGTATTAAAGATAAGTGATGCATAATGCAATACAAATATGGTCTTTCAGAAAAAAAAAATTAGAGATAAGAACGAAAGCATTTCGCAGAAAAAAAGAAGTAGTAATAATAACAATATATAGAAGATGTGGGTATGATCCGTATGAAAGGCTTTGACTTTGACTTCTGCCTAACTCCCATTTGTTTGATGGTTACGTCTATGCACAAAAATAATTAGCCGAAACTATATCCAATCTCATCCATTAATTAAAGTTCTAAGGATTGTTTTTTATTACTACTATCGCAAAGTTTGATTTGATTCATTGCTTCTGTTTTGTTTTTTGGTTTGTTCCAACTTCACACTTCTCCATTATTAACACCACGTAGCCCATGTAAATCGAAGACATTAGTACACCTTTTCTTTGTCGTATTTGTTTAGATCCTAGTATTTTTTTTTTTTTTTTTTTTTAGTGATTTGAGATTGCTATTTTACAAACTAATTATTGTCAGGTAGTATTGTTACTTTACTTATTATGAGCTCAACTACTTTTATTGGTCTTTATAAATATTTCCAGTAATAAGAACAAAAGTGTATTAGAATGATAAATTAGTTTTAAAATGTAATTTTGTTATATTTTTGTATTTAATTCACACAAAAAAAAGTCTCATTTGTATATGAGATGTCATCTGAGACGGGACAGGTACCACTAAGCTATATTATATAGCCTATATATGACCCCCATTTGTTCAGATCTTAGACTATTACTATTAGAATAAGATTACTTTATATAGTTTTTGGTGTCTTTGTTTTCTTAAGCAATCCAATCAGAAATATATTGTTTTCCTTTTCTCTCAATCTGATGAAAGTAAGTTTTTTTGCTAACAAAAATAGTAATTTACTTTCCAATTACCGTTTGATTAATATGAAAATCCAATTTATATGAAATTTAGTTTCAATTCAATTTACTCCGTTGTATGTTGGATCATACTTTTTGGATCACTAAATAGTAAATACCCACCACCTTAGCCTTTCAATATGTTCTTAATGTAAATGATAAGAGTCTAATGAAAATGAAAATATATTTGTTTGATAGTTAATGAGGACAGACTAAAGAAGACAAAGATCTTTAGATCACGCGTGTGGCGTGGGCATGTGCGTGCGTAAGCGTAAGCAATAGATCATCCAAACCCCCCCCTCAATGTGATTTATCTGTTTGACCATTTTGCCCTTTCAAGAATAATAGTATTATTAAAGAAATTTGATGTTCACATTTTATTATATATAAAATCATTTTCTTAATTTTATAAAACCTTGGAGAAATCTGAAGCAAAGTTGAGGAGCACCCACACACTCCTATTCATTGGGGCTCTTCTTCTTCTTCTTCTTTTTTAATTGATCTGGTGAATTGCTTAGTAAGTTTTAAACTTTTTTAATTATAAACAATGAAAAAAAGGTGGAAAAAAAAAACAGTGAAAACAATAGTTATAGCAATAACAAGTTTTACGCAAATAATAATAGAGGTCAAACATTTTAAGAGAGAAGTGGGTCCGAAGAAGTAAATCAGTTGATCTCTCAATCTTTGGGAAGTGTTTGAGTTTGTGTGGATCTCAATTTTATAACAAAAGCCATTGATTGCTACTTGAGGGAGACTGCATATGAGAAAGATTGATACATTTAAAAGTTTTCTTCATATATACATAAATCATTAGTGAACATATTTATATATTTATAATTTTAATATATATATATATATATATATATATAGGGGTTACTTCGATGAATCTGAGGTTGCCTTGCCTCCAAGGCACCCATTAATTTTAAAGAGAATCAGTAATATAGTCATCGATCTCACGAGATGTATATGAACTCAAGTATGCTAGTTCAATTGATTTAAACATGCGTTACCTTTTTACTTTGGTCTACATCTCAGTTTGACTTCAACAACTGATATATTTCAAGAAAATAAATTCAAAACATCATGTGTATTATTAAATACAGGATATCAATTTTCAAAAAAAAAAAAAAAAAAAAAATACGGGATATCACTTACAAATATGAAAGATCTGTCATTTGTCGAAACAAAATGGTGGACCTATATCAAATAAACTTTTAAAAATAAAATAAAAATGTAACCGATCTCTAACTATGTATATATGATCATTTATAATAATGATATAATTGGGATGCGTTTATTTCATTATTTAACAAAAAGAAAATTAAAAAAATTCTTGTGGTCAGAAAACCATGGACTAACACCTAGGTCAGAAATTTTCTTGTGGCACACACTTCATTTCATACGATGGCTAAAGCGTGCTTGCCTAAACAGAGATGGCTGACATAGACATCCCATATGTACATCTTAAAAGGTGCATAGACCGAGAAAGTCCGCACTTAATGTATCATGTAAGTGTCCGTATTTAATGTAATTGTCGGGGGTTTAGTCAATGGTTTACCAAGTTTAATACAACGTCCCGCCGGGAAGATTACAGGGTAAATGTCGACTTTTTTTTTTTTGTTATTAAAAGGGTTTTCATAAAAATTGATACAAATGTTTTGGGTCAAAAACTTTGTACAAAACCTACTACTTACGGTTGACTTGTAACGAGGCGGAACTGATCCTTGAAACCAAACTTGACGAATCTCATGAACGAGGTTGCGTTGCGAATAGTTATACCGATCTTCTTATAGATTTGGGTTGTCGAGAGATTTGCGATTATTGCCTTCACCCCCCCCCCCCCCCGAGAAATCCTCTGTCAATCTAACAAAGTACGCGACATCAAGTAATTAGATAACTAACAGAGTTGGAGGTCACTTTCGTATTTGGAAACTGGTGTTTACGAAAATTATTTCTAACTCCAATAATGATATTTTTACGTTAGTTATCTAATTACTTGATTGCATTAAATTTGAATGTTAATATCAAGATTCTTATAATAATTTACAAACGTTATCCTTAACTAATTTGTATGGTAATCTAGTAACCCATACAAATTGGTCTACGATTCTACTAAATTTTGTTTGGTTTCATGGTCTACGATTATGTACAGCATAGTAGTTTATAGTTTGTATCTTTATACTTACCGTTAATAACCAGATTAAATGCTTGAATGTATTTATATATTCATATAGTATAAAAAATCTTAAACTTTAAATAAACTAAAATGAAACTATATATAGTAGAAGAGGGTTTTTTAGTTTCTTTTGTTTTTTTTTTTTTTGGGGAAGAGAGGGTAATAATGGAGGGTATTGGGTACAAAGGTACAAATCTCAAAATGAAGGCAAAGAAGAGAGAAAAGGTGGGGCCCATAATCCTATGGTTGACGACCAAACCCATTTCCATGTGCGCCACGTGGAATATTGCGGGTGCATGATCTCAGCATGAAGTGTCATCATCACTCCTCGACCTCCAATTCCTCCTCCCAATTTTTATTAATGAAAATTGCATTGTTTTTGGTTTTTAGCCAAATTTTTGTTTTTGGCGTAAACTGCAAACTACATTTAATGATATATAATTCTGACCGTTAAAACGTAGGTACAGGCGTCAGCCTCAAGTCCCTAAACATCAAACATATTAATATTTGAATAATGTGACTGACATTTTCTGGTGATTTATCTTACAAATTGAAAAATGAAGTAAATTGCTTCTCATTATGTAAAAAAAATTTACAGTAAAATGTTAGCATATTTACTAATAGCTTGATCATCGTTTTTTTTAGTTTCTAAATATGTATACTAAATATTTCGTAACTCTTAATAAAGTAGAGTATTTTAGAGAGATGATATGAATTTTTCTTGGCAACTGATACTGTATTAATAAAAATGTTTAGTAAATATTTTAGTCTATTTTAAAATATGTGTGAAATTGTTTAAAACAATACTTACTTTGAGACAGAGAACAGTATTATTATTAAAAAATTAGCTGAAATCACCTCAATAATTAGCAGCTATCTATGGAAGCAACCAAATACATATGTGCTCAGTGCTCTGACTTGACATACACTCATTAATTGATTTAGAAAAAAACAATTAATCACGACCCCAGGTGATAAAAGCCGACTTTAAAAAAAAAAAATTTGTCTGCGCCTCCCACGAAACCTTATAGTAACTCCACCACAATGTAATTTTTATTTAATAATATACAATTTTGGAATGAATACAACTATATTTAAGATATATAGAAATAGAAAGAAGTGGATAAGAATCTTCGTCTTAGTGGTGAAGAAGAAGAAAGAAGATACTCTTTTGCTTGGAAGTATCCAATCCTCAACACCTCTCTCTTTTCTTTTTTTTTTGTTATTAATATATATTTAATTAATAAATTTCGCATGTGTAATCTTTTTGTTCAATCCTTTTCTTTTCCATATTAAATTTTTAAAAATATCTAACCTGTTTTTCCAGGGATTGTACATTTTCATGTATCATTGTTTAGTTACTAGAAAGTATATCAACAAAACAAAAAAAAGTTCAGAGCAAAAACTAGAAAATCACATCTTGTAAATATGTGTTGCTTCTTATTTTCTATCATTAAAACTCGTTTTCAACAAAGCCTATTCACCCAAAAACTCTTATAATCTATGGAATGTTTTTTTTTTTTTTAAGCAAATTAAAAATAGAAAGAAAAAAAAACGGCAGCCGAAATGGTAAGATCCACTTAAGCCGACGACTTCTGGGAAAATAAGCTTTCAAATGCCCTTTGACATCGATTACTCATATCCCCTTAGTTCCATTACACTTGCTTGCTTTCATCTTTATTACCATCATTCTCTTTATCATTTATTTTAATTTTAGTATTTTCAAAATTAAAGGTGGTAAACAAATGTGTGTGCGCAACTGAATTAAAGAAGCCATATATAAAAAGTACATGACTTCCACATTCCACCTTCTCCATGTCCTTGTATCTCCTCCTATATATACCTCAATCTCTTTCATACACTTCCTCTGGTTCCACATCATTCTCTCTTTATAATCTTCTTCTACACACACACACACACACGCAACCACCACACATATATGTATCTGTACACGTGAATTAGTGAGATCAATATCTTTATCAATGAATCTACCGCCGGGATTTAGGTTTTTTCCGACGGATGAAGAGCTCGTCGTTCACTTCCTCCACCGGAAAGCTTCACTCTTGCCTTGTCACCCTGACGTCATCCCTGACCTCGATCTTTACCCTTACGATCCTTGGGACCTCCCGGGTATGTACATACACAAATCTCTTATCTCTATCTCTATATACATATGCATCGTGCGTGCGACAAGTTCACAATGATGCAATTGTTCACTAAACATGCATGTATACATATATGTAGTCAGCTATGTTTATGTATCAATGCATGTTCATGTAGGTGTGTACGTATCATATGTATGTATATGTGTAGTTGACGATATATTTTTGTGTGTATAATGATCCAAATTAAAGGACATAGATTGATTGATTGTTGTCACCAACTTATGTAACCAATCTGTCTTTTTTTTTCTTTCTTTTTAGCAGTACACTTTTGTTGGGTTGCTCCTTTTAAGGTTTGTTTTTGTTTCCAAAATCTTACCATACACACAAATATTAGTAGTACCAATCTTTACCTAATAACTTTCTTTTTTATTCTCTTGGAAGGTATCTATTAATTGGTGAACCATAATTAATATTGCTTTGTTCACATAGTCATACATGTGCACCAATTTCAATCATTAGATCTCATGATACACCAACACAATTAATCATATATATATATATACACACACCAAATATTTATGTAGACATACATACAAACAAATACACATAATACATTATGTTATGTATTGATGTTTTATCTAACACTTAACGAATTATACTATTATATATCCCAAACCTTGAATATTATTTTGTAGATAATAATTCATACTAATCTCATATAAGCGTTTAAACGTGCACACAGTAGAATATAGATAAACCCATAGTTTCTCACCGGTTAACACAATATAAAACATTGGAATTAACGCTAACTTGTTTGGTCCATAGTTTTCTTGGTCTAGGATCAGTAATTTATTATGAATTAACGCTAACTTGGATACGTACAAAAAATACAGGGAAAGCTTTGGGAGAAGGGAGGCAATGGTACTTCTACAGTAGAAAGACACAAGACAGAGTGACAAGCAATGGGTATTGGGGATCAATGGGAATGGACGAGCCAATCTACACAAGCTCCACACACAAAAAAGTGGGTATCAAAAAGTATCTAACTTTCTATCTCGGAGATTCTCAGACTAACTGGATCATGCAAGAATATTCCCTCCCAGATTCCTCTTCTTCATCTAGTCGATCTTCTAAGAGATCAAGCCGTGCTTCTACTAGTTCTAGTCATAAACCCGTAAGTACCCTTTTTGTCTCATAAGCCTAAAGTTGTCAACTTTTAACTTAAAATTCACGCTTTCTTTTAACATAAAATTAGAAGTTGACATCCACGTGGCATGGATCTTTGTGTGCAGGATTATAGCAAGTGGGTGATATGCAGAGTGTATGAACAAAGTTGCAGTGAGGAAGAGGATGATGATGGGACAGAACTCTCATGTTTGGATGAAGTGTTTTTGTCTTTAGATGATCTTGACGAAGTAAGCTTACCGTAATAAAGACAGAAGCACCCAAGCAAAAAAAAAAAAACAAAGTTTAGTGGGCAATTATTTCTAAAATCTTTGTACCAAAAAAAAGGAAAGAAAAGGAAAAGGAGAATGAGAATGACATCATTCTTACAAGTTATATGTTGTAAGATTAGCAATCCCCAATTTGCAAGCAAGAAGCAAGAAAAAGAGAGGAAGAAGCTCTAGTCTTGTTGTATTTTATTTTTTTAAATTCAAATATATCTTTTTATTATTTTTAATACTGAATTAGTTAATATGTCAGCTATATTATACATGCATACTAATTACTAAATGGGAGAAGTCAGCAAATTTTATTGTGAGCAAATTACCCCAACAAATATAAAATAAAATTAATTGATAAATCTTTGTAATATATGATTAAATTACCTTCATCGATCGGTCTATTTGTAAAATATACATATACATGCATAAAAAATCTCAGAAAAGTGATGAACCCAATTTATGTTTAATATGCACTGATTTAAATTAATATTTTCTTCATACGACAGTAACAATAGTAAATCACGAAAATTTATGATTCGTTTAGATAAACCAATCTAATACTATATATGGTATGTATTAATTAAGAAATCAGAACTCAATCATAACCCTAAAATAATTGGTTAGGCTTCACAATATATAAAACTTTAGATTAGAATATAGCTCGTCTTTTTTGCCTAATACCTAAGGTTAGGAGGAAAACCACATCAACTAGTGTGGGATGAAATTGCAGCCTACTTCTCATCGTTGGAACAATATCAATTAAAATATAATAGAATTGGTAGAAACGGATTAGAGTTTTGACTAACAAAATCCAAAACACTAGACCATTTATATAATGGGAAACAATGATTATGTTACCACTGGATGCATGCAAATGAGACTTAAAAAAATAAGCCCCCCATGTTGGCGAATAATCATGGGGAAAGGCTAATAGTGTGTTTAAAAAGTTATAGAGACCAAACTAACTTTTTTTTTGTTTTTTTTTTTTTTTTTTTTGCTCTTTCTTCCTCAAAAGATTATATGATTCTAATTTCTAACTCAACAAACAAACCAAGAAATGCAACTTACATTTCTCCCTTTTTTAGATGGAAGTGCACAGGCAGCTTGGAAAATAATTTTTCTATAAATGAGTTGTGGAGCCTTAATTAAGTTTAGATGTATAATATATTGTATAATGAGTCAGTCATAATTAATAAGTTTAAAGAGAAGAAGAAGGTTTATTATAAACATAAAATATGAATATTATAAGCAAGTTATGTTGAAGTACATGATAAATTTTCAAGTGTGGCCTCTACATATTGATAGACGTGTGGCTTACACCTGATCCGGTTTAGGGTAGGATTGCTATTTTGTTAATAATTTATAAGAGTTGGGCAATTGAGAGCCTTTTTCTCCAAGTTATAGTGTCTCTCTCAATATAGATCTCTGATTGGGTTTAGTAGTTGTCTTGTGTCGCCGAGCCAAGCAACATTTGTCTTTCTATACGTCTATTATATATTTTCCATTTTCTATATTTTTTTATGGGTGCTTGCTTAGCAAGCACTGACTCATGTATGATGCAAGCACCTTGCATATATATATAATTTAAAAAAAAAAACAATAAAAAAACAAAACTAATCAAAAGATTTTAATTAAGCTGAGAAAGAGTGGGGTGGGATCATTGTATAGTTTTGGGAATCTACATGGGTTTGCTGTTTTACTATCTCATAATGCTAAAACCGAATGTTATCAATGAAAACAGTTGGTCAACCTATGTACACAATGAGTTTAAGGTTTCTAACAAACAAATAATTTGATATCTTGTTGGTTTATAACCAGAGACGATTGTAATATGGTGTGGAATTGTGCATAGTATTGACCTAAAAATATTTGGATCTCGTAAGGGAGCATTGGTTGGATTAAGCATTCACTGGTTTGACTGGTTCTTGGAATATAGAAAAGCAAAACAATAGAAACGATAAAAGGTGCATTTGAAACAGAGTGCATGATATATTTCATGGACTCTTTTCTTCTTCTTCTTCTTCGACTTTGTCTGTGCCCGCCTCCGCCAATTCAAAAGCTGACATTCTCTTTCTGTATTTGTAACTCCCGAAAACATTATCTGGGCAGACCCTGTTATGTGCTTCCATAAAATCAAGTTGATCTTGTGTTAATGTTGGGAATCCGTCATCAGAAGGTGACCATTCTCTGTTTGTCGTCATAGTTTCAAGTCCAACAGTAGCGGAAGAAGACACCTCTGGATTCTGCGTCACTGTTTCAAGTCCAACACCAGCTGAAGACAAGTCTTCTGATTTACGCGTCACTGTCTCAAGTCCATCAGAAGCCGGAGACATGTCTTCTGGTTTTTGCGACTCTGTTTCAAGTCCATCAGAAGCTGAAGACAAGTCTTGTGGTATTTGCGTCATTGTATCGAGTCCATCAACAAAAGGTGAGGAGCTATGAGTGTTAGTGGTAGTAATGGTGCTGATATTGGCTGTAGGAGTAGTTGATATGGGAGTCTGGACAAGTAAGGAGCCATGAGTGGTAGTGATAGTACTGGTGCTGACATTGGCTGTAGGAGTAGTTGATATGGGAGTCTGGACAGGTAAGGAGCCATGAGTGGTAGTTGTAGTACTGGTGCTGACAGTGGCTGTAGGAGTAGTTGATATGGGAGTGTGTACAGGTGAGGAGCCTTGAGTGACAGTGGTAGTACTGGTGCTGACATTGGCTGTAGGAGTAGTAGATATGGGCGTGTGGATAGGTGGCTCGGTGGTGGTTGTGTTGGGTTGGCTAGAGGAAGGTGTTGTGGGAAGTGAGTTTCTGCGGTTGTTTCTTCTTGTTGGTGTTTGGTTGCCAAAGAGACTTAGAAATTCATTTGGGGAATTTAGCTGATAGGGGTCAGGTCCAAGGGGTAAGAACGGAAGAAGTGGTGGTCTCTGATAAAGGTAGATCAGAGGCCGAGGCCGGTGACAGTACGGGTATGGCTGCAGGTGCAGGGAATTCTGCAGGATGGTTACATAAAAGCGTAATTAGAATCTGAGTAGTTTGTTTTCTGAAACAAAAACGATTATCATAGAAGAAAACGTAGGGTAAGATCTACTTACTGGGAACTGCGGATTAAAAGGGAATTGGTGGTGTGGAAAAGGAGAAGCTTGTTTTGATGTGAGGATGAATGGTTCAGCAGAAGCTTGCAGTTTTGATGGATTAGCAGCCTAATAAACACAGGTAAAAGCCAATGAGAAGTGGTTAATTATGATTCTTCAGAATCTTTGATACAGGAAGCGTTGTCAAGTAAAAACCTTTGGTGTACAAGGACTACTTGCCAACATCTCTTTCTTTCCATCTGAAGACTTGTGAGAGCGAGTGGTTTCCTGCAAAATCACCAGAAAACACTTAACACATACATTTCAACACATAACCGTGAGCCTAGTTGCGATAAGGATACACAATCTTTGCTTCTCTTGAATGGGCAACAAAATAGACATTTTCAACTTAATCAGGTTCAGCTTCCTTTGATTCATAACAGTCTTCGAAAGCCATCAAATCACTAACGTCTAGCAACTCTATGTTGTGAGCATAGTGGAATATCACAGGCAATGTTCAAATATAAACCGTGAATGGATTCTAATCTTTCATGTATGTAGACAACAAAAACAAACAATGTACCTGTTTATGTGCTGATTCGCTTCTTGGGCTGCTAAACTCTGTATTCTTGTGTTGACTCCGCAAGATTGAAGAACGTGCAGCTCGTCCGAGAGAGAAGGAAGGAGAATCTGACACCTTCTTTGCAGTGGCTGATGTGACCAAAACACCATCCATCAAGATTCCTTCATCTGAGCATGTAACCGGAAAGCGCCTACGAGGGAGTGGATCTGACTTTGCGTCCCGTAAGCATTTCAACAGGAGTGACCTTGCATTGCTACTGTTACAATTCCTTTTAGGGGTCACCGGACTCAAAAGTGATGACATTTTCTGTTGAAAACGGCTCTGCCTGATCTTATCCATGGGCCATGTCTGGCTGCTTTGGGGGCTCTGCTTTGGCGTCTTGTAATCCACCTCATTGTACACAAACGGCTCGTCGTTGTCCATCAGGTCGCTACAGTAAAGGCCTATGAGATTCTGTGTTGATCCTTGGAGCACCAGAGAACTCAAAATACGACTTTTTCTTGTCAAATCACCAAAGAAGTCTCGACTTATTCGCTGTTTCACCCTTGCCGCTAAAGCTACCGGAGAAAACTTTGACAGTCTGAAGAAAAGTAATAGCAATGCTTTCAGATTTGGGAAATAGTTACGAAAATCGAGAGCTGTGAATAAGTTTCAGATCAAAACAAGAATACAGTATGTCTGCGCAGCAACATTTTCCCGCCAAAATTGACGGATAAAGATTCACGAGAAAACGCAAAATCTACCAAAGTTTCAACTGGCGAAACTTTACCGAGAATCATCACAACTTGAAGAAATCAAAATCCGAGAACGATTGAAGCATAAAGGAAGAAGAAGAAGCAAGATCCGATCGTAACATCAAAACCTAACGGGAACGGGAAAAGAAATACAACGATTCAATCACGAAAGAGCAAAATCCGAAGCTCGAAATTGGAACAGAGATCAAGATCGCATACCTAGAAAAATCGAGTTGCTAATTTTGGTCCCATGAATTCGCAAGCACGACGAAGCTCGCTCCAGAAAATCTCGACGCCAAGAGAGAAGAGGGAAAAATCAGTTTTAAAGAGACGAGTGTCGTTAACCGTCTCAGTATTTATAAGGCTAACGGAAACGATAACGGCGAAAGTATTCCGTTATCCATGTCATGACTTGGTTGACTGGATTTGAACGTTGACGGAGTTTCTTCGACATTTCATTAAACCGGTCAAAGACGAACTTAACCAAAAGACTATTGAACTGGAAATGCCTTTTAACCATTCAATTCGACCCAGTAGGCGCTGGTTTTCACTTTTTATACAAAAGGTAAAACACTTTTACTACATTGCAACATTCCCAACAAAACAATAATCAAATAAACAAAGACTTGGGTTCGAGCCATCGACTAAATGGTCAAGACCAGACAAAAACAGAGAGACCCATGAAAATGAAATGTACAAAGGACCCAAGAAGAAAGAGAAACAAAAACTATACATATTACATAAAGCTTTACACAGATTCGAGCTTTGTTACCACATAGAGAAGCTTTCAAATTCCATCAATGGAGTGTTTGTTTCATGCTACCACCAAGTAAAGACATAAGCCCACCGCCATGAACTCTCTCCTCAGGAATCATAAAGTCAAAGATGTTCCTCCCATTGCTGCCAATACTGTTGTTGTTTGTTTCGGGTCTCTCAGTGTTTGTTGAGAAGCTTAAAGCTTTCATTGATGGAGGCACAAGAACCTGCATTGGTATCAGCAGCTTCTGTCTTTTCTCTGGATGATGATGCAGCGATATCAGTGGACGATGATCAATGGAGTCCGAGCAATCAGATAACGCGCTAACTCCAGATTGAGAATGATCAGTGGTTGTAGTAGTAGTTGCAGTTGTTGTGGTTTGAGAAGAAGAAGAGACAAGGCCACGGAAAAGTCCCGGTCCAATCAAACCAATCTTGCTTCCAGTTTTATCCAGCGACATACTGTTATGCGCAGCGCATAAACCGCTCTTTCCTCTAGCGAATTTCTCGCATTTCCAGTCTCCTCCCCACGAGCAGCGTTTCCCACCACCGTGTGCCTTGCAGAAATCAGTGCTACCTTGCGCACTCTTCTCACACCCATCAGACTTACACCGTTTCCCACCACCGTGCTTCACACAACAATCAGTCCGCCCACGAGCGCTCTTCGTGCACCCGGCCACAACACATCTCTTCCCACCACCGTGAGCTACACAGAAACTCGTCCCACCGTGCACGCTTTTTGGACAAATCCCACCACCATCAAACATGCAGCGTTTTCCTCCACCGTGTGCTTTACACAGCGGAGTACTACCTTCTGCTCCCTTTGTACATCCTGCAAATATGCAGCGTTTCCCGCCACCATGAGCTTTGCAGTAGTTTGTACTTCCTTGAGCACCTTTAGTACAGCCTGAAGACTGACAACGTCGCCCACCACCGTGGGAAATACAAAGTCCAGCTTGTCCCTCAGCACTTCGCGTGCAGCCTTCAATCCTACACCTTTTACCACCACCGTGCTTGATGCAGAGCCCGGATTTGCCACGTGCAGCCTTAGCACATCCTTCAGGAAACCCACACCGTCTTCCACCGCCATGAGATATGCAGAAATCGGTCTTTCCTTCAGCGCTCTTTGTACATCCCAAGTGTTGGCATCTCTTCCCTCCACCATGAGCTTTGCAGAAAGTAGTTTTGCTCTCAGCACCTTTGTTGCAGCCTGGCTTTTGGCACCTCTGCCCACCTCCATGACCAATGCAGAGCCCCGAAGCTCCTCTAGCTCCTTTCGCACATCCCATGAACTTGCACTTCTTCGGATTGCTCGTCCTGTTCTGAGAAGACGTGGCAGATGCCGTCCTGTCAGAGAAAGCGCCTGCAGAGAACTCTGACTCATGGCTCAGCTGTGAATTATAAGCATCAGCTCCAAAATTAGTACTACACTCTTGCATTCTTGAAGGTTTTCTAACGTTTTCAGTCCTTGGAGCGAAAAGAAGCGATGGCATATAGCCACCTGATCGCCTTGCCGAGGTAGAACCTTCATCAACCGCAGCTTGAGACACATTACTCTCTGTATATGTCAACAACGAACAGTCAAGTCCGCTGAAAGTATCCATGGTCACGGCAGGAGGACCAAGTTGCAGAATTGAGTTACCTCCTGATGAGAGCTCCTGAACACTCCCAGAAGAAGCTGAGCCTTTGGTATTATCATTGACCCTGAGATTGTAATAGTACGAAGGCGGTGTTGGACCCAAACCAAGAACCAAACGGCAACCATCATCAGGACAATTAGAAACATCAGAACAAAGCTTATGGTTATGGTGAGAGCTCCCAATCAATCTCGCTGCACGACTTCCAAGACATTTCAAGCTGAGAGCAGTATCACCGAAATTGTCAAGCTTTGCAATACCGTTGGCACGAGGATAGTGAACAACACTCTCGTTCAAATCCATATGAAGAGAAGACAGAAGAATACAGAGGATGAAATAGAATGTCGAAAACAATAAATACTTAGAAGACCTTTGTAAGCT
Organism: Barbarea vulgaris; assembly: GCA_963667165.1. NCBI lineage: Eukaryota > Viridiplantae > Streptophyta > Magnoliopsida > Brassicales > Brassicaceae > Barbarea > Barbarea vulgaris. The sequence continues at coordinate 1,347,340 of OY763894.1, read as the reverse complement.
ATAAACATAAAAGTAACTTGAGATATAAACATCTCCCACCACTGACAAATCCCCAGGTGTCTGCTCTGTCCATCTTCAAGAATGTGTAAGAGCAAGAACTTTTCTGCAGGAGTAAATAAAAAATCTTGTCAGTAAAAAGGTGAAGAAGAAAAGTAATAACACTAGAATGACATGAAAAGGCAATTGAGTGAATAATGTAATACAAATTGCAGTTTAGGAAGTTGAGAAATTCAAAGTAATAAGAGACCAATAATTGGCTACAACTGTGTGTGAAAAAGACCAAGTACCAACCTAAATGACTAATGGTGGCATGGCAACATTGTAGCCATAGGTAAAAAAGTGAAACGTGAGAGAACATCTTTCTTTTTGCTCAAATAAAAATTTAAAATTTTGCCAAAAAAAGCAGAATGAACGAAAGGATAAGATAAGATTGGTTTACAAATAAGTACACAGTACAACTAAATTAATATTTTGTTAATCTCAAACAACTCAAAAGCAAAGTCTGAATTTTTGTGAGGGATCACTAGACTTGGAAAACTTCTATTATAAACTCAAAAGTCAACCTTGTTTGATATTGATAATTAACAATGTCTCAAGATTTTCCAATATAGATTAAGATCCAAACACAAGAACAGGATCTTAGGAAATAATTGTATTTTTTTTTTTTTTTTTGAAATAAAAAAATACCATGGAATCAACAAGATTCTGAATATATAGTTCACTAATTTCCAACTTTGGAGAAGAAGATCTAAATTCACAAGTCACAACAAAAACTATAAACTTTTGCAACAACAACAACAACAAACAAAGAATATAACAGCTTGAAAGTGAAAGAACAAAACCCAGTTTCAGAAAGATTAAAAAAATAAACCTAAAGAGAGCATGAGAGACAATTACAGAAACAAGCTGGACAAATTCAGAAACAGGAAGATAAAAATAAAGTAAACATACAAAAATACAAATAATTAGTTTTCTAAAAGAAATAAAACCATGCATTCTGATTCATCATTCATAACTCGATCCATCAGTAATAAAACACTAAAAGGAGAAATCAAAAAACCTGATGGATCTGAAAGAGAGAGATTCCGTAAGGCAAGATAAAAAAAATCCTGGGAAACTGAGAATCTCGTCGTCTCAAAATCGAAGAAGAAGAAGAAACAAAAAAAAAGAGGACTGAAACAGGTGTCGAAATATTAGCGGGCTGCAAAAATAAGAGAGAGGAGAGATATTATGAGTGTGTAGGCTTCAGGTCCTTCTCGTTTATAACCGCGAGAGAGAGAGAATCAATGTAAATTACCCAAAATACCCTCTGTCTCCGTCCTTCGTAACGGTTCTGATTGGATGAGACAACGCTCTATTTTGGGAAATTTTATTAATTTGCTTTTCGATGAAAACGACGCCGTCTTTTAAGGGAAAAAGTCTTATATGCCCCCTTGTTTTCTGCTTTCTCCAGTGGTAGTGATGTTTCCACAAGTCACTTCTCTTAGATTAACCGATTACCGTCTTAACCGGTCAAAACTGATTCTTCTCCTTTATTTTTATGACGTCATTCTCATTTTATGAAAACTCGAGTTTTTTTTTTTTTTTTTGGTAGATTGTGATCATGTGATGATATCAGCTGATTGAGAATTACAAACTTAATCGATGTTTATTTTTATTTTTTTGTCATTTTATGTGTCGCTGTTTTATTATAAACGAGACAAAAAGAAAAAACAAAAAACAATATTTTCCCATGCCAGAAATGGAGTAAAATATAGAATTAGCTGGCATCATTAAACCTAGTATTATTAAATTTTATATCAAGATTCCACCATCCAAATGCGAAGCACTTTGAGGTTAAAAGAATTGTGTTTATTAGATTCTTTTTATGTTTGTACTTACATATAGATCTCTATGCTAAGATGTTCAGTTTCTATTCGAGCAAGACATATTTAAACCTTTGTTAACTTTTCTTAATCAACCATCAATTGTAATTTGTTTATATGTAGAAAGCAAACACACAAAAAGAAATACCGCTTTGTGATCACAATCTGTAATGATGTGTGATTTAACACTAAAACCTATATATTTCCTTGATTAAAAAATCACTTTAATAGATGTATACATTACATAAATGCAATTTTTTGTTCGTTTGATGTAACCGAGCATTTAATTGATTACCGGGGAAGAAAATGTTAGATGTGTGCGCTGTGAAGAGAAGTGTGAACAATTTGTAAATTTATTTTAGCACGGACCATGTTTTAATATAATTGATATCAACTTTTGTCGTGGTGTGATGAAAATTGTCGCCAAGGACCACACCATATGAGAACAACTAATCAAAAAAAATAAATGAATTTGATTTTTATGTTGTTCCAAGAGGCAATTCCTATTACGTCAGCCAATGAGGTTCCTTGCAGAGTGGAAGAATCTATCAAAATATTTTAATCATATTGAATTATATATTAAAGAAAAAAAGTACAAAAGAGACATAAAATAAAAGGAATCTTACTATTCTAATGTTGAGTCGGCGATTCCGTCAGCTTCGGCCTCAACTCTCCACGCGAACGGCTGACGTCGACATTATTTTATACTTTTATACTTTACATTATAATATATATTTCAATTATTATATCTGGTAAAATATGTGTATGTGGAAACACGAAAGCCTTGTTGCAATATTTAAGATCATGTTTAGGTTTTGACTTCAAATCTAGGGTTTAGGGAGTTCGTTCGCATACGTACATTTTTTTTCCAGGAAATATACTTGCTACTGTGAAATCACAAAGCTCCTTAGATGAATTTATATTGGATTTGTTGTGAAGTAAACAACAACGGGCCCAACTCCAGCCCAAGCCCTTTCTATCGGACGTGTTCCCACCGGATCGGGCTAGTAAGAAAATGCAAAGTTTTCTTCGAACTATGGTTACACTTAATTCTGATGTAAAAAAGCAAAAAAAAAAACTAAATTCCTTTGAGATGATCTGATGATAAGGAATCGTTTTCCCATAGAGTAAAGTTTATCTTTACAATTACAAGTCATAATGCTTCGGCAACAGTGTGTTTTTTTTTTTCCTTTTTTTTTCAATGTGTTTGATTAATTTTATGATCTGACAAGTAAAACGATCATGAAGCTCGTTCAAAAAGTGAGAACGAGCACAAGTATAATTATAAAAAAAAGAAAAAAAAAAACACAGATCTGCTTGCTCCTCCTTCACAATATCAATTTCTACCCAAATTGAGCCATCAAGATCCCACAAGTCCTTTGTACCGAGCGTACGACATTATGATCACAAACACGATCGCACAAAATGTCCCCGTCAGGCTCACGACCTGCGACAACAACAACAAAAGAGCAGATAACTTAGGTTACTCTTGGGAGATATCTTCATTTCATTCTTATGCAGATAGAAATTATGGTTTCCTACATATTTGAAGATGTATCCATGGTCATCGTTCCATGTATATGGAATGTTCATCCCGAATATTCCAGCGACAAGAGAGTACATCGATAAGCAAACGGTTCCAGAACTTAATACAAGTTCCAACTGCGCAGGATTTTGAAGAATGATCAAGAAGAGAAGCTTTGAGAAGATAATAAAAGAAAAAGAAGCTTCAGCTTACAACATTCACTTACCTGAATCAGCTGATTCCGATGATTGTCTAGCTGTGAAAACAAAACCGATGGTTTATAGGTTTCAGGATCTTTATGACGATTCAGATTTCAAGAACACATGTTAAAAGTTTGGAGATTTTGTTTTTGGTTACCTGGATGTTAATGTAATCCTCCGTGTCATCGATATACTCACGTAACTGCATCAAAATCAAAAACTAAGAACTGGAAAGATCGTAAAAAAATATTGCGGGAAAGAACAGAGAGAGAGGACCAAGAAGATTACCGTCGTTAATCTGTTCAAAGTGCTGTCGATTTGCATGAAGTATGCCTGAAAAAATATCAAAACGTCTGTTTATAGACTTTACATTTGAATGGAAGATAGATGAATTACAAAAATTCCGTGCAGTAACAACCAACCTCGAGCAACATTTCAAGTTCTTCAACATCATTTTCATCCCCACGAACTGTGGCTAAACTCGCTCTACTTGCTCTTGAAATCTTAGAACCTATTGTTGGGGAAGTAGGATACCAATTTGGTTCACCAGCACTACTAATCGGTGAGGAAGCACTAGCAAGTTTCCTTGAAAGGTAAAGATCTGCCATATCATCGTCATCATCCAGCAACTGTTCGAGCTCATCTCTTACCTGCAAAAGGTGATGAAGCTTCTTGAATTCTTTCTTCTTATTACAAACTTTAAGAGACAACATTGCCTTTCAATACTAATACTCATAAGCAAAGATACCTGCTCACCTTTTGAACCCGAGCTGTCAACCGAGTCATGGCACTCTTCAACTTTCGAACTCTATCCAAATTACGGCTACTAATCTACAAGATGAATGTAAGACCATTGTTGAGAATTGGATCAATGGTGATAATTTTAACAATGAGATACCCACCTTTGAGGTAAGCTCATCCAAAGCAGGATAAGCAGCGGTTTCTAATTCTGTTGTCCTTGCAGCTAAGAAGCTACAAATTGCTTCCAAAGCCACTTCCAGCGCCCGAAATTCGAATGGAGATTCTGTATTGCAAGAAGCAGACATTTCAATACACCAAAACATGAAACTAGTAGGTCATCAAATAGGTGGGGAATTTCACAGGTTTTGGATGTTTTTAAAAAAGAGTCACAAGTCTGTGGAAGTAATACCATCTTCTTCACCAGTATCACCATCGTTTTGTGCACCTGAGCTCTCTTTCCCCTCTCCTTGACCATTGCGTGCTTCATTCCCAACAGGTAAGCGTCTTTGAAGCTCCTCTACAACTGGAATAACATTTTCATCTGACGGATCCCGAAGCAAGACCTGTAATAAGTCAAATCATTACTACAAGGAGAGAAAAGGTTCACCTTCATTGACAATCAACGAGCTGAGACATGAAGAAATCTTATTTACAGAATGATAAACCCTAATTCTCTAAGCATTCCATAGTGCCAACTAGATCAAAACCTGGTTGAGATTTTGAATCTATTTAAACACTAGCAAACTAAGAACAAAACTGAAAATTACTCGAAATTTTTTTCAAGCTCAGTGTTTGCTCAATAAAAAAACAAACTTCAACATGAAAATTCAGAAAAAAATCTAACCAAACAAATCAAAATCGAATCTTTCTGCTGCAAAACCCCAGAAATCCAAGTGAGTACGGAAAAGGAATCAAAGAGTAAACTAACCTCTTCGGAAGTGATAATGGCCTTAATATGCTGCAGCAAGCACCACCACACAAAAATGTAAACTTTATCACAAAGAAACAAAAAAAAAAAACAAATTAGATGAAAACCAAACAGTGGCCAACCAAACCTCCAAATTGAGGACAATGGCTCTCTCACGGCCAAGAATAGTGGAAGGGTAAGATAAATTGGGGTCGAGAATGCGAAGATCGCGCGCGTGGATCTGGACACGGTGCATGATAGCATACTTATCGACATCGAGCGGCGTACTTTGTCCCATGGCGTCTATAAGAACCCAATTCCTCGACGATTGTGGCGTTTTCTTCTTCACCGTCACAACCGTCGAAGGATCCGTCGCTACTAAAAACCCGTTTTGCGCCATCTCAAACAATAAAATTACCTCACCGTCCACTTCCACGCCCTTCTGAAAAATTCAGTAACAACCATCAACCAAAACACCAAATTTTGAAAATTTTAAAGAATACAAAATTAAAAGAAGGAATCGGGGACCTTTATAGCTCAAGTGTTCATACGAATTCGACGGAGATAACAATACTCTAATGGATTTAGGAAAGCGAATTTTCGACCTGTCTGCTCCTTTTTCATTAAAAGATTTTCGCAAATCTTTCTTTCTAGATTTTTTTTAGGTTTCTTTTGTGTGTTTTGTTTTTGCTTGAGAGTTTTATCAGTTTCAGAAAATTAGGAAACGTGATATATTCTGTTTGTTTTGAATCTTACTTCAAAACAAACTTTAGTTAAACCGAAACAAATCGGTAATAATTATCGGTTTTTCAATTGGTCTGTCTGTGCTTTTTGTGTCGGATCAGTCGAATGTAGCCGTATTTAACCGGTACACCCGGTCTTTTAAGGTTCAAATAATATTATAAACTATTTATTTGGACCGAATATTTTCGTTTTGCATATACAAAATATGAGTGGATAATTATTCGGAGTATTCATAAAATTATCTCTTTTAAATAACCAAAAAATAAATTTAATTATCGACATTATCTTAGTTTACATTAAAATAACAAAAATTATTTGCAGTTAATTTAGATCAAATGCAATTACCTAAGATATCAAAATATGAATGTAATCTTTATCCTATTTAGTAAAAATTTGTTTTGTGTGTTTAAAATATCTGAATCATATGTACCCACTCCAATATAACGATATCCAACTTACTAAAGACTTTCTAAATTATACTTCGGATATGGCAATATCAAAACTACTAGATTTTTAAAGATTACTTCCAATTGTAATTTTAGATATTCTTTGTTACTTCAACTTTTACTCGAAATATACACCCCTAAGTTTCGGTTACTAAAAGAAGAAATTGAAAAGAAAATTAGAGATTCACAATTTCTTTTTTATTCCTTTTTTTTTTTCCTCCAACTTGCACAAGCTTAAGCATATTAATAATTGTTTTCCAAATAAAAATGAAGAATTAGATACCATGGAATCAGATCCTAATGCTTAAGGAATGTTTCAAGTCGCCGACATGAAGAAGATGCTCACCCAAACCAAGTTTTTTCTTACCGATCTCATCAACAACACTCAGATCTTTACAGATCTCTACCTTAAACTTAACCACCGCTTCTTCCATCTTCCCTAAACGAATCTTCTCAAATCCTAAAAGATGCTTTTTCGGCGATCCATGAACCGCCGGCGGCGTCGTGAATAGAAACACCGTGTGAATCCCTTCTCTATCTCCACTGTTCCGTACCTTAATATGAACCTCAAAAGCCGATCCGCCACCGGAGACAGCGTTTTCGCAGTGCGGTCCGATCGCGTCCAGCGATTGACATTCCGATGATCGGCAAACGTGATTCTCTTCAAGACGAAGAGAAACGAGTCGTGGAGCTTTGACTAAGCTATGACTAAATTTTGTGTAGCTGAGTCCATCTCCGAAGGCGTAAACTGTTTCTCCGGTGTAAAATCTGTAACTCCGACCCGGATACCCGTTTGAATTATCGGGTCTCATGTTCATATTAGTCATCGGAACTTTCTCCACATACGACTGTGGATACCAAGTCATCGGCAATCTTCCACCTACAAAACCACCGGTTTATCAAAATTACAATTACTAAACCGGTTTAAGCTTACTAAAATTACAATTACGAAAACAGAGTCTTCTTACTTGGATTATAACGGCCAAAGATGACATCAGCAATAGCGATACCACCGGCTTCTCCGGGATAACCAACCCACAAAATTCCGCAGATCTTAGGGTCATTCTTTGCGAATGTAATCTCGAAACCTCCACCTGACATAATGACGAGCAAGACTGGTCCTTTTGCTGCTTTAGCCACTTGAGTCACTAGCTCTTGTTGCTTTCCGGGAAGATTCAGATCGACTCTGTCGCGGCTCTCTGCCTCAATCGATTGATCTGCACCGATAACGAGCACCGTAGCATCCGCAGCCGCAGCTAGTTTCGTAGCGCCATCTACATCCGCCATGGCACATGCCACATTGGAGCAGCCTGGTAGATACGTTGTAGATACCGTCCCAGCTAATCCTTGAAGTGGTGTTGTGTATTTGCACGGCGTGCCTTCGTAGTTTCCGATCATTGTTTTGGTGACATTGGCGTTAGGTCCAATCACAGCTAGCGTTTTGATCGATTTAGGAGAAAGCGGTAAAGATCCAGTATTCTTGAGTAGAACAATGCCTTGTCTTGCTGCTTCTGCCGCTAGTTCTTGATTCGCAGGCGTACAAACATCTTTAGGACCCAATCCGCCGTAGATTTGCTTCTTGGGATCTCCGTCGTAGAATCCTAAACGCATAAGAGTCATAAAGTTGTTCGAAATAGCTTTATCGATAGCTGCCTCGTTGACCAAACCCGCCTTAACTGCCTCCTCTGTATGTTGACCCAAGAACGAACCACAGTTCAAATCCAAACCTGCCAATATAGATATGGCTGCTGCTTCTGCTGGAGTCTTGGTATAGTGTTGGTTCTTATACAACACATCTACTGAATCACAATCTGAAACAATGTACCTATGAAAAGGACCCGAAATCAAAACCAAAACCTTTTTAAATTTGATCCTAAAAGGGTTTAAACCCGCTGATCCGGTCAGAGCATTACCCGTTTAACTTCCATTCGCCGCGGATAACACCAGATAGCAGATCCGGGTCAGCGCATGTTGGTTTGCCGTTAACTTGATTGTAAGAACACATAACACTCGCCACATTCCCATCAATCACACAGCTCTTGAACGGTGGTTGATACGTATCATCCAAATCTTGTTGAGTCACCTACTCCATCAAAACAAACAAACAAAAACAGTCAATAGAAACACTAAATATTGTATTTGGTCCAACCAATATCAAAAGCAAATACATTCTTAATTTGAAAATGTCTTTTTATCTTACCACGGCGTTGAAACTGTAACGTTCTACGCCTTTCCAGTTATCGACGTCGTAAGCGGTGTAATGTTTGCAACAGGCGGCAACTTTAAGGCGGTTAGCATCGCCGCCGTCAGTCTCTTGAAGACCTTTAACGTAGCCTGAAGCATACTTGCTAGAGAGCAATGGATCTTCTCCGGGAGTCTCTTGTCCTCTTCCCCATCTCGGATCTCGGAATATGTTCACATTCGGTGACCAATACGTTAGTCCGGCTAGTCCCACGTTGTACATTGCCCTCGCTTCCGTCGAGACAACCTTATCAAATTAGTAGTAACAATGTCATCCAAAGGCGTCCACATGTGTCCAAACCGGTTTAACCGAACCGAATTGAAACTGTACTACTGATAAAACCAACTTAAAACCCGAATTAATGAAAACATATATAGATAGTTCTGTATTTTTTTCATATCCGAACAAGACGTAACCGAAACCGACTAAAATCTCAATTTGTTTAGACACTCATTTGAGTTACAGATATCTACATATTTTAAAAAGAACCGAAACTATATTCTGTTTTTTATATTTCGTAGAAAAAAAATGAACCGAAACTGAACCATGAATCACAATCATGGGCACTGGAAAGTGGAAACAAATAGATGAAGGACATTTCAGTGTCCGAAAACGACGTCGTATAACGTGTTGAAAAGTGTTTACTTGTACCAAACGTAAGAGATAGAAAGGGAGGCCCAGTTGCATAATAAGTAAGATTTTCACATTATCCAAAATGAGAAATAAAAGCAAAAGACGAAAATAAAATAAAAAGTTTTTTTTTAAAAAGAAAAGAAAAATGAATAAAATTCATAGTTTCATACCTTGCCAATGGCTTGAAACAGAGATACGTTGAAAGAAGCGGCGGTGAGTATAACCTGAGGGAAGCTCGTAGCGCCGGGAACTTGGCCGGAAAAATGTGTGCCGGGACCGACGTAAGAAACGCCGTGAAGTGCTTCCGACCACCATTCATACGTTGGAATCCCAAGCCGGGTCACACCGTTAGATTTACTCACTAAAAACCCGATCTTTTCCTGCAACGTGAGCCTCGCGACCAGATCAGCCACTCGGTATTCGATCTTCAAATCGGTATTGCAGAAACCATAAGCGGCTAGAGAAGGGTTTCCGGCGGCGTCGCAGGCGAAAACCGGCGAGGACTGAGCGTTAGATGAGTCTAAGAAAGAGAGGACAAAAGAAAGAAAGATAAGAAAAACAGAGGAGGATGGTGCTCTGTTTCGCCATGTTAATGGAGAAGAAGAGCCCATTGCGTTGTGTTTTCGACTTCTTGGGACTTCTCTTTTCTTTGTTAGTGATACTGATTTTATAGTATTAAAGAGTGGTAAGCTGCTACGCTCACTAAAGAACCTGTGGTTTGTATAAATTATTGTCGACATTTATTTATTTAATTTTTTTTTGGTGAAGACATTTATTTATTTTGCCTATTATAATTTTTTTTTTTTTTGTTAAAGCGCGTATTATAATTGAGATTAATGTTTTAAGGTGATACGGTCCTCGAGGAAAGAAATAATGAAAAGGACCCCATACGGTCTTTGTAGATAGTATTAGGATTTATGACCTCTGCTCTTTGTTAAATGTTATGTGATTTTTTTTTTTTTTTTTTTAAACAATCTAGCATGCGAGTGGGTTTCAACTTTATACATAAAGTGCACATCGAATATTCTACGTATAAAATTACTTCTTCTTCTTCTTTTTTTGTCTCAACGTATAAAATTACCTCTTCCGGTATAAAATTAAATGAAAGTATATAGTTCGTTTTCAGTATACAATGTTTCAGGCGACCCCATATCAAAAATTTAAATATGCTTTCTTTTTCAGAATAAAAAAAGTATTTAATTTTTGGTGTGTGTATTTCTTTCAGGTCCAAAAGCATGGTGTAGATTCCTATCAGAAAGAGGGCCTCTTCTTAAGTGTAGCAATCTCTATTAACTGGTGAATTAACTGTGTTTGGTTAATATTTTTTTTTTTTTTTTTTTTTGACATACTTTAGTTTTACTTTTTAGCTCAAAATGTTGTCTATATATTCCATTTATCTGAGAATAAAACAGGAACTGTTTTCTTGATTTTTTTTTCTGTGATTGGTGAAATAAACTGAAGTTTATAAAATCAGAGGTATGTGATATATATCCACTTTGATTCAGTTAAATTATTGAGAATCAATTTCCCTCTCTACTAATATAAAATTGTGTGTAAACACATCTTTTCAAGCAAACAAATATTTAATTAAAGTGAAATGCCCTAAAAATTGTACTCTCAATCAAATATTTATGCAATTTCTAAATTTCCATTAATTAATTAATCACCATTTTACAGTAGTTTTTTTTTTTTTGGGTTGTTAGAGGAAAAAAGAAAAAAAGAAAAGTAAAAGGAATCATAGATCCCAATAAGCGAAAGTGTTTGGTAGTGACCCGTGACGGTGTCGTATTATTTATCAAATGGTAAAATTTTGTCGAGCTTCAAGCGCAAGTGGCCTCTTTGTTTTCGAGTCCGTGAATCTTAATGGTTTCGACTTGCAGCGGTTGTTTTCATTTGCATGACAGCCTGTCACTTTAAGGTTTTCTCATGCGCGTGACTCACTCACATTTCTTTTTTTTTCCTGTCCACCAAAGAAAATAAAATAACTTAACGGCAGTATAATTTAAAATTTTGGATGTAATATATACTGTAAATATCATCTAGTTATAGAATATTGTTAAATCCTAAAACCTTTTTTCCATCAGTCCTAAAATCTATAATTACTACCCTCTTATAAGAAAACCTATAATTACTTTGTACTTTATAGTTTTATTTTTTCTTTGTTTTAGTTTTTTTTCCCAACTAAGGGCTCGACTGGTTTAAACGCAGCATTTGCGGTTGTGGATGCGAAAGTTTGCGGAAGCGGACGGTTGCGGTTATAAACGTTATTAAACGATTTACACGACTGGAATAAAAATTAAAAATGAATGCGTTTGCGGAAAATTTCTGACTGGTTGATAGCTGTTGCAGTTACGGTTTAGTATTAAATATATAAAATATACTTATAACATATAATTTCTATAAGAAAAAAAATTATATTAATATAATAAAATTTAGTTCTAAATAAATTATAGAATAATTAAGGTTAAAAATATTTTTTTATATATATATAATATATATTTATAAAGTATTTAAGATTTTAATATCATAATATTTGATAAGAGATATAAAATTTTGTTTTTTTTTAATTTTTTTTTGTAAATTTTTATTAGTATTATAGATTTAAAAAAATAGAAAAAAAAATTAACTAACCGCAACCGTCTGCAACCGCAAATGTTACTTGGAATGAACTTTTGAAATAGAAGGATTATAAGCGATTCGAAACGATTTATAGCGATTTGCATGATTGGTGTAAAACGCTTGCATCCGCAAACGCACGCAAACGCTACGTTTGTGGATAGTTGCGGGTGAACCAATCAAATCCAATTCGCTAATCAGTTGATTTGACTCATTAAATATGAAGGCAATGTTTGTACTTTTTAAGATAAAGAACATAAAAACAAGTATGCACCACCACTTGGACTTTCCATATATATGAGTTTTATTGATGAGTGACCGTAGCTCTAGGATATATATATTACTAAACACGTGCTCTTTTTATCATTGTAAGTTGCAACATTCACAAAAAAAGGTTGTAAACTTTAATAATTAATTTCATTTTTAATATATCCGGGAAATCCCATATCAAAATATAAACTAATTCATGTGACTTGAGATTGAAAGTCAGGTATTTTTGCTCTTAAAGCATGTATTAGTGATTAGTTTGATTTTCGGTTTGAAATTTTAATTTATCTAAAACGGAAGAATTTATAAACTTTTATATTATTTATAAGTCTAAAAGTACAAAGAAAATAGATCCTATAAAAATACTGTATAAAATTTTCACATGTTTACAAGATATTATAGAACTAAAATATGGTTAATTTAACCGATTGATATTACACCGGAAACGTCAGATGATATTTTATTATTTTTGAAGAAAAAAAATGTGTTTGTAAAAAATGGTCCAAGTCGCCTTACAAAAAAAAAAAAAAAAATTTATACTATGCAAATCTTCAAAATTAGTTGGATTGAAAATGTATTTTAAAGACCCATCAAATAAGTGATCGAATTTCCACATCAACATCCAATGCATGTGTATCAGCCCAAAAAAAAAAAAAAGCACAGCAAAAACTTGTTCGCGTATAAGTTATTTATTTTTTTAGTTTTTTTTTTTTTTTGGGGTTCATTTGGTAGAAGCAAATAAATCATAGAGACTTACGTTTGGAGATTTTATAATTATTATTTAAGATCTTAATCCGTCACGTTGGAATGTCTGAAAAAGATTGATACATAATCCGTCAGATATTATTATTTACGGGGATGTTGAATCCGGGATCTAATGCACAATCTCTAATTGTTTGGTTAACCACTCGTAAAAACTTTTTTACGGAGTATTATTTAAAATCTTAGTCTACTCTAGTGTGACCACAAAAACGTTGTAAGCTTTTAACCAACCAAAAAAAGAAAAAAAGAGAGACAAATGTTGCAAGTTGCAAAGTATTGTCAATCTGTCACATGTACTAACAAATTATTGTAATGATTTGGAATTAGTGATTCACAGAATTATTATTATGTATAAAGCCACCTACATACATAACATGTGATTATATTAATAGGAAATAAAATATAAATTAAGGACGAAGAAGAAATGATTAGATCAATTTGTTTGCACTTTGCATAGGACACATACTTCACTCACAAGTAACAAAGGGATCTACACTTTATTCCTTCAAATTAAATAAATTCACAAATATAATGATTGCTAAGTGCCTGTAGCTATAAATTATTGCTTTGCAAGAAAACATGAAGTATGAGCTCATTAGTATACTTTTCCTTTTGGATGACACTTTGTTTTTAAAGCAATTAACATTCGATAGTACAATTTGCTACATAAATGTTTGGTCTGATTATGAACTCCAAATCACCACAATTATCAAATCAAAATCGATTTGGCTTTATATAATAATGGATAGTTAGGTTTGCGGCATTTAAAGACATTCAAATTTAGGATAATATTACAAATTGGCTTAACTTAAAACAATTTAAAGTTGCATGGCTACGTGGAACCCAATCGTAATCGTGGGAAAAAAAATCAATTAGGTTATTTACGTCTCAACTACGTTACGACAACGTCGCGATCATATAACCCCCAAATGCTTCTGAAATTTTTTCCCTTACGATGTTTTTGAAATGCATGTGTTTATTTCACAACTATGACACGCACACACATGTATTACGTATAAGGAGAGGGCTGTAATTTCCAATACAAACAATTTGCTATTCTCGAATTCAAAATTAGGCTAAATATGATTAATGGTATACCATTGTTTTCGTGTTTCATGTTTTTTAAGAACTCTATTCTTTTATTTATTTTTGTTAGATCTCTATTCAATTATAGTGTTATTGTTTTTCTATTATTCATTTATTTTGTTGTTCCACTATTTTTATGATGAATCCATTATCTTCTAATTGTCAGTTTTTTAACTTATCATTTTACCATTGTGTTGTGCACAGTTTTATTTTTTCCCTGATTCCACATGTATATATGTTAACCACTAGAATCTTAACTAGTCGGAAGTCGGATATTGCTTTTCTTCTGTATATATTTGTTTTGGTCAGTCCTTTTGTATTTATATTCTTCATAAGAAACAATTGTATATAATTTCTTCAAAATTATTTTACCATTAACTACAACAAAGTTTTTGACCTACTCTTTGAATAATATACATAAGGTAGATGATGTTGTTGTACACGGCATGTGACTTTTTAGACATTATTATTTATAGTTAGAGCAGGTGAGGTGATCAGGATCGATGAAGACATAACTACTATCAATTATTGTAATTGGTCATATTTCACAAACCCAAAATATAATTTTTATTAATAAGAAGATGCATGTCCCATTGTGTAACCTCGTTCTTGTTCATAATTTTTAGTTGGAGAAAATTAATTCAGATCTACATATGTAATATCCGATCGTGACGGGAAAAAATTGGTTCTTGTATCATCAAATTTATATTATAATTTATATAAATAAGGAGTAATCAGGTAGATGATTGTTTGAGTTTATTTGGATAGATAACAATGATGATAAAAACGTAAATAAGAAGAAAATCAAATTTTTACACGGTTTCATGACCACAATGCTTTTTTTTTTTCTCTTACACGTGCGTAATTATGTTATTTGATTACGTATTGTATCGTTTGGTATAATTAAAGTATGTTATGGGTATAATAACATGTATACGAAAAAAAAAATACAGTATGTTGTATGTTATAGCCGTTTAAAACTCTTAACCATTTGAGGGCACATTTGTAATATATACCTAAAAGTTACTTACCTAATAAAAAGGTTAAGACATTTACTTAATTATTAAAAATAGTAAGGTTATATATATATATATTTACAAACCTGCCACGGATCAAATAGAATCATACCCACTCAATAAAATTATGTTAGTTTCAAAAAATGCAATAATAATAATTGTAGCCTTATAAACTATATAATGAATGATGCTAAGTACTAACAACTTCAATAACACTCGTAGTGGTGTCACTAGAATGCTAAACGACCATGTTCTTCAACTTCAAGCGGTGGTTGCACAGTCGATATATATATATAAATGATCCAGCAGGCTTTTCTTTTTTTTGTGTGTGTATGTATATATTAATATTTTTATTAGATTTCTTTCTCTATATTAAGAACAAAGCTTTTCCAACTTTTCTTTAAATACGTCACGTTAAAAATACACTGAAATTTAATTAGTTAGATGATGAAATCATTAAAGCCTGATTTAAATGTTCAAGTTTGTTATATTTTCCTTGAATATGATTAATTAATCGACAACGATGGATCGTCTAATTAACATCAGTGAGAACAAATTCCAGCAAAATCTGATCTTACAGGTTTCCTTTTTCTTTTATGTTGTAAATCTCAGCTTAATTTATATAATTTGTAGTAACAAAATATTATAGTCGATATGTTGAGTGAAGAAGGAAACCTGTAAGATCAGATTATATTGCGAGTTATAGCTTTCATTATGGATAACTTGGAATATAAGCAACTTGTTCATTCTTTGGCCCAACTTTAGTCGATTAACCAAAAAATATATTCTACTTTCCAAAGTTTTAAAATC
This sequence comes from Barbarea vulgaris, assembly GCA_963667165.1. NCBI lineage: Eukaryota > Viridiplantae > Streptophyta > Magnoliopsida > Brassicales > Brassicaceae > Barbarea > Barbarea vulgaris. The sequence goes on along the minus strand of OY763894.1, from coordinate 1,331,480 downwards.
GTATATAGAAAATAATACAACTACAATACAAATATCAAATCACAATACAGAGAACAACAACTAAACGATCTAACTTTAGCACCATCAATAATTTCGGAAGTGCCTCCAAAAACTCGAAAACAAAACGAATATGTTATTTTGTTGAATCTCAAAAAAAAAAAAATGTACAAGTTGGCTAAAGAAGAAAGGAATTATTACATGTAACAAATAACGAAGAAGATGATGGGTTTTGATATGGACCTGCGACTTTATTGTCGCCATTGGTTAGGTGTTCGATTTGCCAATGTCTTTCAACACTTCTATGATTGTTAATACAAATAAACGATATTCATATTGGTCTTGAGAAAAATCAAAAATCAAAAATATTTGAAAAGCAATCTGATTTTGTTTTTAAAGTGGGATGATATTGCATCTACTTTTTTTTTTTTTTTTTTTCGGGTCCATGCCCTACATCCAACCAAACTTGCATCAATTTAAATAAATAACAAAATATCTAACTTATGTAGAAAAATGATCACATCTGACATTCCTGAACAGACAAGTTAGTGGATTCCACTAACATTTTTCAACAAATCACTCTGTTTTATAGAATACATTATCATCTATAAGTTTCACCTGGAGATATTTGTTCATATGGATGTTCTTGAGACTGCAAATCTGAACTGCAAAGGGAGAGACATATCAGCATTTTATGTTAGTATTTTCCCGATATCAATGATCATCGATGTTTAATGAAACTGAGAATCTGAGAAACTTACAATTGGGTTTTCACTAAAAGAAATGTGTTGCCATCAAAATCTGAGGTTTCTTCTTTTCTTCTTCAACTTGAATTACAGCTTCTGTTTTGATTTCTTCAACCTTTTTATCCCAAATCTCATCCACTAGTTTCCATGTGTCATCGCTAATGATTTGTGTCTGCATAAAACACAACAGAAGAGGAAATATCAATTAAGAGAATAAAACTTGTAATGGCTTATGTTGTTATGATCTATGAGTGGTTTGTTTCTACTACATACCTCCATGGGTCGAGGAGCCCCAAATGTTGCAAAACCGATGTTTCCTGGTGAAAATGTTACTCTTCCGGGAAGCGATACACCGTGAATTCCCCATCTTCCCGCATAGATTAAAGCTCCATATTCATCGACAGGTCTCACGGGTTTCTGTTTTCATAAATAAAAGGATTTGAAACAACCGAAACAGAGAGAAAAGAGAAAAGAGAAAGAGAGGGAAAGAGATAACTAACTTGAGGAATCCTTGGAGCTGTGTTGTAAATGTTCCAAATTTCATCAGCTTTGATTTCTCCCTTCTCAAGAAGCACATCTGAAAATATTATCACACTCTATAAGATTGTTGAGTGACTAATGATATCTGCAATTCTAATGAAGAAACAGAGAGCATTTCTATTAAAAACCTGTGATTTCTTCAAGAGCTGATTGATATTCTTGTAAGATTGATGAGCATTTCTCAACAGCAAACCGCATGTATTCATCGCGTAATGCCTCAAGTTTGGGAACAAGCTATTCGGAAAAAGAATCGAATTGGTGGTTTCTGAGATTCCCAAGAGCTAACATAAAAAAGTAAGGAGTATTATAAAAAACAAAATAACTTACGTTTGGAACGAGGTCTCTTTGGTTTCGGTAATAAGCTTTTCCGAAAGCAGTCATTCCTGTCTGAAGAATCAAAAACTCCGCTCGCTGTGAAGCTTCTAAAGTAGACTTAGCAGATATCCAACACAAGTTTTCTATTCCAAACATCTCTTCTTCAACTACTCTGGCTATATACAAACAAGGGAATGAGGTAAGCAACAGAGATTTTGCTGATCTATAACGAAATAACGATAATAAAAAGTCTTAAATTTTCTGGCATAATAACTTACGAGCACAAGCGCGGATTATTGAGTTCACATAATCTGACTTTCTCGCAAAAACTCTTCCTGAAGTTTCAGCGTAACGCATATTTGGTTGGCTTCGGATCGAGTTTATATCAGTCTGCAGAGAGAATACATGGAACAATGGTCTTAGTCATGCTATAATCCAAAAGAACAAATGAAGGAAACTGAAATCAAAATTCTTGATCAACCTCGCTGATTGGTCGGTACTGATCTGGGAGATAACAAGCAAGAACAGCAACAGCTGCCTCTCGGTAAGCCAATCTCAACTTCAGTTCCTCTGGAACTTCAGTACTGTCTTCTTGTCCAGTCTCAAATGTTCCTTTTTGCTGTAATGAGTGGAATCATAATTTACTAAAGCAGCACCCAAGTGTCAATGAGCTGGAAATTAACACTAAATTACCCTCTTAAGCGCTTCTAGGAGTTCTTCTCTTCCAATGTAATCTAAATCTTTTCTAGCAGTCAAGATTCCAGCTTCATTTCTGTAAACATTAACCAAACATCAGTGATCCTCGGTATTTCCTCTGCAGTTCTATAAACATGTGGTTAAAGCTGTAGCATTGTTTATTACAGAACGTTCTGCAGTTCTGCTCCAGTAAAATCTTCTGTGTTCTCAGCTACTTCTTGCAACAACTCCTCCTTCTCATCTTCAGATCGAAAAAATTTATTTCTAGCATGCACCTTTCATACAAAGAGAGCCATTAGCTAAAGCACAAAGCAAACCAAAAGAATTTGATTCCGGAAAGTTAAGTACCTTTAATATGGCCAATCTACCATCTTTCGATGGTAAACCAACTCTTATGATTTTGTCGAAACGCCCTTTTCTTAAGAGAGCAGGATCAAGGATATCTAATCTATTTGTCGCACCTATGACTAATACCTGACAGAATCCACGATTAATAGCAAGAAAGGTTTACACGAAACGGAAACTTTATAGCAAATAAAAACATTACTTGTGATGTAGTAACTTTAAATCCATCCATCTCAGTCAATATCTGAAGCAAACCTTGTTCTCTCTCTGCTCCTCCCTATTTAGTTAGCAACACATTTTAAAAGAAAGTTATATCTCTGATACGAAGATCTAATTTCCAGAACAAAGAAAGCATCGCATTCTTACCCCGCCAATATCGGGTCCACCTCGCTTACTTCCAATTGCATCAATCTCATCAATAAAGATAATAGATGGAGCAAATGACCGAGAGCTAGCAAAAAGATCTTTAACACGAGATGCTGCAACTCCTACAAACATCTGAGAGATTTAAAGAAAAACAGGAAAACTCCATTAACTCAAGACCATAAAACGAAGATATTGAGCACTGTTACTCAAGACCATAAAACGAAGATATTGAGCACTGTTACACAATCCATCACCCACCTCAACAAAGTCGGTTCCATTTGCTGCAAAGAAAGGTAAACCAGCTTCTCCGGCAATAGCTTTAGCCAACAGAGTTTTTCCTGTCCCGGGAGGTCCATGAAGAAGAACACCTTTTGGACAATAAATGCCTTTATTCTGAAATTCCTCATCATTCTTTAAAATCCGCACAATTTCTTGTAATTCCCTCTTTATATACTCCTGACCCGCAAAATCATCAAAAGTTACACCAGTTTTCTCCTCTGCTGATATAAATTTTGCCCTGACAGAGAGAACCAAACAATATCTTAGATCCAACAAACTCGAGCAGAAGTGGTAAAGACCCAAAGGAAGTGATGCATTTCTCGACATACCGACTCTTGCCTAGGGAACCGAGTGCTTGGCGTTTGAGGGGTTGCCTAATCTTTTTGGTAGGGGTTCCGAGATCACAAGGGATTAACTTGGCATAGATTGGCCTCGTAATACTGTCGATCCAAACATAAAGCGAAACAAAGAGGGCAAGTCTCATAGACCATATCACAAAAGTGGCAACTGTAGTATAGACTTCAGCTGGAACCACATCTACATTAAAAACCTCTACTTTGACTATTTGCTGATGCAGCTTCTTCCATACATCATTCCAACCATCAATTGGCATTCGGTCTACAATGTGACGACGGTATATTATCTCCTTTTCTGAGTTTTCTTCTTCTCCTAGGGGCTCCCCATCTTTATAATAAGGTAATATCACTGCACCAACAACAAAACTTAAGCAAAAGATTTCACGGAAATACGACACCATATCCTACCTTTGAACAACATGATGCAATGAATCGAATACATGAAACACCATTTCTGAAAGACACATAGAATCAGACTAGAAAACGCTGAAATCAGAATAAAGAGCAATGCCATCATTGAAAGATAAACCACGAAAAAGACCAAACTTTTTGTCGAAACTAAAACCACAGTTGAGCAAATCTATTTCATTGGCATGCGTAACAAATAAAAAAGCACTGAAAATAATAAACATTCTGTAACTTGGAACCTGATATTGTCTGTCCGTAATTTGAATATTCCATATATTGAACACTGTTGGAATCTAACAGCTTCATAAAATCACTAAAATTGATCCGATGAGAAGTTTCAGGATCCCATTCTGTGCCCTTCAACTTCCCACGCATCGTTAACAATGTTCTACTCCAATCTGAAGCCATCACAAGCTGCCTTTCTAACTGTACATTAGCCTTTCTCTCGAGCTCTTCCATTTTGCTAAGTCGTTCTCTTTCAGCTTCTCTTAATCTCTGCAAAATCCAAAAAACGAATCAAACCTTTGTTAAACTCCCTTAAAGCCAGGAATGAGCTGATTAAGACCATCAATGACGCTACAGTGTCTCAAGTATGAAGTACACACACAATTCAAAATCCTAAATTGAGGCTTTCAAATTCTTCACTTTCCATCCTAGAATTTGAAAAAGAGATAAACCTCAAATAGACGATTCGAGTCAGCATCTTCTTCCTGTGAAATGGAAGATTCAGTAGACTCAAAGCTGGATGTACTGCAAGAAGTGATAAAACCATTTCTTCGTGAAGGAAAAAGATTGAATTTGGAAGTTAATTTAGCTTCCGTTGGTTTTCTCCGACGGACGAAACTAGACAGAGGACCTCGAGATTGAATGGGGAAGAGGGTATTAGAAGGGTTTAAGGGTTTCGAGAAATGGGTTGGAGTTAACGAACTCGAGAAATGAAACGCCATTTTTTTCAAATCATCACAGAAGAGATGTTTTTTCCCTCGATTTCTAGGTGGTGAAGCAAAACGATAGCAACAAATTTTCTAGAGGTGAAATTTGAAGCTGGGTTCTTCACGGAGATTGGAAGAGACGATCGAAACGGTGCGTTTGTAGCAGCTTCCCAAAACGCACCGTTTTTAAAAATTACCGGTTTTATCAGAACCGGACATCACATGTACAGTAAAATTCGTAATCTGGGGAAAACGTTATTTTGATAGAACTGGTGTGCTTTTAAAAACGGTGCGTTTGACAGTAATTGGAAGAATCGCACCGTTAAAAGTTTTTTACCGGTGATGAACATAACCGAACATTATGAAATTCGAATTTCCGGTAAAACAGCAAATTTGAAACCAAACCGGTGGTATTGAACGAGCAAAAGCTTGATGTCCGGACGAGGAAAGAGACCGTTGTAGATCTGTCTTCTTCATCGGAGATGGTGAAACACAGAAGCTTATCTCGGTCGATAATCTCATCTTCTTCTTCAGCTAGATTCGTCTCAATAAAGGCTATTGCTCTCTACTTGATCTTCGTATTTGCTTTCACCATCTGGGTTCTCGTCTTCAGCTCCAGAAACATTCAAACCGACGACCAAATCCAACAACAACAACAACAACATCGTGATCTAATTGATTCAGCAGAATTTCCACCGCCATATTTGCCTCCGAAGAAGGTATGATTCTTCATTTAGTGGGTTTTGGATTTAAATGAAGAAATGATGAGACTTGATTTGGTTTTGATCGTAACAGTTGAGAAAGTTAAACTCTTGATGTAAAAATTTGAGCTTTGGAATTTGCAGAAATCGGATGAAAAGACTCAACTTTGGACTCCACCTTTCAGCTTTGGTTTGCATCCATGTGTCAAACCTACTCCTAAATATAAAGGTTAACAAAAAAAATAAAGATAGCTCAATTTCAGCTTTGATTCATTTCTTTATGTTGTTCTTAAAACACACAGAATTGTCTTTTATCTTTTGCAGAATTTTCAGAATCAGATCATTATATAACAGTGAGAAGTAATGGTGGACTTAATCAAATGCGCACTGGTGTAAGTACTACTAAACCAGAATCTATTTAAGCTGATGTTTTCATTTTTTGTATGAGATATTTTCTCGAAAATACCAACTGATTCAAGAAGCTTGTTGTTATTGTACAGATAGCGGATATAGTGGCTGTTGCGCACATCATGAATGCAACTTTAGTCATTCCTGAGCTGGACAAGCGATCGTTCTGGCAAGATTCAAGGTTTTTGAAACTTCACACAAAACCAAAATTACAGTTATCTTCTGTTTTTGTCTGCCTCTTACTTAGTAGTTATGAGACTTATACTATTGCTAACTTACACTTCACTATGCCTCAGTGTTTTTTCAGATATTTTTGACGAGGAACATTTCATCAAATCCCTGAATAGAGATGTTAGGGTTATTAAAAAGCTACCTAAGGATGTGGAATCTCTACCTAGAGCAAGGAAGCATTTCACTTCTTGGTCTGGTGTGGGATATTATGAAGAAATGACACATTTGTGGAAGGAGTACAAGGTCTTTTGCAACTTCTGTTTTGAAATTTTTCATCTGATGTTTCATTCATCTGCTCTGTACTCATTGTTTAGCACTAAACTTAGCGATGTTGTTAACCGCTGATAGAATAACAACGATGCAGGTCATCCATGTCGCGAAATCAGATTCTCGCCTTGCAAATAATGACCTGCCTATTGACATTCAGAGATTGAGATGTCGTGCACTGTATCGTGGTCTCCGCTTCTCTCCTGCAATTGAAAGCCTTGGACAGGTTTGGACCCTCTTGCTGTTCATTTTAACTTCTTACTGTTCTTGTGTGTAATCACCCACACACACATAGATAGGCTGTAGAATATGATTCCTTTGCATACACAGAAGATTTCAAGTTTATGTTCTCATTAGGTACCGAATAGCTATATAGAAGTTCTGAATCCATCGTTGGGGTCGATGAGTTTTCATCACTAATTGATAGAGCTATCAATAACTGATTGTGTAATGTGATTAGGGCCTTATCAGGAGAAGCCTGGTAAAAGAATGAACACTTATTTTTTCTATCATACATAAGTCTCAGTAGTTTATGCATTTAAGAGGTGTCCTATGGGGCTTCCTGTAGACTTTGGGTTCTGAGCAATCATGACGGTGACACCACAGAAGCTGGTTGAGAGACTCAAGTCACGTGCTGGGAGATATATTGCATTGCATCTGAGATATGAGAAAGACATGTTGGCTTTCACTGGTTGTACCTATGGTCTCACTGATGCTGAATCCGAAGAACTTCGAGTAATGAGGTAATTGATTACTCTCTGCATCTATCTTAACAAAGCAAACTTGAAAAACGTCGTCCAGGGATGAAGTTACGGTTTTAAGCTCAATATATTATCGGTTGACCACAGGGAAAGTACAAGCCATTGGAAGATTAAAAGTATAAATTCAACAGAGCAGAGAATGGAAGGCCTTTGTCCATTGACTCCAAAAGAAGTGGGAATATTTCTGAAAGGTCTCGGGTATTCTCAATCAACAGTCATTTATATTGCAGCAGGGGAAATTTATGGGGGTGATGATAGACTCTCTGAGCTCAAATTGCGCTTCCCGAATCTAGTTTTTAAGGTCTGCTTAACCACCTCTCTTAATATATTCATGTTACTGGCAATCTAAAGATGATATAAGGTTTAGTTTGATGTACTGAATGTTGTAGGAAACGCTTGCTGGGAAAGAAGAGTTAAAAGGTTTCACGGGCCATGCAACTAAAACGGCTGCTCTTGATTATATAATATCAGTTGAGAGTGATGTGTTTGTTCCTTCACATTCTGGAAACATGGCAAGAGCAGTTGAAGGGCACCGCAGATTTCTAGGGCATCGCAGGACTATAACTCCCGACAGGTTCTATCTTCTTCCCTTTTGTTACCTTCGAACTTCAAAAAGCTTTCATCTTTTCTCATTTTGTTTATAGCCCATGACAAGTTTTGTGTTGTATGCAGGAAAGGACTAGTGAAGCTCTTTAGTAAGATGGAGAGAGGACAGTTAAAAGAAGGAGCGAAGTTGTCCAATCTTGTGAAGCAAATGCACCAAGACAGGTACCAAAGGAATCATAAGTTTGCATCTTATATAAGTCAGAATTGCAATAAACCTAAAAAAAACCACACTTTGGATCGGTTTTGCAGACAAGGTGCACCGAGGAGAAGGAAAGGACCACCGCAGGGGATCAAAGGGCGTGCCCGGTTTAGAACTGAAGAATCCTTTTATGAGAATCCATATCCAGAGTGTATTTGCAGTTCCAAGCAACACAAAGAACCCTAATTATAATTTTCAACTTCTTTTTTTTGGTTTTCTTTTTAGCGACTCTTTTTTTTGTTTAGTACCCGCCAGAATAGAGAATATATGTTTTTGATATACAAGAGAATTGCTTTTCGCACGTAAAAAGTCTTAAAACATTCAAACTATCATTGGAAACACGATTTTACTACTAATCGTTATACCATCCAGACAAGAGATTTCTACAGTTACATGAAGATCTATTGAACAAAGTGCCTGTTAGATTCTTTACAGACAAGTCATCTAAAGGAAATGCAAATTAAAAGAAGACCATTTGAAGTGTAAAGGCTCTGGCTCTTAGCTCTGCTCTTTGTAAGGAGTCCATATCATTTTGCTAACATCTACATCAAGACCACCTCGGCCTGCCGCTTTCAAATGTCGATCCAGCACCTTAGGATCCGCACAGATAACATGTTGTCCTTTCCTATACTGTATCAGTTCCAAGCTCTGAAGGGTGCTCAATATATCTTCTGCTTTAATCGCTGTCATGTCACTCAGCTCCTTCATTTGTGAAAAGAATGGGGATATATGAAATTATCTGTTGATGGATAAGCTAAAAGGATGACTCAGAATATGTATACTATGTATATACCTTGATAGATATGTTTCCCTTGTGCTTTTTCAAGATGTCTAATAAAATCCGAGTCCAGTAACCTCTGTAACTCACTAAGCCTAGATCAGAGAGGGGTCTTTCTGGTGTCCCGACTTTGCCCTCTTTCTTTGAGAGTTCATAAGCTACAACACAACATAACATGTAAGCTTTATAGAGAGAGCAAATAACAAGAGAGTTAAATGAATAAGAAAACTCACAGAAGGCTATTAAGAATTTTCCATAGCCTTTCCTTTGATATGGCGGAAGGGTGAGGATGCAAGCCAAGTTGTAAGCTTCTTCCGAGTGTTTTTCCTATACCAACAGAAATTTCATTTTATTCATCACACCATCAAATTGAAACCAAACATATATGTATTCTCTTAAACAAACAAAAGACTGCTTAAACTCTTTGTGATCGTGGTTGTAAAATTTTTTTTTAACGTTTTCTGTTGTATCTACATATGTTATAGAATCAGTTTCACAAGAAGACGACAAAAAAAAACTGATAAGGATCCACTCAGCAAAACTACCTAGATAATTCTACATAACAGACACAAGAGGCAAAGAGTGCTGGTACCTTTGAAAAGTATCCAACCATGTGGCATCCACGATCATCACATTCACAGAGAATATAGAAGAGGAACAAATCAACATCATAGTAAAGAGTTTTGTGGTCGAGAAATAACTTTGCCAGATAACAGAGGTTCTGTGCGTAGACCTTGTTCTTTTTGCCATCCACCTGTAAGATATAACAAGTAAACTCCCAGGTCATGAAAATTCATTTCTGAATGTCAGAGAAAAGTAGATTATCACTTTCCAGATATAAAACGGAAGTGACAAAGCTGAATATATGAACATCACTTGCTGCGAGAAGAAGACTAGAGCTGGCGATACAAAAATTAAATATCAAAATATTACCTCAAACATTGACAAAGTAGAACTTCGATAGATTTCATCCCCAGGGGGATGCTTCAGGTCACATTTCCTCTACATAGAAAAAGAACGATTGAGCAAAAGTTTATAAAACTGAACCATAAAAGGTATGTATGAAATTCAAAACACAAAAAGACAAAATAATATATGTATAAAACCCCCTAAAAATGATTACAACAACAAATAATACAAATGATTAAAGACAAAATACAGTTGCTCACCATGTGCCTTTGAAGCTGCTCTTTGCGCTTCATAAAACTGAGGCAAAACTCACAGAAAAAGAGCTTCACACAGTCATTGTATTCTGGCGGAAAAGGAGAGAAGTACCAAGTCTCAATCTCATACTTCCCAAGTTCAATCGTTGCTATGTTTTTCACTTTCGTGAACTCCTCGTGTTCACGCAAACTCGCAGCATCTAGCTCTTCATGACCCTATACAAATATTGAAAAAAACATCAGAGTATAATCTTCCACACACTTCACTAAATCCACAACAAAGTTATACTTAAGTTAGCCAATCACTTACCTCTACATGTGTCTCATCAATCTTCCGTTTCTGGTGTCGTGTCATCTTCAAGCTAGTCACCTATGACCAAAAACATACATCTCTGTTCAGTGCAAACACACAGAAAAGAAAGCTCAAGAATTTGAAGAAAAACGGCTACCTTGTCTTCAACTTTTTCATCTAAGGCACACTCTACTGAATCAAGGTCAAGTTGTTCCAGCTTAATCCATTCATCCAATCTTCTATTAACTGTAGTATTCACAAGAGTTGTGAAAAATCAAGCCCTCTAATTCAATTTTCGAAATGTCAATTCCAATCCCAAAAAACCCTAAATTCGAAATTGGAAACGACATACACTCTGTGTAATGAACGTAATACTCGTAATCATTGTGGCCACCGTTATAATTCTTCCGACGCTCGATAACCTTCACCGGGTGGTACTTCCCGTCTCTCCATTGACACATCACGCGAGTACCAACCTCGAGCGGAAGCACACCGGTTCTTCTCTTCTTCAACGCATCCGATTCTGAGGTCGTGCGATCGAGTATCGCCGCAGGAGTACGATTCGGATTCGCATCTCCGCCGTCTGTTGCCGGATGCTGGTGGTTCGACGCCCCAGAGGCGGTGATAATTGTCGTCTCTGTATTCGCAGACGATCCCATTCTTCAGTCGGGTCCGAGATTTTTCCGGGTGGATTTTTTTTCTCGTACGGGTAAACAACAGAATTTGTAAGTAGTGTGGCCCATTAATCGCGTAAAACTAGTTTGGGCCTTTAGATCATATAAATCGCATAACCGCACCGTTTCGCTGTTAATCTCCGTTTTATCCACTTTTTCTTATTCTTCTTTCTATTTCTACATATTTATATTTAATTCTATTTGATTCTGAAATTGTATGTTTTAGTTTTAGATAGTATATTAAGTTTTTCTTTTCATATTGTTTCATCGGGGAATTTAAGTTAGTTATATATAACTATTGCATGATACTCTTTTAATTGAACTGATTAAGTTGATTGATGACCTTCCACATAAATATAATCCTTTTGAATGGTTTTGAAGATTTTGGTGGGTTTTGTAGTAGCATATGAGATTTTAAAAAAATTCTTTAATTTTCTTTTTTTATATTGCATGCCTGGTTCTGTTTTACCCAGACGATCTCTCAGTCAAGAATCCAACCCTTACTTTGACTCTGACGGTCTGGCCAGAAGCTGTTCTTCTGATAGATATCATCGACACCCTGAAAATGATAATACAATATATAGATTAATTTCAGTAAAACTATAACCGGAAAAAAAGAGAACACCACACAAGTACCCATTTTAATCCAATTTCCTTTTTGGCTATGTTATTAATAGAGATGATTATTATTATTTTTTATTTTTGGATTTATGCTTTCCTAATTGATTTCCTTTTTTTTTTTTTTTTTTTTTTTTTTTTTTTTACCGATACTTTATTTATTACGAAAACTTATGACCTTACGTCACAGAGTTTACAAAGACATTTAAAGTTAATGAAAAGAAGGGTACATAAGATGCACAAATCCAACCAAATCTTCCGCTTCGATTGACTTAAGCTAAGGATGTTGGAACCCACTAGCCTCGACCACCCCGTCTGCCACGACCCATGCCCCTTCACCTGTCCCACTAGCGTTTTCCTTTGCCTTTGCTGATGGTTTCACCGGTCTTTCTCGAAGGATTCTTTTACCCGTAGGAGTCATTAGATCCATTGATTCAGATTCGTTTTCCGATTCTGACTCCGACCAATCTTCTTCTCCTTCGGAAGAAACCAACGAGGCAAACTGATTGGAACCAAGTTTAAGATCAGCTTGTTTATTACTCCCCACATGGGAAGTAGCCTGTGATTTAGCATAAGATACTTCTGAAGAAAATTGTGCAGTTTCATGTGAAGGAGACTCAATATATGCTGGAGTTACTGTAATATCTTTAGAGTTAGAGACATTCTCATAGGTTGATATAGTTGCTGAAATAACATGTTCCTCTACTATTGTTGAGGGAGTTTTTTCTGTTACTTCTCCGGCTGAAAAGAGAGAAACATTAGTAAGTGGTACCTCAATGCTTGAGCTCTGACTGGGAGTAGATATATGTTTTGCAACAGCTTGTACGAATCTGAGCGCATTTTCATTCGCGAGCTCTGCCACCTTTTCAATAGAGGAGTTTCCTTTTTCCTTTTTCCTTTTAAATACAGTTTCGTATGTTTCCATTATTTTTTCACACGTGTATAGTATTATTATATACATATATATCATCTATTTGAGGGTAAGGCTTAGGGTTAGTGCATATCTTATATATACGGGTCTTGAGTTTGATTTTTCCTCATCAATAATCGATCAATTGAGTTGGAAAGGTGATAGCTTGAGAAACAAGGAACTCCGTGTCTCCAAACAATCGGTGTAAGTTTTTCTTCTTACTCGTCTCGACATAGTCTTTATACGTTATCTCAATTGGCGTATCCTTTCTTCTTCTATTGGTTTTTGCAGTTTTGGAGATGGACAAGATCAATTTACTTTCAGATGACTTGTTGTTGCAAATACTGTCGCTTGTTCCGACACAAGACGTCATAACGGCCGCAAACTGTGTCTCGAAAAGATGGTGGTCTCTATGTAGTTTAGTGACAAGACTTGAGTATGGTGATAAAAACTACCACAATCACGATGTTGCTGACTACAAGAGCTTCACGCAGTTTGTTTACAGGACTTTGATGTCAAACAAGGCGCCGGTTCTAGAAAAGTTGCATCTCAACCTTGGTCCAAAGTGTCACGCTGTAGATGTCGGGATATGGATTGATATTGCGGTTGCTCACCGCGTGCGTGAGCTCATAGTCGATATCCGCTTAGAGTCAGGTTCCCCACCAGTCAGTTTGCCGAGTAGCCTATTCACATGTGAAACACTTGAGAAATTAACGCTCAAACATTGCCTTGTTTCGGATGTTCCTTGTTGTCTCCCGTTTCTCAAGAGTCTCTGCCTTGGGTTCGTGAGCTACGCATCTCGTCTTAAGATTTTATCCGGTTGTCCTAATCTTCAATTTCTTCAAATGTTTGTGAAAGAAGAAGAACACGGTGGAGAAGACATGGTCACTATCGCGTTGCCTCGTTTACAATATTTGTATTTTTGGGACGCAAGAAACAAGAGTAAGGGTGGTGTGTATGTGATAGAAGCTCCTCGTCTTGAGTACCTTAAGATTGTTGATGATGCTGCTTACGACACCCGTCGAATTGAGAACATGCCCAATTTGACCGAGGCACATGTTGACATCACTCATGGAGTTACACACAGGTTTCTGAGAGCTCTTGCTTCTGCCTGCCGACTTCATTTATGTGTACCACTACTCTCAGAGGCTCCTAGTATGAACATCTACTTCTACCGGCTTGTTCATCTCGAGCTCAATACATGTGCGCAAGGTTGGTCGGGGCTTCTCACTCAAATGCTCCAAAATTCCCCAAAACTAGCATCTCTCAAACTCACCGATAAACATGAGCTTATCTTTCCTAGTGAAGAAACCCCGGATTGCTGGAAGCCGCCGAGTTCTGTTCCCAACAGTCTTGAAACTTTCGCGTGGAGTGGTTACAAAGGAAGACGAGGAGATTTAAATATGGCTGCGTACATCATGAAGAATGTTCCTAGTTTGAAGACGGCCACCGTCTCTCCAGAGTCTGACGATTCTGAAGCCAAATATAGGATGCTCAAGGACTTGGTGTCCGTATTGACGCCTTCAACTTCTTGTCAGCTTCTTTTCGACTGATATATTTTCGTGTGAGATACCTACTATGTGTGACGTTTGTGATATAAAATTTTAATTGTGTTTAGTTTGTGTAACAAAGGAGAAAAATAATAATGATCGTATAAATTAAATTATGTCCTATACTATATATGGTTACCGACAAGATGCTTTACGCAGGCATATCGATGTGTGGCTCCTAGAGGTGGCCTTTCGAGATGATAGTATTGCCGCAGGAGTACGATTCGGATTCCCATCTCCGCCGTCTGTTGCCGGATGCTGATGGTTCGACGCCGCAGAGGCGGTGATAACCGTCGTCTCTGTATTCGTAGAGACGTAGATCCCATTCTTCAGTCGGGTCGGAGATTTTTCCGGGTGGATTTTTTTCTCATACGGGTAAACAACACAATTTGTAAGTGGTGTGGCCCATTAATCGCTTAAAGCTAGTTTGGGCCGTTAGATCATATCAATCGCATAACCGCACCGTTTCGCTGTTAATATCCATTTTAACTTCTAACCTGTTAAATTAACTCATGGGTGTTAAACTAATACTCCCTCCGATCACAAATAAGTGTCGTTTTACTGGTTTTTACGTAGATTAAGAAACGTTGTAATTTGTCATTACTGCCCTTACTAATTAGATATATTTACATTTTTAATTTTGTTTTATATTTACATCTTTATTTCTGTGGAGGTTATAATTGGTATTTTTGTGTAAAAGTGACATTAATAAATGTAAACGACACTTATTTAGAAAAGAAAAAAAAACTCTAAAACGACAATTATTTTAGATCGGAGGGAGTACTTGTTTAACACCGTGTTATAAATGTGATGTAGCAAAAGTGGGAAATCCTTATTATAATTAAGGATTTTTCAGATAAATGCTAGTTATTGAATGTATCCTGCATCAAAATTTGAAACAGAGTAGATAAATTTTATAAAAACAAGAGAAAATGATAGATAAAAATAGTTTTAAATAAGAGCAGAAGGAGTGACAGAGGGAGTTTTTGTCGTGAATATAGGAAACAGCCAAACAAGGCTTTATGATTCGTACTAATCACAAGATTTCACGGAACAAAAACTCACAAAGTTCCAAGAAGCAAACACCAAACACAAACTCATCATCGTCGTCCTCTTCATCATCATGTCTTTGAAGTTATGGTCCATAGATTCGCACACCATGTTCTTGTATACCAACATAATTATAAAGATTTACATGGGCACTTGACAAATTGTATCTTGTAATTTAGTAAATTCCATATAAGTAAAAAAAAAACTACATATCATTCTTAATATATTTTAATTTTTGGGTATAGGAATTATCATCAGACTTACTTTTTGGTGAAATATATCAGACTTACTTTCACAAGAAGAAATAATATATATAATTGATTCCTATTTTCAGTTGTTCACATGTTAACACGTTATATGGCAACTTGACAAAAAGAAAGAAGAAAAAATTCACCTATTCACATTGAGAATTATTTTCATCTGATATTTTGATATACAGCTAGGACTTAAATTATTTAATTGAATTTTGTTGTTTAAGTTGGTGCCATTACATAAACTAAAATTTGTCTAGAATAATACTATTTTTTGAATTAATTACTAGACTAACACCCTAAAAAAGAGTTTACTAGTATAATACTTATCTTTTGTAAAAATACAAATAAACCAATATGAATTCTACTATTCACAAGATTGCCATTATTAATTAAAATTAGAAAAAACAAATAAAAATTGAAATTTTGGAAAATAAATTTGTTTTTTTTTTTTAAATCAGGTAACTTAAACCTTATTTCTCCAAAAAAAACCTAACCCGACATACATAAAAAAAAATCTCATCGCCGCTGAAGAATTTTCTTCAATCCTCATCGCCGTATAAATCTCGCCGCCGTTCACGAGCGCCGTCGCCGTTCATCTCGCGCCGTCGCTGTCGAATCTTCTCCCCGAGCACTGGCCGTGGAGTCGCCGTTGATTTTCTACTTTCGCCGCTGCTCAGCCAGTTTTCTCCTTTTCGCGTCACCGGTTCCATCTCTCTCCCGCCGTATCTTGTCTCCTCTCCCCGACCACTCGCCGTAACTTCACAAGAAGGCATGAGATAGATGAGAAGCAAATAGAGAAAGAATAAGATGAAATATCATGAAAAGGAATAACTTGGAGATTACGGTTGAAAACTGAAATAATGATTGAGAAAGAAGAAGAAGAAGTCTGTAAAAACCCTAATTATTTCGTGGGTATGCGTTTTTTTTAGAAAATTTTTCCAATTTTCGTCATTAGTAAAATATGAAAATCTGCGATGTCATTTAAACAAATCTACGGTTAAAACTCTGCGGTAACATTGCTGCAATAAGTCTACCACAATAACTCTGCAGTCACTAAATATACTATTCTAGTCATAATAATATCTGCGGTAAAGAGAATTGCATCTAATATTTGACGTTTTCAGGAACAATAACTCTGCGATAACGCAAAAAATATCTG
Organism: Barbarea vulgaris; assembly: GCA_963667165.1. Taxonomy (NCBI): domain Eukaryota; kingdom Viridiplantae; phylum Streptophyta; class Magnoliopsida; order Brassicales; family Brassicaceae; genus Barbarea; species Barbarea vulgaris. Next base: position 1,314,879 of record OY763894.1, on the reverse strand, counting down.
CGGTAACTAAAAGGTTAATCTAGCAATTAAACTTTGGTCATAAAATCTGCGGCCACTAGTATGTGAAACAAACCTCTGCTATAACTAAATTTTAAAATCTACGATGAAAATAAAAGTTTACAAAATAAATATACAGTAAAAAAATAAATCTGCCGTATAAATTCTAACAACTTTGGAAAATGGGAAAATCTACTGCCTCTTTATGAGTTTCAGAAAATAAATCTACGGAGCCTAAAATATCTACGATGAATTCAAAAATCTACTACAACTAAGGCATATAAATCTACGGTACAAATTAAATCTTCGAATCAAATCTACGGAATAAAATAAATTTACAATGTAAATCTGCAATAAAACTTTAAATCTACCGTTCTAAAAAATCTGCGACAACGTCGAATCGTAGATTTATGCTGTAGATTTTTATGTCAGCGAAAAAAATGCTTATGTGGAATTAATTCATAATGACATTTTCGTAAAGCCTTTTTTTTTTACTCATGGTCTTAAGAGTATTTTTATAATCAAAATAACTCATTTAACACTAATTTTTTCTATGTTAAGTTAGCAATTAAAGCAAAAATTAGTATTATTATAGTAATTCTCATCTTTGTAAGTTTGTAACAACTACGTACCTTATGCTTTTGATATTGATGTGAAATCTCATAACCAAAATAGTAGTATTAGTATTTTTCTTATTTTAGATATGTAATTCATGATTGAACAAAACAATATATTATATATATGTAATCAAGTAAAGTACTTGTCCGAATATATATAAGACAAGAATCCTCGTCCTTCCATCTCAATCTCTCCGTAACAGTTGCTCAAAACCTTCTTCTTGTAATGGCTACTTCTCTCATCTTCCTCCTCCTCGTCACCCTAACCTTTTCAGCAACAACCCTAGTCTCAGCCAAATCCAACACTACAATAATCGAATCAACTTGCAAAACCACAAACTACTACAAATTCTGCGTCTCAGCTCTCAAATCCGACCCAAGAAGTCCCACAGCCGACACAAAAGGTCTCGCCGCCATTATGGTCGGCGTTGGTATGACAAACGCCACCTCCACTGCCAGTTACCTCGCCGGAAACCTATCCGCCACCGTAAACAACACGGTCCTTAAAAAGGTCTTAAAAGATTGCTCCGAGAAGTATGCTCTCGCCGCCGATTCTCTCCGGCAAACAATTCAAGATCTTGATGAGGAAGCTTATGACTATGCTTTCATGCATGTGTTGGCGGCGGAAGATTATCCTAACGTTTGCCGGAACATTTTCCGGCGAGTTAAAAGGTTGGCTTATCCGGTGGAGATTCGCCGGCGTGAACAGAGTCTGAGACGTATCTGTGGTGTTGTATCAGGGATTCTTGACCGCCTTGTTGAATGATTTACATTTGCATTAACTTTGGTATTAATCTCTGTTTAAGTTATCGTATTAAATGAATTTAGTATGGAGTTTGTAACTTTTAATACCGTTACTTTATTACTTTTCTTCTTTGCTACTACTTCCAAATTACCAAGCAAAACAATAGTATCAGAGATCATCTGAATATTTAAATTTAAAACTTTTATCTCAATTTACTAATCATACGAAAATCTTAAGTCGCGTTTAGTGCCAAATGTTTGGGGGAAAAAGGCTTAAGAGATTGTGGAAGTAGAGATATTTTTATATTTGTTTGATTGAGTATATCTTTAGGTAACTTTTGCTTTATCTATATGCATTATACGTGTTATCGCTTTGGAGATGTTACACTTTAAAAATTGCGATAAGGTCTTAAAAGTGTCATCTTAAAAAGAGAAAAGTAACGTCGTCAATATAAATATATATTTCTTTTAATGGTGAATAGTTATCGACCTCATAACTAGTACTGCTTTTAAGGCGACGTCGACTGATCTGCGAATCAAAAGCAAAAGACGTATGACTTTTGTTTAACAATTTAGAAAATTAATTTAAACATTAGGTGGAAACATTTATATAAATTATTGAAAGTGAATGTTCGTAGGTCATTGACTACAGTTCTCGGTATCAGTTTAAATAATAGACTCATAATTGAACTTTTGATGTAAGTAATACCAAGGCAATCTGAGATGCTTAAATTGTCAGTGGAGTTTAGCGGTCTAGTCAAATGTGAATATCAGAGTAATTAGTATATATTTAATTTAATGCAGATCCTGGTTAATTATAAAACTATCTTTCATTTGGTTATCTTTATATATTGATTTGGTTAGAAGAGGGTTGCGTTTCCTTATTACTGATGGTAAAGAAACAAATATGCTTCGAGGGATCCATAAGGTAGTTTGGGCATGTTCTCTTATGGGCTTGTAGAATATATAAATCTCATAACCGTAAACTGTCAATATGTCCGCTCTTCATGTTAGTGTTTTTTCATCAGGTTAAATTTAGAATTGAACTAACTAATACGTAAAAAATGTGATCTAGCAGAAGTGGGAAATGCTAATTATGGTTAAGGATTTTTCAAATAAATGGGGAAAAAGTTGGTTAAAACATTTTTTTTAAATGACAAATACAGTTTTCTAGAATAGTTAAGGATGAGCGTAGCACTCAGAACTTCCGAATTGATAAAAATGACAACTGCATTAGATGACTGATCCTTTTTTTACAATGCACATGAATGAGTTAGAAAGATAGAGAAACTATAAAGATTGATTTTCTTGTTTCTCTTTTACATTTTATACAATTTAAATTCCAAGGATAATTGTTTAGCTCGTAATGTTACAATCTATCTTTATGAATGTTGTATTTTTGGTTTAGATTTATGAACCATTATAATTAACTAATATTATTGACAAGAAAAAACAACTTAAATCATATGTTTATAATAAAGCATGTAAAACCATGTAAAACTCTAAAACATAATCATAATCATAGTTGAAATAAATAAGATAAGAAAATGAATAAAGAATCTTACTAAAAAAATGAATAAAGAATCAAACACGATTATTGAATCTATCCTGCACCGTCAAAATGTGATACCGAGTAGATAAGTCTTATAAAAACAAGAGAAAATGAGAGATAAAACTAGTTTTAAATAAGAGAAGAACGAGTGACAGAGGGAGTTTTTGTCCATAATAGGAAACAACCAAACAAGGCTTTATGATTGGCTTTATGATTTGTACTAATCACAAGACTTCACAGAACCAAAACTCACAAAGTTCCAAGAAGCAGCCACCAAACACAACTCATCCTCGTCGTCCTCTTCGTCATCATGTCTCTGAAACTATGGTCCATAAAATCGCACACCATGTGTCTTGTAGCTAGCATGGTTTTAATGAATAAAAAGATTTACATGGCCACTAGACAATTTGTATCTTGTAATTTAGTAAATTTCATTTAAATAAAAAAATTACATATCATTATCTTTATTTATTTATTTTTGGGTAACGATATATCAGACTTACTTTCAAACGAAAAAAAAAAGGAGAATAAAACTGATTCCTGTTTTCAGTTTTTCACATGTTAACACGATATATGGGAAACCTGACCAAAAGAAAACATGACCTATATATTAACTTTAAGAATTCTTTTGATTTGATATAGGACTATAGTATAAGCAACAAATTTCAGCTAAATGATTTAATTTGGTGATATTACAAGAATTTTATCTCTGTAAGTTTGTAACCACTACACACCTCGTGCTTTTAAATTTTTAATATTGATGTGAAATCGCATAATTATAAGAAATAAAATGGGAAAAAAAGAGGGTTGAGCAAACAAATTTTTTCTTTTCAAATTTCCGAAATAACATTATGGAGCGGCTGATTCTTTGGTTAAAATGATTCATCGATAAATAAAAAAATTTAAAAATTCTTTGAATTATATCTTGTCCTATCCATCAATTATCGATGTATATAAAACAAAACAAGTATCTTCCTTCTTTCATCTCTATCTCTCCCGAAACAGTTGCTTCACCCTCTTTTGCAATGGCTACTCCTATCATATTCCTCCTTGTCACCCTAACCTTTTCAGCATCAACCATAGTCTCAGCCAAATCCAACACAGCCATGATCGAATCAACTTGCAAAACCACACACTACTACGACCTATGCGTCTCAGCTCTCAAATCCGACCCAAGAAGTCCCACAGCCGACACAAAAGGTCTTGCCGCCATTATGGTCGGCGTTGGTATGACAAACGCCACCTCCACCGCCACTTACCTAGCCGGGAACCTAACCGCCGCCACAAACGACCCTGTCCTTAAAAAAGTCTTACAGGATTGCTCCGAGAAGTATACTCTCGCCGCTGATTCTCTCCGGCTATCAATTCAAGATCTTGATGAAGAAGCATATGACTATGCTTCCATGCATGTGTTGGCGGCGGAGGATTATCCTAATGTTTGCCGGAATATTTTTCAGCGAGTAAAAGGGTTGGTTTATCCGGCGGAGATTCGCCAGCGCGAAGAGAGTCTGAGACGTATATGTGGTGTTGTCTCCGGGATTCTTGATCGCCTTGTTGACTGATTTACATCGCATTAACTTTGGTAAAATCTCATATAATTAAACAATAAAAATGGAACAACTTTGGTAAAATCTCTCCTTTTTTTTTTTTTTGATAAAACAAAATCTATATTTATGTTATGGTATTATAGAAATGAATTTCATATGAAATTTGTAACTTAGTACGTACCATTACTTCGTTATCAGGATATTACCTCAACTCAAACATTGACAAAGTAGAACTTCCATAGATTTCATCTCCAGGAGGATGCTTCAAATCGCAAATCCTCTACATAGAAAACGAAGAGTTTAAAACCAAAAAAAAAACGAAGAGTTGAGATAAAGTTAAGTAAAAAGAATAACCATAAAAGGTACGTATGGAATTTTTATTTTTTAAATGAAGGACGAAATAAACACAAATTGCAACAACAAAGAATAGAAATGGTAAGAAAAAAAGAAAAAAAAGAAAAAAACAGTTGTTCTTTGAAGCTGCTCTTTGCGCTTCATAAAACTGAGGCAAAACTTTTCACAGAATAAGAGCTTCACACAGTCATTGTATTCTGGCAGAAATAGAGAGAACTAAGAGAAGTACCAAGTCTCAGTCTCATATTTCCAAGCTCAATCGTTGCTATGTTCTTCACTTTCGTGAACTCCTCGTGTTCACGCAAACTCGCAGCATCCAGCTCTTCGTGACCCTATACATATATTGAAAAAACATGAGAGTATAATCTTCCACAATGTTCACTAAACAACAACAAAGTTATAACTTATATACTAGCTAGTAGCCAATCAGCACCTCTCCATGTGTCTCATAAATCTCCTGTTACTGGTCAATATAGAGTCAGAGGAAGTAAATATAGATAGCGAGAGTCAAATTTTAATTTGTATTTTTTTTGTTGGGAAAATTTTTATTTGTTTTCAGATCACATAAACGGAATATTATTTCAAAGATTAAGGAAGCAAAATTTTGACTAATAATTAATATAATTCCAAAAATAAGAATGAGAAGAAATATGTTCCTAGTCAATGAAATATTTTCATAGTCAATAATTCATAATTCATTTAAAGTGGAAGACAATGCTATATTTTCCTAGTCAAAAATTTAGTTATTTCTAATGGCAGATTATGTAATTAAGTATATAAAACAAGAAATAGCTCGAAATATAAAGCAAGAATCCTCTTTTTTCCATCTTTTTTCCCTACGTAAACAGTTGCTCGAAACCCTCTTTTGCAATGGCTACTCCTATCATATTCCTCCTCGTTACCGTAGCCTTTTCGTCATTAGCCCTAATCTCAGCCAAATCCAACACAGCCCTTATCATATCAACTTGTAAAACCACACACTACTACGACCTCTGCGTCTCAACTCTCAAATCCGACCCAAGAAGTCGCACAGCCGACACAAAAGGTCTTGCCGCCATTATGGTCGACGTTGGTATGAAAAGCGCCACCTCCACTGCCAGTTACCTCGCCGGAAACCTAACCGCCGCCACAAACGATCCTACCCTTAAAAAGGCTTTACAGGATTGCTCAAAGAAGTACGCTCTCGCCGCTGATTCTCTCCGGCAAACAATTAAAGATCTTGATGACAAAGCTTATGAATATGCTTCCATGCATGTTTTGGCGGCGGAGGATTATCCTAATGTTTGCCGGAATATTTTCAAGCGAGTTAAAGGGTTGGTTTAATATCAGGCGGAGATTCGCCGGCGCGAAGAGATTCTGAAACGTATATGTGGTGTTGCCTCCGGGATTATTGATGGCCTTGTTGACTAACTTACATTGATTTATAATTATTAAAAAAAAACGACTTTGGTAAAATATATCTATTTACGTTATCGTATTATACAAATGAATATAATATGAAATTTTGTAACTTAATACCATTAATTCATTGCACTTGTTCTTTGCTACTACCATAATTGATTATCTGAAATTCTGAATATTGGAATTTTCTCCATCAATTTATTAATCATACCAAAATCTTAAGTCGCGTTTAGTGCCAAATATTTCGAGGGGAAAAAGCGTAAAACTTGGGAAGTAGATGTAATAAATTGCCAAACGTGATGGACGATGGTGTAAAGTTCATGACGGTTTTGTGGTACTTTGTCGGTGGGGGATGAAGGAGAAGAGTTTGGAGTGGTGCGGAACAACCGAACAAGAGATGAGCATTTGTGATCTAGCTAAGTGCCCAACAGCTATAGGAGTAACTGTTGATGGTCCTTCGATTAGATATAATCTAGTATGTTTCATTGATGGTTGTTGTTCAGCGATAGATATTCAAAACACATTTAATTTTTTTGTTTAACTCATCAGAGTAATAGAAAAAAACCTCATAATGTCTCTGATTGATAACGGGGTTATTTTATAAAATAATCTCTTGAACATGCTATGCAAACAAAAATCTAAACACCAAATTTAAATTTTTGATCAATGAAAATCTGATATTACCCTAACCTTTTTTTGCTCTACCCACTTTATCTACCTTGACTCATAGCCCATATGGAACGAGAAAAAAAATTAAATATATTCATAAATGTTGACAAACGAAATTTGCATCTATAATATTTCACTTTTTAAAATAGATTTTTGGGATTTTTAAATCCATTTAACCAATTAGTGTGCGTAAACATTAACTAGCTTAAATGGGTTAGTCGGTGGACAGAATTGTCATACTATTAAAATTTCGCGCCCAAATGATCCCAAAAGACGCGCCAATCCCTTTTTGGTTTTTCTGCTTCTTTCCACTAATCCACAAACCCTAGAAATTTCCCCTAATTTTCTCGAGAAAATCCGCCACGATTCTGGGCATTTGTGAAGGTTAGGAAGATGAAGGGAGGCACGATTCAGATAAATTGGCACGACGGGAAACCGGTTCTAACACTTGATTTTCACCCGATTTCCGGTTTACTTGCCACCGCCGGAGCCGATTGCGATATCAAGGTAATGCTAATTTTGATCAAATCTCATCTAATTTTAGCGGGTGATTTTCGAATTTGAAGGTTTGATAATGCGATTTCTTAGGAAATCAAAAATTATACATCCGCTTAATTGTTTGAATTTGTAAACATTCAAGCGTCTGTTCATATTCAATGATGATTGTTGACTTGGGCTTCTCACTGTTTGACTAAATTGAAAAATTTCAGCTATGGTTGATAAAATCTGGCCAAGCGGAGAAGAAGCTTCCCACTGTATCTTACCAGAGTAGCCTTACTTACCATGGATGTGCTGTTAATACTATCCGTTTTTCTCGATCTGGTAAGCACCAGCTCTGTGTTATTAGATATGTTCTTTAGCCCTTAATCATGTTTATATTTAGTGGTGACGATTGTTCTATGATAATGTGCAGGGGAACTACTTGCCTCGGGAGCAGACGGTACGACTGAGAACATATCTGCTGGCTATGATGCAATTTCGTATGTGAATCCAATTGCGCACTTCTTTTATTTGTTTGATATAATGCAGGAGGTGAGCTTATCATATGGAAGTTGCATCCTAGTGAAACTAATCAGTCCTGGAAAGTTCACAAGTCTTTATCGTGAGTCCTTTTATCTGAATAATATGCTACATACATTGTCATGCTTTTTTAATGGTTATATTTGGAGGCTACCAAGAACCATCTTTTAAGAACCACGGTGTTGAGTGTTTGATTAATGTTTCTCTATCAATAGGGGAGAATGATTCTGTAGGCTAGTAGCATTGTGGAATGAGTCTGAAAGTTTCTCACCAATATAGACTCCGTCGAATGTAGGTTAAGAGAATTGTTCTTACTTATGTTTGCCCTGCTAGATTTCATCGAAAGGATGTGCTCGATCTTCAATGGTCTCCTGATGATGCTTATCTGATTTCTGGCTCAGTGGATAACTCATGTATTATATGGGACGTTAACAAAGGTGAGAAAGTAAAAGAGGAGATAAATTGCTTTTCATGTTAATTTCAGATTTTCTGACTCTCAAAATTTCGTATTTGCTACAAGGTTCTGTCCATCAGATATTGGATGCCCACTGCCATTACGTTCAAGGTGTTGCATGGGATCCCTTAGCAAAATATGTAGCATCTCTTAGTTCAGACAGAACATGCCGTATATATGTCAATAAGCCTCAAATAAAGAGTAAAGGTGTTGAAAAAATAAACTATGTTTGTCAGCATGTTATAACAAAAGTAGATCAGCAACGGGGAGGTCAAACTAAGGTTAGAGTTTTGGAGAGAATATGATTTCTACATGATTCATTGCAAGTACACTGATTTCATATTGACATGATATGCAGAAAATAAAAACCCATCTCTTTCATGATGAGACACTGCCGTCTTTCTTCCGAAGATTGTCATGGTCACCTGATGGATCTTTTTTACTCATTCCAGCAGGTGATTATCCCTAAAAACCAGTCTTGTTTTTTGAGGAAATTGGGCTAGATCATCACATTGTTTTCTCGGGTTTTATTTATGTTTCCAACAGTTCCTGTCATCACTGTGTTGCATTTGCAGGTTCTTTCAAGTTTTCACCGACATCAGAAGCTGTAAATGCTACCTATGTCTTTTCTAGGAAGGACCTTTCAAGGTAAAATAATCAGCTCACCATCTCTTGTTTGAAAGTCTTAGGCTTGTGGAACATATTGTAGCCATGTAAGCTCTTCTTTTAGCTGAGCCTAGTGACCTCAATTGTGTAAGCTTATGTATGAGATAGTTAGAAAGCCATACAAAGTCTCACACTCACGAATTCCTGTTTTCCACAAGCAGACCTGCACTCCAGCTTCCAGCTGCCGGTAAACCAGTTGTAGTGGTTCGTTTTTGCCCTGTTGCATTCAAACTCCGGGGTTCAAATCCTGGTACATATTATGTTCTCTTATAATACTTTTTAAGTTTATTTAAGATATAAAAGCAAGCCTTTGAGATGTGTGTTTTTTCTTAACCTGCTAATTTTGTTGATCCCAAATGGTATTTTGGATTATGCAGAAGAGGGTTTCTTCAAACTTCCTTATCGTCTTGTCTTTGCCATTGCAACTTTAAATTCGGTGTACATATATGACACTGAGTGTGTCGCTCCAATAGCAGTCTTAGCAGGTGTCCACTACGCTGCAATAACCGATATAACATGGTAAAAAGAATATACACATTTATATTTTAGATCCCAATGGATCCTTCTGCAATTATTCATAGTTTTGAATTGTGACCAATGATCATTTGTTCAACAGGTCACCTAATGCCTCGTATCTAGCACTGTCCTCACAAGATGGCTACTGCACACTAGTTGAGTTTGAAGATAACGAACTAGGAGAGTCCATCTCCATTTCAGGTTTGCTCTAAGTTCTTTCACTCCCTAGCTTCCAGAACCTGATTTGACCAGTTACTTTAATTGCAGTCGGAAAGAAACCCTTGGATGGTGAGGAGAAAAAACATGTTTTAGACAAAATCGATGAGCTGATGACGGAAGCAAGACCAGACGAGAGCAATAAACAGGCTGAATCAGAACAAAACGAAGAGAACAAACAGCCATTGCCGAACAAAATTACCACGGATGGTGCGGAGAAAGAGCATGGTATGCAGAAAACCGATGAAGTGATGACGGAAACAAGAACAGAGGAAGAGAAACAGCCATTACAGAGCAAAGTGAACACACCGGTCTCAAATAAACCAGCTAGGAAGCGCATCACGCCTATGGCTATTGACCCCTAATACTAACTACTGATGTCTACATTTTCTTTTCTATCTGTTTTACTCTGCTACAATTATCTTTCTCACAGGTTCTATATATTGTGAATCCATCTAGGGATGTTATGGCGGGTATTTTTTTGTGTGATCGTAGGTATTTCGTAATCTTATACAAGAAATTTTCCGACAAAACCTATGTATGGATTTAAAGAAAAGTACATCGCCATGAGACACAATAGTTCTCAGTTGTTTGAGAGAGACGTGATTGTATAGAATATAGATGGAATATTTACTATCATATGAATCGGTAACACATTACGGACAAAAAGGACTGCGTTCAGGTGGCCATGGCCCATGGGGGGGGGGGGGGGAAGTGGACAAGTTTCTTTAGTCATATATGAATTTTAGTCATATAGCTATATGAATTTTGGGCCTTTAAGTCTTAAACGCAATGTCCACAAACACACATGGGATGGGTTTGTGTATATTTGTGGCTCGTAGTTAATACATGAGTTGAGTTAGCTGGGCATCAAAAGTCTTAAAGGCCCAAAATTCATATAGCTAATGCAACGGTCCGTGACTCCGTCCGTATAGTAGGAACTAGGATGTTGACATGTTGTGTTGTGCTTTTTCAGACCGTTCAGACTACGTCAGACCGTTAATTTTTCTATTGCTGAAAAGTATATAATAATTGGCCGGTAAAAAAAACCCATAATTTTACCCTAATTTTAATTTCCGAACCCTTTCTTCCCTAATAGCCGTAAAAAAAAAAAAAAAAAGGTAAAACCCAGAAAATTCTACTCTCTCATCTCCAATGGCCATCGCTCTCAATCCCTGAATCTCATCCTCTGTCTTTTTCCCCTCAATCAGATTTCAATAATTCTTCAATTTCAATTGCTTTTGTTTTCAATTTCAATTAATTTTGAATAAACATTTACACACATACACACATATATACACAAATATATCTCTCTCTCCCTCCAATGGATTCTCCCAAACTCCCGTACTCTCTGTCCGCCTCTTCCTCAACTCCGTTAGCTACCTCCGCCGTTAAACCTCACCGGAAAAAGCTCCCTCCCCGTCATTGCATCCTCATCATTATTGCCATGTCATCCATTCTCCTCTTTCTTTTAACTCTTCTCATCTACGCCACCGTCTCCAAATCCTCCCGCACCCACCGTAACCCACCACCTCAATCCCCCTCCTCCAGTGATCCTCCTCCTCCGCCGAAAACTCCTTCTCCTCCCCCAATCGCTCAGATCCGTCTCGCCTGTAACGCAACGCGTTTCCCAGACCACTGCGTTACCTCCCTCTCAGAACCCGGTCGAGTCCCTCCGGATCCTAAACCGGTTCAGATAATCCACTCCGCGATCTCCGTTTCCTTGGAGAATCTAAAATCCGGCCAATCGAAAATCAAATCTATCCTAGACTCCTCCGCAGGGAATAAAAACCGCACGAACATCGCTAACATTTGCCTCGAGATCCTCTCTTACTCCGAACACCGCACCGGATCAACGGACATGGCCGTAAAAAGCGACAACATCAAAGACGCTCGTGCGTGGATGAGCGCAGCTCTAGCTTACCAGTTCGATTGCTGGTCAGGTCTCAAAACCGTCAACGACACCAAGCAAGTCGTCGACACGGTCACGTTTTTCGAAGATCTCGTGAACCTCACCGGGAACGCGTTGAGCATGATGTTATCGTTCGATAATTTCCGAGACGACGTCGTTTCGTGGATCCATCCAGCGACGGAACGAGATGGGTTTTGGGAAAAAGCTGGGCCGAGTTTGGGCTCGAGTACGGCTACAGAGGCTAATTTGGGTTTTCCGTCTGGTTTAAAGGAAGACGTGACGGTGTGTAAAAACGGAGGGAATGGGTGTACGTACAAGACGGTGCAGGAAGCCGTTGACGCAGCGCCAAATACTAACGGAACCGTTAAGTTTGTGATACGGATCAGAGAAGGTGTGTATGAGGAAACCGTCAGGGTTCCGTTTGAGAAAAAGAATGTTGTTTTCATCGGAGACGGAATGGGCAAAACGGTCATTACAGGGTCGTTGAATGTAGGGCAACCGGGGATGTCAACGTTCAACTCTGCAACTGTCGGTGAGTTTTTACTGTTTTTCTTGAACTTCGTAAATTCTTTCTGTAAAATTTAGTAATTAGTTGGGGAAAAAAAAAACGGGAAGAACAACATTAAAGTTAAAACATAAATTTGTTTTTGGTTGCTGTTGTAGTGATCCTTCTTAGGACAGTATCTGGGTTTGCTCTGCCACGTGGACAAGAATTTTGTTTATTGTTATTTAATTCCAAGATTCAAGTTAGGTCGATTGAATGGGACTGTTCCTGGTTCCACTAGAGACACAAGTCCCATGTGACATTTTACATGGAAAATATCCATTGGATTTTGTTGTATAAACATTAGATTCTTTTCATTATAAAATATATAAAGTTGCTAGATTTAATCAAAGATCTGGACAAAGTTCCAAGATTTTTTTTTTTTTTTTCTCAAATTTAAAAAATGTTATGATAATACATGTTTTTGGTTTTGGTAGGAGTTCTCGGCGACGGATTTATGGCTCGTGATTTAACCATAGAGAACACGGCAGGAGCAGACGCGCACCAAGCGGTTGCGTTTAGATCAGACAGCGATTTCTCAGTACTCGAAAACTGCGAGTTTCTTGGCAACCAAGACACTCTTTACTCCCACTCTCTCCGTCAATTCTACAAACAATGTAGAATCCAAGGCAACGTTGACTTCATATTCGGCAACTCAGCTGCCGTATTCCAAGACTGCGAAATCCTAATCGCTTCAAAACATTCCAAAATAGAGCAAGGTGGCGCAAACAACGCGATCACAGCACACGGGAGGATCGATGCGTCGCAGTCCACAGGATTCGTGTTTTGGAACTGTTCGATTAATGGAACAGAGGAATACATGAAGGAGTATCAAGCTAACCCTAAAGGACATAAGAACTTCTTGGGAAGACCATGGAAGGAGTTTTCGAGGACGGTTTTTGTAAACTGTAATCTTGAGTCTTTGATTAGTCCTGAGGGATGGATGCCTTGGAACGGGGATTTCGCGTTGAAGACTTTGTATTACGGTGAGTATAAGAATACGGGTCTGGGGTCGGTTAGATCGAGTAGGGTTCCATGGAGTAGTGAGATACCAGAGAAGCATGTTGATGTTTACTCTGTGGCCAATTTTATTCAGGCTGATGAGTGGGCTTCGACAACTGCTTGATGTTGTAAATTGGAAATTGGGGTTTTAGGGGTTTTGATAAGAAGACGAGAGAATTCATTATTCATTGTAACTTTTATCGTAGTGTCAAATATTATATTAGTGTGGTATCGTTATCTCTCTTTGGGATTCATAGATATTAGATATTAAGCCAAAGTTGATCAATCAAAAAAGTTGAATTTTGCGAGTGATGAAAGAAAGAGACCACCCATAAATCACATCATACCAAAAAGTAGGAAACTTTAAACTATAAAATCTTATCATATTATATGTCTGAGTGGTTGAAGACTCACTTCTTTAACTTCCTAACTTTATTTTATAGATGCAAGCGGAGTGTGAAGAACTTTATAATTTTTCTTTTCAAGGAAATGGATAAATGCTTGATGCTTCAGTAAAACTACATATGAACTGTTTCAAAGGGTGAAAAGCAAGTTTCTTTGTTATTTTTACCTTCTATCAACCACAATGCGGTTGGCAGTGATGAATAAGGTGACACACAAAGCTATGGGTTGAAGGAGAAAACAACATGGGCAAGGGAAAACAAACATATGATCTTTTGATGAGGAAGAGCGAGAGAGATGCTATATTTATAGGTCGGAATCAGAACTTTTCTCCTCCTTTGGTGGTGCGTACTGCCTGGTGAGACGAGATCTCGCCCATGGGTCTAGCGGCACTCGAGGTGGCGGTTGAGGTGTAGCTGGTTTTGATTGCCTTAGCTCGTTCTCTCTATCAATAAACCTGCACCAAGAAGAATATCTTAATGTTTGATCATCACCCATTTTGTCGTAATTGCGGTTAAACCAAATTCGAATCCAATGTGCTTATGTGAGAAGAATGACCAATACAGAAAAGAAAATACTATACTCGATATAGGCCATTGGTGCAGCATCACCAACACGTATGCGAGTGCGAAGCATTCTTGTGTAGCCACCATCTCTATCTCTGTTAACACATAAATTCAAGCTGATGATGAAACAGAGTACTTAGGAGAGAACAATAATAAAGAGGGAAAAAAAAAACTAGGTGATAAGAAGATTAACTTGTAACGATAAGCCAATTCAGTGAAAAGCTTATGAAGTACATCATCTCCTCTAACAAACCCAGCAGCTCGTCTTGCCGAAGCGAGTGAGCCCTATAATTAATCATTTCATCACCCATATGAAAAGAAGTTACTTTTGCTATCTATCTCAAACCAAAATCATCTAAAATAAGCATTAAAAACAGTTGGTGAGATTCAAACTAAGATTTGTGAACACTAAGCATAATTACATTTGTTAATTCCAAGCTAACTATGGTGTCTGATTAAGCAAATGAGTCGAAAATGAATCGATACCTCTTTTCCGAGCTGAACCATATTATCAGCAAATCGACGGACTTCTTTAGCCTGAAAATATTCAATGTTGATTTATATTACAACAATGTCAGTATTTGTAGTACAAACATTGCAAGTTTCAAAGAAGACGACGACTATAAACCTTAGCTAAACCCCAGATCAACAAAATTTAGAAAAAGAACAAAAAAGAATGAATTAGTACCTTTGCGACAGTGGTCTCAATTCGCTCGTGCTTCACCAATTGAGAAACCATAGTCCTGAATTTTGGATTAGAAACAAAAACATAAATCAATCGAGAGGATTTTAAGAATCAATGATGCAGTTAGAATGTTTCTACTAGAAAGAAGAAACCTGAACATGGCCATACGATGTGCCGCTGGGCGACCGAGCTTCCTGAACTTGGTCATTTCTGCGTCGGCGAAGCGATCGGGGAATGTGATTGGGAGGAAGAAGAAGAAGAAAGAACCCTACCAAGGTAAACGATAAACCCATTCAGCTCATGTGTGGACCTTTTACTTATTAATGGGCCGGCTTTTCATTTTTAGCCCAACATTATTCTAATCCGTTTGTGACTTTTTGACTTTTGGAACTCAAATTCTTTTGATTCATAACTCGACCTGTAAAATCTACAAGTAGCCCTTGTTACTCTTGTGATATTGCTACAGATCATACAATAAGAAAGAGCACAAATATTCACACTTTTTGGCTTATATTTACAGCTTGATTACAAAGACCCAAGACAGATGGATTTGTGACGTGTCACGAGTACATCTACATAACCGAAGACGAAGATGAGCTTTAAAGAATCAGTTATAGTCTCGTTAGTTTGCCAATGAAGAGACTAACCATTGCCGAAGCTTCATGTAGCAGTGTTCCTTTGGTTGACTTTAGGTCACATGATCTCAAAGCTCATTACAAGAAAAGGCCATACCGTCTTTAAAGCAAATAAATTATTATTTCCTTCTCTCTATCCTGCTTCCTAATTTTTACTTATTTGTTAATTAATCACTATCTCTAACTTTTCCGCTGACCAAAACCAAATGACTAAACAAAACAATTCAAAAAGAATAAAACACAGATCCCAGTTTTCATACTTTGTGGGCGGTCTGTCGACTCTGGTCTCATTCGCATTCAACAGAGTCAAAGGCCAGGTCTCTTATTTGGACTCTTTGAGAGTATAATAATCTATATATTTTAATATATGTATATTCTAACATCATCTATATATAACAGCAACACTAAAGAATCCACAAACTCAAAAGCTTGTTCATCGTATATAGTCAATAATCAAAAATACAATATTGTATACTCTTAATGGTTATAGACTTATACTAGTATATTGTTTCTTTTCCATATTCAATAAAAGTGGTCCGGAGCCAGCTCATTCATGGGTTCCTCGAGACAATTCCAGATTTTATATTTATTACATTTTCATAAAAAAAAGTATCTCAGACAATGAATAGTCAAATACATATATATATATATATATATATTCGTATATCGTTTCTAGAACCCTTGAGAGGATGGCACAGTAAAATTCCACGAACAAATCACGATCATGACTTTTATTGAAGAGAGTAGATCGGTTCAAGTTTTTTAGTGACTGTAGTTTTTGAGATTTTATACGGACTTTAACGCATAAATTATACCACAAGATGAGGGAAAAGATAAAGATGATTACGACTTATATAGGCTTATGTCTATGTCGTGTATGATGTATTCGAATCTTCTAAAGACGAATTGAAAATCACATGTTACATCGTTACAATTTGTGAGTCGCTGGGAACTATATGACGTATTTATCTTTTTGACAATTTTGGACCTATTACCAACAGAATATATATTAACATTCGTATTTAGGAAAAATAAAAATTTCATATAAACGATACGAACAATATGATTGGAAAATTCAAGAACATCATTATTTGATCTTACTTTACAATAATAAGAGAATTATAGACTACACATTCGATGAGCAATGAATTGAATCTCCTTTTATATAGTTTATATTCACTATTCAAAATTTCAATTTGTGTTTACAATTTTTGTTTTTTCCCTCTTTCCAAAGAAACAAATCCTAAGTAAAAAAAGAATTGATCAAAACGGCATGATATGTGTCGTTTTAGTGTCGTATGCCGAAAGGCAAGATCTTGAATTAACCTTGAAGACTTTAAGAAGATCCGTTAACATGCGCCTAACGGCGGGAGAGCAATTGCTCTGTAATAGTAACAGAATCTTCGTAACTCCGTTAGCACTCGTAACGGCTTCGAGCGCCTTATCTTCTTTGAAAAGATAAGAGACGCTCCAAAGCACCGTCACGGCGTGCTCAGTCGCCGCCGTCGATACTTTCATCAGCTTTTTAACCACCGCCTTCAAACATTCGCCGTCTCCGCCGCAGATTTCAGTTCTCCCTTCCTTTGTGGATGCTAAAGTCTCGAGAAGCTTCAAGCATTTCTCAGTAACTGAAACGCTCGACGTCGTCGGATCTTTTAACAGTTTCGTGACATCTCCGATGAGTTTCTCTCGGATTAGATTGAGTTTCACGCGCTTCGGTGAGCTGATCGCGATCAAGCAAGACAAAGCCGATTCGATTAAGCTCGAATCAGAATCTCTGCAAATCGATTTCATTAGCTCCGTCACTAATCCTTCTTTATCGGCGATTAACAGCTTCGATACAGCGTCAACGGCGATGAACTCAAGTAAACCGGCGCAATCTATCTTCAATTCAACATTCCCGGTTTTAAACAAAAAGACGATCGCCGTCAAACGATCTCGACCGTTGGTTAATAACAGATTCGAAAACCGTCTCCGATCTGAGATTTTGGTTCGGATCATGCTCAGAATCTTCACCGCCTCTTGAACAACCAGTGATTTCGGAGAAGTTGTATCTTTGAAATCTAATTGGCTGATCAGATCCACCAGAAGTCGCACGAAATCATCTTTTCCGGCGAGAAATCCTTTGTTATCATCAGACTCTCTGGCGAATCGGAGGATTTTCGACAAAATCTCGCGGTCATCTCTATCTTCTTTCTCGATCTTCACTCTATCGATCGCGTCGGCGATCTCGTCTCGAGTCGGAGCAGCTAATTCCGCCGATTCAATACAAGCTCGGCGACGAACAGAATCGGACCAAATCTCAATGAGACGTTGAAGAGTCCGATTAGGTATGAAATCTTTGTTCTGAAGAATCTGCATCGTCGCAGGACAAGTATTATTCCCGCCGTCTAGCCACCGTTGGATGCTAGCTCGATCGTAGGTAACGCCGGTGCAGAGACTCACCGGAGATTTCATAACGTCTAGTGAAATTGGACATCGGAAGAAAGTGGGAACAGTGATGCAGAGATCATCTTTCCTCATTGCTATTGGCAGTTGATTTTTTCCGATTTGCTCCGGAGAAAGCGTGTGGGAGAGAGAGAGAGAGAGAAGAGTTTGTTTATGTTTAAGAGAGAGAGAGAGAGAGTGCGTGGGGTTTGGTTTAAAAGATGAAAGAGAAAAAGAGTCAAACTTTGGTGACGTCAAATTTCACTTTTTTGACGAGAGTTTAGTATTAAATATCTTTTTAATACTATTTTAATGACAAAATCGAATAACTTTTTTCTTTAGCGTAAATCGAATAACTTTTTTTTTCCTCTTTATGCTATTATAAATAACTATACTACGAAATTAGAATATAATTTTATGAGACTCCAAAGTTGAAAAATAAATATTCTTTATTCAACAGTATGTATAGAAAAAATGATATAAAAGTTAGAGAGATTTAAGCTTCGTTGTAAATATAAACAAATTCGATTTTGTTTATCTTTCACTTTTGGTCGTTGGTCAAAGAAGTCTTTCGGCGCGTTATTTCAATCGGTTACATCACAGCCATAGATCTCGATTTAAAAAAAATCTAACGTGTTGGAAACGGACGGTGAAGATTAAAGGAAAGTGGATGCAGATATAGGAGGAGATAGTGGGGTCCAGGTTCCACCGTTTTTAGACCGCACCGAGTTGGGTGTTAAAATTGCACGTTTGAGATTCATTATCTTTTACGACCCTTTAATTTGGTATTTTCTATAGTTTCTCCTCATCTTATTATTTCTAACTTTTCCACCCTTGTTTTCACATTGGCAAATTTCTAACGCGTCATTATATAAATTAATAATCGTCTCAAATATTTCTGTAAATTTATTTTCACCGTTTTTCGCCAAAAATTAGTGTTTACCCTTAATCCAATTTGGCTATGACATATTTTATCTCACATTGCGCTCTTCACTAAAATAACATGATCGTGTTTTTAAAACCGTTTAAAAAGTTGAGTTCGCTTCAGTTAAAAATTAGTCATTTATGCAATTTAAATGGAATACCCTTTATAAAAAAATAGTCATTTAGTTATTTACCTAAACAAGTGAAACATTAGGATTAGTTAGCAAATTTATTTACAATTAAGTGTGTCATGTATATTTCTGAAAAATTTAAGAATCTAGGTACACCCCAACAATATCTAATAAAAACGGGAAAGATGTTACATAAAAGAATAATAAATGAACAATTTGTTCAATTGACCGGACAGATTCTATGGGCTATATTGCATCTTTTGTTGCTCCTCCACTTCTGTTTGTTTTATGTCCGCAACTAGCTATACATGACGTGGCACTTATTTTCGCCTTTATAACTTTATTCCCGAGAACCCCCTTCGATACTTATTTCAAGACTTGTCTACTTATGTTCATTACAAGTTCACACCCTTTCGAGGCTATAAACCCTTTTAAGTTTATATAACCTTCGACTAATTTACCTTTTAATGTAAAAGTATAAAATCATTATTGTTCGTCTAATATCTCTAACAAACTTCTTATTATGTTAAATAGACTCTTTAATGTTCAACTTAATGAATTGTCTTAGTATATTTTTGTTGAATGTTAGAGCATGTACATGGGTAGAAACTCACATGAGTCTCTCCAACTTTTAAAAATAATGTTTTAATTTAATAAAAAATATTGACCAATAGGTGAAAGACACGTAAAAGATGGATCTATTGCATAGAATTTCTCAATAGTGCAAGAGACTCACTTTTCATGTGTTTCTCATTTATTGGTTCCGTTTTATTATTTTTAATTAAAATATTATCTTTTAAAGTTGAAGAGACTCATGTGAGTCTTTAATATACATGCTCTTAATTTTCAACTCAAAAGAAAAAAATAGTTTACTGCTTGAATTTTATTTTTGGTAGGAAATAATTAGAAAGAGGAGAATATAATTTAAGAAAAGAAAACAAAAAATAAATATAATATTTCACCAAAACGAGGGGCTAAAATGTTGTTTTCGGCTTCCTTTAGATCAATGAGCATCTGTTAAAAAAATCGGACACAGCATCCTTCTTTTTCTCTCTTTTATTTTTTTGCTATTTATTTAATTAGCGTGCGCTAAGTAATTGTGTATTACAAATCTAACCTCAATTCGTGTTTCATAATTTTCAAAAAAAAAAAAAAAAAAAAACAACTCGTGTTTCATGCAAATACTTCCAAGTCAATCTTAAAAGTCAAAGTTGAATAATGATCATCAATTTCACCAAACAACGTGCATTGAACAGTGATTAGCAGTTCGCGTTCTAATTTCGAGATTTATTAGTATCATATACTAAATAGTGAATAAACTAATTGCTTGCACGTGAGAGGCTGCGTGATGTGGTTATATTCAAACATTTGCGTCCCACACGTTTAAGTTTTTTTTTTGTTTGGCGTAAATGAATGTCAAACACCAATGGAAATTTTTAAAAACTGAAACTCTAACTAGAATTTGGACTAGTATTGTATTTGCCACACGTTTAATTCTATCACCGAATATTTGTATCCTGATCTATTTTCTTCAATATTTGCGGAAAAAATAAAACATTCAAATTTGAATGATGAATCATGACGCTTAAAGTCTTCAGTCCACAGTTAATGTAGTTTTATTCCCTATGAGAAGTTGGAAACTGCATGATTAAACATACAGATTAATTATAGAAACAGCCAAAATATAAGATCTAATTAATTATGAACGAGTCTTTGAATTTTTACGTTATTTGGAAGAGACCTTAAAATGCTAGTTCCAACTTAAAAAAACGTATGGACCCTCGGGTCCCGAACCAATTAGATAATAATAAATTTTTCCAAAGTTCTATATAAAAAGAGAATGAATTTTTCTAAAGTTCTAAATATCATCAATTGGATTTGGTGAAAATGCATGAATATTTTTATGATGTAATTTTGTGGAGTAGGAAACACACACATAATTTACTACTATTATCTAACTAAAATTTTGCCAGTTATACCTAAACAACTGAAAATTTATAATAATAAGCTACACTCAAAATATAATGAACATAACAGATTTTCAATTAACGAGAAAACAAACAACAAAAAATAAACGATCTCTGGGAAAGTGGAATCTACGAGTTTCGATAGTTGTTACTAGTTTGGGCCTATAACTCAACATTTAGTAGTTCAAGGCCCATTTGATTTGTTTCTAACTTTGTTGTTAGAAATATATCTCTCTCTTTTTTTGTCAATCTGATTGTTAGAAACTGATCTATAACATGCAGCCCTATACAAAATGTCTGCAAGTTGTTCAATAGCATAACTTTAAATACTTGACCAATTAAATGGATCATAGTTAAACGGGTAGAAGAATAGTAATAAACGCTATTTGCAGCCTCCTTTTCAGAGGCCAGAGAGAAAACTTCGTGCCGTTTTTAGTATATTGATAACACAAAACATGACGTGTAAATAAATTGTCTTGTGGTCCTTAAGATTAGATTTGACGTCTTTACTTTGCGAGATGACGCGAAACCATAGCACGTGTGCGATCAGTTTTGTACTGTGGTGGTCAAAGTCAAAACCAGATATTCCAACCAAGCGTATTTAATGTTTTATGAAAGTTAACTGTTATAATGTGATAAAAATGGAAATTTTTACAGTTTTCTTTTTAATGAATTTTTACAGTTGTATGAGAGTTCAAACAGTTTTCAACCAAAAAAAAAAAAAAATAAAGAAAAAGGTAAATGTAAATGTAATTTATTTTGAAAAAAAAGAGAGAAGATGGAAATGATTTGGATACCCGAAATTAGATGGTTGAAAATATAAATCGCGAGCATATAATTAATTGTGGAACTTAAGGGAAACATTAATTCATCGGAAAATCAAAAGGTAGCTAACGAACTTGTTAGTTCACCAAATCGTCCGTGTCTTCCCCTCCACGTTCAAATGAACACATGATTCAACTTATTAATTCACTAGGTACTTTTAGTGTATCTGTCAACTTATTATCCAAGTTTTTTTTTTTTTTCCCATATACAAATAAAGGAAATAAAATCTAACCTTCCTATTTTTATGGCGGTGAGATATTATGAAAACTGATATTTCCGCAAAAAAAAAAAAAAAAAAAAGAACTCCAATAAAATGCTCACGAATATACAAATATTGGAAAAAGAACTATACACCTTTATGAATTTAGCAAGCGAACATTTGTACAATTATACGACTGAATTTTATTAAAACCCACACATAAAAGTTAAATACGACCTAGTTTATTGTCAAAAATTTTAGTTAGAGGCCGTATAAGAATTAATATTATAACCTTAGTTTGATCCAATTATAATAGTTCATACAGGGTATATTGTCGATTTTACAGTGAGATTCACTCCAAGGTACAGTATATTGGAATATTTGAAAATCTACTCCCTTTGTTTTTTGTTTTGTAGTTAATAATTGAGGATTATGTACAATAATTAAGAAAGCTTGTATAATACTCTCTCCATTCTTAAGTTGATCGATATAAATCATAAATTCGCGCTGCAAATAATTCTGGTCATATATATAGTAATTCAGCTATCTATATGATGCGTTGTGTAGTGTCGCAATTTTGCATATTACTAAATTTGCATGAAATAGTATAAAAATTCATCAAATATTGATCCTTATATATATATATAGTATACTCAAGGATCATCGAAATCATATATATATATATATATATCAATCAATCAAAATATCATCGAAATCGTATATCATATTTTAAAATTTAGTATACTCAAGGATCTATTTACCTATATATATATTCGGAAATATGGACGAGGCTTTTTGTATGGCAGCCTCGGAAACGATATTTGGTGCGACTTGATCATGTGAATGCTCGATCTTTTTCAATGAATATTCATGACTCACGATTCATGAACCGTGACTCGTGACTCGACTCATGACTCATGAGTCATGCCTGGCACCACCTTTCCCCCCCGAACGTTCCGTACACAATACGCGTATTTAAGTACGCAATGTTTTTACGTTTGGATTCATAAAACAAAAAGTTCGTGCATATTGCGTTTAATACATTCACCACACCATAAACGTTCAGTGTGTTACTAATCAGCCATTATATATAACAACTAGGTGACAAAGCACACTCAGTGACCATTAGTATATAGTCTCGTGCGTTATATTAATCAGTGGTCCATATAACTACACTTCACTAGAACCCTGTACAACCAATCTAGGGATTAGCTAGTATTGTCAGTCAGTTTCGTGTTGGCATGAAATATATTATTTGAAATATTTTTTAAAATAGAGAATAGAAATAATAATGGAGAAGTACGATTGCTAGATTTGTAGTAGGAGTAGCTAAGACGTAGTCAGTGTTTGAGATAGTAAAGAAAGGTAATGGGACTTAGACCAACTTTAGATTTCAATTTTTTTTTTCTTTTTTACATTTTAAATTTCAACTGTTACTGACATTACTACGACTTTTCTATTTCTAGTTTACCTTCTGCTCCTCATAGAAAGGGATAATATGGCCATTTCTCCATACCCATTGAATTCTTTTTCATTTAATCACTATTATTTAATTGTCCATAGAATAGAAGAGTACAAAATATTAGGTTCATTAATCACATTATGTAGATTTTAATAGTGAGAATAGTCAGTTTACGACTCATACTTTTAATCAATAGTACTCCCTCCGATCACAAATAAGTGTCGTTTTACTGGTTTTTACGTAGATTAAGAAACGTTGTAATTTGTCATTACTGCCCTTACTAATTAGATATATTTACATTTTTAATTTTGTTTTATATTTACATCTTTATTTCTGTGGAGGTTATAATTGGTATTTTTGTGTAAAAGTGACATTAATAAATGTAAACGACACTTATTTAGAAAAGAAAAAAAAACTCTAAAACGACAATTATTTTAGATCGGAGGGAGTAGAACGATAGCTAAGTGTTGTGATTAAAAAGAAAACAAAGCAAACCACATGTGGGATTAACACAATTTCTGTTTAATAGTTACGAAACGTGATCGATATATAAATGCTTCACAAAAAATTATATTATGAAACGTTCAAATTTTATTTATGTAAATTAATGATTTCGTTTTATTTATTTTATATTAGATTTTCTGACAAGTGCACTGAATAATAACATTATAATTTTCCAAAATTGTTAGCATATAAATTTGATGAATGTTAGAAATGCTAAATTGTAAAGAATACAAAAATCACTCTAAAAACGTGAATACGTGAAATATACTATATAATTCATCACTATAGTTTTAGGGACTAATAAAAATATATATATAGCAAACAAAACTATAAATCAACGATATTTTAATTAGGGTTAATTGCTAAATATACCCCAAATACAATTTCTCTTATTGAATATGCCATTTTCGATTATTCCTTTCAAATATGCCATTTTTTGGCATATGCTGACTTTGTGAATAGACAAAAATATCCTTCTTCTTCTTCTCTTTTTGTTCTCTACTTCTCTCATGTTTTATTCTTTCTCTCTCTTTTTCCTCCATTTCTTTTATCTTCTTTCTTGATGAAACAACGATGACAACAACGATGTGGACCACGCCGCCGTCGACGTGGACAACGCCGCCGACAATTGTAACGACGACGACATGGACAACGACGCCGACGACGGCAACGCGAAGACATGGACAACGACGCTGACAACAACAACGACGTGGACGACGCCGGCGGTATGGTACATCGAAGATGATGACGACGTGGAAATGACATAAATACCCTCCTTCTTATGGACATAAACATTATTACGAAGAGAGTTGTTTTTTGTCCATCAATTATTATCAAATCCCCTCATGCTAATTCATCCATTGATACTAGTTGTCCACAATCTACATGAACCAACTTGTTCATTGCATAAAATGTCCATACAAAATACCACTTCATTGCATATATAAACAAACCATCAATTGCAACAAATTTATGTGTAAATCGATTAATTAATGTGGATAATAATTTGTTTCGAGTCTCTTAAAATCTTAAAATTGTAAATTTGTCTACGATACCTTGCGAAAATGTTGTCCATATAGATAATTAATATTAATAAAATTGGTAGACTAAAAAGATGTGTAAACGACTATAGGAATAGACAGATTTGTGGACAAGTCGTTATGTAGACAAGTTAACATTTGGTTATGGACAAGTTATTAAATATAGACAATTATCGTCGTTGTTATCGACATCACCGAGATACAGATTGTCATTGTCGTCGGTGGCGTCATCGTCCACGTCGTCGTTGTTGTCGTCGGCGGCGACATCGTCTACGACGTCGTTGTTATCGTCGTCGGCAGTGTTGTCCACGTCGTCGGCGTTGCTGTCGATGTTGGCGTTGTCTACGTCGTCGTCGTTGCTGTCGACGGCGGCGTTGTCTATGTCGATGTTGCAGTCGACGGTGGTGTTGTCACAGCGTCATCGTCATCTTCAAAAGAGAAGAAGATACTAGAAATAAAAAGAAAAAGAGATGAAGAAGAAAATATGAAAGAAGGAGAAAAAAAGAGAAGAAAGAGGACAATATTGTCTAATCACATAATTAACTTATGCCAAAAAATGGCATATTTGAAAGGAGGTTTCAAAAAGGGTATATTTAAAAGAAAAATGTGGAGTTGTGGCATTTTGATCAATTTACCCTTTTAATTAATAGTATTAGACATTTAGAAGTATTGACCACTCTTTTTATCTTATGCATTTTACTCAAGTCCAAGATTAGAACAGAACTGAATTTCGAGACTCATCAATGAAATATTAATCTACTCCTATCAAACATCTTCGTAACAGATTGCTTAGTTATTAATCAAAATATATTTCATTTATTTGGATTTATTTTTACGAGAGCGAATGAAAAATGATAATGCATTAAATTAAAAAAATCCCTACCTCCACAGTCCACGGACGTGGCTTAAATAAGAGATGGAAATAGCAAGAACGGTGATTGATATACTGCACTGTATTCATACGTGTGTCTATACAAGATATAGTAATATATATGCATTTTAAGTAGCTTAGATTGAGGAAGATTTTGCAAACAAGATTGAATAGTTGCTATGTTGTGACATAATTATAATCGGTCACTATTTTTAGACAGGAGCCTATCATATTCTCTCCTAACCAAAGGAAACTATAAATTTAATAGAATTAAAAATAATATAAAGTTTTGAGTCTTGACATAACATATAAAAGGCTTGACCTTACCATGTCACTTTATATTATTAGTGTCCCTTTGCCCACTCTCTCCGTTCTTTCTTTTTCATTGAACATAGGTGATGAAACCTTACATTTTATTTTAAATTTACAATGGGATTAGATTTTTTGTTTCTTCTTTTTTTTTTTTTTTTTTTTTTAAAGCAGCTGTGGAAATGAATCGAGCTTTCTTTGTTATATAGGAGTATATTTTTACTTTAATTGTTGTATTTATGATTACAAATAGCGAAATAAGTGGTTCCGAGAAAACAAAATCATATACAGTATTGATCTATTATTTACCAGTCTATGATCAAGTAATCAACTATTTAGAACTTAGACACGAAACGAACAAACTATACACAAAAATTCAACCAAAAATATCATCATTTTTTTTATAACTTAATAAACTCAAATCTCATTTAAATATCATTTCGAAAACATTATTGAACTACATATTGTAAACAAATAATTATATAAATAATAATGTTCAGTAAGAGCTACATAAATCCCCAAAACACTGAAGTTATAAAATTATTTACCATTTTGCTTTGCTGAAAATATATAAAAAAAATTTATCAACAACATTCAATATATTGATTTAAATTCGAATGATCACAACCTAGTCTACACGAGACGTGTCTTTGTCTGGAAATATAATAACTCAGAAAATAGAATATTTCGTACCCAACTATTCATAATAGAAAACACACTATTGTTCCGTACAAACGTCTTTTCCCAGTTCCATTAGATGATTATTTAGAAATAGATTTTCATATCAGTTACTAAGCTTACCGTACATTGTTCTAAACATTAGATAAATATAATCAAAAAATGGGATGTTTCATTATGTTAATAATGAAAGACGAGTATGGACTATGGAGTATACAAAAAGTTTATACTGTCACAGCATTCATTCATTAAACCTTCGCGTCCTCTTCACGAAACAAAATTTATTTTCCAATTGTTTCACAATTTTGGGATTCTTTTATATATCATCTATTTATTTTATTTTTGTTGATAAAATTATATATCATATTTTTAAGCTAAAGTTTAAACTAATATATAGTTCTGACAATTATATGTAGACTTGACCTATAAGACGCTTATTCACCTAAACAAGTCTACAAGAATTTGTGTGCTTATTTACTTTAAATTTTGTTTTTAATTAAAGTTGAGGTTTTCGTCAAAACAAATATACCAATAATAAAATCTACAACTATATATATATATTTGACAATCGATCATGCCTCAAAGCTTTGGATGAGTTTTGATATATAAAACTAACTATTGTCCTAAATTTTCTAATAAAACAAAATAAAACAAATTATCGTACCATAAAAACAAATTTAAAACATAAAATATCTACAATTATAGTCTAAGAAATTCTAATACTGAATAGATCTTCGGCGTGTAGACCAAAAGTACTTGACATATTTTTTTATTTTTTTTGGTAAAATAAAAGTACTTGACATTTGACGACAAGTCTACAACTACTTGCATGGTTCGTGGTTACTCAAAAAAGGATTTCAAAAATAAATAGAAAATATCAGAACTAATTAAATACACACACAAGACCTCTTTAGTCAGATTCTCTCTCTCTTTCTTTCTTCTCAATATCTATCTCTGCCCATATTTCTTGCTGTCAACAAATTCATTCATATATCTCCTATTCCCCATCAATATCAAACAAAAAATCAAAAACCTTTCACTACATAAAAACAAATTCACCAAAAACCCTTCTACAAGAAACCTCTCCTCAACAATGTCGTCTCGAAACCGAAGATCAAGAGTCACCTCTATGTTCTTCTTCTTCACAAGAACCATTATTCTTCTCCTCCTTCTTGGTCATTGCAATGGATCAAGAACTAGTACGAACGTCTTCAACACGAAACCACTCAAAGAAGAAAACCATGTCGTTTCCTCTTCATCTCAACAGTTCTTGGGATTCTTGCCACGTCACTTCCCAGTTCCAGCTTCTGGTCCCTCAAGAAAACACAATGATATCGGTTTACTTAGTTGGCATCGATCTTCTCCATGAAAAAGCCTAAAGGTCATTTACCTTTTTTGTTTATTAATTATTTTTAATCTTCCTTTTTTTTGGGTTTCCTCATTCACCCCTTGCTTTCGAAGTTTAAGCTGGTGTAAATGTTTTTGTTTTTTTTTGGGTTTGATTCTTATAATCTATTATGAATTTGTAATTTCTTTTTTGGTTAACTTGAATTTTTAATATTTCACGTAACAAAGTGTAAGAGGCGCCAATCATCTTTCATGATATACACTTCTTGCTATTACGGCAAAAAAATACTTTAGTTCTTTAAGTTTATAATTAGTTCTAAATTGTCTTTGACTCTGACAAGGACTAATTATATGTGTGTCATTGTAAAAGAAATGGTCAAATCGTTAAAATCTAACAAGATTTGAAATATATGGCGTAACTAAAAAGTTCGATGTAGATTGTTCTTGAGGTCTATTATCGACTTTTTTTTGGGGATCTATTTATTGGTTTAATTATAACCAATAATGCCTTTGAAATGTCTATTGTGATTTGTGAATGTGATGGGCCAGACAACGGTTGCATCTAATTATAGTGCCATTTAATTTATTTTGAATATAAACGTGACATTGATGCGGTGAAGATGATCAATATATACAAATAGATTAGAAAGTTATGATCAATATGAAAAAATCAGAAGCATTTTTCAAGATTATCAACTTTTTCCCAACTAATTTCAGTTATTCTTAAATTTCCGAATTATGAATCGAATTCAAAGGTATAGTAATTGTAAATATCCGAATCATCTGTATTTTATTCGTTATTCGACTTAGTAATGTTTCTACATATCTTACTTAACCTATACCCGCTGTTACCCGACATTTTTTATATGAGCAAACACATCATTTATATGCTTTCTTTCTCCTAGATTGTGCCAACTAATCATCGTTTTAAAGAAATTGAAATCGATCTAATTCCATACTATTTTTGTTGCCAATTTATCAACCATACTCTTTAGAAACTAATCGAGTACTTTATTTTTTGTGTGGTAGTTATTTAAAATAAGCAGTGCAATAATTAACAATATAGCCTTCATCATTACATGTTTGTTGAGAGTCATGAGTTCTGAAACCTCGCAAACTATCTTCTTCTTCTTTCCTTTTTTTTTTCTTTTTTTTTTCCACGTTCTCTTTCAAATTCAGGCAATCATAGCTCCTTTTCTACGTAAATTACGAACGGCGGTATCCAGTAATTAGGCACTGCTAGTGTTTGGTAAGAAAGTAAACACTGCTATAATTACCAAAAAATAAAATAAATAAATAATCTGTCAATATAGGGAAATTGCAAAAGGAAATCACTCTGACCAAAAAAGAAAAATTACCAGTTAACTCACCAATTGTGTACAAAGAAAATCACCGGTGTTTAAAAGTAAATATATTTACCGACACACCATTTTCATTATGTTACATAGTTCCCTCGTTTTACTTATTTTTTTCTTACCAAATCTTGCTTTTTTTTTGTTTTAAAAATGAATAAAAAAAATATGCATATTCCCGTTAAACATTATAGCCAATTTGCCTTAACCAAGTTGGCTAAATTGTGAATAAATTGATGAATCTAACGTATTTGTTATCTGGTTCATCAACCTTGTTCATGAACAGGTCTTGATACCAAAAATGCTTTAAGAACTTCTTGTCACCAGATACAGATCATTTAAACGAGAAAGACCTTATTTGTCAAATAAAGATCCGACATTTCAATTTTCCTTGCAAGAACATCAACAAAGAAACAACACAAACAACTTAAAACTGAAACATCAAACGTTAAAAGCCAGCCTAAAAATCATGATTCAACAGGAGAAGACTCAACTTTGTTCTCCTCAGCTACGAAAAAGGGAATGGGTTTTTTAGGAGCGGGAAGACGTCCGGTGCTATCGACCTTATCTTGTTGTTTAGGAGGCGGTCGCGCTGCTTTTGGCAATAACCTTCCTTTCTTCTCAAACCATTCTGGTTTAAGCAATGCCCTTAAGCCCAATTTGTTGTAATACACTCTTCTCACTGATCCTCCTGCTGCTTCAACCACCTCTTTGGCCCTAACCGTCACTCTCGAAACCTGTGATAAACATGCCATTATCGATTAACCAAATATCTAACTAGCAAATACATGGTATGATGCAATGACTTGGTACAATGCAAAAATGTAGAGATTATAGGGTAAAAAGCTCATAAAGCAAATGGTAAACCTCGAAATGAAGTGGCCATTTGATATCATCAGCACCACGACCCATCAGTCTTACTCCATCTTCAATTTGCTTTCCTATGGCTCCCACATCCTGCAGACCGGACATTACGGGGTTTAGCAAGAAGCAGAACCATCAACTCAATTTTAAACAAGTGAATCAAAGAGTGAGGGAATGTGACCGAACCTTGAGCGTTTTCATTGTGATCAATTCATGAGAATCTATCTTCCCAGCGTTTATGAGTTTAGCGATCTTTCCTAGACCAACCGGCTGCATCACACAATAACAATCATATACATCTTTAGTCTGCTACATCAATATAGTGTTGAGAATCGAACTCTAGTTTCCAAATCCTAAAAACAGAGTATCACCTACGTACTTCACCACAAGTAGCTACAAACTCAAAATCTGATTGCTACCTATGATAACACTAAGATTCTCAAATTCGAACTAATCTAATGAATCAAATTGGAGAAACCAACGATCTGTTGACCTAATAAACAAATCCCAGAACTTAAAGGCACGAGCTTTAACCTGAAAATGGAGCTTAAATTTGTTCTTGAAGCCACGTTTGGGTAAACGGCGTCGTAATGGAGTCTGTCCACCTTCGAAACCAAACTTCATCGTTCCTCTCGCTTTTTGACCCTTGTGACCTCTTCCTGCAGTTTTACCTTTACCAGACCCAATACCTCTTCCTTTCCTCGTCTTGAGTTTTCTCGGCACATTGTCTCTCAGATCGTTCAAGCTCAATAAACTATAAGCCCTAATTCCCTGAAATGACGAAGCTCTGCTCGTAAAGGTAGGAGTTTGAGTAAGGATCGGAGAACGACGGCATTGAAGTAGTGGAGAAGAGAAGATGAATCTGGGTTTAGCGGTTTGATGAATCGAAGAATTGATGAGTGATGTTGAAATGATCGATTGAATTCTTCTTCTTATCATTTCTTCGTTGCGGGATCAAGCAGATTTCAGTATTTTTGAGATCTTCTGAAAAATCCAACTATTCCATTTTTAGGGATTTAGGGTTTTTGAGATTTCAGTGAAGAAGAGCTTGCTTCTGAATCATTTCTTACGGTAAGGTTGCAGACCATCATTTGCTGTCTTATTGGGCCTTATTTAATCATACTATTTCTTGGAAAAGGCCCATCATTGATTTCTTATTGGGTTTTCTTCAATCGATTAAATTATCCGGTTTAAGAACCATATTTTTGTTTCTCTTGAACGACGTCGTTTCGGGTGAACAAAAAAAAAAAAAATTAGAAAGAGATGAAGTAAATAATAAATTGGGAAGGGTTTTAGGTCATTGCCGCATCAATTTTCTCCGGGAACTATTCGCTCTCTCTCTTTTCGCCGTCGACGAAGCAACACTTCTTTCTCAGGTTAACCCGCCTTTTGAAATCGCTTTCTCGTTCTGAATTTGCATTAAATTTTTTTTATTTTTTTTTCTTACGAATTTCTGCGTTTGTAATAGCGAACTAGGAAGTAGGATTGAGGTCTCTCTTGGTCAAAAGTTTTGTTTACTTGAACCTTATTTGTCCGATTTTATTTTAACAGGGTTTTGAAATCGTGACAGCTGATATTGAGCAGAGATGGAATTAGTTTATAAACCATCTGAAGATCTCACTCTCGTTGACAAAAGTGCGCTATTTGACTCTGAAGTGACGGGACCGGAGGAGTTTTTTGTTTTTCAGCACCCTATAACCCATGTATGTTCTTTTTTCTTATTAAGTTCACTTAAATGAGCAATTTGATCCTAAGTGTAATGTTCTGCAACTAAAGGGATTTGCTTTATCACAGTTTAATGATTGGAATAATGTTGAGGTTATGGTAACCAAAGATATGATATCTGGAAGATTTGAGAATCAATCTGGTAACTTTATACTTTTCGTTCACTTTTGTTTTGTGTTTATTCATAGTCACAGTTTTGATCTTCACTTGTTGCTCCATTACTTTTGTTGTTTTTATTCCGTATTATTGGTTTAATACGTTATCGTCCTCTGGTTATGATAGGTAAAGAGGTTGAACTTGTTAGCTCTGCTTCTCAAGATGCTAAAGCAGTTGTCATTGTACCCTCTGAAGAAAAATCAACACTCGGTAGGTTCCCATTAATTCAGAAGTAATTCATACATCTGAAATTGTTTATGTTCTAGGTTTTAATCATTTGACTGCCTTGCCCGTTTCTTCAATGATTCTTATGCTATTGTGCGTTTTATGGCAGTGAAGAAGGTTTTTCGACAGGTTTCATTAGTTTGTTACCCTGAACCTAAAGAGCTGCTTGACACCATGATGGCCAAAACCCGACAGAAGCTTGTAGGGGCAGCAACGGATTCCTCTGGGAAAAAATCTGATCTAACTCAAAGTAACTGGCGTAGAAGCGGACAGTCTGTTAAACATTCAGCTTCCAAACGTAGCAGCGGACAGAAGAGCATGTTCTCTGGCCACACCGAGACTCCAAAGTCATCAAAAAGAAAACATTCAGAGTCCTCCTCGGGTAAACATTGGAGCTCAACAAGTACGGTTTCAGGCTCTTCAGAACGATCAGGAAAGTCCAAGAAGAAGAAACTAAAGAAGGAAGAGTGAAGATCTTGTTTTTGTTCTTTATAAGAAAAGTGTTTCAACGGTTAAGATGTTGAATTTCAATTATGCAGATATCAAACAGCCAGCCAGTATTGTATTGGAATTCATAACTTATTTCGCCATATATGCTTAGCTACCTTGGAACAAGGTCAAAGTCAGTAGCTTATTATATCTGAGTAAGATGCAAAATGATCAAAACAAAAGCTATGTTTTGTTCTTCTTGTGTTTTCAAGCATCTGTGGTTGGAGTTGTGGCAGAGTCTTGTGATGTTGGCTTCCATTGTTGTGGAGTTTGAGCTTTCTTTATAGAGAGAGCATGGATTTCTTTCATCTCTTCTTCAAGAGCAGCGTTCACAATGCGGTGCCTCTCCAGCAATCGCTTCCCTTCAAACTGTTCTGAGACAATCTCAACCGCAAAACTCGCACCGCACCTGGTCGAAAGGGTAAAGTTAAAGATTGAGAATTGGAGATGAGATGTCAACATTTAAAAGATCGAATGAATGGGATTTGATGGTTTAGTGATCATGGGACTTTACCCTCCTGATGTGTCAATGACTTCCTGGTTTTACATATAAAATAAACCAGATCAGTGATGTTATCATACAGAAGGTTTATTGCTGCAATCATCACATGTTCTAATTCACACAAACCCACATAACTTACTATAATGATCCAATCTTAGAACACACGAGCCACAAGATTCTCTTAGGAAGAGCTACTTGGATCAAATTTCATAAAAATAATTTAATCGACCAGTTTCAAAGATTTCAAATTTTATCATTATCTGCAACTCCATCTTCATCCTTTACAACGAAGAACAGAGGATGACGTGTGATCGATCAAAGTTATAATTTTCTTCTTAGTTCTGGAACCATGAACAGAAACAGGTAAAGATGAATTGACTTACGAGATGAACAGGGTTGAGTTTCGAAGTCAACGAAGCTTCTACTTGCTCCTTGGTTACACCCATCTCTCTCCGCGTAAACTTTGTGTAGCTATAATTTGCAAAAGCTTACGTGCTTGGTATGAGTCCTTGCGTGCCTTAATGATTCTAAATGAGTGAACCGAATGAATCCAGGAGCGACCCGAATATATTCTCTTCTTTTTAACTTTATCATATTCGATACCATGTTTAAAAATCATAACTTTAAAGCAAAATGTTTCACAATATATTCACAAGATCAAGATTTTCACAAAGTGAGAATGTCTAGCCTATTGGAATCTCTCATGAACCAAACCAGTGGACAATCTCTAAATATTCAGAACCAATCTTTTGAATGGTTTTGGCATTAATTTGTTTCTCTGTACACGTCAAGAACAGAGAGATTTATATGCATCAAGGCAGCGTTTGAACTTCTCTTGTGCTGCCTCCTGTGAATTTCCACCACAATACCAAATAAGTTTCTGCAGTTAATCGCAAAACAACAATGCAACCATTTTTTACATTATATGTATACCTGAGAAGGCCCTTGGTGCTTATCTGGATGCCATTTCAAAGCAGCAGATCGGAAACTGCAAAAACAAAGAAACCCCTAATGAATAATTTTTTTGATATTGTGGTGGAAAGCAAACTTAAAATACTTACGCGTTCTTAACATCTGCTATTTGGAGGGGACCAGTTGGAGGCAAACCAAGAACTGATCTCTCAGACCAGGTCCCTATGGTTAATGGTTCTTCATCACAAGAAGACTCATCATCCCAATTCTTGCTTCTTTGAGATTGGTTTGTCCAGCTAAAGCCTTGTCTCCATTCAAAATCTGATGTTGAGTGTTTCGAATATGAAGAAGTCTTTTGAGATTGGGTTCTCCGGCACCAGCTCTCTCTAAACTTGTCTGCAAATGTCATATCAGCGTCAAACTCATCTTCATGACTTTCATCTCTGTGCCATCCTATAATTTCAAATGATGCCAAAGAGGTAGTATAACTCAAAATGGTTTTTGAAACAGAAAAAATAACAAAATGGAAGTTGGAAAATAAGGAGAAAGCAACTCACTTTTTGTTTTCTTATCGCGAGGCTTTTTCCCCCGACCAGGTGGAGATTTCTTCTTTATATGCCTGTCACGGATCGCTCGATTTGGTTCCCCAAAGTGCCATTCATTCTACTTACAAGAAAAGATGATACATATACATTATGCTAATTTTACTTTCTTGCATCCCTTTAAATCATCAAGATATGTATTAAACCAATTCCATGAATATGTTATAAAGCATTTCAGTTTTTCAACAATGACATGGTAAAAGATATTCACCTGAAGAAAATCTCCACTCCCTCTGGTGTGGAAGAGAAGATTGTTTAGAGCTTTTTGAGTATCAGAACGCTTCTCCTTAACGGTACATGTGAATCTTATAGAGTTCTGAGATCAAAATATTTGCAGCTTCACAAGTTCAGAGGAATCACATTCTCTCATAAAACAAAAAATATAACCACACATACCAAAAATGATAATCACATTCATCAACCAACTAGATAAGCAGAATTGACGAAACTTGGAGTTCAATATCCATCAAGCTGATATTTTTACAGAGCTATACAATCCCTTTAGGCTCTAGTATTCTTATTCTTGATTCCAAAATATAAACATACCAAATCAACCATAAGATTGTAAATCAAAGTTTTCAAAATTTCAGCTTTTGTATTGCTCATAGAGTTTTACATCACACGTTATATTCGCAGATTACATACATACCTTTGAAGCTCGTTGGCCTTGAGAAACTTTACCACTCTGCCAAAGAATTGATCTAAGCATTCAACATTTAATTACATAATGACAATTATTGAAACTAAACACGAAAAAATCTTTGAACAGAAAGGATCTTACAGAAGCAAACTTTTTCCTCGAACTCTCAGACAAAACACTCGTCGAATGAAATGTGTTAGAAGACGATAATTCAAGATTCAGAGAGACTTTCAGTGATAATAAACTTCTCCATCTTGATTAGGCCTGGGCGTTCGGATATTCGGGTCGGGTTCGGGTCGGATTTTTCGGGTTCGGGTTTTTCGGGTTTACAAATTCCTTACCCGTTCGGGTATTAGAAAACTTCGGGTCGGGTTCGGTTCAGAATTGGTCGGGTTCGGGTTCGGGTTCGGGTTTACCCGAATATCCAAAAAACAAAAAAAAATGAATGTAAATCTACTAAATTATTTGAAAATATCCAAAATTCTAAAAAAATACAAGTATTATTACCCAAATCTACCAAAAAAACAACTAAATATACTCAAAATAAATCTAAAATATCCAAAAATTATGAATATTTAAGCATTTGTCTTATTACAAGTATAATTATTACTAATAATATATTAGTATGTACATATATTTCGGATATGTTCGGTACATGTTCGGGTTTCGGTTCGGATCGGATTCGGGTTCGGGTTTTCGGGTTTTGAAGTTTAGTACCCGTTCGGGTATTTTAATATTTCGGGTTCGGATTCGGGTTGATTTTTTCGGGTCGGGTTCGGGTCGGATACTCGGGTTCGGATATTTTGCCCAGGCCTAATCTTGATATTAGCATAGTGGGATCTCCACAGGCGTAAAAAAAATGATTCAGGAACCAGGTGATTAAAAATCCCGTGGAAATTAGAAAGCCGGTTAAAGTGATTTACCGGATCGAACCGGTGACCCGATAAATTTGGCAGCTTCACAATTCGCGTCACATTTACTCACCGCATCAGGCTCGTTTAAGATTTCTTTTTGGGCCGAATTATAAATAAATAAAAGCCCAACCTGATCTTTAATGGGCTTAGTTTATTCTCATATATCTCCGGCCCATTATTAGTACCTGCATCGTACTAACCTGAGCAATAATAAAATCTATTTATGATAGTATCGTTGATGTATATAACCATTTAAATTCAAATCTGTACAATATATATTGTTGTAAAAAAAAACAAGATCACACTAGCATGCAATTCTATAGAGTCTTAGTAATCGGAATCTGGTAAAGATTTAACTAATTTGTTACTTTTATAAGAAAAAATGTCATTTCATTGTTTCTATATATGTTTATGTTATTATACATATTTGCACTCTTTAAAAACAAAAACAAAAACTTAAAAAAGGAAAACTCAATAAGCTGTCTGTATAGAATATGAGACAATCATCAACTTACCCTAAATCTATGTAATGCCACGTGTAGCCCTGTCAAACGGGCATGCCCGCTCCCGCATGGCCAGAACCGCCGACGCCCGCCGAGATCGATGTCTGCCGCGGGTCTGCCCGCAACGTCCGCGGCCATAAAAGTTTCCGTCCAAACCCGCCCCGCTAATAGAAGCGGGTATGCGGCGAGGCCCGCGGGCATGAGGTAAGTTCTACTCTCTTGATCGATTCTAGATTTCAGCTTCGATTTTGTAGTTTTGAAAGCTAATAATATTGAAATCGAACACCAATCTGAAGATTTAAGAGGTTGCATGTGTGTTAATCGCTGGAATTTATTGAAATCGATTGAAAATTTGAAATCGATTAAGATCGATTGAGTCTTGATCAAGATGAAATTAATTACCTTCAGTCTTCAGTTCTTTAGTTTTTGAGTTTTTGAGTTCTTGAGCTTTGGAGTTCTTTTGAGTTCTTGAGCTTTGGAGTTCTTTTGATTTGTTTTGTAAACAAGTTTTTGATTGTTATAAAGTTCTTCAATTTGTTCTACAGAAGTTTATTGTAGCAACATCTTGCAACGGTTATGTTGGGACAGATTTGGAAGCTTTATGTCGTAAATCGACCATATCTGCAAGTAAAAGATCCTCAGATCCTCTTATACTAACACCGGAAGATTCCAAGATTGCAAAATCTGTGGTTGGTCCAAGTATAACAAGAGGCATCACAGAAGGTCAATACTTTCTAAAGAAAAAGATTGATTTTTTTTTTCTTGCTTGTCCTCTTTTTTTCATTTGCAATTAAGGTTTTTGTTCTCTTTGTGACAGAAAAAGCTCCAGCAAGCTGTTGAATGGCCAATAAAACATTCAGCTGCATTTGTAAAAATGGTTTGTCTCTATCTCTCCTATTTTCTATGTATGTTGGAGAAGGTGAAGCATTATTGCGGAATACGTTTCAAAGAGCTCGACTTGCTTCTCCAAATATAATATTCTTCGATGAAGCTGATGTTGTCGCCTGTAAAAGGTTTGTCTCTATCGGTTCAACTTCAAAATAAAAAAGATCTAACACTCTATATCATACAGCAGGTTAAGTCTAATCGCGGACTGCCCGCCTCGCCCGCGAAACCGCCACGGGTCTACCCGTCTCGCCCGCCGTCCGCCTGGTCGCTGCCCGCGAGACCCGCTAACTTGCGGCCAACAGAAAAGCTGTCCATACCCGCCCCGCTGTACTACTAAACGGGCTATGCCCGCGGGCATCGGGCAATATTGACAGGGCTAGCCACGTGACGTGTAATATTACCGTTATGTGGAGAAGAAATCCTTTTATTATTCGTAAGTCGGAACGCAAATGGACAACAGAGATACTAATAAAAAGCATATATCTAATTTCCCTTTTTACGTAATATCATCATCTCCTGCTCGATTCAGGAACAAAATATATATACTTTGCATCAAAATAAATATCCGATTACTGTATTTTCTGTGACTAGAGTTAGAAGGATTTACATTTCTAATTTTCTTACCATATAAAAACAAATCAAATTATAACGTCGTTTAAAAAAAATAAAATAGTAGTGGCACAAAGTCCATATAATAAGTAATAAAATCTTTGTCTCTCTATATTCCTCCTTCATGGCCGCAGAGAAATTGTCGGACATAACTCTTCTTTGACCATCCCTCACCTCCATTTCTGCATTTCTCTTTCTTTTCTCTCCCAAGATAAAAGGGAATTTAAGAGAGAGAATATATTTTTTCTCATCACCAAAACTAAAATCAAGAAATCATCTGTGATTGCGAGAGATATGGGAAACTGTGCCATCAAGCCAAAGGTTCGCAAAGATGCTGACGACGATCTGGTTCCGGTGGAACGAGAGACGGTCGCTCCGTCTTTTCACGACAAGGATACGCCGGATAAGACCGAGCACAATGCTCATAACGCCGCGGAGGAAGCTGCGGCTGCGGCACGACGGAGCGAGAAGGGTAAAGAGATTTTGATTGAAGATGACGTGGATGAACACAACAAACGCCCATCTCTCAGTCACTTGTTTCATGAGGTAAATTTTCTAAAAAATAAAAATAAATATCTCATCGATTTTTCAATGAAGAGAAATAGAGAATCATTTATTTAATACTCCTGTTTATTAAGGGTCAAAAACTCGAAACTGTGTACTATATATACTTTATCAACAATAATTAACGGAAATGACTCTAAAAATACTGGTTTTAGTAGATTATTGATGTGTCTAACATGTTCATAATATATAATATTAATATATAAAAATGTAAAAAGATTAATGAATGTTTATTTATTTGATTTCTTAATATTATGGCGGATAGGCCTGAATGAGGAAGCAGACGATATTTTTAAAGAATAAATCAAAGGACAAAAATCTTCTCTTGCCTTCTAAGTTTCAAGGACCCCTTTTTTATAAAAGAAACATTTTTCCAATAATGAATGCATATGTTTTTTACATTTTATTTGTGGAAGTGGAATCTAAAGGGACAATAATTCATCTCCCGTCATTTCAAAATCGGGCCTTTTTATCCCGAATTTCAGGGGGGGGTTTTCGACTTATTATATATTAATTTGAATAATGGCTTCTTTTTTTTCTTTTTTTTTTGTGTTTCCTACAGGACAAGACATTAGTGGAAAAAGATCTAACCGATCTATCTCCGACAAGAGCAGAGATCAATAACAAGACCGGTCCTTCTACAGAGGTTTCAAAGCTTGATTCTTCTGACTTAATGGCTTCTAATGACTACGCTCGAGAAGAATGTGTAACCTTTGACGTTCAGACTCGAAATGACCTCGAAGTTAAGATTCCAAAAGATTCTGAAGTTAAGACTCCTGAAACTCCTAAAGCTAAAGAAGCTGAAGAGAATGAAGTTAATTTTTCAGAGAATTGGGAAGTTAAGTTTCCAGAGGAATTGGAAGCTAAGAAAACACCGCAAGTTGGTAAGGTTGCAGAAGTTTCTGATCCTGAATTGTCTGAAGTTAAGGTTACAAAAGACTCAGATGCTCCTGAGGTCTTGGAGGATAAGAGTATTCCAGTAGTTTCTGAGGTGGCTGCTCCTCAATTGTCTGAAATCAAGGTTACAAAAAAATCAGATGTTCCTGATCAAGTCTTGGAGGATAAGAACATTCCAGAAGTTTCTGAGGTGGCTGCTCCTCAATTGTCTGAAATCAAGGTTACAAAAAAATCAGATGTTCCTGATCAAGTCTTGGAGGATAAGAACATTCCAGAAGTTTCTGAAGTTAAGAATGATGAAGTTAAAGCTGCAGAGTCAGAACTTCTAAAGGTCTCAGAGGTTAAATCTCCAGAGGATTTAGAGATCAAAGTTCCGAAAGTTTTTGAAGTCAAGACTCCGGAAACATTGGACGTTAAGGGAACAGATGAACCAGAGGTTAAGACTGATCAAGAAGCAGTGAAAGCTAAGATTGAAGAAGAGACAGAGGTTGCAGAGTTTGTAGATGCTAAAGACAAGATTGAGAAATCTGATCAAGACAAAGAAATTGTGTTGCCTAAAACAGAGGAAGATGAAGACAAAGATGTGTCTTTGGAGAAACAAGTCAAAGAGTCTACGTTGTCTGATTTAGGAAACAAATGAGGTACAAGAGAGACGACAGAGAAATTACCAATCAGGAGTAGCTAAAATTACATTTTTTTAAACCATGTCATGGTTTATAAAAAAAAAAAAAAAAAGAATTAGCGTTCTTTTAGGCAATTTCAATTTTCCTTTTTTTTTTTTATCTTTTTTTTTTTTGATAATGGATTTATTCAATTTGCGTGTTTGATATTTCTTATTGTTTTTTTTTTTTTTTGTTTATATTCCGGGGATAAGTAGCTATTTACATGTCTCCAAGTTGTACACTTTGCAGAAGATCTAAAAGATCAATTTTATTTTTGAAAAAAATAAAGAAATTTTGGTTTACCAATTGAACTACAGCTTTAGACTTTTAGTAAATGTCAGGACGTTGAGCAATCAATTAATGGACATTCCTTACATTCCATATTACTGTTATAATGATCACAAAAAGATTTGATATTCGAAAATAAAACATAGAAATCGTCAGAGCAAAAAAAAGTTTATGGCCAATATATTTTACATATCATAACTTTATTTTGTTTGCTTTAAAATTAAAACATAAACCTATAAAAAGTTAGAAACCACCCTAGGATAAAGTATAAAACAAAAGATAAGGCAGAAATAGTAAAACTGGCGGGACAAAAAAAAATTAAAGCAAAGATTTCTTAAGAGAAAGCATAACTCTTCTAGACTCTACTACGTGAATAATTGAATCCCATATATTATAATAAACCAAAATGTTGGCACATATATAAGACAAAAACTTACACTTTATTTCAACTAATGACAACCTTCACTTCATTGCAAACCACGTCGTTTTCCTTCTGTTGATCGATCTTATCATTACCACATTTAATCTGCTCTCTGCTTTTCCCCCACAACACACAGTAGAGTCCAATAATCAACAATAATCCACCTACAATACTACCAAACGTATGCACATATATAAGTTAATTGATTGAATAGATAAGAGAAAATGAAATATCAAACAAGATATTTGTAGAACCTTCCAAGACTGATGATCTCGCACAAGAGAATTGCTGAAGAGAGGAGAGTGAAGAGAAGAGACAAAGGAGTGAACATTGATAAGAAGACAGGTCCTCTCTTTTCTATAACCCACGATTGCAAATAATACGCTACGCCTGTTACAATGAATCCCTGCATATATGTATGTCACGTTTATATTATTAATATACAAGATTATTCAGTTTGTTTGTATTGTGGAAAAATATTATGAAATGATATACTAATGAATTAGAGTTAATTACGCAGTAAATGACTGCAACGAGTCTCAGGTTCCAACCAAGCTTCCATGCTGAAATATCTCTCTCGAAAACAATCGCGATGACGAATGATTGAATCGAACTTAATAGACAATGAAGAGTTGTGAAGTATAGTTTCGAAGGGTAGGCCTTTAACACACGACCCTGTTTATAAATATGTAACAAAACTAAATTAAAAAAATAGCAGACTGTTTTATCACAATTACTAAATCAGCATGACAAAAATATACAAATAAAAACTCTAAAATCTAACAATGTTTTTAAAATTATTATTAATTAGTTAAACCCATAATATTTATGTTAAATCATATGTAAATATGTGTTTTTTATAGAAAAAAATAGCTTGTGTTTTTCTTTAATAAAATATAGATTTTTCAGCTAATCATACTAGTAATTCCATGAAAGAATGTCCCATTTTATCGTTCATGTCACTCTTACTAAATTAATTAAGCAATATGATCTTTGTTTCAATTTTTTTTTGGGAAAATTTGTGAAATGAATTTTAGACTAACTCCAAAGACCTATATAAACATACTAAGTATTTTTACCAGTGTCCACAATAATTAAACATGATTTACCGCGAATACTCAACTATTCGGCCACTATAAAAAAGTTTCAGTGTGTTAATGTATATAGCAATTTAATGTATATAGCAATTTGAGTAAATAAGTACCTGCAAAACGAGCCAGAGACCCCATAAAATGTTGGAGGTGACCATGAGGACACATCCTTTGAGCCACGATGTGGAACCACCAGAGACGTGGCCTGGAATATTCCGGTGAGAATGTTCGTGGCCGTGAAAGAGGTGAGCGCACAAAGGTACTTTCAGAAGTGGACCTTTGTAAAGAGCCAAGGTAACTACCGCTCCCATGCACACAGTTATCCCCACAAGCTTTGCTGTTCCTCGTATGCTCTTAACCTTAAGTGTCTCCATTCTTTTGTTATATATTCAAAATAAATTGTTGTTAGAAATAAAAATTACAGTAGGTATTAATTAAGACGTGTACAAATAATATATATATATATATATATATCGTAATTAGTATACCCAAGAAAGAGAGCCAAGAAAAATGTGATGGCCGGAAGGGAAGCTGTTGTGGCGGCGGCTAAAGACGCCGACGTGTATGATAATGCGATACCGTTTAACTCCAAGCTCAATGTCACACTGAAAGCCCAGCATAGATCAAGTTTAGCTGACAGTTGCGTTTCCGCTTACTAAATAATTTTTTTTTTTTATTAAGTACTAACTATTTTTTTTTAACGTTTTTATTATAAAAAAAAAATACACACATACCAACACACACACATCAGAAACAAAATACACCAGAAAAAAAAACATTTTATTAATAAACACAAGAAAACGCAAATATATATGTGCTTAATTCACACTATCATGGATTTTTTTTCCCCGTTTTGCGTTTTATATTTAGAAAATTTAAATGATTGTTGATGAAAAAAACAAATAGATTTTGAGTTTTTACTCTAAATAGAAACAAATCAATTTTATATATAAACTTAACAAACAATATTCAAAACAAATGAATTCGTAAATGTACTTGTAGACATACCCAAATAAAGAGAGCATGAAGATCTTGATGAAGGTCACACATGAAAGAGGTGGAGCACTTTTCCTAAAGAATAAAGAAAGAGAATGCAATTAA
Source organism: Barbarea vulgaris (assembly GCA_963667165.1). Classification (NCBI taxonomy): domain Eukaryota; kingdom Viridiplantae; phylum Streptophyta; class Magnoliopsida; order Brassicales; family Brassicaceae; genus Barbarea; species Barbarea vulgaris. The sequence continues at coordinate 1,271,291 of OY763894.1, read as the reverse complement.
CATATAAAATAAAATTTACAATAAAAAATTTGTACGCACAACGATATATATGCCTATATATGTAAATATAAATATAAAGATATATACCGCTCGAAGAAGAAAGCGAGAGGAGCCAAGAAGATGGTAGCGAAAGCTTGACGATAGAAAACGAAGACTAATGTGTTCATCCCGCCATTGAAGACGGCTTTGGAGATCAAGAACATGATTGTATATATGACTTGTATTATAGTCACCACCATATATGGCTTCTTTGTGTCCATATCCATCGATTGATTTGATGATGTTTTGTTTTGATTCGAGTTCTTGGAGATATATTAATAAATGGGTTGCTCTTTGTAATGTTCTTCTTTGAGTTGGAATAAGATGCTAAGTGGGTATTTATGTATAAGCACAGACACAAGAACGCACAAATTTGGTGTTATTGCGGTAATATTAGAAAGTAGTGGAATAAATATTTAAAAGTACGTCCCTAAGAGTGGAGGAAGAAAAAAGATGTTACTTTTGTGTCACAATCTCACTATCCTAACCAAAATTATTTTAGATGTTGACTATAAAGAGATTTTAATATATGTTTCTCGTTCCGTCCATTAATCACCACTCCTACAGTCCTACTAAGTTTACTTACTGCATGGTGTGATTTTATTTGATAATTAATACTGTCAAAATCATAGATTCGAAGAAAATACTACAAATTTGGTTAATGAAATGATGAATTTATTAAGTAATGATATTAACTTTAGTAAAGAAACATGTGACATAAATGGTTTTGATTGAAAACAACAACGTTCATGATCTGTTGGATTTACTAATTAATTACACAGTTCGTCAATGACATAAGAAATGCCCGATTATTATGCCATTATGTAAGTTTGACGATTTAAATTTTGAAAAGATTATGCCATTATGTTATCTCTCGAATTAATAAAAGAAAAAAATTGCTTAACATTCCGATTAGTTATTCCATTCCCACCATTTTTTGTTTGTTTGTCGTTATTATTATGGCGGAGTGGTAACATAAATCAGATTTCCAAAGTTGTTTAATTAATCAAAATATAAATAATCGAATATAATAATAGTTCACATAAACGGACAAACCTGTGCTCGTAAGTCGTATATATATATATATATATTATCAGCATTTTATATGCTGAACTTAATTAATTATAATCTCATCGTGTACAAAGAATAAAAACGATATGAAAAACAAAGAAAAAAAATTCGAATGGAAATCGTCTCATACCTATATATAAAGACACCGTATCTTTTCCATAACACCCCGCAACCTCACCATATTTTTTTTTGATAAAATGTAAATTATATTACCAAATGGAACATGAGTTTAATTACAGGATTTTTGAGCTAGGAGCTTCTTTGATACAAAAAAATTAAAACATCAAAGGGAGCTAGTGAAGATTGAGTTTTGTTGATCACTCTACTAGGAGTGAGCAAACCAACGAGCAAGGAGGTTAGCCCAGCCCTTCCGGGTTCTTCGTGCTAGGAGCAGATCTTTTATCGAGCGATCCAGTTGAGCAAACAGAGAAGACGGAGAGACAGAGGAACTGTTGAAGAGACGGTTGTTGCGTTTTCTCCAAAGAGTGTACACGGTAGCTTGAGAGACCAGTAACTTGATCTTCGTTGAGGTACCGAAGGATACAGAAGAGAGCCATGCGATCAGGACACTCCAGTTTTGAAATAGAAGCCGAGGGAGTCCCAGCTTTTGGAGGACCTTATGCCAAAGTTGTTCTGCCACCTCACAATGGAGCAGAAGGTGATCTCTGGTTTCATTTTCCAGATTACAAAGACAGCAAAGCTGGGAGACATTAATACCCCAAGAATGCAGTCTTGACCGAACAGGTAGCCTGTCCAAGTTCGCTATCCAGAATGTGAAAGCATGTCTTGGAAGTGAGCCCTTGAACCAAATAACTTTTGCCCATGCCACTTTATCTGCTGATGGCCGAAGGTAATCCCACACTATTTTTGTTGAACCTCACCATATTTGGAGCCTCATGAGCTACCGGATATCAAAATATATAGGTATCGTGTACGTAAAACGTTAACACAATTGATTTGTCAAAAAAGTTCAAAATCGATATGTAATTTGATTGGTTAATTAATTAATTGACGCACTTAACTAGTTGAGAAATATAGTAGTAACAGTTAAAGTTTTTATGATGCTTTTGTGCATACGGGATATTTCATGTGTCTAGACTCTTCATGAGTCATGTTCAGACTCTAAGTTGTCCCTTCGTATATATCCATTTAAAGTTAAAGACGCCTCCAAACTTGCTAAAAATAATATCATTATCATATATAAAAGATAGGGAATCAATATTAAAGAAACCGTAAAAGTCAAGAAAATGAAAATAAAAGGACCAATGAGATTTAAATGCTTGATGACCATTTTTTCGGAAGTGTTTGATCATTGATGACCCAAACACATGTGGTTTCAACGTATAGAAAAGAAAAGTAGATGGTGATTGTAAAACGTGTACGTCCACGTTGTCACCCATGCAAAAGTTATCTACGTTAACCTGTATTATCGACCAACATATTTATATATAGTTATATACATTATATATATAGTTAGCTTTTCTTTCTACTGTCCTTTTTTCCCTGGCTTTTATTTAATCAGATTTTATTAGTTTCGTGTCTCAATTATATAACATGTGTCTGGGTCGTTGAAACTTGAAACCACCATAAGAAACCTGGAACGTAACACATCTTTATTTTGTTAAATATGTATGTGGATACATGAACTATCTTAATTTCTTTTTAAGACTACTTTACTTTCTTTTGTAACTAACCAATTTATGATTGGCTGATTGTATTTGTATGATAAAAGATCTCATCATTCAAATAATCCACGAAACGAAACTTCGCACGGACCTTTCCTTGGTGAGTTGCCGTCGAAATAAACATGTCATTTTAATATTCAATACTGATGATACAAAAAAATTATGAGAAGGATGAATTCAAGGAATATACGCATCTCTCGTCTTTATCTTCCTCGAATTTTAAAGTGAAACCTGCCGTCTAAAAAAAAAAAGAAAAAAAGACAATTAAAGAAGAAAATACTGACCGCCCAATAAAGCAATACCACGTTTTTTTAAGAGTCATTAATTGGGCCAAGATCAATGGAGCCGAGACTCAGTCATGGAAATAATCTCGTTGGCCCAATACAAAAGGGCCCATATTGATTCATTAATCACGTGATTTGCACGTGAGCAAAGGGTTTTAGTCTCTGGCTTATTATTTTGATCTCTTCTTCGTCTTCCCAAAACTCGTGGAAAAATTGCTAAAACCCTGAAATCATTTCCGCCATTAAAATCACACATGAAACCTCTCTATCTCCTACTCATTTCCTAACCAAATCATGCTATTCTGGTCTTCCAAGTCCCTATTCCTCCGCCTTTCCGGTTTCTCTTCAATCCTCGTCGTCGAGCTACCGCCGCCGCGTCGCGCGTTCTCCGTTCTTCTCTCGAATTTCTCATCTTCTAGCTCCGGTTCTGGTCAATTCACTTCGAGGCAACATCAGCACGACGATTACTCACGGAGTGTTAAAGTTCCAGTGTGGTGGGATTTCGAGAATTGTCATTTGCCGGCGGGTGCGAATGTCTTCAAATTGGCTCAAACCATCACATCCGCCGTTAGAAGCAGCGGAATCAAAGGACCCATTACCATCACCGCCTTCGGAGACGTAGTCCAGCTCTCCAGAACTAACCAAGAAGCTCTCTCCGCTACTGGAATCAATCTCACTCATGTTCCTCAAGGTCGATTCTTTTTCAAAATATCTTCTTTTGTTTCATTTCTGTGAAAAAACTTAAGATCTAATTGAAAAAAGCTGACCTTTTTATGCGATTTCACAGGCGGGAAGAACAGTACGGATAGATCTTTAATTACAGATCTAATGTGTTGGGTTACTCAGAATCCACCTCCTGCTCATCTCTTCCTTATCTCTAGCGACAGTGATTTTGCAAGTGTACTACACAGATTGAGGATGAACAATTACAACATTTTGCTTGCGGGATATGAAGAAGCTACTCCTAGTGTATTGTGCAGCGCTGCTTCTATTATGTGGGATTGGGATGCTTTAGTTAGAGGGAAAGATTTAACAGGTAAATACTTTAATCAGCCACCGGATGGTCCTTATAGTTCTTGGTATGGTCACTATAGAACTCCTCTTCTTGATCCATTTGCTTCATCTTCTACTACCACCACCAAGCAAATATCGTGTACTAGTGTCAAAACCGAAGAATTGTGCGAACCGAATTTAAATCCTGTTTCTGTTAAGGCTTGTCGTCCTATCCCGAAAGAAATTGTTAAGCATATTGGTTTGATATTGAGTTGGTATCCTAAGGGAGCATCCATTACAGAACTCCGTCAGCAGCTGAGCAAGAGAAATGTATCTTTGGGTAGAGATTTTTACGGATGTAAGAGTTTTTTGAGGTTTCTGTTATCTATGCCGAAGATCTTAAAGGTTGTTCCAGTGAGAGATGGTATATTTCGTATTCATGCTGTTGACAAGGGAATGGATAACAAAGCCTCATCTCTGAAACTAAGTAGGGAGAATCTCAAAGTTGTTAGTGTGGAACAGAATGATGAAGATGTCAAAGAGGAATCTCAATCACAAGAGAGTTCTCAAGAGTCTGTTCTCAATCACAAGATGGATGTTAAGGCAGAAGACCAACCCGTGAAAGAAAATCAGCTAGCTTTAAATGCCGGGGATGATGTTTCTTCTTCCGAGGAAAAAGACGGGTTTTTGAGGAAGCTAAATAGACTATGGTTTGGTTCACCTGAGATGGAAGTAGAGCATCTCGAAGAAGAGAAAGGTATTTCTGGAAATGGAGACGAAGGGAAAGGCGTTGTTAGTGAAGGAAAAGTGATGGATATGGAGTTAGAATCTCGAATGGCATCTTCCACCTCTAGTGAATCTGCTGAGGAGGTAAAAGCAGACACTGAAGTAGGCAATGAGAAACCTAGGAGTCCAGGGCTCTTAAGTCGACTTCTGAAGCGATTCAAGTTTTCTTGGAGAAGAAATACTGAGCTTTGCAATGCAGCAGCAACTGGACCACAAGTAGATGACCCTTTTGCAAAGTATTCTTTTTGGAAGGATGTTGAATCTTTCATTAATTCTCCAAGAGGCTTCGTTGTTGTTTCTCACTCAAGATCAAGGTTCTTATTCTTCTCTTTCCCTTACCAATGTTTCTGCATTAGCTATCAGGGATATAATATTCAATTAACGATTAAGCTGCTTACGTGTTCAGGGAAGTTATGGCTAAGAATCTTAAGGACGAAGGACCTTCATCTCTCAAACTGCTAGATGTATCCAAAATGCTTGATTTAGTAGCTCTGTTAATATCAGAGAAGAAATGGATCAAAGAGAATCCTTTTGATGCGCTGCCTTTTAGAGTAACTCGGTTTATCGAGAAAAGCTCTTGTCTTGGCAACCCTCGTGCTACGGATGGATTGAGATCGTTATTTGTGGATATGTCAAAATCGCTTTGTGACGAAGCAAATGGTGAGAAAATGCACAAGACCATTGGTATGAGCCAGAAACCTATAGAAAGATCGAGAAGCAAGGTAATTGCAGATTGTCATAAGCTGATAAAGAAGATAACAGAGGAAAACCCTGGAGGTTATAACATGAGTAAGTTCAAGAAAGACTTTTTGGAAAAATTCGGGTACCGCTTAGATTATCAGAACCTAGGTTACCCGAAACTACAGTCTTTGATACAAATGATGCCTGAGGCGAGGATTGAATCAGGATACATTGTTCCTTCGTCAACACCAGCTCCATATGAATCTGACTCATCATTTGAAGAACTTGGTCCAGTTTCCAAAAAAATTCATGAGTATGAGCCATCTTTTTCAGAGGAAAAAGATATTGACTCAGATACGGACGATGATGAAACTTCTTTAAAACAGAGCAACGACGAAAGGAAGAAGAAGAAAGGGGATGAATCAGCAAGCAATTTACTTCAAATTCTGGGTTCTTGGGACACTGAGAAGAAGAAGCCTGCAAAGATTTATGCTTTTGGTGAAGATAAGCTTGTTGAAGGAATCTTGATAAGCTTGAGGAAACCAGCAGGTGAGTCTAGAATTCAAGATTGAAGATGAATTTTTAATCTAACACGGAAAACAATTAACGGTACTCCGGTTTAGATTGATTTTTGGTGGAATTCCGGTTTGGTGATTGGTTCTTTGTAGAAACCGTGGAAATTGGCCAAATGTTGTTGGTATTGATGAGCTCCAATCGCTCTGAGCGCAAACATCAACCATTCACATCTTAATTTCGATGAACTCCGAAAAGTAGTCGTTGATCCACATTTTCAAGGTGAAGAAAAACTTATTATTATTAGTTTCGTAAAAAGTTAGTAGATGCATATAATTTTCAAACGTTCTATATTTTTTCAAGGCCCTAAATGTTATATTTTAACACAATCTAATAAAGATAATAGAATTAAGTTCGAAAATATTACAAATATTTTTTTTAGAAACACAGTTCAATATTTGCGATTATTCTTCCTAACCATAGTAATATTAAGACACGGAAAGAGTGAACCTTTATTAACTTTATGAGAAATAAATTCTATATCATTTATTCAAGTCCCGGGTACGTAACTTCATCGGGAGACAAAGCAAAAGGTTCCGGCGCCGGAGACGGCGAAAATTCCGACTTCTCCGCCTGGATATCACAGTACTCTCTCAGGTTATTCCCTTCCATATTCGTAAGACCTAAAGAAGTAAACATAACGGACCAACACTCTTTCTCAATCAACCCAATGGCTCCACAACAGTCTTTGTCAATCCCACCGGAAACCGCCGGTTTAGTAGTACCGGTACTGCTAAGGAAGAACTCAACGATCTCGTCAGTGCATGACTTAAGCTCCAAAGCTGCGTTCCAACAATCCATTAGGTTTCCGGTGCCTGATTGATCCGCAGCCAACGTCTTGATCTGGAGATTCCTTGCCTCTGCGACGGTGATGACGTTGACGGTCGATATGAGATATGAGATTGTTACAACTATGAGCAGAGAAGGCTTTGAACTAGTTTTAGTGGCCATTTTTTTTCTTCTTTTTGTGTTTTGAGATTAGTAAGGGATTATGTGATTCCGATGTGACGAATATATATAGTGGAAGAAACTTGAGGGAGATGTAAAGTTTTTGTATCTTCGTTAAATTTTGTTATTAATTATCCACAAATGATCGTGGGGTTCGTTTAATTATCCACTATTGCTAAGCATTTACCGCTCTGTCTTTATAAGTATCCGTTACACCCAATTTTGCAAATTTTTTTTTTTTTTTTTTTTTTTTTATTATTTATTGTTAGAAGCCCAAAAAAATTGATTCATAAATATATAAAAATTATATAGTTCTCGTTTATTATTATTTCCCATTTATATACCAATTCACGGCGAAAATTGTCGGATTTAGAACAAGTGCACCATACAGAATACAGACCGGTGGCAAAACTGCAAAAACTCGGAAGTTATGGTCATCTTAATGGGCTAATAATATTGGGCTTTATGAAGTCCATTTATATCAAACTAATTAGTAAGTCTATTTTAGTATCAAGCCCATTCGATGGTAACGTCACCGTAAGTTTCAGGCGAGAAAAGAGATGAGCGCGACGACGGAGCTACCGACGAAGGAGGCTCACGTGCTTAAAGGGCACGAGGGGGCGGTTTTAGCGGCGAGGTTTAACGGAGACGGAAACTACGCCCTCAGTTGCGGCAAGGATCGAACCATCCGTCTTTGGAACCCGCACCGTGGTATCCTAATCAAGACCTACAAATCTCATGGTCGCGAAGTCCGCGACGTTCACGTTACTTCGTATGTAATCAGCTCTTTCTCATCTCCCAGATTTTTTGAAATATTTGTGATTTTGTTTCAAATTTGTCCAGTTTAAGTTACTATAGTTCAAATTTATTGAATTCTGGTTGTGTGTGCTTTTTGCTGTTGCTTGCAGCTAAAATTAAATAGATAAGAGAAAGAAAGAAAAAAAACTAACAATTAGGAGCTTTTGTTAAGTTAATGTGAAGAAATTGGAATTTTTGTTTTCGATTAAATTTGCTTGATCAGTTTTGTACTTTGTTCAGTTTAAGTTAATATAGCCCAAACTGATTGATTTTTGACACTAAAAAGAATTAAAAAAATCAGATCTTGATAAGTTTCTGATTCACAAATGTCAAGAGAATTGGATTTTTATGTGGTGGAGGCTTAACATGCTGAGTGTGTTTGTTTATTCATGTTTCAATGATTTTATTTAATCACAGAGACAATGCCAAATTTTGTTCATGTGGTGGTGATCGGCAAGTTTATTATTGGGATGTCTCAACGGGACGAGTAATCCGTAAATTCCGTGGTCACGATGGAGAGGTAAAACGTCTCAAAAAGTTGGAATCCGAATCTCTTAAGGTTTAGTTTTCACATATTTATTAATCATTTCTTCTTTGTTAATGAACAATGATCTTGTCAGGTCAATGCAGTGAAGTTCAATGATTCAGCATCTGTAGTTGTATCAGCTGGTTTCGATCGTTCACTACGTGTTTGGGACTGCAGATCTCACAGTGTTGAGCCAGTTCAGGTTTTACTCCTCCTCTCTCATCTTTGGTGGTTTTGAAATTGAATCTGGGAAATCATTTAGAGCTAAATCTTATTAGCCTTCTTTGTTTATTGGTGTTTTTATTTTTCAGATCATTGATACGTTTTTGGATACAGTCATGTCTGTTGTTTTAACAAAGACGGAGATTATTGGTGGTAGTGTCGATGGAACTGTTCGCACATTCGACATGCGTATTGGTAGGTATGTAAAAAACTCACTCATTACAAGAAATAAGAATCTGGTATTGTTTCTTTCTTCTGAGATTGATTGGGAATTTCGGTTTTAATTGGAATCCAGGGAGATGTCTGATAACCTAGGCCAACCGGTTAATTGTATTTCGATATCAAATGATGGAAACTGCGTTTTAGCTGGTTGCTTGGATTCTACTCTGCGTTTACTTGACCGGTAAAACAAACCAAACTGTGTGTAAATTTTATTATAAAAAAAAAAAAAAACTTTTAATTTCTCTTGCAGATTTGTCTTATTTCTTGTGAATATCTTTAAAATTTACAGAACCACAGGGGAGCTACTCCAAGTCTATATAGGTCACATTTCTAAGGTTAGTTTAAAAGAGAATGTAACCACAATCCATATCTGCTTTAGTCAGGTTATAAGTGATTATTTTCGTGTGTAAAACAGTCATTTAAAACAGATTGTTGCCTTACTAATTCGGATGCACATGTGATTGGAGGATCAGAGGATGGATTAGTTTTCTTTTGGGATTTGGTTGATGCAAAAGTTGTTTCGAAATTTCGAGCTCATGATTTAGTGGTAAAGATTTATTTCTTTGTTTTTTTTTTTTTTTTTACCCTTTTAAAACTTTTATGACTAGTATTGATTTTGATGTTTCTTCGATTGTTTTGGGCAGGTGACAAGTGTGAGTTATCACCCGAAAGAAGACTGCATGTTGACTTCTTCAGTCGATGGTACTGTTCGTGTATGGAAGAAATGATGAAACCACAATTCTTGATTGCACCATTTTTTTAAAAAAAATTTAACATGTCTCCTTCTCTGTTCTTGTTCTTGTTTTTGTTTTTACCCAACTGTTTGGGCTTAACTATATTATTTTATGTAAGTGATTTGTTTTGTAGAATTTCTTATTTGTATGCAAAGAAAGCCTTATGGGCTTGGGATGATTCCAAAATCTTAATCCACAAAAGAAAAGGCCGTTCCAAAATTGATGGAACAATCGGCGAAAGCCCATTTAATTAAAAAAAAAAACGGATACAAAAGTTAAGGATTTAAAGAAGTGTGGCTGCTGGGATTCGAGCCCAGGTCTCCACGGCCACAACGTGGAATTCTAACCACTAAACTACAGCCACTTTGATGGTAATTTTCTAATGGTTGTAGTAGATATATTTATAATACGTAAGCTGCTTTTACCAATCTGATTGCCCATTAGATTGAACTTGGAATCAATTAAAAGCCTTTTCTACTGAAACTATTGTCTCTACTTTATCTTTTGAATTTCACAAATTGGAAATTAAAATTCTACTCTCCTCCCAAAGATTCTCACGTTAAAAAGAGACTATGAAACTGAAGCTCTGATTTTGATTTGTGAAATGTTTAAAAATTTGCAAAAGAGAATCACATAGCTGGAAAAAATATGGGTTAGTAGTAAAGAAGAACATGGCAATAGCATACTAAGACCAGTCTTTTGCATGTGTTCTTTCACATATTATATTTGTTTAATCTCTTATCCGCCGTCCTGTAAATTTATTTTTAGTAAGACATATTCAACTTCACAATTAGCAACATATATCATATCATTCTTTTCTTTAACTAGCAGTCATATACTATGTAAATATTTTTAATTACATATAAAAAAAAAAGGTCAGAGAGTAGATTAGATGTTAAAATGGCCGCCCGTTTAGCGTCTTAAGGTTGTATCAGATATAGTTCATTAATTAATCACACTGTTAATTCATTAATCTTATGTATAAGTCAGTTGTATAGAATAGAGAAAATGTATAGAGTATAAATACAGTATTGTACCCTACTGAATCATTAATGAAGAAAATGATATTTTCTATACTTTCTGTTATGGTATCAGAGCACTGAGCTCAGCTCAGCTCATCTTCATTCCGATCTTCGTCTTCACGCTTTTCCGATCAACTCTCGTCGGAATCTACTCCGATTTCTCATTATTCGCCGATCAATCAGTTTCTCTTTTCTATTCCTTTGTTCCGCTTCGTTCTCTTTTCGAGTTTCATCTCAGAAACTTCGTTTCTCTTCTGTTTTTCTTGAAATTTGTTGATTCGAGCTCAGATATCTTCACATCTCTTCGAATCTGAGCTTCGATTGAAGATTTATGGGAAAACGCAAAGTAAATCCAAAAGTTCGTGACGAAATTCCGGATTTAGACGCCGTTGCGTCTCCGATTCATCGCACGACATCGAAAGGTGTTGAGTCCATCCATGGAGCTTCTGGATCCAGTGTTCGTCCTAATCGATCATTCAAATCTGCATATCATCCGTTTGAGGTATCCGATTCTCCTGATAATCTTCATAGCCCGTATCATTTGCTTGGATCTGATGCGCCTGGCTTAGCGTTAGTCTCAGAACAGTTAGATGGTACGAATTATGGAACCTGGATGATTGCAATGACTATGAGCTTAGAAGCTAAGAACAAAATAGGATTTGTTGATGGTACTCTTGTTCAGCCTGATGAGGATGATCCTTACCATAAGATCTGGAACCGATGCAATAGCATGGTGAAAGCTTGGATACTTAACAGCGTTACAAAGAAAATTTATCCGAGTATATTGTATTTCAAAGCTGCTTCAGATATTTGGAAGGATCTACGAGTTAGATTTCACAAATCTAATTTACCAAGACTTTACAAGCTCAGACATCAACTCCAATCTCTTCGTCAAGGGAGCATGGATTTATCATCCTATCACACTCAAACTCAAACATATTGGGAAGAGTTATCTAGTCTCCAAGTTACTGCCTGCACAGTTGAAGGTTTACTAGCTGAGAGAGAAACTAACCGGGTTATTGATTTCCTCATGGGATTGAATGAAAGCTATGATCACTTAAGGAGTCAAATTCTGATGAAGAAGACTCTCCCTACTCTTTCAGAAGTGTTCAATATCTTGGATCAGGAAGATTCTCAAAGAGATGCAAGAATCTCATCTTCCCCATCCATTGAACCAACAGCCTTTCAAGTCAAGTCATCCTATGGGAATCATAAATCAAAGCCTATGTGCTCTCATTGTGGTAGGATTGGTCACACTGTTGACAGATGTTACAAGGTCCATGGTTATCCTCCTGGTATGTTAACCAAAGGGAAAGCTCAGTATCAGAAACGTGAAACTCAATCATCTCCTGTCTCCACTAATCTGATACAAAGCTTGCCTTCTCCTACATTGAGTCCTGAGCATGACTCTAATGGTTCCTTGTCATCCATACCACAATTACAGAATGTTACTGCAGCTTCAGTTGTGACTAACAATCAACTTAATCAACCTCTCTCTCAAGATCAAATGCAGCAGGTGATAGCCTTCTTTAGTTCTCAGCTTCATAACCAGAGTGTTACATCACCACATCAAGATGGACTTCTTGCCACACCTTCAGCCGTACCATCCACTTCTAAAGTGTCTGGTACATTTCTTCCTCTTTATTCATTCTCCATCATTGGTATGCCTTCTATTTTCTCTTCCGGAAATGCTATAGTTAATAGGGATTCATGGGTGATAGATTCAGGTGCAACACACCATGTGTGTCATGATAAATCTCTCTTTACCAACCTAAAACCTCTCTTCCAAACCTTTGTCACTTTACCTACAGGAAATTCAGAGAGCATTGTTGGTATAGGTCCAATTACACTTAGTGAAGAGATTACTTTGAAAAATGTGTTATATGTTCCTAGTTTTCGTTTTAACTTGTTGAGTGTTAGTTCTTTAACTCTGGATATAGGCAGTATGGTTAGTTTTACATCTAGTACTTGCTTTATACAGGATCTTACTCGGGCATTGATGATTGGCAAAGGTAGAAGAGTCTCAAATCTATATGTCTTGGATTCAGGTTCTCTACTTCCTGCCATATCCTATACAGATAATAAAATAGCTTGTCCTGTGGTTGTTGATTCCTCCATTTGGCATTCTCGTTTAGGACACCCTTCTATGTCTAAGGTTGATTCACTTTCTGATGTATTGTTGCTTCATAAAACTGGGAATAATAAGAATTTTCATTGTAAAATTTGTCATGAAGCAAAACAGAAAAGATTGTCTTTTCCTTTTGATAATAAAATCAGTAGTGAACCTTTTGATCTAGTTCATATTGATGTTTGGGGTCCTTTCTCTGTTATGACTCATGAAGGTTATAAGTATTTCTTGACAATTGTTGATGATCACAGTAGAGCAACTTGGGTTTATTTGCTAAAGTCTAAGTCTGATGTCTTAACTGTGTTTCCTGAGTTCATTAGTTTCATTGAAAATCAATATAAGAAAACGGTCAAGTCTGTTAGGTCTGACAATGCTCCTGAGTTATCCTTCACAGCCCTCTATAAAAGCAAAGGCATCTTTTCCTATCATTCTTGCCCAGAAACACCACAACAGAACTCTGTAGTAGAACGAAAACATCAACATATCCTAAATATAGCAAGAGCTTTACTTTTTCAATCAAACATTCCCTTATCTTATTGGGGAGACTGCATCCTTACTGCAGTATTCTTGATAAACCGTATACCATCTCCTCTTTTAGATAACAAAACCCCATTTGAAATCCTCACTTCCAAACCACCTGAATATGATTTTCTAAAAGCCTTTGGATGTCTCTGTTACAAAAGCACATCTGTTAAATCTAGAACAAAGTTTGATCCCCGAGCAAAAGCCTGCATCTTCCTAGGCTATCCCCATGGTTTTAAAGGATACAAGTTACTTGACCTAGAAACTAATAGTATTTCCATTTCAAGGCATGTCATTTTTCATGAAACAATATTTCCTTTTACTGGTTCTTCTCTTTCTGATTCAGTAAAAGCTTTCTTTCCTAGTTCTGCAAGCACTCATGATAGTCCACATTTTGTGACTTCATCTTCTGGTGGTACATTGCCTATGGCTCAATCACCTTCTGATGATAGTTTGCCTTTGGCTACTTCATCTCATAGAATTCGTTCTAAACCTTCTTATTTGCAGGACTATCTGTGCCAATCTATTCATTCTTTTTATCCTTTAAATGAATTTTTGTCTTATGATAGACTTTCTCCTATTCATCTTTCTTTTGTTAATTCCATTCTTCATTCATCTGAACCACATTCCTATTTTGAGGCCAAGAAGTTCAAAGAGTGGTGTGATGCTATGGATATGGAGTATGATTCTCTAGAGGGTCTTAACACTTGGGTTATTTGTTCTTTGCCTGAGGGGAAGACCACAGTTGGTTGTAAATGGGTTTTTAAACTCAAGTTGAATCAAGATGGTAGCCTTGAAAGACATAAAGCCAGACTAGTTGCTAAAGGTTATACTCAACAGGAGGGTATTGATTTTGTTGATACTTTTTCTCCTGTCGCCAAGATGGTGACTGTTAAGAGCATTCTTGCTTTGGCTGCTAAGAAGAAGTGGTTTCTTCATCAACTGGATATCTCTAATGCTTTCTTAAATGGGGATTTAGAAGAAGAGATTTATATGGACTTACCTCCAGGATTTGCAGACAGAAAAGGCATCTCTCTTCCTCCTGATGCAGTCTTACACTTGAAGAAATCCATTTATGGTTTGAAACAGGCCTCCCGTCAATGGTTTCTCAAGTTTTCGACTACTTTGATGAGTCTTGGTTTTCAGAAAATCCATGGTGATCATACACTATTTCTCTGTTACTCGGATGATCATTTTATCATGGTGCTGGTATATGTAGATGATATCATCATTGCAAGCACTGATGAGTACTCTGTTTCAACATTTGTGGACAAATTGAAATCTTGTTTCAAACTGCGTGATTTAGGCCAACCTAAGTATTTCTTGGGTCTGGAAATAGCTAGATCAGCTTCAGGGATATCAGTTTGTCAACACAAGTATGTCTTGGAAATGCTTTCAGCAGCTGGATTAATGGGATGTAAGCCTTCTTCAATCCCTATGGATCCGAGCATCAAGCTTTCTGCAGAGTCTGGCGATTTGTTGCCTAATGCTAAACCATATAGACGTCTAGTTGGGAAACTTATGTATCTCACTATCACACGTCCTGATATCTGTTTTGCTGTGAACAAACTTTGTCAATATTCTTCAGCTCCAAGAACTGCTCATCTGAATGCTGCTCATAAGGTTCTGCATTATTTGAAAGGTTCCATTGGCAAGGGATTGTTTTATCCAGCAGATGATGATTTTCAGATTAAAGCTTTTTGTGATGCTGATTTGGGTAACTGTCCGGATACTAGAAGATCAGTGTCTGGTTCATGTATATTCATTGGCCAATCACTTGTTTCTTGGAAAGCAAAGAAGCAACAGGTTGTATCTTTATCTTCTGCCGAGTCAGAGTATCGATCTTTGTCAGATACTTCTAAAGAAATTGTGTGGTTATCTCGTCTCTTGCAAGACATTCATGTGGCTTCTCCTTTGAAACCTGTTTTGTATTGTGATAGCACCTCAGCTCTTCACATTGCGAAGAATTCAGTGTTTCACGAGCGAACAAAGCACATAGAGTCACAATGTCATTCAGTCCGAGAGAAAGTTGAAGCTGGGGAGTTGACATTGCTTCATGTTAACACTGAAAATCAGCTCGCCGACGCTTTCACGAAGCCTCTATATCCTACTCTCTTTCACAAGCTTATGTCCAAGATGGGTTTGATTAACATCCTAACGCCATCTTGAGAGGGGGTATCAGATATAGTTCATTAATTAATCACACTGTTAATTCATTAATCTTATGTATAAGTCAGTTGTATAGAATAGAGAAACTGTATAGAGTATAAATACAGTATTGTACCCTACTGAATCATTAATGAAGAAAATGATATTTTCTATACTTTCTGTTAGGTTGAACCATTTCTTGAACAGTCCTTTTAGAAGAAGAAGAAGAAAAAAGGTCAATTTTATTTTTTTACTCGAACAATCTAGTTCGGTCCGAATCTGATTAGGCGACGTACGGTTACAGAACTGTAATAACGACCACTCGTCTCGCGAGTATATAATTTAAGAATTATACTCGCGGAGTTAAACTGGCGATGAGCTGTCCAAGGGCAAAGACCTAACGTGACCGCTGCCCGTAAAAATCTCAAACGCTGCCCGAAATCTGAGATAGGAGAGTTCCTTAGTTCGGACCAGTTAGACTTTTTTTTTTTTTTTTTTTTGGTTGTCTAAAGTACAACAAAGCAATCTCACAGCTGTTCGATATTGTTTTATTAAAATTTCGTTGTTTTTTTCCGATAAATCTGGGTTTAATTATATAGAACATGACTTTTCAAATTTATTGCAACCACAAATAATTACAAAAAAATACTAGTATTAATGGATAGTGCATGTTGTTGTGTTGTGACATTTTTTAGACTATTTAGAGATCTAAGAAAGTTATGACTATAAATTATTGAAACATTTTACTTAGGCTATTAATTTCAATACATGTGTGACAAACTGGTTTTTCTTAAAAAAACCTCTTCGGTCATTTATAGTAATCAATTTTTCCGTATAATATATCAATTTAAGATAATTATAGGATTTTACCAATCTTAAATTTCTTTTTATAAACTCCACCGACAAGAGAATTATCATTTGACATATGCCATTAAAATTTTGTAAATGCTAATTAGTAATTGGAATTTAATTAGCATTCCCTCTTCTTAAATTATTATATTAATTTGTATACAAAATCAATCTTATTTTTTCTCTGCATTTTGTCATTATTTTGATCAGTATAAAACTAATAGTATACAAAATGTGCATCTACAAAATCACCAATATAGAAAGTAGTTTTTTTTTTTTTTTTTGGTCTTTGTTTTTAAGGTTATATAACATGTTATTCTTCGGAGAGTTATGTAATAACCACATTCTTACTTTGAGCTGACGTTGTAAATATGTGCTTTTCGGTCGTCAGTAATAGATAAATATCTTTAAATTAACGAAACGAATTTGCCAGCGTAGAAAAAGGTAAATTATATATTTAAAGAAAGCTACTCATTGCGCACTATCTCGCAGTTATGATTACACTTTTACTATAAACAAATAGTAAAATAACACGAGTCAAAAGTCACCCCTGAGTCATGCAACACGTGTTTAGATTAATCATATCGTTTTAACCAAAATTTATGTACACGTCAAGAAAATTACCCTTTATGTGCTTCGACCAATACATAATTACATTTGAGTTTCCGTTTAGGGAAACAGCCTTAGCTTTGTTCAGATAAATAACCCCAAATCATATTTTGGTGCATCATTGTTCTTTTGGATACTTATTTTTTAAAGCAATGACACATTGAACACTTTATTTCTAATTATTTTGTTAAAACTGACACTTAATTTCTAAGGTTTCTTATTTTCGAATCAGATATAAGTAACAAGGAAACAATGTGAAATTTGTGTTTGGCTTAAAGCGACAAAACAAACTAATCGCTATGAGTGTTTCACTTGTCTATCATAACTAATTTCGTTTTCAGTCAATTGTAGAACGTGTTAATGAAATTTAATGTTTGAACTTATTAACGTCAATATTTAAGTTAGTCCATCGAAGAACTAATTAAAAAAAATATATTAATGTACATTATTATGGTTTTCTTTGTCAAGGTCGATAATATATACTATATATGTGTGTGTGGGGCTGTGCATTTGCTAATTATGAACTATGAAGCGTAATTTTTTGTGCAATCTGAGCCTATGCGTTCTGATTGCGTAATCTTAAAGTGAGAACAATTAAATTTCGAAAGTAAAAAACCGAACACACACAAAAAAAAAATCATGTGAACGACAAACAAACCCCACATAAAATGGTGCATTCACCATTCGTTAGTTGGCTATGTCCGCGTCGTTCAAACAATATATGGATCGTGAATCAGTTGCAGGCGAAACCGAAAAGTGGGAAAAACCGAAAAATAATAATTTAATTAATTGGAGCCTTGTAGGTTTGGTTATTAATGTATACCATTTCAGTAAAAAAAAAAAAAAAAAAAAAGATGTTAAGAAAAATCTAAAACACATAAACTGAACTGGTACAAATTATTGATCAATGCTACGATTAGTTGTCTTCAAATTTTTATTGATCAAGATTCAAGCTATGGTTTTCCTTCACAATTTTTGGGTCTCCCTTTTCTTGAAAATTTACTTTTTGTATACGTACGTACATGATTTTGCTTCTGTAATAAGCATATTCGAAAACTGGATATCCACATGTAAGTGAAAGAATGACATAATTATATAATGCTGAGAAGCACAAATTAAATAGCATGAAAAAAAAAAAAAAAAAAAAAAAAGAGCATGATATATCAATAGATTTATCTACAAAATATAATGATTTTTAAAATAAAGTTTCGTTCTATTTAAAATACATAATTCATGTACAATATATGTATAATATAGTTATAATTTTTATTACCAGTGTCTAAAATTTTCTTTTATAGAATGCTATTAAAATTAGATTATATATTATATCATTATATTTACTATCAATATATAACATTATAATATTAATTTATTTAAAACACATAGACTGTTTGTTACTCCATCTGTTCTAGATTAATAGAAATTTTGAACATTTTTTTTGTTCTATTTTATTAGATGTTTTGGTAGTTTTTATGAAAAAATAAAATTTTGATTGGTTAAATAAATTTTAAATAAAATATTAAATAATAATTTAGTAAAAAATAAAATTTTTAATATGTGTACTTTTAAGCAAAACATATAATGTAATAGAACAAAAAGAGTATTATATAATTTTATTTTTTTAGCATGTACAAATTAATTTTATTGGTTAAAAATCCAAACTAAATATACCAAAACATCTAATATACAGACTTTATGTATATTATATAAATACTATCGTACGGATAAAATCTACCACTGTGTGCTTGTATGTGATATATGCATATACAATTTCATAAAGTCATTTTAAGTTATTTTATTCCATATTCAGGCTAGTTTATCTGTATGATATGTGCATTTTCCACAAAGGTGTTATAATAGCATTTTCGTCAGTTTATTATCAACAACTGATCCGTGATCTAATTAACTGAGTCAACTTGGTATTTCACAAAGCTTCGGGTTTAGTCTTACACCATTTTAGATTTATATTTATATCTAATAAGTCTATTCTTAAGTGATCTCATTTTTGCCTTGAATTTTATATTCAGTTTGAAATATAACAAATAGTTGAATAGCTGCGATATGATCAAATCATGGTGAAGTGCAATCCACAAGTTAAATCGGTTTGACTCAGAATTCCTTATCACATTGACTAAATGTTCTAACTCGATCTCCTCTTCTAAGATTCCATGTATTAAGATGCCTAGTAAAAACAAGCAAACAAAAAGAATGATGCAATATTAGGTAGAGGCATTTTTGTAAATTTCAGAGGACAAAATCATAAGTATTTACATCGAGGTCTCGAGCTGGAAAAAAAAAAAAAAGTGTTATGAAAGCTATGCATAAGCGTAAAATTGATGTTTTTATTGTCCATAGTCCCGAAAATAAGTATAATAATAATAAAAAATAATAATATAAGGGCACCGACAGTTTCTATAAGAACATGTGGCACGAGGGCTTGGAGAAGACAGTACACAGTATTCAATCAATCATGAAAACGACATTTGATGTGGTAACCTACTAAAGTTCGATCTTTTTATATACATTATAATACAACATAAGTTTGCAAAATAATTATAATATTATTCCCTTTTCCCGGCCATCAGCAAGTCAAGAAAATATAAAATTCTATAAGCAAAATAAAATAATGGTAGAATATTGTTCTATATATATCACGAACTATTTGTCGGCAAATGTATATATATATATGTGATGTGATACCGTAGTTTTTCAATAATTGCACTTTTTTCTCTTAAATAAACACGGATGGAAAAAAAAGTGTAAAAATATCAATATAACGATACTATTACAAGCAAATTAAGAGGATAGATCGAGATATGAGTTGGTGAAAGTTTTATTTATTCGGGAAATAGGGTAGAATACAAGATCAAACAAATAAAAAAGGGCTTTTACAAAAAAAAGGATCCTATATTTGTCTCTAAACATTTCGAAACCTCAACAAAGAAGAATTTATTATACAGTAGGACCAATACTTTTTTTTTTTTTTTCTTTACATCAGTGGGACAATAGTAAGAAGTAAGAACTATGATTTTCTCATTATAACTTAGATATTCTATTACATTTTAATGTTCAGAAAATTAAGAATTTATATGCTCTAAGATAAACCCAAAATAGCTGGTTTTGTAACAAAACAAAAAAATATATAAAATATAGACAAAACTTTTTATTTTATTTTTTAATTGTGGACTCGGAATAACTAAATTTAAGAGACATGATAAATGTTAGGGTGATTCAATGCACATAAGCAGGAAATAAAAATAAATAAATGAAAAATACATAACTATAGTCGATTAATAAATGATTAATAATGTGTGTTTGGAAGTTATGATATGGTTTTTACTATATAATAAAACTCAAAATACAACAAGTGGAGTGGAGGAGAGAGATACACCGGTTTAATAGGTCCCACACACTTTTACTTCTCCTTCCCCCACAAAATTAAATTTAATTATCTCTGAATTTGGTAAAAAAAAAAAAAAAAAGGCCTTTGGGATTTTCCTCATCTACATAATTGCCTTTAATAATCTCACCATTTAACTAATCACTCTCTCTCTCTTTTTCTCACATTCTCTTCTTCGTTACGCGTTTGTAAAATTTTGGGCTACCCCTTTTTATCATTTCGCAGCTTGCGTATGTCTCTCTCTCTCTCCACCATTGACTCTCTCTCGCTCTGGAATCATCCTTTATTTCTGTGACTGTGTGAAAGTACTTTCAGAGAAGAGAGAGAGGAAAAGAAAAGGTTGTGTCTTGCAGCTGAATCAATAGCATTTATACAATATATACACACCACACACTATTCCTTTCTTCTTTCTTAATTTCTCTTCTCTTCTCTTCTCTTCTCTTCTCTTCATTTGTATTTTTATTTCATTTTTTTTTTATATATTTCAATAAAGTCTGTTTTTTTTCAGACTCCGATTTTGCCGCTGGGGGTGAAGTTAACCTCTGTTTATGGTCTCTGGATCTCTCAGAACCGAGTTCTCCTCAGTTGCTTAATTAACCTTAATCTCTCTTTTCATTCGATCTGTAAAAATCCAAGACTGTAGCTTCTGTGTTCCGACAATATGAACACCGGTGGTCGGTTAATCGCCGGTTCTCACAACAGGAACGAGTTTGTCCTGATCAATGCCGATGAGAATGCCAGAGTATGATTATGAACCATTGTTTTCAATTAGCTGTTTTTGTTTTTTTTTATCTGGGTTCTCTATTTCTGTGCAAAAGTCTCTGACTTTACTTTTCTTCTGGATCTGGGTTTGACCGGTGGATTTCAATTAAAGATTTAGGGTTTTCGTACTAGTTGTGAGATTCCCTACTTTTGTAGCTAATTTTATCAAGAATTGTTTGTGTCGGTGGGAAGGATTTTTGCGGATATGGCTTGTCTTAATTCCGGTTTTATTTCTATATTCTCTTGATTAAGAGATTTCTTCAACTGCAATTATGATTCTGTCAATGTGAAGAGTATATTTCCTCTCATAATTTCCATAAATTGTGGAGATTTATGTTATAAGGTTGATTAGTAGTGAATCAGTTGTGAGATCCAGTCTAGTGTTCTTTCGAGTTTTTGATACTGTCACTATCATCTGATTTTCTTAAACTCTTACTGTGTTTTATTGTGCAGATAAGATCAGTGCAAGAGCTGAGTGGACAGACATGTCAAATCTGCAGAGACGAGATCGAATTGACCGTCGATGGAGAACCGTTTGTGGCATGTAACGAATGTGCATTCCCTGTGTGTAGACCTTGCTATGAGTACGAAAGACGAGAAGGCAATCAAGCTTGTCCTCAGTGCAAAACCCGTTACAAACGTCTTAAAGGTTTGTTTTTTTCTTTCTTTTCGTTTGACCGATTTCTTTGGTTTTGCGGCTTTGCCAATGTAAAAAGATTTGCTGATTTTTTGTGGCCTATGTTGTTGTTGTTTTTAGGAAGTCCAAGAGTTGAAGGTGATGAAGAGGAAGATGACATTGATGATTTAGACAATGAGTTTGAATATGGGAACAATGGGATTGGATTTGATCAGGTTTCTGAAAATATGTCAATCTCTCGTCGCAACTCCGGTTTCCCACAATCTGATTTGGATTCAGCTCCACCTGGCTCTCAGATTCCATTGCTGACTTATGGTGACGAGGTAAAAGTCTCATAATTTATCCACATTGTATTAAATCATCTTTAGTAATTTTATCTACCGGCTCTCTCACATTTCTCTTTTGTATATTACAGGATGTTGAGATTTCTTCTGATAGACATGCTCTAATTGTTCCTCCTTCACTTGGTGGTCATGGCAATAGAGTCCATCCCGTTTCTCTATCTGACCCGAATGTGGCTGGTAAAGTTTTTTTCTATATAAGTTAACCATCTGATTTTAAAGAATCTGCTTTTGTTTGTCTATAGTTACCTAATTTTTGCTTTGGTCTAATTGCAGCACATCCAAGACCTATGGTACCTCAGAAAGATCTTGCGGTTTATGGTTATGGAAGTGTCGCATGGAAAGATCGGATGGAGGAATGGAAGAGAAAGCAGAATGAGAAACTTCAGGTGGTTAAACATGAAGGAGATCCTGATTTTGAAGATGGTGATGATATTCCTATGTAAGACAAGAAAAAAGAATAAAACTTTGGATTATGTCATCAATTATAGTGATATTTATTAACCTTTTTTTATTTTGTTTAGGATGGATGAGGGAAGGCAGCCATTGTCTAGGAAGATACCAATCAAATCGAGCAAGATAAATCCATACCGAATGTTAATTGTTCTACGTCTTGTGATTCTTGGTCTCTTCTTTCACTACCGTATTCTTCATCCCGTCAAAGATGCATATGCCTTGTGGCTTATATCCGTTATATGTGAGATATGGTTTGCGGTTTCATGGGTTCTTGATCAGTTCCCTAAATGGTACCCGATCGAGCGAGAAACATACTTGGACCGACTCTCATTAAGGTACTTGAATCATGTAAAATTATTATACTTGGAAATTTTAAAACTTTGTTTTGGGGATATAATCATCATATCTTTTGTTTGCAGATATGAGAAAGAAGGGAAACCATCGGAGCTATCCCCTGTGGATGTATTTGTCAGTACAGTGGATCCATTGAAAGAGCCTCCGCTTATTACAGCAAACACTGTCTTGTCTATTCTTGCGGTTGATTATCCGGTCGATAGGGTTGCTTGTTATGTATCTGATGATGGTGCTGCTATGCTTACTTTCGAAGCTCTTTCTGAGACAGCTGAATTCGCAAGGAAATGGGTTCCTTTCTGTAAGAAATACTGTATCGAACCTCGTGCTCCCGAATGGTATTTCTGCCATAAAATGGACTACTTGAAGAATAAAGTCCATCCCGCATTTGTCAGGGAACGGCGAGCCATGAAGGTTACTACCTCTTTGATTCTTTATAAATTTGATTTCATGAGAAAAGTTTCGGCCTGATGAAAAGAAGATGGTGGCTTTCGAAATTAATTTAAAAGATTGTGTGTTATTACTGGTTTTTGACAGAGAGATTATGAAGAATTCAAAGTAAAGATCAATGCTTTAGTAGCGACGGCACAGAAAGTGCCTGAGGATGGTTGGACTATGCAAGACGGTACACCTTGGCCTGGTAATAGTGTGCGAGATCATCCCGGCATGATCCAGGTGAGTTTCAAATGCTTCATATCAAACCTTTACCGGATTTTTTGTTAATGTGGTGTGCTTTGTATCAAAACTTTACCCCCTTTTTTTTTTTTTTTTAATTAAAGGTCTTCCTTGGAAGTGATGGTGTTCGTGATGTCGAAAACAACGAGTTGCCTCGATTAGTATATGTTTCTCGTGAGAAGAGACCCGGGTTTGATCACCATAAGAAGGCTGGAGCTATGAATTCCTTGGTAAATGATGTGCTTTTTAAACCTCTATAAGT
The DNA here is from genome assembly GCA_963667165.1 of Barbarea vulgaris. Lineage (NCBI taxonomy): Eukaryota > Viridiplantae > Streptophyta > Magnoliopsida > Brassicales > Brassicaceae > Barbarea > Barbarea vulgaris. The sequence continues at coordinate 1,247,567 of OY763894.1, read as the reverse complement.
TTTTCCCGCAATTTAAATGGTTCCTGACTTTTGATTCATCTATAAATTTATTGAAGATACGAGTTTCTGGGGTTCTATCAAATGCTCCTTACCTTCTGAATGTCGATTGTGATCACTACATCAACAATAGCAAAGCTCTTAGAGAAGCAATGTGTTTCATGATGGATCCTCAGTCAGGAAAGAAAATCTGTTATGTTCAATTCCCTCAAAGATTCGATGGTATTGATCGGCACGATCGATACTCAAATCGCAATGTTGTCTTTTTCGATGTAAGTACATCCACCACTTTCCTTATGTATCGCTTTTTCTTGAGATTTATGTACATTTCCAACTAATGAATCTTTATTTACAGATCAATATGAAAGGTTTGGATGGGCTACAAGGGCCTATATATGTCGGTACAGGTTGTGTTTTCAGGAGGCAAGCGCTTTATGGATTTGATGCACCGAAGAAGAAGAAGGCTCCATGTAAGACATGCAATTGTTGGCCAAAATGGTGTTTCCTATGCTGTGGTTCAAGAAAGAACCGTAAAGCAAAGACAGTGGCTGCGGATAAGAAGAAGAAGAATAGGGAAGCGTCGAAGCAGATCCACGCGTTAGAAAATATCGAAGATGGCCGCATCACCAAAATAGGTACATTAAAAAGCCCCTTTGTTATAAACTCTTTCGGTGGTCGGTGCATTTTACTCAAAAATTTATTTATTTAATTCTAGGCTCTAATGTAGAACAATCAACCGAGGCAATGCAATTGAAGTTGGAGAAGAAGTTTGGGCAGTCTCCTGTTTTTGTTGCATCTGCCTCTATGGTGAATGGTGGGATGGCTAGAAACGCAAGCCCGGCTTGTCTGCTTAAAGAAGCCATCCAAGTCATTAGTTGTGGATATGAAGATAAAACCGAATGGGGAAAAGAGGTAAGCAACGCCAGTTTTTTTAACTCTTGCTTGTTTTTGTGCAATTGGTTCTTGATTTTGATGTTGATCCTTGTGGATGAGAATCTCAGATTGGGTGGATCTACGGATCTGTTACTGAAGATATTCTTACGGGTTTCAAGATGCATTCTCATGGTTGGAGGTCTGTTTACTGTACACCTAAGTTACCGGCTTTCAAAGGATCAGCTCCAATCAATCTTTCAGATCGTCTCCATCAAGTACTTCGATGGGCGCTTGGGTCAGTTGAGATTTTCTTGAGTAGGCATTGTCCTATTTGGTATGGTTATGGAGGTGGTTTGAAATGGCTTGAGAGGCTGTCCTACATTAACTCCGTGGTTTACCCGTGGACCTCACTCCCACTCCTTGTTTATTGTTCGCTCCCCGCCATCTGTCTTCTCACCGGAAAATTCATCGTTCCCGAGGTAAAACAATCATCTTAAGTCCTCAAAAGTATGTATTTTTATTCCCTTTTGTGTGTTAATTCATCTTCCTGTGGGTAAAATATCATATTGAGCTCTCCAATATTTGTGTACTAAGACCTGGAAAACGGTTCTTGTTCTCTCTCTTTTTGCAGATAAGCAACTATGCGAGTATCCTCTTCATGGCGCTCTTCTCATCGATTGCAGTAACGGGTATTCTCGAGATGCAATGGGGGAAAGTTGGGATCGATGATTGGTGGAGAAACGAACAATTTTGGGTCATTGGAGGCGTTTCATCGCATCTGTTTGCTCTCTTCCAAGGTCTCCTCAAGGTTCTGGCTGGTGTCAACACTAACTTCACAGTCACATCAAAAGCAGCTGATGATGGCGAGTTCTCAGAACTTTACCTCTTCAAATGGACTTCCCTTCTCATCCCTCCGATGACTCTTCTCATCATAAACGTCATTGGAGTCATAGTCGGAGTTTCTGATGCCATAAGCAATGGATATGACTCGTGGGGACCGCTTTTCGGAAGATTGTTCTTTGCTCTTTGGGTCATTATTCATCTTTACCCATTCCTTAAAGGTTTGCTTGGGAAACAAGATAGAATGCCGACCATTATTGTCGTCTGGTCAATCCTCCTCGCCTCGATTCTTACACTTCTTTGGGTTCGGGTTAATCCGTTTGTCGCGAAAGGCGGTCCTATACTCGAGATTTGTGGTTTAGACTGCTTGTGATTTGATTGATCCATGGATGGGTTGGTGGAAAAAGGTTTCATTCCCACGGATCAAGAGAGGTAAGAGAGAGCTTGTTTACCTCTAAAAAGACTCCTTCATTGTGTTCATTAGATGATGAAAAAAAAAAGAAAAAAAAAAAAGATTTAATTTTGTTACGAGATTGTTATTTTTGCAAGAATGTGTTGTAGATATAGAGATGAAGAAGAAAGTTGTTGTCTATTTGTTTTGTTCTTTGGTGGTGAGAAAAAAGATTTGTCAAATTATTCTTTAATTGAATATTTCCGATCTCTTTTGAATTATTACAGAAGAGGAGTTTCCATCTGTAATCTTTTATTATAAGAACTTTGATTTATTTTCATTTGAAAAATAAAAGCGTTGTTCCTCAATTTTTTTTTTTTTTTTTTTTGAAAATTTGGAATTGCTTAATGATTATATCGATAAGTTGCTAGTTAACTCCCATAGTTGATGTGACGAAAAAAAAAAAAAAAAACTCCCATAGTTGATGTTAAGAAACCATATTGGACATTCTTCGATTTCTAAAACGATTATTCTTAAATTTCAGAAAGAAAAAAATGAAAAGAAAAAGATTATTTTCCTTTGATAATATATAGTTCTGGCTAGGCCATAGATTTGATCGCTCGGGCATTTTGTTTGGGCCGGATAAAATACAAAATATAATAAGGTTAAGAAGTACAGACAATTGAGTGGCCCAATAAGTATTATACAAACCCCAATATGGCCCGGCCCGTAGTTACATATTGCTTTGATTTCTTCGTTCGGTTTTGACAAGGGACATGGTGCTTTTATATCAACGAGCCGTAGCATAGACCATAAAGAATTGAATAGATTTTTGGTTAAAACATCTGAATTATTTTTAGATTCGTGCGTATTAAATATCAAATGATACGTAGAGTCATGGTATTTTTTTTTTTTTTTTTTTTGTATCGTTCAAGTTAATTAAATGTCTCATAGAGTCATAGGAGACGAAATTAGTTAGTTACATATGAAAAGAAGGATATTTTCCAGCAATTTTGAAAAGGGCGTTATTTGTTTTTGTCACATTTGAGCAAAAAGGCTCGTATGTATATACATATGTCTACTGTTACTTTGGCGGCTGAAATCAAAATGTGGATTCGGTGTAGTACGTAAGTGATACGGAAGCATAAGAATTTTATGGAATGTCACTCAGATTATTATTAGTATTAGTTATGATGTGATATTTAGTTTGACTGTTGAATATTTGGGATTTTGTTTGAAAACAAAAAAAATAGTAGTTGACTTGTCGGTGTTGCGATATCATTATTATTTTAAGCCAAGTCAACCCTCTTCTGCCACGTGTTAGACACGATCTTAGTTTTATGTTTGTTAACTCGAGGGCAAAATACAAATAGGAGTCGAAGTCTAGAAAATATGTAATAACGATAAAACTATTTATGTCTTTTTTCCTTTTTGATAACTACAGTATTTATGTCTTTCTTTGTCGATCAAAATGTATTCATAGTATTTATAAATTATAGCTATATAAATATGATGTACCTCTCATGTGTTTAAAATCTTGGGTCAGGATGAAATTTATGTATTAGATTTAGATGTGAAGGTTATTAAGAATTTTTATGGATGTTGTAATATGCGAGTTTCAATTCGGATAATACCAAATCAAACATATTAACACAAATTACTGGATTACAAGTTTTGTTCGGATATTTATGGTTATAAACATAAAATTTGCATTTCCACGATAATATATATATTAAATAAATCAGATGTCGTTAATTGAAACACGTAAAATATAAATAGAAATATGCACATAATTTAAGGAAATTTAGAGTAAAACATTAAAAGTTGTACGCAAATAGATACCAACGTACGCATGAATTAGTACCTCTAAATTATGTGAGATCATTACAAGGTTTGAGGAATATCATCAGAGTCTCTCATGTCGAGTTTGTATCAGATTGTAATGATGCAGTAGAAGCCCTTACTTAACCTTTATGATTGGCCTAGCCTAGATATTGGAACCTCACTTATTGAATTTTGATAGTTATTAGAGATTTGGATGAGTTTTAGATACGTATGGTTGCAGTTTCGGCTAACAAGGGTGTCTCGATCGAGCAATAGCAAAATTAAAGTGTCATTACAAATGAGCGATTTCAATCGTGCGTAGCACTAAATGGAGTACCGACGTGACTCCACAATCAAGTGTTCGATTTAAGTTCACACTTGATTCCTTTTCATTTGGAGTAATTTTTTTTGTTCTTATCTAATTTTTATACTTTGCACTGGTATTTTTGCATTTGTTTTGAAGAATGAAACAAAAAATTATGTGAGATCTGGGATGGATCACAACATTTAATTAGCATTCATAAGACCTTATTAATTCAAGGTTTAAACAGATTATTATATATAAATTCAGGTTTATTTGCTTCAAAGACTTGGTCTATAAAATGATAATTTTCGAAAATCTTGGATTTTCTTTTAGGAAAGTAGTCTTCTGAACTAAAATACAGTAGAACCTCTATAAATTAATACTCTATAAATTAATAATCTCTATAAATTAATAAATTTTCCCGGTCCCGAGTTGGACAGGTGTAAAAAATGACACAATTCGATAAAATAATAAGATAATAATTTATTTTAGACCCCTATGTAAATATATGGTCCTATTAATAACATAAATTAATAATCATATAACATTAAAAAAAATATAATTAAGATAATTTAGTAAAATATGACTCTAGTGTTGTTTGTTTATTCCTAACATGCATTCTTGTTGGAGCTCATCTTTAATCTTTCTTATTGCATCAAAAACTTCTAGAATTTTAGATAAGGTAAAAGGAATTTTAGATAAAATAAATTTATAATAATGTGAAATTGTCAAAAAAAAATCTTATTTTAAATAGAATTTTATAGAATTTGTGAAAATTGGAAAATCTCTCTATAAATTAATAATTATTAATTTATCGATAAATTAATACCCTCTCTAAATTAATAAAATATCTTGGTCCCAATAATATTAATTTATAGAGGTTTTACTGTACATATGGCTTAACTAATTATACATATGTCTTCCGTTTTTCAAAGAATCTTATTCTAACATTTTGCAAAAATATTAAGCTGATTGTGGAAAAAATCAAATAGCATGTAATTAAACAATGGTCTCATATTATAATTTGAATTTTAAATTTAAAACCAATTAATAATAAATAAATAGGATCAAATCTTTTATATACACTAATCAAGAACATGTGTTCTCTAATTCTGTTTCAATATGAGATGTTACTATTCTTAATAGTCAGAACCCAAATTGGAATTCTTATTCTCATATATATATATATCAAAAAGTATAAAACACAGTGGTAGACTAGATACAATGAATCAAGTAATCGACATCATTTTTATCAGTTTATAATATATATTATAGATGTAACGCTTATGTCGTTTATCTTACATATTTGGTAGATACAATGGTTTATGGTAGGTTTTGTTTTGGTTGAGTTCATATTTATATAGTAGCTACCATTAAAATAAGAAAATAAGAAGACCATAGTAGAATCCAAATTTTCATGTCGACAACATCTTTTCTTATCTTTAACAAACAAAACAAAAAATTATTTGCATATCATATTTTAACTATAACTATATGTCTATATGTATTTTAATATATGTAAAGCATAACAACGGAAGTAAAGGTTTTGTATGCTGTTTCCCATTTCTTGAATGTGATTGCGTCATCGCGTGTTGTTTGCGACTAAACAGGTGATTAAAAGCTGTGTTACTATATAATTTACTTATCCGTACAATTAAGGTCCTTTTATTTTTAATTAACTAAATATTAATTAATAAATACCGCATTATGCTAATTAGTTTTATATCACTATTTCAGATCCTTTAGATAGACAACTATCAAGTTGCGATGCCAAATTGCCAATTGTTGGGGGATATTTATAGATACAAGTGGCCACAGTTTCCAGAGTTTTTTGTATTACCGCAAATAAAATATAAGCACATTACTAAATAAATAAAAATGTTATATATATATATATGTATATATAGAAAACTACTCCCTCCGATCTCATATAAGTGTCATTTTAGGAAAAATTGAGTAGATTAAGAAAGTGGATATTTGACTCTTTTAACCTCATGTTTAATTAACAATTTTATTTTTGGTCCTTTTAATAAATAAATAAAAGAAGCTTTTTCTCTTACACCAATAATGGAGTCACGAACTCAACTTTTGTCTATACGCCAATGTACCCAAATCAACAAAGATCCAAATATGCAAAACCAAAATCTTAATTACTTCAATTCTCTTCGTTTTTCTTTCTTCCTCAGAGACTTTGTTGAGATCAAAGGCATGCACCACCTTGACATTAGTTTGCTTATCTCCATTTTCTTCTACATGCACTAGATTTGCCATTTTGTTGTTTTTCAGGTTTGTGACTAACCCAATATATATATATATATTCTTAAGTGACTCTTCATATTGTGTCTATTGATATCCATCGTTAATGCAGTATGTTGATTTAATATTTTCAATATTTATTTTTTTCAGTTTTACAGTAATTTGTGTTAGTTTAATTAAGGGTATATTAATAATTTAGGGAGTGTTATTACACTTTCCAAAGGCAACGACACTTATTTTAAAAAAAAAAAATCTGACCCAGAACGATACTTATATGAGATCGGAGGGAGTAGTATTCTTTTTGTTGTCTCCTAAAATCATGAAAAGTACTTTAAAAGTCACATTTTTCTAAAAAATATCCATTTTAAATAGATACGAAATTAAGTTTGAAGAGATTCAAGTCGATCAAAACAAATTAGCAATTAGTATATTCGTCTATATTGTTTAATATTACTAGGTTCGATATCAATCATCAATGTCAGTCTCAATATAGCTAGGATTACATTCGATTTTGGTACATGAGCTCTACGTTATTTACGTAGTTTTATTCCATAAGAATATATCGAAAAACCGCACTCGTGATATCAGTTTAGGTACCTAGTTTTATACGATATTCTTTTCTTTTTTTTGTTAAGAAAAAAGACAAGTTGATGAAAAGACGTCGGGATTTTTTTTTTTTTTTTTTTTTTTTTTTTTTTTTTGTTGGTAACATGTACGCCTGAACTTAATTTAAGCTGATCACGTCTTGTTCTCCGGTTTTGCCATGTTTAAATATTACAAGAATGGATATTCATATAATATAATAGGTAGTTAAATCCTCATGCTTAATCATCGTGTTAATGTTAACTAAGTCAGGGAATAGGTTAGGTGATAGGCACACACACGAGGGAAAAAAAATAAGTTAATTTAATAATCATTTGAGCTTCCGTATTTGGATCGATCTTTTGAATCCCCATAGACTCTTATCTCTAAATTTGTTTTATATTAATAATTTTTTTATTCCATGATGAGTAGGCATTTTTCGGTGTTCTTATCGCCTATAAGTAATTTTGACCTAAGTAGTGAAATATAATTAAACTGGATTAGACGGATGAAACTGGTATCAAACTTTGAATATTATTTTAAAAAAGGGAATTGACAGGTAAAAGCTTTATTCAGATATTGTCGTACACTATTTTAAGCAATATAAGAAAATATGTAGACGCACTGAATAATAAGTAAAATGGACTTGAACATCAGGCTAAGAAAAATGTCACATCAATAGCAATCGAATTTCTTGTTACCAATTTCTGTATTTAATTATCAGTATTAATAGCTTTGTCAAGGGAAAGTAAAAGTTGTGAAAAAAGAGAAGGTAAATTTTGTGGCTGTAATTATAAATTTGTTAGTTTTTATGATACGAAACCGGGAAACCGTAGCGTGTAAAAAGGTAAATAATACCCACTACGTCAACTCGGGAGCACACTTGCTTAGATTGGTTCAAAATAAAAGTCAAACGATCTCTATACTATCTTCAATTTTTCTTTTTCTTTTTTCGGATAAAAATTATCTTCAACTACAACCCAGATTAAAATATAATGACATATTGTGTGTTCAGAGTTTACTAGAACCTACGAGTACATCTGAAGCAATTTAAAGCAACGTGGACAACGAAAATGGCAAAGATTTCTTTTTCCAGACAACAAAAAAGTTGCCGGTTCAATTACACTCTAACCGGACGAATAATAGAGAGACCAAATGCTGAAGAAACAGAAACATAACAAATTCTAAAACACTAAAGTTTCTGGAAAAATAAATTTATCGTCCTTTTTTGTGATAAGAGTTTTTTCTAATTTCTATCATCTTTTTTTTTTTTTTTGTTAAAAAAGAAGGAAGAATATTTGTAAGTTTTAATAACTTTTCTACTTGGGAGTTTGAACTCAATCTAAGTTGAGAATGATGCAGGAGATTTTACACTAAAAACATGCAACTATTGGAAGTGCCACAATCCCAACCAGTCAGTCACCTTAATAATTGTATACAAAAAGTGGTCAATGACAAAACGGATGGAGTATTATTTACTATTTGTTTTTATATTTTCTATACTAAAAATAAAATTCAACCAATAATACATGGACTTTGATCATAAATTCATAATAGTGAAACATGATAATCTTTTTGCATAGAAACGTGATAAAATCATATAAATTGAAATTAAAATAAACTCTTAATATATTTTAAAACGGAAAAATGTATGTTTTTAATGTCTCTTTCTGAGTCTACGTGGTATATATACTCAATACATAAAAATAAAACGAATAGAAAATCCAATAATAAATATGACTAATCTTTTGAGCAAGAAAAATCGAAAACGAAGAAATATTTCATGGGTCAGACGGTCAAAGAGAATGTAAACACGAGAAGAGGACGAAGGTTGAAATAAGTGGGCCTTACCTACGGCCCAAACAGTCACATGCGTTAGCCTTTTCACCACCGACACCGTCCAAACGGAGCCCTTTGACGACCAGAACCGCCACGTGCTGTACACGCGCTTTCGTACGGAACGGCTCCTCTCTCAAACTTGACCTTCAAGATCACCGTTTAGGCAAATCCTGACTATAATAATATTCCATTTAATGGTTTTACCTATTTTTCAGCAATTCACTTTTTTTTTTAGTAATTATTAATCACCGAACCATAAATATTTGTAATTAATAATCGTGTCTGAATGTCTCCATATTTTAACAGTGTTTAATAATCACTTTTAGTTTTACTGTGCAAGTTGTCTTGTGACTCTAGAGTCTACACTAAGCTCCCTAGAGCCATAACCTCTTAATTTATTACCTTATTAATTTAACTTAGTAGGCTTGTTAAAGTATTAATTATAACAGTTTAATTGAGTGTATATATATATATATCTATATAAAATTAGTACCCACAAGTTGCAAAAAGTTTCAGATCCGTTTCATATACCAAGTTAATACATAAATTTGTTCATATTGACTTAACTCATCAAAATCAAATTTTCTTCTGTTATAATAGTTAAAATTGATATTACTATCTAGCGATTTGCTGTATATTATTAATATAATATTGTTTTAAAGTGGGTGTTTTTTTCAATTCACACGGCCGAAACAGAGCAAAGCCGACTCATTTTAATTTGGCGGCGCTGAAAATAAATTACACAAGAAAAATAAATTGTATATCTATAAGCTAAAACCTCGTTCTTTGTCCTAAAAAACATCGACTAAAATCTCTGTATTTATTTCTCTCTCCCTCTCTACAGAGTTTTCTTTCCCTCGAAGAAAAACAAACAATATTTTATAATTCAATTTGTGTGGGTTTTATAAGCTTTAAGTTTCAGAGGAAGATTAGAAAGAGAAGGGATTTTTATGTGTGCCTTAAAAGTGGCAAATCAGGAAGATAACGCTGGCAAGAAAGCCGAGCTTACTCGAGAAGAAGATGATCATCGAACCTTATCGGAAATCGATCAATGGCTTTATTTATTCGCAGCGGAAGACGACCACCACCGTGATAACTTCGCAACGGTGCCTCCTCCGTCTTCCTCATCGTCATCTCTTATGTCGAGTTTCAGCAGAGAGAAGGAGATGTCTGCTATCGTCTCTGCTTTGACTCACGTTGTCGCCGGAAATGTTCCTCCTCATCAACACGGTGGCGGTGAAGCTAGCGGTGATGGTGGAGGTGGAGAAGGGACTTCGAATTCCTCTTCTTCCTCCGGCCATAAAAGGAGAAGAGAGGTCGAGGAAGGTGGCAGCAAAGCGGTCAAGGCAGCTAATACTTTGACGGTTGATCAATATTTCTCCGGCGGCACTTCTACTTCTAAAGGTATGTATATATTTTTTTGAGGTTTTTTTTTTTTTTTTTTAATATATATTTAAACCACCGCAACGACATTAATACAAACCATTTCCGGGCTCGCATGGATCCACGAAACATAAAAACTATTTAGTTTTGTTTTCTTAATTTTAAAATATCATATTTGATACTAGTATTTTAAATAATTTTATGATGAGTATATTAGTATATACATCATGGTTTGAGTCACATCATATGTTTGCAACACAAAATCTATATAGTTGCTCTATTGTTGTCCTCACGCAATCTACAAAAATAACAACATAAAGAAACTTTGTGATTTTACCTAAAATGACTAAATGAGATATAATTATGATGTTTTTACCCATAATTTCTATCCGATTTCATAAATTGGATGATTACAAAAAACATGATTTTCCACAATACTATTTGAAATCTTAATCTGATAATCCTTATATCAAAAACCAACGCATATGTTTAGGTTTCTTTTCTTTTTAGCTTTAGAAATATGGTGAGCTAGATATTTCTTCAACTATGACAACTTAAAGAATAAAAATAAAAAGTTGACAAAAAAAAGAGAGAATAAAAATAGTAATTAGGATGTATATAAATAGCGAAAGTGTTGACAAAAGATAAAAATAATAATAAGAGTAACGAAAGTGTACTTGATTATCCTAAGACATATACTTAAGAATTGTTATAAAAAGGTCGGATATATATAAAATTAACAAAGTGATGATGATGATATGCGAAAAGAATTTATCTCCCTCCATTTGCTTCAAGAGTCGTTTTCCACTTCCTTTATTTTTCTACTTGTTCATTCCTCTTGTCACCCATTTGGCCTCATCACTTTCTCCTAATCAATTTCGAATCTTTTTAACGTAAATTTTTAATAGTAATTAACGAGTCAAAACAAAAGTGTGAAATTTTATATGTTTGTTTGTTTGCAGGGAGAGAAGCTTCGAGTAACAAGTCAGGTGCAGGCCCAACATACGAGTACACAACCACAGCCAATGCCAATAGCGAAACGTCGTCGTTTAGTGGGGACCAACCTCGAAGAAGATACAGAGGAGTGAGACAAAGACCATGGGGAAAATGGGCGGCTGAGATTCGAGATCCTTTCAAAGCTGCTAGAGTTTGGCTTGGTACGTTCGACAACGCTGAATCAGCAGCAAGAGCTTACGACGAAGCTGCTCTTCGGTTTAGAGGCAACAAAGCCAAACTCAACTTCCCTGAAAACGTCAAACTCGTTAGACCTGCTTCAACCGCTGCTGCTGCAGAGTCTGTACCCCAAACCGCTGTCCAGAGACCAACCCAATCAAGGAACTCGGGTTCTACGACTACCCTTTTGCCCATAAGACCTGCTTCTGATCCTCAGCCGCTGATGCAATCTTACAACTTGAGTTACTCAGAGATGGCTCGTCAACAACAACAGCTTCAGCAACATCATCAACAATCTATGGATTTATATAATCAAATGTCGTTTCCGTTTCGTTTCGGTCACACCGGAGGCTCAATGATGCAATCCACGTCATCATCATCGTCTCATTCTCGTCCTCTGTTTTCCCCAGCAGTGACTCAGCCGCCACCGGAAACCGCTAACGAAACCGGTTATCTCCAGGATCAACAATGGTCATCAGACAAGTCAAGTAATAATAATAACTATAATAATAGTCCATCCTCCTGATGGCTTTGCTTCATTATTTTTTCTTTTACTATATAGTAATAGAAAAGAAGAAAATGATTTTATATATTGTAGGTTTTTATCCCCATTTATTATAGGGTTTAGGTTTGTATTGCTTTGCTTTCATCTTCACATGTTTTTTTCTTCTTCTTCTTCTAATATTTATTTTACTTTTTCCATAATAATTTTGTTTCGTTGTAACATACATTAAAAAGAAAAGAAAAAGAGTTTTGTCTATAATCTTAAAAGGTTTCCTAAAGACCAAAAGAAAAAAGTGTCCGACAAACAGAGCAAAAGGAAAAAAACTCAAATGAAGGATAATTTTAGGACTGTAACCTGAAAGATTACTTCCATTGTGGTGTGTTTGTCAAGCTCTTAGTGCAGCTTTATGAACCATTGTCTCTTTGTGAATTTGGTGACAACTCTTTTCAACAAGATCTAAAAGCTTCTCCAAGTTTGTTGCCCATGAGTTGAGAACTTCGTTGCTGTCTTTAACGATCTGGAAGCAGATTATTTCTGATGGTCTATCGATTTTTGCTATCAAGGCTTTGGACACAACCATTTCAGCTAGATGCTTCTCTGCTTCCTGTAATATAAATGAAACCAGTAATGAAGATATTTAAACATAATATACTGGTTACAGTTGTATGCTTTTTTGAAACTAGATTTACCTCAATGGTTAGGCATAAAAGTTCTGCAAGTCTCTTTAAGGTTATCCTCGAGTAATACTTGGAGACAACGAGAATATTCTGCAGAAGATGTGAATAATTTGTAAATTTTAGAACAGTATCAATTGATGCAAACAAAGAGATAAAAGATAAATTAAGAGCTCAAAGAGTCTTTACGTGTTCGATTATTCTTAGTTTGAGATCTTCACCAGCTTTGTCACCCAAAGAGCCTGCCATCATGCTTTTCTCTTTCTCAAACTCGTCCTTGTATTTATTCCAGAGAGATGTCCACTGAATCACCTCCATTGTAACAATCTGTTTTAAAAGCATCCTGCAACAACAAGAACATAAACACAAGGATTCAGAATTTTTCTTAGATGAGGAAGAGTAGTGAAAACTCAAGTCCATATTAAGATAAAGAGAATTACTTGAAATCAGGAATTTCTGATAAGTTTTTATCTTCCAAGGTTGCATTAAGCAGGCTCGATTGCATCGGATCATGTGGTGCCAAGGCTAAGAACCAGCAGATCTTTCTCAGGACCTAAGTTGAGAAGATCATTAAAAAAAAAAAGTGAATCCAAGCTTATTATAGAACATAGGCTACCGAGTATCCCAACAACTATCTGAGACTTACTGGAATCCATTGTTCTGGGTTTTCCTTGACTGAAGGGATATCATATATTGCCTTGTAGCTACGGCAAATCTCAAGGTACTCATTGTTGTGAGAATAATACCTAGACGGTGGAATCAGCACTTAATATGTTTATAAATAAAGATGACACAACCACAGAAACAAGTCCAAAACAAGAATATTGGTGAAGAATGTGTAAGACCAAAACAAGGACTTACCGAATCATGAGTTCATAGTAAATCCGCTTTAGTTCCAATAATGTTGGTATATCAGCTGGAGCCTCCTCTACCATGTTTTCACCTTCCTTAGGTTTCTTTTTCCCTTTCGTAGTATCTGCATCAAACACTCTTGGGTTGATCTTCCTAGACAAAATTTGCGCACGGACAAAATCTTGTCGATCCAAGCACAAGCGGACCTTGAGAAGTTTAAACCACCAATAAATGAGCACCACAAAATACAAAAAACAAAACATAGCTAAAAGATTATTAAAAAGATAACAAAAGGTCTATACTTGTTCAAGGATGAATGCAATTTTCTCAGTTTTTGCCATAGCACCAAATGTCTCCACCTGTAAGTTCATAATCATAATCAATGTACAAAGGAATAACTATATATTACAAAAAAACGATATCCAGGAAAGTATGAAGAAAAGCTTACAGCAACTTCTTGCATAAGATCTGCAGCTTCAGCAATCAGACCTTGGTCTTCCTTAATCTTAGCAAGCTTCTTGGTTAAACGAGCTCTCTCGATTTCGACATATATCTACACAAATTCATTTGAGAGAACTTAAAACGGAATGATAAAGAATAGTGCAATTATAAAAAAAAAGTAGTAGAAAACTTTGAATCCACACCTTTCCAGCAGATACATTGTTAAGAGTCTTAATAAGCTCAATCCGAGTATCAAAGTCAGGAGTGTGATCAATATACTGCATTGCTTGTTGCACCATGGATTGTACAGCCTGCCAAAATTCAGAGACCAAGAAATCGGAAAACCTTAAAACAATCCAAAAAAGCAAAGCAGGATTCAATGGAAAGAGCTAGTAGTAGTAACCCCACCTGCTTAAGCTGACCACGTTTCTTCGAGAGATTCAAAATCTGTTCGTTGAGAAGTTTCCAGTCCTTAGCTTCGAAACAAAGCTTCAGAATCTGAGTAGAAGCTTTTCTCGTTCCGGCGACATTTTCCGCGAGCCTCATCTGCTTCTCTTCGTTAAGAAGCCGATCAATCGACGATTCGAGTTCCCCTCTTTCTTCCTGCCAATCAACAAAATTTGATTTAGATAAAAGAGAGTTGAAAATTAGATCTGTGAAATCGGAGACTTGCCATCGCTAAACAAGAATTGGTGAACAGAGTAAACTTCAAAACTTCAGAGAAAGACTGTAATCGTCGAAACCCCCTTGAACAAGACAACAACAAAATAAGCAGTTGGGCCGAATTAATACGGTTTCTTTTCTTTTAATGGGACATTTATTAAACATTGGTAAAACTATTAGGTACACTTTATAAAAGTAAAACTCTATTTAGATTTAGCCCATTTAACCAACTTTTAAATGTCCATCATATGTTATTATAGTTTATAGGTGTTAACTAACTTCATAACAGACGACCGATTTCAACATGTTCGGTATATCTTTTTGCGTCATGTGAGTCATGTCCACGACATACGTGTGTTTTGCCTCTTCAAGGTAACGTGTACCGCCAAATATACATATATATATATATATATATATATATTTATTTTTTTTATTTTTTATAAAACGTACCGCCAAATATTGAATACAATAAAGTAAAACCTACGACATCTACATATATGAGCAAACAAATGAGTATCCTCTCTTCTTTTATAAGTTTTCTGATTGGGTTCAAACCCCAGCGTTCATACCATCATCGGATACTCTTCAGGTTCCATGTTAATCAAAGATATTCTTTTGAGGTGTACTATTTTTTTTTTTTTTTTTTTTTTTTTGTAACTGATTATTTCAACTTAGCATTAAACATAAAGAAATATATTCGTGATTTACCCATATACTGTAATATATTATTGACCTTTATTTCACAAACAGAAACCCATATGTTGCAATCCATACATAAGTACACACTCAAACTATGATTTTTTTATTTTTTTTTAACTGAAATTGTTTTCTATCGAGATAAGGCTGTACACATAATATATGCATACAAACTCGACTATATATATTTTCATTGTATGCTCATATATAATAAACATAGTAGTTTACATTCTCAATTCTTCTTAGAGGCAATTCTTATAATTTATGTAGATAAACGATAGCATCTCGGGATATCTTAGCATCTCTGGATATCTCACAAGAAATCGATATGTGTTTATTAGCGATTGTGTATCGGTCTTTTCTTATTCGCAGAATTATAATCCATATCCACCAATCCATCACCATCACTTCCTTCACCGCTACCGTCGTGCCTTAGTTTCCGACTCTCTTGACCCTTCTCCACTACCAATAGTGTTCTACTCTTCCCGATCTTTCGTAAGCTTCTAGCTGAAAAAAGAAAAGGTTTTATCAAAAAAAAAAGAAAAAAAGAAAAGAAATTTTTTAAAGCAAACGCTCATCTTTTTTTGGTAATATATTTTGACATTGTACAAAAGAAAAAAGCTTCATCCAAGTTTATGACTATAAATCCGTGAGGTATGTGTATGTTAGCTATGAATTTACCTTGACTAGAAGAAGAAATGAAGAGTATGAGAAGAAGTGCAACGAGGAGAGACTTGTAGGAAACCCTAATTGCCATTTTTAGAAGACTGTCTTTCTCTCTTATTTCTTGGCTATATCTTTTGTATTGAACCTTTTTGTGTTTATATATAAGAGATGAATGGTTCTATGATGATCTTATGGTCCCAATTTTATATCAGAATTGAATAACGTTTTGGAAGTTATTGAGACATATGGGTCTAAGAATTTGACGTCGATATTTCTTTGTCTTCCCACATTAGCATAGATCTATCCCCACAAAATTAAATTGTATTGTTTGCTAATAAGAAGAATTCAATGATGATAATTTGTGCCATCACTTCTTTTGAACGAGAAATAGAATTTCGTTTACAAATTAAAATGCTTCATTTCAATTATGTACATATTTTGTTTACGTAACATATTTGATATATAAGCGTTAAAACCGTAATACATACTTTACCCCGGACGGTTTAGCGGTGAAATTGGTCAAAAATTCATTGAGAATCAAACACATAGATGGGACGAAATCACAAACTTGTCACATTTCAAGTGTCTTTGTGGTTATTGTTTTTTTTTTAAAAAACGTTTTTCTCTCTCTCTTTCTAGATTTCTCTCAATTATGAATTTATTTAAATCTAACCTTTTTTGTTACAATGTTTTGGGTATAAAATCTTGGAATTGATCACTCACAAACCAAGATCTGTTCTGATGTCGAGTGAACCTGATTAAATAACTATATAGATGATCACTTAGAAGCTTTATAGTTGAGTTATTTTGACTTGATCAAGATATAAATTAAGTCTTGAGGAATTCCTGTGTCTTTATATGATCATCTATTATTTCAGAGATGATTGGAGATCGATCGAGTGGTCCTTTGATAATGAAGATGAAGTTGTTGTGGTCCTTGGAAGGAATGTGATTTATCAGACAAAGTATCTATGCGCAAGTCAGTGTATCCATTTAACAACAACCCAAAGTTTTTACCAAGTGTCGTTTCCCAGCAGTAGTTCTCGACGACGATCTGGTAATGCTCATCTCTCTTAACAAAAAAAAAAGTTTTTACCAAAAAAAAAACAACCACCTATATAAAGTTTACATCCAATATTGTTATACATACACATATATATGTTTTATGTAGTAAAATTTTGGACGAAGAGAGATATTAGAAACATCATATCGGGAAGAGATATATATCAGTTTAACAAGATTTATATTGGAAGACAATATTAAGCCTAGAAAATTTCAGTAAGCCAAATTGTGAATGAGATTCTCGTTAATAACGTGAAATTTACAATTCCGATTAAAAAATAATAAGGTGGACCACATAAATATAGAGATGTCGATTGGAGTGGGGGTCGGGGACATGTTAGAGAGTGCTTAAATATAGCAAAAGGGACGTAAAGTTTGTAGAGTCATGTGTTTCCCAATTAGCCGTTCATTATTATAGCTCCATTTGCTTCACCTATAAATTCCGACATGAGTTGGTCTACTTTCTTTTTCCATTTATCTAAAATCAATCATCCAAAATTAATACTACTATTCCACGTGAATGAAATATATGATATACAATTTTTGTTATTCACTTCTTTAAAACTTATTTGCTAGATCCAAATAATATGGGACAATTATTAAGATCGTCTTAATTTTATATAAAATAATAATTAAAAGAAAGTCTTACCCTTTTTAAATTAAAAAAAAAAAACAGTCTAAATTCAAACCATATATATACTTTGAATTATAAGAAAAAACTCTCTTAATTGTTTTTAATGATTATCCCTTTTAATATGGTGATATATTTGAAGAAAATTTGACAATTCTTGTAAACAGTATTATGATACGATTGATCATTGATGAGACGTATGGAGTTAGAGATTGAAATTTTATTGACCCGTTTTTATTTGTACCCAATGAAATGTACATGACCTGAAATTATTTTGTGTGGACCAAATTATTCAAAATTCTTTGTGTCAAGGTGTTTCTAAAACTTTATAATTTTATTATAACAGCCAGCTTCATATGATTAGCTAGCTACATGAGTTGATTAGACTTTTACGTTTGAAAAAAAAAGGAAGAAGAAACAAAATTTGGAAAAATCCAGATATCATCCAAAATGTTATGTACCAAGATCCAGTGACAATCTCCAGACAACCACCTTGGTGAATGTTTTGTTAGTACAGATATCACCATGACCAAAAGAAGAAGCAGATGTGATTCTGTAACTCTTGTTTTTATCTGTCCATAGATTTTTTGGGTTAACATAGAAACACGTAGCTCGTTGAAAATCAACATCAGAGCAATGTTTTGGTTGCAGACAAGTTAAATGTAAAGAGGGACCATGAGAGCACATGGGAGGTTTTGACCCCAACTTGGATCATCAGTCTTTGTCTCCCTTTCATTACTGTTAAACAAGTCTACATTTAAGTCTTGAGAGCTTAGACAAGACATGAAATGATCATATCTTCCCCTCGGCAAAATCGCTATCAGAGATTTATCAATCTTAGGGGTCAATTTCAAATTCCCCCATTGTCTTTGAAATATTAGGAAAAGTGTTTCGTGTATTACTATTACATGAGAGACAATAGTTTACCACAACAATTGAGACTTTACAATGTAATGATTATGTTTTCATTTTTTTGCCAAATGAAACAAAACTATCAGTAAGATAACTCCTCTCCTGTAGAGTTTGGGTTGTGGTTATTACCAGACTCAGCCTCACACAAGTTGAAATCCTGAAGGGTTCTTCGAACCGGACTTGAGAGACCATTTGGTGGAATCAAGACTTTCTCGTGGTTACAATCAAAGTGCTGTGCTATGTGACTTGAAGGAACATGACCAACTGAAGTATTTACGTGCAGTGGAGCGAACTGGTGCTGATGAAACTCTTGCACGGGGAATGGTACTGACGTCTCCTCAGGTTCATATTCAAGCTCATTCTGCATAAAGAGTAAACACGAATAACTTTTAAGATCAAATTCAAGATCTTTGGACAATCGTAGCACGAGTATAAACCATAATCACAAACCAGATAGTGTTTCAAAGGAATAAACCTGCAAGTGGGAAATAATATCAACTGTGGATAGTCTAGTTCCTTCTTCTTCTTGTCTCACAATCCATTGGTAGAGTTTCTCCTGTAGAAAAAAAACAGAAGAAGTCTAATTCATTGGACCAGTAAAAAAACTAAAAATATCATACAACAACATCATGAAACATTATTGAATGACGCCAAGAAAGTCACGTTGCTACCAAAAGGGAACAACGATTCCTAAATCATCAATCTAGTTAGTTAGTCTTGAGTAAAAAACAAAAGTAGACACTTGAAGATTCAAAAAGGTCACAACTTTGAACAGTAACACTGCTTATTAGCTTTCATTGATCAGAAACAATTCAAAGTATATGTCTCTTTAGTGATTCAATTACGACAATCAATCAAACATAAACAACCCAAAGAGACAATAGCAGAGCAAACAAGGAAAAAACTCAATTTGACCAAAACAACACAATAATCAAAACATAAGCCTTCAGTTTACGAGTCAAGATAGTCAATTAACATCAAAACAAGAAACTGGAATAAAAGAATTTAACTTTTTTTTTATGGGTTTCCCCTGAGAAGAATCAGACACATTCCACTCCTATCTATCGAACCCAGAAAGTACCACGAAACGAGATAAAGAACAAGGTCAAGAGAGAGAACAGACCATGCCGCGACGTTCACCGGCGAGGAAAGAGACGCGTTGGTGGTTCATAGCATGTGTATAGAGCTGAGAGAGCGAATTAGCAGCACCTCGAAATGCGCCGTACATGGTTCGATCAACCTCATCGAGCCGCGTGGCCTCGGATTTTCGCTTCTTCCCCATTGGAGTCTCGAACGGATCAAAACCCTGGGTTTTCGAGAATCTTATTGATTTGTAAATTAGGGATTTTGGGTGCGTAAAAGGTAAAGAGAAGAGAAGGATTGATTGTTGGTGAAGGGAAGAAGAAGAAGAAGAAAGAGACTTGTGGCATTTACTCTGTAGAGATTCTGCCACGTGGATTTCATGCTACTTTTAGGGCCCACTTCTCTTTCTATTTGGGTCCCACTTTTGGCCTGCAGACAAAAGTTTTTGAGTCTTTTGGACTTTGGTCCATAATACTTGTGGATCAACATGAGTTTTTTTTTTTTTTTGTCACTCTGATCAACATGAGTTAATGTAGCGTTTTTACAAATGTGTATTTTTGCTAGTTTTTTATTTATTTTAGTTACATAGTATATTTTTGACATCTTATATCTTGAAATTTGTAACTAATTTATGTACCAAATTAAATCAATATTGATAAAAGTAAGTTCGACCAATTTTACACATAGATAGAGATATATACTCTCTTATACCCAAAAAAAGAAAAAAAAAAAAAGAAAAAAAAAAGAAAGATATTAACTACTTCCAAACAATGTCCGAGAAAAACACACCTATATTAACTCATGATTCTTCCTAAAAATAGATAATTATTTTAAGCTAAAATTTCTCACTAACAGCCTAAAAACATTCTTATTACAACAACAATAACAACGACCACCCAAAGACACGAGAAAGAAATCCACCACTGTTAGAAAAAAAAAAGAAACATCAATCAGTCGAACAAATCAAAGCTAAACAAAAACACATCTTCGTTAGTACACAAACCCAAGATCATCATCGTCGTCGCCTTCTCAATATGGCCGGAGGAGCAGTGATGCTCGTTAAAGTCGGGACGGTTATAATGACCGTTTTGACCCTGGCTAGTTTGATCGAAGGCTTTGGTGTGAATTGGGGCAATATCGCATCGCATCCATTGAATCCAGAAATTGTTGTTCGGATGCTCAAGGACAATAAGATCAATAAAGTGAAGCTTTTTGACGCCGATTCATGGACGATGAATGCTTTGTCCGGTTCGGGCATGGAGGTTATGGTCGGAATCCCTAATAACCTTCTTGAATCTCTTGCCGAGGATTACGGTAATGCTAAAGATTGGGTCAAAGAAAACGTTACTCACTATATGCGTAAGGGTGGCGTCAACATCAAGTAACCCTCAAAACTTACTTTTTCTAATCATATTTGTTTATCCGGTCCGATCGACCACATCAACCAATTAATCCTTCCGTTTTGGTTGGCTATTTTTTGCCAATTTGAAAAAGAATCGCACCCATTAGGCAATTGATTTCCATTTTTAAAGTTAATTTTTTTATATTCTTCGTTTCTTACAACAGTTAAAAGAAGAAAAAAAAATGTAAAATAAATTAGATATCCATCGAAAATATATAAACCGCAGTTTTGACCGATGGATGAAATAATCAGATTTTGGTTAATAGTCTATTTAACGGGTAAAAATCGCGGTTTTTGGTTGTGATTTTGACCGTTTAGGATCCGACTAATTCATTCATGTATATATATATATATATATATATATATATATATATATATATATAGGTACGTAGCTGTTGGGAACGAGCCATTTTTGTCTGCATACAACGGATCGTTCTTGAAGACAACATTTCCAGCGTTAAAGAACATTCACAAGGCGCTAAAAGAAGCTGGACACACGGATAAAATCGAAGCTACGATTCCACAAAACGCAGAAGTTTACCAATCAGCCAACGACAAACCATCAGAAGGCGATTTCCGCAAGGATGTGAAGCAAACTATGCTCGACATCGTCAATTACTTCCACGATAACAACTTACCTTTCACCGTCAACATTTACCCTTTCCTTAGTCTTTACCTAAACGAGCATTTCCCTTTCGAATTCGCTTTTCTCGATGGTGATGGTCAGACTATTAATGATAACGGCAAGAATTACGATAACGTCTTCGATGCGAATTACGACACGCTCGTTTACGCATTGAAGAAAGCTGGGATTCACGATATGAAGATCGTCGTTGGAGAGGTAACGTGACAAGAAAGTTATTGCTTAATTATTAGGTCTGTCAAGAATGCTGAAATTTAGTCATTTTTTTAATAGGTGGGATGGCCAACGGATGGTCATAAGTATGCGACGCCGAAGCTAGCGGAGAAATTTTATGCAGGGCTAATGAAAAGACTTGCTAAGGACGGTGGGACTCCATTGAGACCTGAGAGGTTAGAGGTTTATCTCTTTGGTTTCCTCGATGAAGACATGAAGAGTATTCTTCCTGGACCCTTTGAGAGACATTGGGGAATCTTTAGGTATAACTTTCCTCTTCGAAAACTAGGTTTCTTGAACAACACGTCACTTTTTTTTCCTTCTCTAATTTACATTTGAGGTTGATCTGGTAATAACTACTCTTGTTCTGATCATTTTGATTTTCTACTATTAATCTGATATTGATTTCCAATATTTGATGTCCAATTAGATACGATGGGACACCCAAGTTCATGCTAGATTTCACGGGACAAGGACGCAAAATCGTGCCCGTGGCAGCTAAAGGTGTGCAATATTTAGAAAAACAATGGTGCGTAGTGAACAACGACACGATCAATCTGGACGAAGTTGGTCCGGACCTAGACTTTGCATGTTACCACGGGGACTGCACCGCGATGCAGGACGGGTCAACGTGTAGCCAGCTAACCAAAATTCAAAACATATCATACGCATTTAACATGTATTTCCAGATACAAGACCAAGACGTTAGGGCTTGTGATTTCAAAGGAGCTGCAATGATCACTAAGAACAACGCATCCGTGGGAAGTTGCTTGTTCCCTGTTCAGATTGTTAGTGGAAGTGACGATCTCAGGATCAACTTTGTCTTCGGAAGATTCCTGCTCTTTGGACTTGTTCTTCTTGGATTGGTCACCGTTATATAAATTGTTTTTTTTTTTTTTTTTTTTTTTTGTCTGTCTTAATTTTTACACTTTTGGGAGAAGTAATTCATTACGATTAATTGTTATTTGCTGTTTCGTTTAATAACGTTTGAGTTAGTTGATTTCTATGTGTTTTTTATATATATAGATCGGTATATATAATCAGATCATATACTCCTCTATAGAGATTTTTCCATTTCAATTTCACTTTTGACCAGTTTGTCTGTTCATTATACATATTTTGATCAAGATCTGTCCCATTATACAATACAGTCATCTCGCAAATTTAAATTTAATTTGTTTATTTAAGAAATGTTTCATCGGGGTTAATTATTAATTTTCTTTTATTTTATACATTTCTTTCAATTTGTAATGTTTATCACTCAAAGACATTTTTGGTTTTTACACCCAGTATATATGTTTCTAGATCAATATATATATATATATATAAATTTGTAACTTTTATTGAGATATGGAATGGACGATAAATGCAGTTGGTGAGAGTACCAAATGCCTATATATGCCCCAGTGCTTTCATATTTTTTTCGTCTTTTGATATTTTGATATTTTGGTTGTTCGTTATTAATTTAACTATATTAGTTGACGTCAAAGAAAAAAAAAACTATATTAGTTAAATACGTTGTAGTTTGTCATAGTTACATTATATTTGCTTGCATACATGTTTACATAATAATGCTTTAGCCTTTTAAGCCACAAAAAAATCAAATTGTCTTTTTTTTTTTTCTTAATTAGACTATCGTAAACACAGTGAATGTGTGGGTTGAGGATATTGGACTTTGTAAAAGTTACCGAAAAGTTTGTACAACTGATATAACTATAGGAATCGAAGGGTCGAATGCATTTGTAAAACAATTATCATGGGAAATAAATACTAAAAACAATCTATGATCAATTGTAAATCATTAATATATAAATATTTATTCTTGTACCAAATGATCAATTATTATAATGGTCTAGTCATATCACTGCCATATTTAATGTAATTAATGAATGTTGCTGACCATTCTACTCCATTTTCTTCTATCTTTATCCTTTTCTTTGCTCCTCCTAAAGTAATCGAGAAGGGAGATTGAAGCATTTATTTTCTTCAGTTATTTCTCCGATTATAATATGTTAGTTTTGTCTTCAAGATATGCAATGAAACGAGATGTTGTAATCATTATAATCTTTACAATCATAGTTTTAATCATTTTCTCGCGTTCAAGTTCAATCCAAGCTGGAAAATTCATCACTACAAGAAGAAAGCATAATTTGAGCGTTGTGCGATCACAATTTTACGAGAATCATCACGAGTATGTGATCACGGAGATGTCAATGTTTAGTAAATTCAAACGAAGACCATCAAAAGTTCGGAGAAAGATCGACGGCAACGAAGATGATCAAGAAGAGAAGCGATCTATTCCCTCAGGTCCAAATCCTTTGCACAACAAGTAGAGTAATGAGAGATGCAACATATTTCCATTTCATAAATTGTTCGTTTTGTGTATATAAGTATATGTTACTTTGATTTTTAAGATTTATATATTTCTTAAAATACTGCCATTTTCTGCAATATTATCAGATTTTCATTCGAGTGACAAAAAAAAAAAAAGAGTGACAAAAAAAATAAATAAAATATCAGATTTTCATTCCTCGTTTTGTTTAGGTTTAGATTCGGAAATCTAGCATCTGAGTGAGGTGGATTCGAGGGAGTGTTTTCTAGCATATAAATTTTCGTATATTCGAACTTTCGAAGTTTGCTGGACCATTATGGCGAAGAGTAATCATGATTAGATGTGGTGTTTTAATTTTTTTTTAACCATTGATGGTTCTATCTTTTAGTTTTGGTAATTAAATTCGATATTCTATTTTGGTAATATAATTTATATTTTATAAAAAAAGAGTAACTACGAGATTAAACAAAAATAATCGTATAGAATAATGTAATTGTAAGTTTGTAATGATTGAACAGTATGTTTTTTAATCTTTTCATTTTAACGTAATAATACAGTATTAGTCTATTACAGTACGTTATATTAATGAATACTAGTAAGTACATTAAGTAGTGCATAAATATGCCAACGACTTTACCAGACCCCTACTTGTTGGGCTGTAAATTTTTGTTCGAGCATAGTTTAAAGCTCACCCGACTCGATTTAAAACTGTAACTTATAAAAAAAAAAAATTTTAAGTTAGCATGAATACATCGGAGTAAAAAGTAATCAATAAATCTAGCGAAGAAAATACAAAAATAAACAGAAAGAGGTCGGATTTTTTTTAAATTAATCTGGGTACAAATTCCATATCGGATTTTCCTTGAAACATCCAAACGTCGATGAGATTTCTTGTATTATTAAAAGACGAACTGAAGAAAATTGCATTTATTTATTTTCTAATTGGTGGTAGGCGTTCATTAAATATATATCTCCATCACTTTCAAATCAATAGTAAAAAAGAAAAAAAAAATAGATACATAATTCTTCTGTTTGGCAACAAAAAGAAAAAGAAAAAAAAAACAAAATGGTTTCTCTCAATTAATTAGAACCTCACACTGACTCACTCCTTTACCTTTGACCAGTTCTCATCAGTTTCAGTCGTTCAGTTTATATCCCTATCTTCTTAATTACTACAGTTAATCATAGTTAAATTAACACTATCTGATTTCAAAATTCTTAATCATTTGCATGTAAATCACTTAATAGGTACTAATATTTATACGAATACGTCACAAGTTTTTCTTAAAACAAAGCCACATTACATGTTTCTGATCGTTAATTATTAGTTTTGTTTTAACACAATAAAGTGAAAATATTATCATGGTTACAAGAATAATTAGCAGTGGCACCGGGAAATTTCGTCTTACCTTTTAAGACAGGATTCAAAGACCACTTTGAATCGTTGACTTAGTAATAGACTTGCGAAATTTTGTTCGTGTATGTGTGGTGGGTATAATAATATATTCATGACACATTGCAATGTGCCAAAAAAATTGGAAGAAAAAAACAAACGAATAGTAGGAAGAAGATATATATAAAAAATTCGACAACAAGAAACTTTATCATAAATTTTTAGATATAGGCTGTTTCCTATCAAATTGTATTATGAAGTATTTGATTTTAAAAGCTTTGAAAACATAAAGATCCATCTTTCTTTTTTCTTTTCTTTTTTTGGTTTTAATGCTCTATCAATTTAAAGCTGGTTAAAAGAACTAAATCTGATAAAACTGAATCGGATTGGTCAAATATTCATGTATATCAGTGTATACAAATAGTAGACCGGATAACCAAATTAGGTGGAACGAACGATTTGGCTAAAGTTAGGCCAAAAAGATTGTAAAGTTTGTCACAATATAGACTATAATTACATTTTTAAGTCAAACATTTAATTGTCTTGGTGTTACACTGTAAAAAAGTACAGAATGTCCTGTCTGCTTCAGACGCAGCAGAAGCAAACATACACCTCAAATCCTCAGCCGTTGATCCAACAACCAAAATGCATGGACCTTAGCGTAGACAATAAAGGCTCTAAAATGGGCCCGTAAGGCCCAAGCAAAACTATTACTTTAAGTGGAAGCTCACCTTTCCGCCACCCGATCGTCTGTCCATACGTCATCACGATGACGTCATCAGTCTTTGCTTTCACACGTGGCATTGAAGCACCTTCCTAGTATCTACCCTGAAATTGCTTGTCATAAGTTAGTAAATGTTTAATAATCTTATCTCTTAATTATCTTTTTTTTTTGCAAAATATAACAAAAATTCGTACAATAGTTTTAATTTTTAATATATAAATAAAAGACCCATTAACACTTTGTCTTCCCTTCTTCACTTGCTCTACGCTAGTTCTTAGATGCTTTAAGATCTCTCCCTCTCAATAGTTTTTTCTCTCTCTTTTGCAAACAAAAAAAAATGAATATCCCTCAAAGCCCTAACCCTAATTTCACGTTCTTCTCCGATGAAAACTTCATTAATCCTTTTATGGATAACTTTGACTTCTCCCATTTGATGTTCGACGTCGATGAAGGAGGCAAAAACGGAATAATCGAGGAGGAAACTTCATCTCCGACAAGCATCGTCTCGTCGGAGACATTTACCGGCGAAAGCGGCGGATCCGGCAGCACAACGACGTTGAGTAAAAAGGAATCAACGTGAGTATTGATTATTATTGTTGCAAAGATTCTTAACCAAACATTATTAATTATATATAGGATATAATTATTTATTATTTATTGTAATAAATTGTAGAAATAGGGGAAGTAAAGAAGTTGAGCCGAAGGAGACAGCTCATAGAGTTGCATTTAGAACGAGATCGAAGATTGATGTGATGGATGATGGTTTTAAATGGAGGAAGTATGGGAAGAAATCTGTCAAAAACAACATCAACAAGAGGTAACTAATTCATTTACTAATTCTTCTTTAATTACTTGTTTTAAATTTAATAATTTGGGTTGTTTGAGAAGTTTTCTATAATCATATAGCTAGTCACCCGAATGTTATAGATAGCCCCACTAGCTAGATCATATAGTGATTTGAATACTATTTAATGGACCCGTTATATCTACCAACCCACTTGGATTAAAATTTAGATTCCATCTGCATCTATATATGTGTCTTATACAAATATATAATTAAAGTTCCCTATATAAAATTCTCATTGATTAGTGGTATATATATCAATCCATGGTTGATAATCATTTATCATATAGATTTAACTTGACTCATATATTATAGAAGAAACAAGTTTTCCATGTTTGAAAACCAAATAATCATCTAAACATATCACTTCGAAGCACGGTTTGAAAGAAAACATATGCTATAGATAATGGATTACTTTTCAAATTCAAATGTAATAAAGAACATGGATATGTGATATTTTATAAAATGGAATTAAAATATAAGAAATGGTGAATGTATAGGAATTACTACAAATGCTCAAGTGAAGGTTGCTTGGTGAAGAAGAGGGTAGAGAGAGATGGTGAAGATGCAGCTTATGTAATCACAACATATGAAGGAGTCCATAACCATGAGAGTCCCTCTCATGTATATTACAGTGACATGGTTTTGTCTTATGATCATGATAACTGGAACCAACACTCTCTTCTTCAATCTTAATATCAAATCTCTCCTCCTCCTTGAGATGATATCTACCAATGTTATATTTTATAGGTATAATAAAGGAGTGGAATTTCGTGGTTTATGATTGTTTATTAATGTATGTAAATGGCTATATATATGAAACATTTTTGTACATACGTACGTAGTTCTTTAGATATCAAATATTAGTGTATAGTTGGGAATTTGCAGTGTTAACTAGAAAATATGTCGAGTTAATGTTTTTCCTTTGGAAATTAGGGTGAATTATATAATGAATACAAATCAAACCAAATATCAGCAAGTTGTAAGAACTGGTGTTTCATTGTAAAATTGACCATCAAGTTCAGCACTCAATTTCAATATTTTCGTTGATACAGAAATTTATTTGCTTAATATAATATTTATATTGAGATGATTGCATAAAATTTAAGTAGATAATGTGAGTGGAAGATAATCTTGTACTGTAGCTTGTATGTCGTTAAACGATGTATCCCATGTTTTTTGATACTCGAATACAACATTGTATTTTTGTTGAAATTTGCTACTAAACCTCCCTTTTACCCAAAATGCACCATTCTAAGTTGTACTGGAAAGGGAAATTTAACAATAAAAGTAAATAAATAGCAGCAGAGGAAAAGCATGTGTGTAAGTGTAGTTGAATCAGTACGTTCAGGTACTTGGGTTCACTTGTTACCGGTTATTGGTTTATATAATAAGATTTGGATCGGTTTGATTTAAGATCCGGTACCGAACCGATCTCATCTTCAACCTTTTAACAAACTTAAACTTATGCAGGTTAAAGGAAGTCGTTTTCATTTGTTCTTCCGCCCAAATCTCTCAACACTTTGTTATTATTTTTGTAAATTCAAAGAGACGATTCGAGTTTTAGATCTCTCTGATCTCGATCCAGATTCGCTTTACTTTGCTTTGATTTTTGGAACGACTTCGAGAGATTTATTCGAGGAGGAAGACGAGCCCTACTTGATTGATTTAGCTGAAGAGATCTGTTTGATGAATTTTTTGATTCTGTTTGTAATTGATCTTAAATCCGTAGAGATCTGCTGCTTCGATTTCGAGTATTAATTTTGGAAGGTGAAGAATCTGCGCCCAGATTCCGGGGATTTCGATTAGTCTCGTTGTGTTGTTGCTTCAGTAATGTCATGGTGATTGAATCATTAGAGTCTGCCATTGTGAAGAATCAGAGGTTGCTATGAGAAGAAGCTGTGGAACTTGATTGAACATTGTTAGCTTTCATATCTTTTACCTAATCTGGTTTTTGCTAGTGATTAAGCAAAAAAAAAAAAAAATGAAGTTTTGGAGGGAACGTGAAAGAGAGAATAAAGAGCAGATCTTAGCACCATTATGTGGCCAAGTTCGAGTATTGGTCGTTGGTGACTCAGGTGATTAACAACTTCTACTTTCATGTATCATTCGTTTCTTTTGTATGCAACCAATCCAACTTAGTCGTTTAGATTTCTAAATTTTTACCATACTTTTGTAGTTTTCTTGAATTGGGGTTTATAAGAATTGCAGATTGATGCACATTGATACTTCTGCTATACCTGATCATGTATGACTCAGGAAGATAGATCCTCTGCATTGAATTAGACCATTTGGTATCTTAAGTCAACAGTGTTCCTCTGAGTTATTTTACTTACTGTATTTGCTTTTAGCTCATGAGTTATTTCATACTCCGCATCTTTGAGTTAATTTTCATCTCTTAATCTTAAATCTTTTTCTTAGGTGTCGGAAAAACATCACTTGTACACCTTATCAACAAAGGTTCTTCTATTGCTCGCCCATCTCAAACGATTGGATGCACAGTTGGTGTCAAGGTAAATTTAATCGTCTCAGATGTTCTTTCTTCAAATGATTAGGGAGCTGAAGTGTAACCCTTTTCTTTTCTCCTACTTTTCTACTGAGCAGCACATAACCTACGGGAGTCCTGCTAGTTCTTCAAGTAGCATTCAAGGTGACTCAGAGAGAGATTTCTTTGTTGAACTTTGGGATGTATCAGGGCATGAGAGATACAAGGATTGCCGTTCTTTGTTCTATTCACAAATCAATGGTCTCTCCCAACCTATCCACATTGTTCATCCTTATTGTGTCTGAAACAATGTTTGTAAAGTGAGAGGTTTTATAATGCAGGAGTTGTATTTGTTCATGATCTCTCTCAACGAAGAACAAAAACAAGCTTGCAGAAATGGGCGTCTGAGGTTGCAGCAACTGGAACTTTTTCAGCTCCTCTTCCCTCGGGCGGTCCTGGTGGTCTTCCCGTTCCTTACATTGTTGTTGGCAACAAAGCAGATATTGCTGCAAAAGAAGGAACAAAAGGAAGCAGTGGAAATCTTGTTGATGCAGCTCGTCATTGGGTTGAGAAGCAAGGTTTGCTTCCTTCAAGTGAGGATCTTCCTCTCTTTGAAAGCTTTCCTGGTAATGGTGGTCTCATAGCGGTAAGTAAACCATATGACTAAGCACTAGTTTCTTTAGCCCTTAGTATTATTTAGTGGTTGCTTTGGATTATATGATCTTTCTTTCTTTTTTTTGGTCTGATGGATTATATGATCTAATGCGGGTTTTTGCATAGGCTGCCAAAGAAACCAGATACGATAAGGAAGCTTTGAACAAATTTTTCCGGATGGTTAGTGTCATTAACTCATTTTTTTTTCTTTGTCATCTCTCCAAGATATCCTTCTCTAAACCGATAAAAAACATTTTGTGAATCTTTACAGTTGATAAGAAGAAGATATTTCTCAGACGAACTACCGGCAGCTTCACCATGGTCTATTTCACCCGCTCCAACCACATCATCCCAACGGTTAGATGAGATCACAACTGATGACGATCAGTTTTATAAGCGAACAAGGTAACAACAACGTTAAAAGCAAAGCTTTTTTTTTTTTTGCTTTTGTGGGGTTTGGTGTTTACGGCTGATAGTTGCAGTTTCCATGGAGATCCATACAAGTACAACAACACATTACTGCCACTTCCAGCACAACGCAACCTAACTCCGCCTCCTACGCTATATCCGCAACAGCCTGTGTCTACTCCTGATAACTACGCCATCCCGAGATACTCTCTTTCGAGTGTACAAGAAGCAAACAACAATGGCAGTGCCCGATCTAAACGAATGGATATTAACGTTTGAAATCTCTTATATTGTTTTGCTCTTCTCACTCCAAGAAAACTTGATGAATCTATTATGTTACTTTTTGGATCTATTATTCTTTTTATAATTCATCTTTGTAGGTGGTAAAAAGTGAATATGTGTGTATAAACCCTCTTTGGTTTGTACATTGTGGGGTTTTGATCTTATAGCAAATTCTTTGAATGTTGGTGTTTTTTGGTTTATCATTGTATTTACTGTTTGAAACGGAATAACAACAGTGAATGATTAACGATAATGTTTGTTGATTGAATATTTACAATCTAATCATTTGAGTTTGTAATCATTGTATGAAATGTATACCCAAATTTGATGTTTTCTCCGCAGTCTACCCAACATTACAAAAACACTTCGTTGATATTTTCACTTTATATTAAAATTGAAATATTAATTAATTTGAAATAAACTTTTTATTCCATAGAATTTAGTGGAGATAGAGAGCTACAGTACAGAGTTACGACAACTTCATAGCATCGAGAGAGAAGGCAAGGAAGGAAGGTATGTAAATTATTCTGCCCTCGAAGTTCCATTTTCATGGATTCTTCTTCTCTTTGAACCCTCTGGATTCTTGAATTGCTACAATCAGCTGAAAAAAACCCTAATTTCCTTTCTATTCATGCAAAAACCCTAAACCCTGAGAACTTTTTTCCAGACCTGTGAGATCTCGTGTTTCAGTAACTTGTTAATTCTGTACTATTTTGCTCTTATTACATTGGTTTCGATTTCGATTTCAATTGATTTCCGTTTCTGTTTCGAAATTGTTCATTAGGAAATTTAGTATTCGATTTACCTCAACGAAAGCTTGAATTTTTAAAGTTTAATTGTGATGACATCAGATTATATAATCTTTCCTTTAAATTGTGTTTGTGATCAATTGGTTTGTAATGCGCAGTGTAAAGTTAAAGTCTTTGAAAAGAAAAGAAAATGGTGGAGGTGTGGTGGTCACTGATAGGAGCAGCAGTGCCTGCACTAATAGCAGGTCAAGCATTGAGGATTAAGAAGAGACGTGGCGAAGAAGAGAGGATCAAGAGTGCTCGAGGAAGAGAGAAGAGCTCTGATGAAATCTTTGTTTGCGAAAGAGTTTGCACTTCTAAAAGAATGCTTAAAAAAGTTGGAGCTTTCTCTAAAGATCCCATTCCGGACACTTGTGTTACTGTCTGCGGTGTATCTGAGCTTGATGCTTGCTCTGATGCTTGTGCTCGGACCGTTTGTGTTAACCAGCATCAAGTTGCTAATTGGAATGACATTTGTCTTAGAAGATGTCAAAGTGAGTGTCTTAAGCTCTCTTCTTCTTCTTCTTCTTCTTCTTCTCGCTCTTCTTGAATTCGAATAGCTATGATTAGTTATTGTTGTTGCCTTTTGAAATGGAAATGGTATTTGAATCTGAGTTTTTGTAAGTTTATATAACATTTATGAGAAATCTTTGATTACATTTCATCATGAGAGGTTTGTTTGGTAACTTTCTCAGCTGTTTTGTGAACTACTTCACCTACAACACCTCCTGCTAGTTTTGCAGACTCTTCAATGGCTTCTTTGCTTACTTCTAGACTCCTCGTAGCTGCTTCTTTCACTTTCTCTCCTTTATCTTCTTCCTCGCGTTTGGTTTTGTCGCTGTTGCTTCTGAAACTGTCACAACAAAACAACACATGAGTTTATCAAACTGGATTTTGGCGAAAAACCCGAGATTATAGTGTATATGAATGCTTGTTTGTTTACTCTAGATTTGGAGGGTAAAGGGTCATCTGGATCTTCTGCATTGCACCTTGAATCAATTCCCACGAACTTGGAGGAAATTTCTTGCCAAAAATCCCAAATATGATCTTTATTATCGACGGATTCTCTTCTTTCTCATCTCCATCTGCAGATACTAGAAAAATTCCCCCAGAGATCAAGATGATGATGACAAAGAAGAATGAGACACCAAATATGAGTCTTCTTGATCCATTCATGTCTATTAGTTAAAAGCTTCAGAGAAATCAAGAAAGAGGTGAAAAGGAAATGAAAGAAGAGAGAGATGAAAGGTGAGAAAGAGTTGGCGCCATGTTTCTCGCATCAAAAGAAGCAGAGCACATTCTTGGTTTGAACGGTTCTTGCGTAACACCTACATTGACTTTAAAAAGAATTTAATCAAAACTAATCCAATTAAAGCATCTCTCTTCTAATTAAACATTACATAAAGACTAATCATTTTACAAAAGAAAGAAACAGAACAAAAAAAAAAAAAAAAAAAACAATTTGCCTTTAGTCTCGTATATAAAATAAAATAGTCACAAAAAAACTGTATTGAGCAGATCCCTCCACCTGTCCTGAAACAGTTGAAGAAGATCATTGCCATGGCGCATTTGCTTTGTTTGATCAGCAACATCTTGTTATCCGATCAAAGGATAAACTTTTCATTTGAAGAAGCTAGCATGATCAAGAAGATTCATTGGTTTCTCATATTGTACTGCTATACACTCCTCAGCAACAACCCAATCACCATTCTCCGCGTTTGCGCAGCCCTACAAACAGTTAACATTATTAAGCTTCAATGATTTTTTAAAAATATGTTCTTGAAGATTTACTTTGTATATGAGAAGTTCCTATAAAAATTCATACCTTGGAACAAGTGTAGACCATAAGTGTCATCCAATCCCAATTATCCAGTGATTGCTTAAGCCCTTCATCAACAACTGCTTCATGTAGAAAATATATTAAAGGAGGCATGAGTTGCATCTCGAAGACCCTTGGAGAGTCGCAATTCCCGCATTTATCAGGAGATTTCAGGTCGTCCATAGCCAGTAGCGGCTTACCGCCATACGAATACCTGACCATGGCATAAATTTACATATCAAAAGTTCAAAATTAGACCCATGTCCAATCAGGAAGATCTTGAAGATTGAAAACTGAGATATTTTTACCATAGAATACGAGCAAACTACAATTACCTGAAACATTGTTCCGGGTTAGCATCTAGCCGTTTCTTGAACTTAAGGTAAGTCCTATCTGCATCCAGGGCTTTGTCATATTCATATTTCTCATCCTCCCACGTTTCTTCGGATTCACTCTCATCATTGTTGCTGGTTTCTTTATCCTTAATGGACAGAGATGAATAATTCATGGAGGAACGATCGACTTCTTTTGTGGGGATCTCTTCCTTTGTATAAATGTAGAAGCACGGAACCACCGCACCAGTCTCAACTTTATATTGATCCGCAACTTTTGAATCGGATTTTAAAGGTGAAGGCTTAGCTTTAGTCCCTGAACAAGCATTGCCACTTGGTTTACTCTTCTGTTTCTTCGAATTGGAAGCCGCAGCAGTAGAAGCCTCTGCAATAGCCTTAGCTAAACTCTCCAAATCAAAATCTTCATCATCATCATCACTGTCTAAATCATCTAACCAATGAGTTTTAGAAGCTGTATCTAGAGGCGACGCAACAGGCGAATCCTCTATTCCACTTGATTCTTTCTCTTTTATAGGTTTCTGAACGCTAAAAGCTCTCCAGCTGAAACATTTTAAGAAAGAAATTTCAAACATTGATCATTCTCTCACATAATCAGAAAAACGATGATTTTGGGAAATAATTTGACAAGTGATAGAATGTGATTCACAGAAATAATATGGGAAAGAGACAGAACCTTTGTTCAGAAGTTCCACATTTAAGCATCAAGCAACCAAATATATAGATGGTACGTTCTTTGGTGTCTGTATTTTCAGTTGAGATTGGAGCATACACCTAAAATGCATAGAAACAAACCCGTAACTAATATAATCTACAATCTAAATTTTTCTAAATTTTCAGGTTCTTAAACCAAAAAGAGTAAAGCTTTTTTTGATAAGAACAAAAACCTGAGCTACAAGAGAAAGTTTACTTCCACATGAACGACAGTTGAGAAGTTCTGGTCTCAGTGCATCATCAGGTAGAGGCGGAAAATCCTAAAACCAAACAACGATCAAAACCCACAAGAAAAAGAGTTGAAATTTCGATGAAAAAAATGTGAAAAAGGAGACGGGAAGGAGTTACCGGAACACCGCCGATTTTGGTGGTATAGTGATCAGAAGACTCAAGCTCGTCTTCTGCCCATTGCCCAGGCAAGCCCAGTAGTATTCCGACCATGATTACACTTCTCTTATAATAGCACAACAAAGATCTTTTGGTGAAACTAGCTCTAATCGAATTCGAAGTCTATGTCTTTGCGGATAGAAAGTTTTAAACAACGATACTTGTCTGAGGATGAAGAGAATAGTAGAACTCGGTTAGGGTTATGAGATAACCGGGTTTTTTTCTTGTAATTTTGAGTTTTTTCCCGGTTTCAAATCGAACTAATGTTTTTGAAATATCATCACCTGACGGTTTAATTGGATGGTTAGCTTCGGTTCACCAAAACAAGAGATAAACTTGATTCATCCCACAAAGTGATCAACACCTCTAAATCCATTTTTGAGACGGTAAAGTTTCATAATTTACCCAATGGGGCTCTTAAGTGTTTTTGAAACATCATACTCTCTGCAATTCTAAAAGTATCTATATATACATTCCCCACAATAAACATGTAAGAAGACATTTTATAAATCTGACTCCTTTCAGTTTTTTCAGTTCCATCTCTTGGAATTTTTGCTGGCCTTTGATTTCTGTTTAGCCTGTTGAAACGCTTGCATCTTCTGCTTCTTCCTCGCTTCTTTCTCAGCTTTTGACATCTTTGACTTGGCCTTCACTTTTGGTGCTTTCTCTTCTAGCTCTGCTTCTCTCTCCAGCTCCTTTGCTCTTGCTTCCAGATTCTTCTCCAAGTAATACTAAAGACATTCACATACTCAAATCAGTTATACAGATATCAAATCATACTTGATATAAGTATAGAGAATGCAATCTGCAATGTACATTGTAGTCGCCTGCATAATCTTCCAAACAACCATCTTCTACTTCTATGACTCTGTTAACGATTTGTTTGATGAAGTATCTATCGTGTGAGACTGCGATCACTGTACCTTGGTACTCGTTTATTGCTTCCTGATTCATTAAAAGATCCAGAGAATTAGCTTCTCTCCAGGTCCAAGAACTGTTATTATCATTGTATCCAAGGATCTCAAGAAAGTTGAGAAGTCTAACCTCGAGCATTTCTTTTGAAGGAATGTCCAAGTGATTGGTTGGTTCGTCCAAAACGAGTAGAGTTGATGGCGTCACCATGAATTTGCAGAAAGCAAGACGAGCTTTCTCACCACCGCTTAAAAGAGAGACCTTTCGATCAAGCATGTCCGCCTTGAAGTTGCATCGTCCAAGGAGACCTTTTATATCATCACTTCTCCAGTCTTCTGCAGCTTCAACTACTGTTTCAAGCACTGTTTTATCCAAATCAAGAACCTCGGCCTGGCCAAAAAAACTAAACCATGTCAATAAAGTGAGCAAACATGTGTCCAATTATTTAGCTCTTTGACCGATCAAGCAAGTGAAAACAGACCTGATTCTGTTCAAAGTAGTTTGGCAGTACATTGTGCTCTCCAAGAATAACTTCACCTTTCAAAGGCTTCTCTAAACCCATAATTAGCTTCAATAATGTACTTTTCCCACACCCGTTTGGGCCA
The DNA here is from genome assembly GCA_963667165.1 of Barbarea vulgaris. Classification (NCBI taxonomy): domain Eukaryota; kingdom Viridiplantae; phylum Streptophyta; class Magnoliopsida; order Brassicales; family Brassicaceae; genus Barbarea; species Barbarea vulgaris. The sequence goes on along the minus strand of OY763894.1, from coordinate 1,210,965 downwards.
ATGATGGCAATTTTCTCTCCTCTTTCTATTGATAGATTAGCCTTCTTAAATAGCATCTGGTTCCAACGATACACAAATTTTCCACAGGGTCAAACATGAGCAATAAAGGAGTTTTTTTTCATATTATGAATCTCATTCTAGTAACTCACCTTATCTTCGAAACCAAAATCAATGTTTTTAACTGTGACTACGGATCTTCCACTTGTTCCACGCTCTGGAAACCTAATTTTCATCTGCTTCCGCTGAAATGGCTTCTCTATTAGCTCCTGTTCTTGGAGTTTCTCTAGTTTCTGTTATAAACCACACAAATAGGAAAACATAAGCTTAAACATCTCAAGCCAATTCACAGGTAAGAAAATAAGCAAGCCAGAATAGTGGCACAATCGTTACGCTGAGAAAACCGTAGAAACATAAGCTTAAACGTCTCAAGCCAATTCACAGATAAAAGATCAAGTAAGAAAATCGTTATGCTTAGGAAACCGTAGAGACATTCCAAATAATGTGATATAGTTCACCAAATTAGCAGTTTTTTGTTTGCTAACCTTTTCTGCAGTAGAAGCACGGCCAGAATTTGCACCAGCACCAAGCCTAGCAATTAAGTCCTTTGTTGATTCGATCTCTTTCTGCTGCTTTTCCCAAGCTGCATTCTGAGTTTCGATCCACTCAGCCTTTGAGATTACATACTGAGAGTAATTACCCTCAAATGTCCTGGACACACCCATCTCAGTTTCAACAATTTTGGTACACAACTGATCAAGAAAAGCTCTGTCATGTGAAATTATAACCATTGGCACATCTTGCTTTTGCAAATAACCTTCAAGCCACTCAATAGTATCAAGATCCAAATGGTTTGTCGGCTCATCAAGTAGTAGCAAATCAGGATCCTACTCACAAAGAAAACACACAAACTCACATTAGCTTCTAGTAAGATTCCACTCAATGTTTTACTCTACTCAATCGTATTGAAAAGGATAAAGCTTTAAGAATCAAATAATTCATACCTGAAGCAAAATCTTTCCGAGTGACATCCTCATTTGCCAACCACCACTAAACGAAGCGACAAGCCTATCAGCATCCTCTGGAGCAAATCCTAATTCAGGCATCAGCTTACTAACCTTAGCATCAACGCTATCTAAATTCACAGCCTGAGCTCGTCTCTGCAACAAATCAAATTCATCTAACAACCTTCCCATAAGATCCAAATCATCAACAGATCCTTCAATGGCCTTCTGAACTTTATCAAGCTTCTCATTTATCTCCATCTCTTCCTTAAAAGCACTCATGAACTCTTCCTTTACCGTCCTACTCATGGAAACCTCGAATTCCTGGCTCAAGAAAGCAACTTTCATATCGTGTTTGGCCTTAATCACGTTACCTGAATCAGGCTCTTCTTGACCAGTGATAATCCTAAGCTGAGTCGTCTTCCCCGCTCCGTTCACACCAACTAACCCAACTTTTTCACCCTTTTTCACTTCCCAGCTCACATCTTTAAGCACAGTGACGCCTTTGTAGCTCTTCCTTATGTTCTCCAGCTTCACACCTGATGAAATCCCAGAAGCTCCGTTTTTTGATGAATTCTTACCGTTTCGTTTCCGATCGGAGTCTTGCTCGGTGGTTTGCTTGGAGAAAAGCGATTCGATGTCGTCTTGTCGCTCCTTCACAGAGGTCTCGAGGCTGATTGTGGAGACTTGGGCTTTGATGGTGTGGAAATCGCGTCTAGGGTTAGAAATGGAAGAGATTTTGATGAAATTAGATGGGATTGGAGAAGGGCAAGGACGAAGACCGGTGAAGAAAGTGGAACGGAGGTCGAGGCTATGGAGATTCGTTGATAAACCCATGTTTTGTAGCAGCGATAGAGAGAGAGAAGAGTATGGATAAGGGGAGGAATAGCAGCAAACTCGTCGCGAGAGAATCTGGCTCTACTGAAGAAGAATCAGCAGAAGCAGCAGAGATAGATATCTCTCGAGAGCGCTTTGATAAGAGTTTCTCTTACGTTTGAGTGTGAGCCAAGAGATTTTATTCGTTTTTTTTTATTTTGTGTTTTCGTTTATTTTTTTCAATTTTTGTTTCACCTCTTTTTTCTTTTTTTTTCAAATTAAAATCAATAAAAGATAACAAAAGCAATATTATATTGTTGTACGACAGGTAAACAAATTGTTACAGAACGAATAAAGTGGATATTGTTGATGAAGAATGAATATAAAGTTGGTAAAAAAACGAATATAACAAATGAAACAAGCATAATCATTGCAGTATAATAAAAGTTCAGTTAAGATTTACAATAGTAATATTAAATATTTTTAAATATATATATATGTACCAAAAAATGTATTAAATTTGAACAAAATATCTGTAATGTTGAATGTCCGAAAATATGTTTTCGGGATAAAGTTGAGATCGTGAATATTATAAAACAGTACTAAATAGTGAAACATTCGAATATTTCATTATATACTAATTAATTTACAAGTGTAGATTGATTAGTCGGGTTGGTTTCCGGAGTGAATTACACTTTCTTGTCAAAAAGAAAACAAAAAACAGTTAGGAAATGTATTGAATGACAAACCAAAATGCATTCCACAATTGCACCATTCTAATTCTCCACGATTATCGTTGCTATACTGCCAAATAAAAATGAGTTCTAAATATTAAATAATTTCGAATCCAAATATTCAGTATTTATTACATATATGATCTTAAAATGAAATAAAGACAAAAGACACAAGAAAATAAACGAAAGAATAGTTTTGTGGTGAGGAAGAAGATAACAATCCGGTGAAGTTACCTCTTTGTGGCTCTCATAACTCCTTTGAATCAAAGATACTTCTCATGATCTGCCACGTGTCGAACTATATAACCACGTAAGTTTCTCTATGGAAGTTATCGGGCCACGTAGTTTTTTTTGTTTTTTTAAATCAACTTGATTATTGGTCTTATTTTTTCGGTTAAGTTTTTTTTTTTTTTTTTTTTTTTAACCTTTTCTTTTCATAGTTTAGCTTAAGTTTGGCCGAAATATGATAAAAATCTATTCGTTTTAGTAAATTGAGTTCGTATTTATAACTAGTGTGGGACGTGGGTTCAATAATTTAAGAAAAAAAAACGTAACCAGAAAACTGCAAACGTAAAAATAAAAATAAAATAAAATAAATATGTAATCGGCTCAGAACATTAAACATTTTTTTCAACATATAAACATTGATTTATGTTAATCGCCTCCATGATTCATATCTCGAATGTTAATAGCAATTTATATAGTTGACGTCTTGACGAAACAAAGTCGTACTTATTTATAACTCTTTGTAGACTTTTTGTAGTTAATATTAATAAGTGTATACAAAATCACTAACGATATATAGTCGGCGAGGTTTGCTTTTATTTAACAAAACACATCTAAAATATGGTTTTTCTTTTCTGTCAATGGATTATGAGATATTTTTTAGTAGTGGAGTATGTGTAATTCACTAATTCTCTACGAATAAAAATCGAAATGAACAAATCGGATTAAGCCACTAATTTGATCAGATTAAATTTAAAATTTTTGTGCCGGCCTTCAAATCTAAACCCGTAAACTTATGTAGTTATGTAACTTATGCTATATCATAGACAAAATATGGAGCGACAAACATCCCAAAGTTTAACAAACAAAAAAAGGAAAAAAAAATCATAGACAAAATATTCAATACTTTATAGATTGTCTATAATGAATCGGCAGCACCAAAACGACGACGTTCAGAGAAGATGAAAGCAAAGCTGAGCTGACGTGGATCAAAGCGTGTGTGACTGGTGTGTGTGCGTGACCCAGTGAGTGGCATTATAGTAATTATAATCACAAAAGCTTACCCTTTTCCGGAAACAAAAATACAAAATAAAATAAAATATTTGATAATGTTGTGTACAGACAGTGTATAGTCCAGTCGTACAACCAATAAAGTAAGCTGGACTTTTGCTGTAATAAATTTACAGACTTTTCTAGCTTTATATATTCATCTGTTTCATCATCTTCCTTTAACATCATCATCTAAGCAAACCAAAAAAAAAAACAAAGGATTCTCTTATCACTACGGACTCGAGATTATATGGAAGATCCAAAAGAGGTTTAAAATCTCCCAGACTCATTCTCTTTTGTTGTATAATCCCTTCTTCTTCACAAACTAAAGTTCGAGTGATGCATGATCAATTCAATTATCACTATCTGTTTCTGAATTTCTTCTTTGGAAAGAAATCAAACAAAAGTCTTTTTTTTTTTCTTTTTTTTTTCATGATGGAGATATTAGTCTGTGAGTCTGGGTTAATCGATAAATCTTAGTGGGAAAAAGAACAAACTTTTTTGTTTGTCTTGAAATCAGAATTGCAATTGATTTATGGCTCTTTTTTTTTGTTATTAAAAAGTTAAGAGTAATTGAAATGGAGATTTGTTTGGCAGAACAAGAACTCGCCATGGCTATCAGTACCACAGTTTGGAGATTGGGATCAAAAAGGAGGATCAATTCCTGATTATTCAATGGATTTCACTAAGATTAGAGAGATGAGGAAACTTAACAAGAGAGATCCTTCTCGAGCCAGTCTTGGTAATGAGGAAGAACTCATTAACCCTTTTCATAATCAACCCTCTGTTGATACTGCTAAGCCTAAGCTTACAACGGTTCACAGTGACAACAACAACAACAACAGCAACCACAATGAGTTCTCTCACCACCACCACCCACATTCTCCATCTGTAAGATTACTTCTTTTCAAATTTTCTTGATGTGGGTTTGCATGAATTGGTTTGATTGTTTGTGTTCTGGAGTCTTACTTTGTATGGTTAAGAGTTTAGGATCACACATTGTTTGTTTTAGTTACATTTTAGATTTTTAGGTTTTGATTGACTTTGCATGCAAAATGTCTAACACTTGTAAGAGTCATTTATCTTGATATGGCTGTATTTGAATCTTGGATTAGCTTCTTTGTTCATTGAAACCGGTAGGTAGGTGTCTTGACTTGGTTAGATTATGAGATCTAACTCTGTATTTCTGGCCAAAAAGGGTAGATTTTGGGTCACACATAGTTTGTTCTAGTTAGTTGTTCATGCTCATACCCAAACCAAATTTGAAACACAGATTTTAATTGCATTTACATGTTCAAATATATATGCCTTACACTCTGAATGTCCATTGTAAGATTCATTTTTGTTGATGAATTGGATGTTTGTGCTCATTTGGTGTGGACCTTCTTGGGTTGGTTAGGTTTTGGAATCTAACTTTGTAAGCATTATATGGCTATTTCTAGCAATTGGGTAAAATGTGGTCCTTCAAAGTTTGGTCTAGTTGGTTGCTATTGCTGTTTATGACTACACATGAAATTAATTATATATACCCACCAAACTTCATTACTTTTGCTTTTGAGTTTATTATATTAGAAATGGAACTGGATTTGATATGATTGTGATTATACTGTTAGAGAATCACAACAAAGCATAAACCATATTAAAAGATTAGTCTATATTCATGATAAAAACAATGTGTGGTTTATATTCATGATATAGTAAAAATAAAGAACATTACCCTACAAAAAAAAAAAAAGAATAATGCTCGTTTTTTTAAGTTGTTGTAGTGGTTTCTTTCTTTGAATCAAAGTAAAGCAAAATCCTTTATGAGATTGAGAAACCTGTGTAGGTTTATTTTTGTACCTACCATGTGAACTGACATAAATAATATATATCTTTTTGGGTTAAAACATTCTTAATCTTACGTGTAAATGACTTGGAACAGATGAGGAGAGGAATCTTCAGCTGCTTCAACTGCTGTGTTAAAGCTTGAAGATGTTTAATGTTTATATAATTATAATAATAATAATGATTTGAAGACAGAAATGAGAAATGGTAGTGACACCTTTCAAATTGTGTTTCTACTGACGCATCAATCAAATTTGTCTGTTGTTTACTGTGTAATTTTACAGTATCTAACTATGTTTGGTAAAAATGTGAAATGTAGTTAACTTTTTGTGGTTGAATTAGACATTGATAATGTTCGTTATTCTGTAATGTCCAACAGATTTGTTATACGCTGCAAAAATGCGCTTAGATTATATAAAAAAGTGAGTAGTGTTTACTGATTTCTGTTTTCAAATAATATGTTTGCATTTAAGGATCAAATACATATGTTATCTTCAATACAACCATCCTTTCTCATTCTTATAAAAAAAAAAATACAACCATCCTTTTAAAGTTTTTGTTCAATAGGTACCTTAAAAATTAAAGAATTTTTGGTAGAGGTTTCGGATATGATTAGGACTCCCACAGTCCCACGCATTTAATACAAATGGCCTAAACTCCTAAAAGATTGATCGTATATTTTAGTAATAGAAGATATACAAATCGAGCAACAAAAGAGAAGTGGCGTCTATGTGTTATGATAATATTTATTTTAATAAAATGTGGAAGGTTAACAACAAAGTTGATATGGCCGAGTTGGTCTAAGGCGCCAGATTAAGGTTCTGGTCCGAAAGGGCGTGGGTTCAAATCCCACTGTCAACATTCAATTTTTTTCCCCCAGTTTTCCAATATTGGGTCATCAAAACAGATCTTAAAACGTGTATTTAAACGATTTTGAGATTAAGCATGCCAAATTATACGATAGTCATACCAACGATTAAATTCTTTTACGAACATTTTTACATGGTTTACTTAATTTGCTTAATATCATAAAGTCATAACCAAATGTATGTTTTGTTTTTCTAAATTCGCTTATTCCCTCAATAACAAAACCGACCTTAGCTCAGTTGGTAGAGCGGAAGACTGTAGTGTTAGCAGACAATCTTTAGGTCGCTGGTTCGATTCCGGCAGGTCGGAATTTTTATTTTTATAACGTTACTATAACTAACAAAAAATTCACAACCAACAGAAAGACTCTTTTGCACGCTGAATGATTTCCTCAAAGCCGTCCGTACAATGACAAAAGGTGTCTGAGTTTGTCAGATTCAGTTTTCAGATGATCAAAGCTCGTTGAACTAGGAATTCTCCAACCCCAGTTCCCCGCCTAACACATCCAAAACCACATAGTTAGAGACAGTTTATTACAATTCGAACAAATGAATTACTACTTACTATTAAAAAATATCAGTTTCACAGTTTTAGTAGATATAAAAGCTATGACTAACCACAGTGGCTGGAGTGTTCATCCTGGCAGAGCTTCCAAGCCCGAGAATGTCTTGCATCGGTATGATTGCGGTTTGAGCGATTGAAGAGAATGCAGCTTGGATTAGTGACCATGAGATATCGTCGTCTTCAGCTATCGACAGGTATTTCATTGCCTGCAACCCCAAGAAATCGCCATTGTGATCATCTTACAATCCTAAACTGAAAAGAAGACGGATTTCTTTTTTATGGTATGAAATTAGTGAAATGACCTTAGACTTTTCTTCTTGGTCCAGATTGTCCCACCAACCTCGAATCTGTTTAACAAGAAAAATTAAGGGGCAGATACATTTCTTCCGGTTAAGTAAACTCAACTTAAGGTAAAACAAACTTACAGTATCGTTGTCATGAGTTCCAGAGTATACAACTTGGTTTACTTCATGATTATGAGGTAAATGTGGGTTATCGGCGCCGCCTCCAAAAGCTGAATTTATAGACAACGAATAAAGTAGAAATAATGGAAATTAAAAGACAGTGAAAAACATGAGGAAGCCCAAGCTATATTACCAAATTGGAGGACGGCCATTCCAGGCGCTCCGATAGATTTCCTCAACTGAACTACATCTTTAGTAATAACTCCCTATCAGATAACAAAGTGTAGCTTCCATTAGCAAACCACACATGCCAGATTTTTAATATGTAAATTTGCTGAGCCCAAACTAAGCATAAGATTCTATATTTTTGATTATTGAGGAACACAGGACATCATAAATTTATACTAGTTCAACATTCAAATGGTCCCCGATCTGTTGTGAAAGATGTCAATATCTCATGCTCTATATATATTCTCCAACAAGTCTTGCAAGTTCATTTCAAAATAGATGCACATTTCAAGTAAGTGCCGAGTCTTTGTTTATTTGAGTATGATGAGCTTACCAAATCTTCTGCTATGATTTTAATCTTCCCAACGCCTCTTGAAATGGCGTCAAATAAAGACTTTCCAGGTCCTACCTACATTAATAAAACTTTTTGGAGTTTTTAGTTTCTTTACCTGATTATCTTTACATCAATGGATTAAGCAAATCACCTTCCATCGTCCAACCATGGCAACTTTAGCTTCTGCAGAGTATCACAGGCACAGCTTATCAATCCTATGAAAATACCAATCCAATATGTACCCAACAAATATGATCAATCACTCTTTAATAGTTGGAAGTTTAACTTACCCGAAGGGACTGCCCAAAACCCTGCAAATCCTCTGAAATGATCAATCCTGCATTCATCATACAAGTCCTGTGCACGTCGTATTCGATTAACCCACCAAGAAAAGCGATCACTCTCCATTGTTTTC